>CM041033.1:18462868-19110620 GCA_023078785.2 Hyles euphorbiae
GAAATTAAGCAAATATACAAAGTAACTTTTAAAATATATTTCTTAATTTATTTAATAAACGCACACCAACAACATATACATTAAAATGTTGCAGAAACACTTTTTAAATATAATGCTGATGCACGTACCTATTAGTGGTACATACAACATTCACAAGGCGAGAGTAATATATACTGGTCGAAAAGCATTAAACCTAAACTATTATACAAACAAAAATAACATAAAATCTAGGTAAAAATTTGGAAAAGAGACGTAGTCAATTATAAATTTACTTATTTTTTTTTTGCAATAGTCAGGGTCAGTGCTTGTTTCTTGATTTTAGATATTGGAGTATTAAATATGTCGAGACCTGATGTTTTAGTGTTCAAAGTATTGAAAGTGCTACATATTCTAATGATTGGTGAGTTGAGTCCAGTTTTTAGTCCAGAAACTTTCAGCAACAACCGAGTCGTATGGCACATGTCCGATAGGTACCACATATTCACTGTTTTTTCAAAAGCAAGGCAACACGATGGTTGTCTGAAAAAGATCGCTTTAAGAGATAAAATATTAAATATTATATTCGTCTGATTTTGTGTTTATTTTTATTCTTTGGATTACAATAAAGCGTTTCGTATTGTATTTTGTATTATATTACTTAACATATGCTCATGCACTAACAATAAATAACTTTTTGTAACGCTTGAAACCGTTACTCCACAAAAAGTACATGTAGAATTTTTAGGCTTAGGAAATTATTGCTTCCCAATCCTCATCTCGTATAACTGCGTTGTGGCATTTTTCTCCTTCATTCGATTGTCGAACAAATTGCGTTTTCAATGCGAGATTTGTAACTCAAATGCTAATGCATATGCTATATGCTAATGATTTTATTTATAATCCTTATAAATAATCATTATGAACAGTTTAATTTAGAGCTGGCCACTTCAGTATTTCGAATTGCATTTAAACAGCTCATCATTCTTATGATCTTGATTCCAAGTATATTTCAATTATAATTAAAATTACGACTAACATTAAGTTTATTGAACTCGAAGTTGTGACTGTATGTGGAAAATCGAAGAGGACAATTATAAAAATCAAATTGCCAGAAACAACAAGGGGTGCACCCTTGTTGCATTTTATAACGAATTGTGGATTGAGAATTTGAGATAAAAACATTCGACAACAAAATAATAATAAATGATATATTAAATCATTATTTATAGGAAAGAAAACAAGTATAATCATCTTTTAGGGACTGATTTTGGTGCTGATGTTCATTTTATAAATTCTATTATGAAAAGATAAATGATAATTTAAACCACTCCACGGTCTAAATTCTTATCCACTTTCTGTTTTCATGAAGACTATTGATAGCAATTTGCTATTAGCAAAGGCAAATGAAAATGCGAGAATAGTAAATATTTACAAAAAGCAAATTGTTTTTATGTTCTTAAAATAGTGTTTTTACGGCAAAATACTCTCCCTAAATGGGCCTCAAAATCGTAATTGATGTATGTATTGTACTTAGCAAATTGTCTGATTTGTTTCTTATTTTGTACTTCTGTTTCTTTACTTTATTAGGTGACATTAAACTAGACACGAGGAATCTGAATCACAACACATATATTAAAGCATATTTGTACAAAACTTAGAGCTAAACAATTTACATTAGGTTAATATTTTACAGTTTCCTTTCGGGTATGGCTCCGTTGAAGGCGGTCGCAATGCTGGTGGCGACTCCTCCGCGGCCGGTGCTGTAGGCGTTGGCGATAGCGGTCGGGCCTCCAGGACCAGCGGCTCCAGACCTGCCTCCCCAGCCGAAGATCATCGGGAAGAACGCTCCAGTGGGTATCCTAGGGTACAACTCATCATCTTCATCGTCGTCCTCAACGGGCCTCTTGACCTGCTTCTTCTTGGTGACGATATTCTTGGCCTTGGGTGCTGGCTCCTCAACCTCAATCGCTTCGGGCTCAGACAATTCAGGTACGACCGGGACCACCTCGGCCTTAACAGCTGGGACAACGGTGACGAGGGTGGTAGTGAAGATCTCGGTCTTCTCAGTCGGATCAGCGAGTTCAGAAACTTCAGTAGCCTGAGGAGCCTCGACGGGGCTCTCTAAATATGGAAAAAAAAGTTATTTAGAAATATGTCAGAAGTCCAATTAAAAAAGGGTCACAATCTTATAACAGGATGAAAAGTGAACAAAGCACATTTGGATAGCAAAAATAAAAATGCAATACTTACGAGAGTCGAAATTTTCAGGGTGGGGGAATGCGCTGGCCTCGAACAGGGCGCAGCTGACGATCACCAGGAGACATACAATCTTCATTTTTCTTAAGATTATTTTCGTATCTTTGTTTTTGGTACACTATTAGCTCCCTTTGTCTTTCGAAGAGTGCTGTGTGGTTTAGTGCTGTCAAGTTAATGGTGATTATCGAGAGACCTCGCGTTATATACTCGAGTCTGCCAGAACTCATTGGGATGCCAGCCACGCCGCCAGGTTTGCACCTACGCACTTTGTATCGTGATTTTACACTAAGAGATAAAGTTCTTCAATCATTATGAGACTGGATATCTCAATGAAGTTCAGCGATCATGTATATGAGGACTTTAACAAGGGTATCATATAAATATATAAAAATCGTAAACGCATACTTTTGACTCCTACTAAGGTGGATTTCAAGAATTAATTAGATACATAAGTATTCTAGGGTATGTGAAACAATTATTTCGTGTTCCAAAGTATTATATTGATGTTTTAAAGGTTAAGATATTTCAAATATTCGTGTGCCAGTTACAAGCGTTGATTTTTAACTATGGGGGAAAATGTATTTTCTTCTTGATTTAACGCGGTATGTCTGTGATGAATCTTTATTGATCGAATAATATAACAACACAGGATTGGGTAGAATATCCAATATAACTATGCGCATTAAATTAAACCAAATGCTATGCATGCATCGTATCTAAGCCTCGTGCGAAAAAAAAACAGTTAATACGGAGCAGTAGTTCAGTCACTAATTTGTTTTTTTGGTTTTGGTAGACTTTAAACTGGTGTACCGCAGTCACATAGTCCTTACCACGTAAAAGTAATAGGTAATTTGAATTTATAATGTATAATTATTAAGAGATGTAATTGGTTTGGAATGCGTATTTTTATATTAACTATCGCCTTCTTTATTGTCCTACTCTTTTCTCATCCCTGAGTTACCCTGAATTACTGAGTTCTTTCATATTCTAATTCTTCAAATTAAAAGTTTATTTACAAATGCGTGTTTATTGTAATGACAATCAAGACCAATATTGGTTTTTTAGAGTTTTTGTCCAAGTTGTTAGTGTTTAAAATAATTTTAATTGTAGCGCCATCATTTATGCTAATCTGTTACAACTGTGGATTCGGTAATAGCCTATTTACATTCAGAACATTTTTCAATCTATCACTGCGATTCCTATAGTATGAACTAATAAGTACCTTGATCAACACTACTTTGTCACACGAGTTCTAACAGCTTAAGTTAACAACTTAAGTCTGACAGTTTAAGATCTGAGTAGTAAATTGCTTCAACTTAGGTTCGGCCTATTTCTCTTTGTGGCATATTGAGTGTCATGCAAATAAATAGTTGAAAATGTAATTTTAATATTAATTTAGTGATTGTGCAAATTCGACAAGAAAGTGTCAATCAACAATCTTGATTCATTTTATATTACACCAATTTTTACCCCTAAACTTCGCCTGCATTATTTACTCTATAAGTAATTTATTTTAAACTTTGAAGAAAAGACCTTACTACACCTCCATATCTTCTCGCAAAATAAGAAAAACGTAAAACCACGAATCAAGTCATTATTTATTTCTGATAACCCTCTCAGCTAAATTATATGGCATGTTACTTATTATAATATGAAAAACAATTTTTCTATTTATACCTACTTAAACAAATTATCAGAGCAAATAAAACCCTAAGGCTGAGTTGCAGAAAGTAACTTTGCCTGTAGCAAACGTCAAATCAACCGTCAAAGTTACAGTTACGCCATTTTCGGGTTGCAGAAATCGAACTCTTGACAAAATGACGTCACAAATAACATTACCTTTAGCTCCACAGTTTCGGGCGGTTAAGGGCTAAAGTTACAGACATGTCTGTAAATGTCAACCATAGATAATACAATATATAGGAAAATGTCAACTATCAAAACACTTGATCTTGATTCTTGATTTTGACACAGCGCTTTAGAAGAATTAAAATGGATTAATGTCTTTACTACGAGATATTTTATGGGAATCGAGAACTTCAAGTGACGATACTTCAATAAAGTGTGTTGGGTTATGTCTTTGGAAGTAACATAAATGACATATTTGTACAAGATCACCTTATTGCATGGTTTTCCTTTTTTTCATCAGTTTTTCACGTTATGTGGCCAGCCGCATAGCAATAGCAATTAATTATAATCTCTTTTTTTTTACACTCATTTGGTATTATTTTGTACAAAATTGGCGACAACCGGCATCATAATATTTGCATTGTCAACTCCCAGTATCTAAATATCGTCGATCGCAAATTCCTATAATTGAAACAGCATTGTGAACTGTAAAGCACAAATTTTGATTTAAAAAAATACAAACAAACATACAAGTGAAGCTAATTTATAGCGTGTAATGAAACAGATTCACAATTTCAAAGAAAATTGAAATTTGTATTGAAGTGTTGTCACTGATAAAAAATTACCCCTGTAGCGTTTTGGGGTGTTGAAACGTTTTTTTCCTGGTCACCCGTTTAACTTTACCTTTAGCAATTCCTACAGTGGTGCAACAGACGGATTGTCAAATTCAGTGGGTCATGGTCAAAGACACTGCTAAAGTTAACTTTACCTCTATCTTTAGCAGGACTTTTCCTGCAACTCACCCTAAGGCTGAGTTGCAGAAAGTAACTTTGCCTGTAGCAAACGTCAAATCAACCGTCAAAGTTACAGTTACGCCATTTTCGGGTTGCAGAAATCTAACTCTTGACATAATGACGTCACAAATAACATTACCTTTAGCTCCACAGTTTCGGGCGGTTAAGGGCTAAAGTTACAGACATGTCTGTAAAATGTCAACCATAGATAATACAATATATAGGAAAATGTCAACTATCAAAACACTGATAACCTGCCATTTCTTGATTTTGACACAGCGCTTTAGAAGAATTAAAATGGATTAATATCTTTACTACGAGATATTTTATGGGAATCGAGAACTTCAAGTGACGATACTTCAATAAAGTGTGTTGGGTTATGTCTTTGGAAGTAACATAAATGACATATTTGTACAAGATCACCTTATTGCATGGTTTTCCTTTTTTTCATCAGTTTTTCACGTTATGTGGCCAGCCGCATAGCAATAGCAATTAATTATAATCTCTTTTTTTTACACTCATTTGGTATTATTTTGTACAAAATTGGCGACAACCGGCATCATAATATTTGCATTGTCAACTCCCAGTATCTAAATATCGTCGATCGCAAATTCCTATAATTGAAACAGTATTGTGAACTGTAAAGCACAAATTTTGATTTAAAAAATACAAACAAACATACAAGTGAAGCTAATATAAAGCGTGTAATGAAACAGATTCACAATTTCAAAGAAAATTGAAATTTGTATTGAAGTGTTGTCACTGATAAAAAATTACCCCTGTAGCGTTTTGGGGTGTTAAAACGTTTTTTTCCTGGTCACCCGTTTAACTTTACCTTTAGCAATTCCTACAGTGGTGCAACAGACGGATTGTCAAATTCAGTGGGTCATGGTCAAAGACACTGCTAAAGTTAACTTTACCTCTATCTTTAGCAGGACTTTTCCTGCAACTCACCCTTAGATGTTTGCTGATGATTACTGCTGGACGATGAAAAAAGACCCATAAAAAGCTAAAATTGGCAGAAAATTTGAAATCATAAATTCTGTTGGGACTTTAGAAGTGGTTTCAGTGGTGTCACGCTGTTTTCAGTCACGACGGCTGCAACTGTCTTACAGAAAATCGACGTGAAGCTACAGCTTTGTTGTTGCGTTTCGTTCGGTGAGTAAGATTGTCGGATGGCCAATACTCCTTTTTCTTTCCCATTTTCCTCCTGATTTAAATAGCCGTCAACACATCCATAATCCTAGCGATTTAGATGTTCATGGACGGTAGCGATCACTTACTATTAGGTTAACTAATTGCTCGTTTTGAACTTTTTTTGCCCGGATCAAAATGTGGTACAAATCGGTATGAAAAAGTGGTACTATCTTTAATTACCTACTTAATTTTACTAATAAATACGTATTTAAATAAGTCTCTTCCTAATCTATACTTTAATAAATTAGGAAGGGAAAAATGGAAGGGCCGGGAAATATGAAAACTCTTTATGTTTTCCAAACCGTGCGACTAGCACCCCTTGTCTTCAACTATGCGAAGACACAAGATTATTTTGTTTGTATATAAGAACATAAACTCAGCAATGCATCAACTCGCGACATGTGCAGGTGTTTCTAGTTTTTGCGTCAAATTATTATGCTTCTGATGTTCTTTTTGCATAGATATTATTAATATTTGTAATATCACAATTTTATTTAATAGTAACTATCAGATTATTTGCTTTATAAGCGGTCTCCGTGCCAATCGGCAAGTTCGTCGTAATTTACATGTGTGTATTGTAGAGGGCGCTATTTAACAATTGTCTATTTGAGTTAATTATTTTAGTACTTCTATTTTGTTGAACTAGGTAGCGTTGAAAGAAAAACTATGTTTTTGGATCACAAAACATATATTAAAGTATATTTATATGTAACAACGTAGAGATATACAATTTACATTAGGTCTATTTTTTATAGTTTTTCTTCGGGTCTGGCTCCACCGTAGGCGGTCGCGTGGCTGGTAGCGACTCCACCGCGGCCGGTACTGTAGGCGTTGGCGATGGCGGTCGGGCCGCCGGGGCCACCGGCTCCGGACCTGCCTCCCCAGCCGAAGAACATCGGGAAGAACGCTCCAGTGGGCATCCTGGCTGGGTAAGCCTCATCTTCCTCATCGTCGTCTTCAACGGGCCTCTTGACCTGTTTCCTCTTGGTGGTGGTCTTTTTGGCCTTGGGTGCTGGCTCTTCAACCTCAAGCGCTTCAGGCTCAGACAATTCAGGCACGATCGGGGCGGCGGTGGCCTTCACAGCAGGGACAACGGGGACGAGGGTGGTGGTGAAAAGCTCGGCTTTTTCAGTGGGGTCAGCCAGTTCTGTGACTTCAGTGGGGGCAACGACTGGGCTCTCAGGCTGTTGGGGGTAGAAGACCTCGTTCTGCTGGGGAGGGACGAAGTTAGTTTCTTCGAGTGTCTGGCGGCGTCTGTCGGGCAGGTAGTACTGGCTGGAGGGCGCGGCCTGGGGCTCAATGGGTTGCTTGTACATGAAGGCCGCGGCGCCGCCGGCTCCACGTTGGTAGTAAGGGTTGTAGTAGCGGCTCATGGCCATGCCACCACGGAGGCTGTCGCTCGATCCATAAGATACTGTGGAAGATACATTTTGATAAGTTGATGAGATGTACTATTGTTTTAAGTTTGGGCTAGCGTCGGCGTCGTGTGACCTGTCATTTGAATATTGTTGAGGAGCCGTATGGCGAACACAAGCGTCACACTCGGGGACTGGTGGCGCTTATATGGGCTGATCCTGTCCGATTAGTTTAAAATGTGTACTGATTCTTCGTTTTGTGAACTCTGGCTTCACTAAGCCGTATAAAAGCACGTAACAATATGAAATATTATACATTGAGTAAATGTAATATTTCATGAAAAATATAAATTTTAGCTGATATTTGTGATTAAGACCTGTTATGAATTATATCAACTTGTTCCTTTTGTTATACTCTTTGTATAGTATACTGAAAATCAGTGAAAAATGCTACTTGAACTGGGTGGAAAACAAAGTAAGGACTGAATCTAAATGCGGTTTCACATGTTATGGATTGAATATATCATTTCATTTTTCTTTTCGTTCACATTTAATAAAATAGGCAGAGTAGACACTAAGTAGCTGGATTTTAAAACAAGTTATTACTTTTGGTTCTTATTAAATGTGGTGACCTACAAATAAAACAAGGAACTGAAAATATTTATGTAAGATAAAAATCTTATTTTTTCGCAAACATGTCAAAAGTCCAATTAGAAGTAGATCACAAAAATATTGTAGGATGTAATTTTGAACAAAGCACATTTAGCTATCAAAAGTGAAGATGCAAAACTTACGCGAGTCGACATTTCCGTAGTAAGGGTAGGGGAATGCGCTGGCCCCGAACAGGGCGCAGCTGATGATTACCAGGAGACAGATGGTCTTCATGTTTCTTGAGATTTTTTTCGTATTTTTTTTTGGTACACTATTAGCTCCCTTTGTCGTTCAAAGGGTGCTGTGCGGTTTACTGCTGTCGAGTTAGTGCTGATCGCCGAGAGACCTCGCGTTATATACTCGAGTCTGCCAGGACTCATTGGGATGCAAGGCACGCCGCCAGGCTTGCACCCGCGCTCATTGTACCGTCATTTTACACTATTCGATAAAGTTCTCCAACCGTTATGGGAAACTGGGCATCCTAGTGGAGATCAGTGAATGCACGACACGTAGAAAAATCATTAGACAGGTGAACCGTTGAACTTTTTGTTTTGATGTTTTTTGTACAAATTTGCTTGCACCGGGATGCGCGGTGAGTCATACGTGAAATTGTGTATTGGGTTTTAAGTGAAATGTGTTGATTGTTGGAAGTTTAAGTGGTTTGATCAAGGTATCTACTCTGCGTTTATTCTATTATATCATTGTCGTATTATCAAGTGTTACTTACTGGTATGTTATGTAATTTATTAGGTACGAGGACATTTAAAGGCAAACTTTTCTAATAATTGTCTTGTCATTAAGCTGTTAAAAGTTAAATTAAACTTCAATATTTTTGACATCTCGTCAAGCTTTAAGGGTTAAATAATTGTGATTACTTGTTTAATTTTAATAGATTTTGTTTATTGTTAATATCCGTTTTCTCTAAAAAATTCGTCTTATTATATTTCCTTTTTTACAAAATGAAATACTTTATTGGATGCTTTGTATTATGTACAGTCTATTGTAATTTACTCATAAATAATGCACACATAAAATTATTATAGGACTGTCTCGTGAGCATGTCGTTGAAATTTGATCGTTGACATGATAATTAATACCAATATTTTATGAGTTACGTTCTATTGTTGCTCTTGATTTGGAATGCATGATTTGGTTAAAGCTGACGGGACTCTGCAATTTTTTTGATTCCAACATCATCTTTATCAGTATTGATGGAAGTTTGATAATATTTATATCATAATATAACATAAAATTCTTCTTCTTTATTTGCATACTTTTTACCAGCAGCATATATCTGAAATTATTAGTTTTTTCTATTAAATATTTTTCTAACTCTGGTATTTATCGATTTTTTTTCATAACAGGGCATCAAAGTGGTAATTATGATTGTGGAAAGCATGCACGTCGACATTTCATTTTTTAGCAAAAAAATGGTTTTTGTCTCGTATGTTGTGGGCTGTAGTTCGGAACAGTGAATGCCATACTTTGGTAGTGATAATGTCGAAGGCAAGCAATGGAGGCTGGTTCTTGCGATTTTAAGATTTTATGATTCATGGATATTGTATGGTAAACACACCTAACAGTCACATATATAGTTTTGTGTCGAATCCACGGTATGATCCTAAGTCTTATGTCGTGAGTGTCAGAAACTAAGAGAGACTTTTGAGCTTCACTTTTGTTTCACTCTTACTCGAACAAGTATTTGGAATCATACAAAAATTGTTTCGGTGAGGGGATAAAACCCATGGACTTTCTGTTTCAACCGTATTCTACCAGCTGGGGTAGGCATAACTACAATCAAACATCAGCCTGACAAAAGTAACTTCTAACCAAACTACGTAAGGATGATAACTAATAAATTAAAACCTTCCTCCCATAACTCATAGCGGTGGTCATCAATAAGGTTATGGACATATTCTTATTTACTTTCAATGAATAACGGTACCCGACATGAATTGTTTTTGTTTTGCTTTTTGTGTATTGCGTCAATTGTTGTTATATGACAAAAACATTATTCTTTAATTATTTTAATTCGATCATTTACAATCTGCTGGCCATCACTAGTGTTATTTTTAAGTTCTTTGTTTAATGCGCATTAAAGGATAAAAATAAATTCTTTTGTGATAATGTTGTTTGCGTGGTGGTCGAGGAAATCAATAATCAAGGATTTGGAGCACACTGCAGAATAATTATTGGTAAAATCCTACACAATTTGGCAATCGAGGGTCTGGATTTTGAAGTCACGGTTTCAAAGCATGTGCTTTAGCTTATCCCACGGAAAACTGGCGGGAATTGATGGCTGTCATGTTTTGTTTAATAACTAAGGTTATTGGAGGCTCAATATCCTTTCTTCCGTCCTTTCCCTTTTTTTTTTAAGAGGCTGGCGCCCCCGATTGTACTTTTGTCGTATCTTCGTGCGACGGTGATCAATTATCATGGTCTGAGCCGCTTGTTCCTTCTACAACCTTGCCTATGCCTAAGTAATAACTTAACAGTATCGTCTTCGTATTTAGAACTATAAATAATTGCATTAAGATCAATAAAATTTTTGAGAATTCTTATTTCTTCTTCTCTCAAGCCTTGTTAGCCACTATTACATTACAATATAGATTTCGCTTCCTCTATTTAGCTTTATCTCGTTTCGTGGTAGAATTTGCTTTATCATCATCATGCTGAACATTGGCCTCCATAAGTATCTCCACATCGACCTGATGGAAGCGGTCTGAATGCAGCGACTTCCTGCAACTTTAGCCAGGACATCCGTCCACCTTGTAGGCGAGCGAATAGAATATAATATATATGTATACTTACATATATTCGCTTACCTTCATAAATTTGGCCCGTCATATAGTCACAAATATTTATAATTGGGTAAAAAACAGTGTAAAAGTTTATCAGTTTGAGTTTATTGAAAAAAATAAAATAATACAGAGACATAAAATATGTACTTAAAATTAAAAAATAATAATTATGAGATCTTAAATTCTAGCTGGACTAGAGGTTCCCAAACTAAACGTAGCCTGGGACGTGGGAAACCAATTATAGATTAAGCTGTGTGATGTAATGATGTAAGTGTTATATAATTACATTAAAAATAATATAAGTATGAATATTAAGATAAAGAAGTGACAATGATGGTATTACGATCGCAAAATGTCGTTGTTTACAGCATGATAGGGTAAGCCGTTGCTCCTTTTAACTGCATAATATTATACCCCATAATAAAAATACATAAACAGAGTTTTATTTGTAACTGCAAGGTGTATTTCTTCACAGAATCGATAATGCTATAAATAAGTAGATATTGAACGTCTTTCTCGCACATTATGCTGTTTTATTGTCGTCGGCCCTACGTGGAATGACAAAAGGGTTCATTCATGACGATTTATAACGTCATTACTCGTGGCTTACTAGATTTTTACCTTATTCTCGGAAACTGCAAGCGGGAGCGAAAGGTTTTTGGTAGGCTGGCTATCTTCATTTAGTCACTTCAGGACATATGCCTTAATGTAGCCTTGATATTGTTTTTAAATTGATACATTTAAGGAATATGTATAATATATTTTATTATATGACGTTCAATGATTTATGTTACAAAAAAAAAAAGTTATTCGATCTATCACATCAGGAATTATTGTTACAATATTTTTAGAATCAATTTGTATTAGTAAATAGAACGCATTGTATACATTACTGTACATAGTTGCTTAAAATAGAGTAAACAACTAGATTTTTTCTTCTTACTACCAAAATAAGATATTAATTAAAAAATGACTCCATTTTCAAAACAATGTTTTACACTACTTTTGTTCTTTTGGAGGCATGCTCGGCACCAAGCGCTGCCGACCTATTGGTTCGGGCGTGCGCCGAGAGCATCCGAAGATACAGAAGATAAAGCAAAATTTGTAACCTGTTTTTTTTTACAAGCGTTGGTTTTTTAATGATAGTTACCGTCTATTTTCCCTTTGATCGCTTTTATATACACAGTTTATATCATAGGCTTATTTAAGTCTTGCGAAATGAGGGAAAATCCTTAGTTCCCGAAAGCTATAGTGGTCCTACTTAAAGGATATATTTACGGTGGTCATTTGCAAGCAGGTGTTTAGCGTGTATCTTTATCGTCGTACTTTGTTCCATATAAACGATGTTTAATAACTCACCGTCCGTTGTATCACCTGCGCAAACCATTTCCCACGGATGCACAATATATTTTAATGTGCTATAATAAATTAATATAACTTTTATTAGGTTAAATGTCTGTAGTAAGATAAGAAAATGTATTTTAATACAGGATAGGTTATAGTGATTACTAACATATACCATTCAAGTTAATAGTAGAAATTGTGTGCTTGAATGTTAGTTTTAGGCTATTTAATTTAGTTCAATTTTTATGTAGATATGTGTGTGTAAAAAATCTTACATTCAATCGAGGAAACTTCGGCTGATAAAGTTCGCATGTTTTTTACTGCTATTTCTTTCACCATTTAAGTTTCTGTCACAGAACAAAAACCGAAACCGTTTTCAGACGGTCATTTTCATATTCAAAGTTCTTCATTGTGTATCTATACTTTTTTTTAGTGATTGTATTTGTATCTATCTGTATCTGTATCAGCCCATATACGTCCCACTGCAGGGCACGGGCCTACTCCACAATCGAGAGCACGATTGAGAGTGGTTAGGGCATATAGTCCACCACGCTGGCCTGATGCGGGTTGGCGGACTTACATACCATAGAAATTCTTATAAATCGCTACGGTATGCAGGTTTCTTCACGATGTTTTCCTTCACCGTTTTAGTGCGTGGTGATTGACTATCAATACACACATGACTCCGAAAAGTCAGAGGTGTGCCCTGGGATTCGAACCCGCGACCACCGTGAACATGTTGGCAGCCGCGTCTAGTCCGTTTGCCAACAGGCCACCACGCACTTCGCACGCACGCGCATTTGTATCTATATAATCCCATATATGCCCACTGTAGGGCACACGCGTCTTCTAATAGGACATTCTTATTTATTAAATTTGCTGTCAAATTGATGCCAAATATTAAGTGTGTGACAGCACTGGAAATACAACGGAATATAAATAAAACACCGAACCGGGTATACACATATACTCAAAAGCTCTAAACATAATTTTTCATACAACCCTAATACACATTACACAGCGGCGAAACAAAAACCAGGTGCGTGTCACGAGTTTTTCAGACGTTAATCGCGTATGCACCTCGTTGATACGGTGTCGGAAAACATCGTCAGAAAAAACGCGTGTCATTGGAATAATAATTACCTATGTGCGTAATATTTGAACCGACGCACCGAGGAATTCCGTCACCTGTCATAGTGTACGAGACGCAAATCACGAATGATACTAAGCATATTTGTTTTTATACTTAGCATCACAATTTTTGTATTTTTGAAATATAATATGTTCATCGATTGTGTAGCTATCAATCTTGATTCGTTACACTGTCTAGGTCAAATAATTTTACTTGTTAGAAATTATTTTAAAGGTACGAAATCCATCATATTTTATTCCGATGACTAAATTCTAAAACCTTTGGATTGAATTATGTAACATAAAACTAGATGGCAGCTGGACTCACATGTAAAACTCTACAGGCAATATTAGTTTAGATTCGGTGGATTTATGGAGCCTTATATTACCTTTAATTCAATAATAACATAAAAATAATAAACTGTATATTCAAGTAATACTGTCTCACACATTGTTAGTAGGTACACAAGAACACTTAAAAACTATGTTAGTAACAATGACAAAAATATTTTCATGATGACGATGACGATAATATTCTTTTGGTATGTTTGTATTCAGAATTTGCCGCGCAAGATGAGAAAATTCACGTCATATTCCTAAACTGATTACCATACAATTTTGGGTGTAAGTACAGCACACTCAGTTCAAAGATTTACTCATAATAAAACACATTTTACTACACACAATACAATTTATTTTACATAAACGTTTTTGGTAATACATTTCTCGGTAACATACTTACTGTACATGCAAATATTTTCTTTTTGAAGGTTGAATTCTCTCTCGTTGCATGACATCACGAAATAGTTTTGTTGTAGGTAGTTTATTACAGTCGGCAATCATAGTAAACGAAAACTCAATAACAAATATGCCGAATTACGACTGGATACCTACGTGAATATTTAAAAATGTGTGATTGGAATTATTTTTTTAAATGATTTCAAAGCTACAGCAAGCCCTGTAGATGGCGAAATTTATTAGTCAGAATTTCATAAAAAAAACATTATTACCGTCTCTCAATAGTATTTCTACCTAACATTTTGTGAAAATCTAATTTAATCCTATTTATACATATTTTCATCAGCTAATTAAATTAGTTTCAGTGTGTTAAAGAATTCATATTTCACGTGCAATATTCAAATGTCCACGCTATGGAAGTGATGTCCGCGTGTGCGCATGCTCGCAATACATAAAGGAGCATCCCGGATTAGTATTTGAGGCACACCAGACATTTGGGCACACTAGTAGCAATACCCGAGATAGGATCTCTCAGCGGCCTGCTTGCGCGCGATACTATCAACCATACAACATAAATACAGCTAAAGTGCTCATAACAGTCAAATTTGCCCGATTTCGCGTTTGGTGCTATAATGTGGCGAATTTATTCCGGAAATCTCGTTTGAAACATTAGTATGAGAGGCAGGGAGTACTGATTCATACCAACAGATTATCAAGCGAACACCTGTACTATAAAATGTCTGATGGCAGACGTCGCTGATTAAAAATACACATAATGCTAATTCCGCATTTATGCATATTGTTATCCGCGCGCGCGGCTATTGTTTCTTTTTTGTGTTTTTGGAATTGGAAGGTACCTATCGGATTAAAACAATGGATTCTATAATATAACATGCTCGTGTTTTGCCTATACAAATTGATCGATTTTCATGAACGGTTTAAGTTTGTTTAGAAATCTGCTGGTCACGTGAACTAACCGCATCGTTATTGTTGCGTAGGTAATCAATAGGATTTAAGTTCTGCGTCGCATACATAAATGTTTGCCGGTATTTTTTGCTGCACTAAAGCTACTAGGAATATCTAGCATCAATTTTTAATCGTGTTAGTTGCATTTGTTCCAGACGTTATATAAAAAGAGTAGCGTTGACTGATTAATGCACTATGATTGCTATTCTGCAAAGATGTCCAATTTTTTTGCAGACAATGCATTGATTAAATCACTAAAATGGGATTTTAATGTGATATTCATAGTTGAGCAATGTTTGAATACTTGAATTTATAAAGGTAATTACAACTTGATGAAGATGTTAAATCTCAACGTGGCTGGCGGTCGACAAAAAAACGATGGTACTGACGAATGAAAAATGACACACAAATTGCCTGATTTACCAAAAACTTGTTTCTTGAGGTGTAACTAATATTCTGTCGACGGAAAATTGGACGTTTAATAGTTTCAATTATTTAAATTAACTTCTTGTTTTTATAAGAGATACAGACTTTATTTGGAGCGGAGGCGATGCGGCCACACTTAAGCGAATATAAGTCTGTATCAGTAGAATACCAAGGATGTTACATGTGAAATAAATCCACACACGCCTTCGAATTCCGGGTATGATTTATACATGTAAAAGTGCTAAAAATAACGCTGAATTTCATATTCAAATTTTTTTGGAAGTGTTCGGCGAACTGCACTGGCATGCTCGCGCGAGTCAAACATTCTGATTGCGAGCGACCTGTCAGATGGTGCGATACGAAACACGTAGATAGCCTGATATCACTGCTAAAGAGACAGTGCAAGGACCTCCCGAATTTAAAACCATTACAGTTATATTACATTGTGTCTACCTATCTGTAATGTATATAGTAATTTGCTTTGTTTGATTTTGTTTAGTTGAATTTTGATGCTCATGCTTATTGTATTTCAAAGCGAGTTCGCACTTCGCTTTCGAAGTATTTATTCTGAATAAAGGTTTATAGCCAATCGCAGAGCAGAATTACTTAAATGAGATAAGTGAAACGAGGCGCCTGATGAAGACGATACACTCTGGAACAGTTTTTAAACCCCTAGAAGCTTACTATTTATGTTGCTGTTTCCACTGCAAAATAAGTAATATGATGTTTGAATTTTAGATCAGAATATATCTGCATTTGTAATAGATTTTACAATTGCAAATGAATGCATATCATTGTCTGACTTTCCGAGAATCGTGAAGACAGTGGATGCGACAAATTAGTAAACATAATTTAAGCAATAAAGAGGATATTGGTCTGTGGGACTTTTGGAATGTAAGTAATCAACCTCAGCTAGGTCATCGCTTCATTTAACATTATTATGACTTTGAACTTCATTTATGCAATCATTTATGAATTCTAAATTATATTATTTATTTCGTCTAAATTGCAATGCATTGCATCAATGTTTCCTTTTTGTAGAAAAATCTTTGAGCTATGTTATCATCAGTCGTGACTCTGCATGAATGGGCAGTCTCGTCCGGGTTGGTACCACTATCTCACAGGACTCTGAAGCAACAGCCGGGTACCCAATACAATACCTTCTTCCCATGGCTTATCCTTCTCGCTCCCCTCCCAATTTTATGGATTGGCAACACATCCATTATCTAAACATTATGGCTATTCATGAGATGACCATGAGATGACATGTTTGCTCCTTTGACGGACCTATGCAATAAACCAAAAAAAGAACTTAAGAATCTACACCTAGTCTGCACAACAACCTTCTAATTAACCTACCTTTCTACAAAAATAGAGACAGATACTCTTCACTTTCCGAAAAAGGATCTTGAGTTGATGTGATTGACCTCGATCAAGGTTCTTTCGACTCACGTGAATAGGACACGAAATTAGGTAAAACCGAATTCTATCCCATACATATTCAAATAGAGACAGAGCACGCGGATGTTTCTGAAGGTCGTAGCTAGGTGACTTTGTCCCCCAGTGTCCTGTAATTGATAGGTCCATGAATCTGTCAGTCTGTCTCGCAGGACGTCTTAACCTTATGATTAGAGTAATTAAGATTATTGGGTAATGTATATGCGAATACGTCCCTTTTTAGGTCCATACTTGAATTGTAATGTTTAATTTTTGAGGACGTCAGAAAGGCGTCTTTGATGGTCAGTTGAGATGGAGATCATTCACCTGGTTTAAGGTGTGGAATGAAAGATTTATTATCCATTTTACATTATTAATTTGTTTAGTTCGTGATGCTGTATTGAAATATACTGAGTTAAGAGTAGCCGTTTAATAGATTAATATTCTAATCTCATCTCATAATATAGAAACTGGTCTATGTACAATAAAATAACATATAGGCTGATGTATCTATATTCTACCAGATAAATGAAAATTAAATAAAAAAATGTATTTGTGAACCAACAAAGAATGAAGCAATAAAAATGTAGCCATCAAAACTGCATTAGCTGCAACTGTCGCAGTTATTAGAGGATAGTTATTATACGAGTAATATTAGACATGCCTCAGAGGCCGTAGGAGGTTTTTCTAATAGAATAAATCATTCCTCAAATTTTCAAAGCGACAGTCCAGAGACGTGGTACGTGTTTATGTCATGCATCACGTAGGCCCAATGGACATGGTCTACTTTATCGGGTTCCATAGACAAATGGCAAAAAACGGTATCTTTGCAAACACATATGTCACGTATTTGCGACAGCCAGCACTTTTCGATGTAAGTCCTACAGTATTTTTATTCAAATTAAATTAACTAAAGCAAAAATATAAATGATCAATATCTTAGGGACACTATCTTGCTATACAAGATTGCTAAATTAGGTGAATATATTAACTTCAGAAAAATAAAAATATTAGTACATGTTATACAAAATACTATTGATGGCTTTTGGAATGCCCCTTGACACATTATGACCACAATAAGCTATACTGTCGCATTTTTACTGGATAAGTTACAAATTTACCGTCGCATACTCGAATATTTCTTTTCAACAGACGTGACTCGCCATTTATTCTATTTTACGAGTATGTAAATACAGATATAAAAATCCAAGTATTTTTGACGGCACATCAAAGTACTCGTGTAGTTGTTCGCAATGACTCACTTAATTTACAGGGATCTCCACAAATCTTCCCAAAGTTCAACATTGAATAGTCTGTCTCCGCTCGTTTCACATTCATCATGTATGTTATGAGTTAATTCACCTCACGAAAGTATTTGCATGCACGTTTCATCCGAATTTGGCGACTACTTAAAAGAAATGTTATCTTCATCGCGAGTACGAGTGAGTAAATGATGTACAATGGACTATCGCTTCATAGAATTTACGCGTTTGAATGTTAACATCGTCCTAGGGCATGCGATGTATCAGATATAGTATTTAAAGCCATTGAAGAAATCTATTGCATACGGAATGAAGGCAATTGTACTGGACGACGAATAGACTGGTTGTAAATTTTAAGACCTATTTATTGCATACGAGCACGTATTTGCAACGATTGTTTAATATTATGTCGTTTTAATATCTGCGAATTATGAGTTTTTTCTGGCCAGCGTATACAGGTAGATTCTTTTGGATAGTCAACATTTTGGTCTAGAAATCTTAAGAATATTCAGTTATAGTAGAAGTAGCATCTTGTTTCTTATGCTTCATCACTAAATTCATGACCAACATCGTCGATTTCCGCAGACCCAAAACTCTCGCTAAGATTAGATAATAATCTGACGTCATGTCACGCCCTTTATTGTCTGAGCATTGTCTGGCGTCTAGAAATGCATTGAATGCATATCGTTCGTCCATCTTGACGTCAAGTATGTACGGACAGACGGAACATTTTCCTGTTCTTTGTGATTTTCTTACTCGACCATTTGCATTAAACATACGTGTCTAAGTTCACGATTGATTTTGATTTGTTGTTACTATGTAGATCAACACGTATTGAATTCTGTATTTTTATCCTCTTGCGTACAAACTTGTAAGTTGTTAAACTTGTATACATTATTTATGATCGGTTTAATGCTAATGGTCAATATCATTGTTCTGTTTTACGACCCCGTCTGCTCTTGAATTAAATACGATTTCGCATAGAAATATGTCATTAGGTTTTTGCTACAGTACAAGTACAGTCCCGATGTGAAAATTCTATTAATTAATGCTCGTGAGAAAAAAATTGGGAATCGATTTATGGCGACTGTACGTTTTGGGGCAAGTCTGTATAACGTCATTGCAGACAATTGTGGCGAAGTGACGCACCATTCCGATGGCATTGTAGGCCGTAGATTATATCATCGATTAGTCACCGGCCGGTCACGACGTTGGGTTTTACTCTCATTATGTCCCATACAGAGGCTGGCGTAGGGCACGGAGCGCCGCGGAAACTCCTCAGTATTCTATCGACGTTCGCCATTTTTAATTTACAATCCGATTGATACATCTCTATTACAGATGCGTCGTGCGTCCAGCGTATTTTTTTATTGTAGCTCTAAGATATAAATTCGGTAAAAACAGCAGCAAATAATATTGGCGGAATATAAATCCGTGACGAGGTCGCGTTGAATTTTGTCTACGACGATACGCTCTTTGTCGGATCAATGCCATAAATTGTCGCTTAGACAATAGGTCTACGGAACGGGCAATTAAATGAATATTTCATTATTTTTTTTCCGAACAATGAATTCTGCTAATAAAAAAATCACGTGTGCATTTTAATCGGTTTTATTGCTTAAAACCTTAAAATATTTCGTTTAATTATGTACGCTGATTACAAATGAGTTTGGAATTGTTTACATAAATGTTCCACATTATTTGCATATTATGTTATGGTTTAGTATCATCGTACTAGCTAAGTGTCTAAAAATAATTATTATTCGACTGTTAAGGCTTCATACATACTGCACGTTTTAAATTTACAAAACCGCACATACTTAAAGACAAACACTGGAAAAAAATACAATTCAAACTGCAGATGATGTGCCTAAACCTATACGAAATATATTTTTTTGTTTGTATTCAGTGTGTCAAACATTTGCGGCTAATAAATTTTTCAACAAAGCGACGAAAAGCCATAGCAACAAATCATTGGCGGCGGTCGCATGGAAATTGGCTTATACCGCGTTCTAGGAAGCAGTAAGACGCACTTTGGGCGTACATATAAAACGAGTGTTTGATGTGGCGCGTGTGCCGAGGCCGGAGCACGAGTCATGAGGCGCGAGACAGGAGGCGTGAGACTAGAGGCATGGGGCAAGAGGAAGGAGGACTTAACGGACGGTAGCCGATGGACCCTCTCAGCTCGCCGGCTGATTGTATTCAAATATGGCATGATTCTAACGATTCATTCGGCCTGCCTAATTTTGTATAAAGATGTTAGACAGTTAAATTCGTGGACGTTCACAGGATGATGCGTAGGTGAATGTGAATATTTGTTTTATAGGCTTTTGTTTCACGATGTGGTAAGTTTATAATAGCGGTAAGAACCTTTTAGATATCGTTAGCAATTGCAACATTTTCTATGAATACTAAAAATTCGTTGGTTATGAGGAATTATATGGCTAATTATTTAATAAATAAGATATTTTCATAGGAGTACTGATTATCAAAAACATGTAATGTAGTTCTTGAATTCGTTTCTGCGTCAATCATGCACAGGCATGCCATTAAACTCAATAAGAATATGGAATCGGCAGGTATTCATAATTTGAAGATAGGAATACTTGAAAGACGCCCACATTCCATATGAGCTGTCAGTGGTTGAAGATAATAATTAAAATACTCATCTAGTTTTCTTTATAGATGTAAAAATAAAGCATTTCTTATAACTTAACATGTCTAAAGGCACTAATATACCTAGTACTCCTACTCCCATAATAATATTTATCTCATCCTGTACAGTGCGGTATATTTATTCGTGCACACTCGCAGTACGTTATTCGCAGCGCGTGCGCGGCTCATTGCTATGCGCGCGCCTGTCTTCGTCTATGATCGCGATTACCGAATGGATTTAGCTTTTTTCCACAGCGATATTGAACTTCACGAGATGCCGTCTCTGTTTGTTGTCCTTTAGCGTGGTAAGGTTAGAAAAAGGTTGAAAATCAGTCTGGATTTTATTTTATGGAAATAAGCCTCCCCAAGTAAGCGCGAACCATTACGTTTTTGAGCAGCCGTCAAACATCCGCTACCCAACGCTCTTTTCAAGTCGTCGATTCATCAGGACTACGCGACGTGACGAATATGTAGGACATTGAAATAAAAATTCGTGGTTACGGGGCAGTCCGCGTCGTGTTAATAATTGTTTTATTTCAATGTGTAACAGTCGCGTAAATCTAAGAAAACATTAGGACATCCTACACTACGTTTACCTAAGCGCGATCTCCATTCCATCACTTGCCTGCTCCACCGACCATCTGCTATGGTTTGCTATCAATATAGTTTGCTTTGACAACAATCTAACGTATTATTAACGAAGATAGAGTCTCAATTAATCGGAATAATCTCATTAAGCATCTTTTTTTTTTTCACTATAATTAGGGGAGAAGTGGCATGAAGGAGCCAGGTTTTGAAAGAGCCACTTCTATTATTTCGGTAGTTTACGAACCGATTTGGTTGGGGATTTTATTTTTAAGTGGTAAAACTGATTTCTCGTCACCTACAAACATTTGACAGTTCGCCGACATCAACAGACGTCGGTGTAATGAGTTAAAGTTTTTGGCACTAAAAAGTAAGTGTTTTACTTCATTTAAGTTGTTTTTTAGTATTTTACTGTAAACAAATATAGAAGCATGAATTGCAGACTGAGTTAGTGCATATGTTTGGCTTTGCAGCTGCATAAAAACTGAGCCCTAAAAGATTTCATATTTTGTTATTTTTAAGGTTATATTTTTTTTAAGAATTAGTTTTGAAAGAGCCGGGTGAATGGGCCATAAAAGAGCTGGCTCTTTCATAACCGGCTCGTTCATAAACCCTGCATTTGAATTTTGTAAATAAAATATACTAATAATTTATATGCATTTTTTTCATATACCATTAAATTATTTACTTCAGATATTGTATTATGGAGAAGCCTGGTCTAAAAAAAACGAATCAGACCCGAAAAATAAATTAATAATAATAAAATAACACCCAACAGTCACATACACAGTCCTGACCCCACACTAAGATCGAGTCTTGTGTCGTGAGTATCAGAAACTACGAGAAACTTTTCGGTCTCACTAACACCCAGACCCGAAAGAAATATTCGTGGGCCACACAAACATTTCTCTCGGTGCGGGGGTCCAACCCGCGGCCTCTCGTTTCACAGGCAGCGTCTAACCAACTGCACCACGGAGGCTGTCATCGAATTCGGTAATTGAAGAAGCAGTGAATGAAGTTTTGGAGAAAGGTCAAACTCCAAAACAAAGAAAAATAGTGATGATTGCGTAGTTTGCAACAAAACATATGAAGACAGTGATCCAGATTGGTTTAAGTGCAAAATTTGTTCTGGTTGGGCCATGAATCCTGTGGCATTAAGGAAAAAATTAATTTCTTTTGTAACATATGTTTCTAATTTCAAGAAAATAACATTATATTCTAAAGTTCCTAAAAAATCGGAATCTTAAGTGAGGATTTTTTTTTAATTTCTTAAAGATTTAACGTAGTTGTTTTTGATAGAAGATTGATTGTTGTTAATTTTTGAGATTGTTATTAATAAAAAATAATCCTTCTCTAATATATTAAGATTATATATACGAGTATTATAATAGGTTTGACTGAGTAATATGTTAAGATTAAAGCGCTTGTTAAAATGACTTAAAATGTCTGCTAGAATTAAATATTTGTTAAAAAAGTCATTAGTATATAAAAAGGATTTGGTAGAATTGTCTTTTTGTTTTTTATAGGGCAATTATTATTATTTTACATAATTTTCACAGACTGGCTCATTCATAACTTTTGGTAGCTCTTTCAATACCGAAAAGTTATGAAAGAGCCAAAAGACACATTTTTTAGAAATGAATATTTCGCTATTTTTTATAATGTGTTAAAGGTTTTTTCGTATGAAATAACCTAGTTTAATAAATAAATAAGAGTTTGACAAAAAAAATCATCATTTCTTTCATTAAAAGTATATTTTTTTGCTCCGTTTAGTAAACTAGCTCTTTCATACCACTTCTCCCCTACATCATACATCACTATAATTCATTTAATTTAAATAGTGTATAGCTTAAGTAAGAATATTTGAAATGTATCCTTGTTTACAGCTGCCGAATTAATAAACGTCGTGAAGTTAAAAATATATAATTAGGATTATTATATTGATATAAAATAAAATTTGAAATTGATTAACTAATAAATGCTAATAATCTTTCGTATTCATGATATTTTGGAAACCAGACAGGAATACAAGTTTTATAACAGTATTATGAACACTTGTTAGCTTGTAAAATATTATGTAAAATATTGTTGATTTTGTTAATCAATAGGTTTACAAACATTTATCACCTTTAATTAATGACTTGACCCTATGTTGGTGTTGTGGTTTAAAGTTTCAACAAAATTGCAGAAGCTTTTTAAGGAAAATAATTTATTAATAAACGGCTAATTCTTTAAAGTGTTGCAACTACATAACATAAACTCACGCCTATATCCCAGAAGGGGTAGGCAGAGGTGCCTGGACACCTACATTTCGCCCTGTATGTTCCGTCCCACAATGTGTTAGGTGGCGAGCTTATCGCCATATCGGGCACAAATTCCTGACTCTGAGCTGATAATGAATAGAAAAATCCAATATCACATTGCCCAACCCGGGATTCGAACCCGAGACCTCAGCTTTGTAACCGTACCTTAGTACAACTACGCCACCGAGGCAGTGTTGCAACTAATTTTGAGGAAAGTGATTCATGGTAGCTTAAGGTTAGAAATTCCGTATTTATAACGTAGACTTCCTAAATGGCTAGAAGGGTGCAAAAATATGGTGATATATACCAGGAATAAATATTTGTATCAAACAAGAACAACAAAAAATCTATCATATTGGTGAGGGACAATATTGCGAAGTTTCTTTTCACAGCTATAAGTAATTCAGAAACGGTATGACAAGATATATTGTAAATAGTTTCAAAAAAAGAATAATCATAACATATCGAAATAATTAATTTGAAGTGTCTATAAATATAGGATTCACATCTAGTAGGTGTCAATCAAGTGTATTGATTTTCATGTCTACCAATTTTGTGAATGATATAAAAAAAATATCGACTTCTCTTTTAGTTAGAAAGAACTATTATACTTCATTTCTCCTCATCCCTTGGGTTGGTATCAGATTTATAAAGAATGGATTTACAATCTTAGTTTAATATTTTTTCAATAATGTACGTTTCGATGTTATTAACGTTGTGTGCATAGCGCCTAATATAATTCAAACATTACTTCGATTTGCACACATTGCAAATACATTTTATAGAGGAGATGGTTTATACAACTGTTTTAGTTTTAGTGCTTTTTAAGTATGATAATTGAATTTTTAGTTAGTTCAGTTGATATGTTGTGTTTCTATTTAATCTTATTTGTTATGTTTACCTGTTATTAATTGTGCAATTAGTAAAGATTATTTTTGTTTTATATTTTTAATGCAAGCAACATTATAACAATTGTAGGTAGACTTTTTCATAATTAATAAATAAATCTGCAAGGGTTACGAGTTTGGGGAGCAAAACAGATTCTTTTTGCAGGTTTCCGTCAAGTCATTATGTTGGCTGTAATTGTAAAAAAGAATAATTGCAGACGTCGATCTATTGTGTAAGACTCAGGGGCTAGTCATTACTGCCTTCAAATTAATGTCACCAAATGGCAGCAATGCTTAAAAATGCACAATTGATCTACCAGGATCTGTTTTAATTAGCCAAGTAATTTAACTAAATCAAATCCAATTTTAATTTAAGCGTAATCTAAAAACACGGTTACAGGTCGTAAATTAAATTAATTTAAAATTCATCTGCGTGAACGTTTTTGTAATACACGTGTATTTTAATGAATATACATGTTTTCCGCATTAAAACGCTTAAAATTGGCACGTCCAATGTGTTTGTTTATTGAAGATGTTTTGTTCAGCTCGTTTTCTGCCAATAAGTGACTGTAATTTATGCAAAAAAGACGAACCAGAAAATAATATATTAATACGTGTGATGCTTGATGTTTATTATTTTGGAAACTGGTTGATTAATAAAGTAATACAAGATATCATCAATTTATAAATTTAGGATGAAAAATATAAACATGTTTAATATTCAGCTTAGTAACAAGAGTTTTAAATATATGGAAACAGGATATAGAGTGAAAAATGATTTATAAAAATGTGCTTTAGTAAACGAAAATCCCTGTAGGTAATCAACAGGAGACACTTCCCGTAGCTAGAGAGAGAGAGAGAGAGAGAGAGAGAGAGAGAGAGAGAGAGAGAGAGAGAGAGAGAGAGAGAAAGACCCGTGCTAAACAAGTAAACTCATTTCTATGGGATGCTGATAATATTCTGGTACAGAGTTTGCTCTAAGGCTTAGGCCTAGGTTTAGCTTAGGCTAAAACCTAGTAGAAATCTAGACACAGGAGTGAGCATTTAAATTGTACATGTATGTATGTAATTGATAAGTGCGTGGTGGCCTGTTAGTAAACGGACTAGACGCGACTGCCAACATGTTCACGGTGGTTGCGGGTTCGAATCCCAGGGCACACCTATGACTTTTCGGAGTCATGTGTGTATTGATAGTCAATCACCACGCACTAAAACGGTGAAGGAAAACATCGTGAGGAAACCTGCATACCATAGCGATTTATGAAAATTATATGGTATGTAAGTCCACCAACCCGCACTAGGCCAGCGTGGTGGACTATATGGCCTAACCACTCTCAATTGTACTTTCAATTGTAGAGGAGGCCCGTGCCCTGCAGTGGGACGCATATGGGCTGATACAGATACAGTATGTAATTGATAGTTTATACTTGTTTATATCTATTTTAAACCGGAAAACTAAAGATTTATTGTATATAGGTCAAGGTTGGATATTCATTAGCTTTAACTCAATCAGTGCACGTTTCTTATCTTTGTCTCACAATTCAAGGTCTTTGTGAGGTTTATTCCGTGTTATTGTTGATGAAAAAACTACGGAGGAATGAAACATATTTAGGAAAATTCTGACTAGATATCATTTGATAATATTATTCCATCCATTCATCAGTCAAAGGAAGTCCAGTTCTGAACATAGGCCTCTCCCAATGATATCCACAGTGACCTTTTGGAGGCAGCCTGCATCCAGCGATATCCTGCGACCTCCTACAGGTCGTCTGACCACATTGTGGGTGGACGTCCTACGCTGCGCTTATATTATTTCGTGACAGAGATTTCGTAAAGTCTAATACTAAGGGTATTAGGCCTTACCCTTAACATACCTCACCAATTTTTTCTTCTCTTTTCCTTTTTATTTTAAGAGGTTGGAAAATCACCCTTGCTCGAGTGTTGTAGATATTCATCGGTAGTTTTAGCTTGTTGGGTGATTTGTTTTACGTCTGTTTATAACCTATTTTATATCATCTTAAAAATTATTAACGAATAATCGATTATTTGTGGAGAAAGACAGTTCTCTTAGTATGTAAAATGTACTCTGTGGACAGTTCTGTAGCTATTAATGAAAGTGATTTAAATGTACAATGCGATAATTTGCCTATTTCCATTTTATTACCAAGAATAAAGGGACGAGCATACGACCTATGTGATAAAATGCCTTGAACTAAGTAAAATTAAGGTGGATTCTGGCCTCTATTATGATGATACTACGGTAACAGTAAGACAAAAGTAAGTAATAGGTTGTTGGAAAAAAATGCATTAGGTTGTAAATTAATAAGATCAAATTATATTGTTGTAAAGGTAAGGTACTACTAGAAATTCGCCGAGTCCCTGTGGTTGGTACCACGCCTGTGTTTGATACCGACAATGTGTGGTAAGTATTTGACATTATGTGATAACTTATAAAAAATTGACATAAACGATATAAATAAAAATATGAAAGAATCGAGTTTAGTTTTATCACCTTTTTAAATTGAGGTTAATTTTCTATTTTATAGTTTGCTCACCTCGTCCATATACAATTATGAAATCAATCAAGTCTTTTCTTTATTTTAGGTGAGTGTAAAAATAATTTATGGGCGTATAAAGATAATGAAACGTCATTTAAATATGTGGACGTTCTCGTGAATTCACAATCACGAAATAGTTGTACTTTTGTAGTCCGACTAGCCTCTACCTCTGGCTTTGATTTTTTATTGCATTAAATGGCAGGCAATCATGCCATTCAACTGATGGTAAGCTATATGACCGCTCAAAAAGCGGCAAAGCTAAACAATACCATGAATTACAAAGCAATTCGACTGCGCTCGCCATCTTGAAACATAAAAATAAATGTTAAATTTCATTATGTCCAGTAGTTATTTAGTGTAGTAGTTAATTAATGTAAAAATTGGAACACAACAGTGCATTTACACTGCCATTTTCCGGGAGAAATATACATGGCTGTGGTACCTATCCAGGCAGCGTCTCATATATGAGAGACCCACCATCAGTCCAAGTTCAAAGTCCAGTTCTCAAAGAACAATGTCACCACCATTTTTCAATGGTTGATTAAGTTTCCTTCACTTCTGGTGATCTAAGGAAGATTTTTTTTTTTTTTTATAAATAACACCCAACAGTCACATACATAGTCCTGACCCCACACTAAGATCGAATCTTGTGTCGTGGGTATCAGGAACTACGAGAGACTTTTCGGTCTCACAAACACCCAGACCCGGAAGAAATATTTGTGGGCCGCACAAACATTTCTCTCGGTGCGGGGATCGAACCCGCGGCCTCTCGTTTCACAGGCGGCGTCTAACCAACTGCGCCACGGAGGCTGTCAAATTAAAAGTTGAAGCTGTAAGATTAAAAGACGGTATAGCATATGTCGATGTCATCAGCTTTCCTATCCCGCATGCGAGTTAACTATGACGCTTTAACAGTGTTTCTAGTAAATGCCTATGTCGGCTTGTAAACAAAATTCTCTCCACAGAGCAGTTATAGGCCCAGTATGCCATTATGAATTACTCTCTAATGGGATGAAACGCCTGTGCAAGTTTCGGTGCTCAATTTTATTTATACAAATACTGCATCGGTGGCGCAGTTGTACCACGATACGACTACAACGCTGAGGTTTAGGGTTCGAATCCCGAGTCGCGCAATGTGATATTTGATTTTTATTCATGATCAGCCCGGAATCAATTCGTCCCGATGATTTGCGTGGCAGAAGAGAACAAATACACATTCGTATTAACTTATATCAGTAAGTATATTACATATTGTAGTTATATTCTCAACCGTTCTCACGATGATTACTTGGAAAAGTCGTAAATGTCTAGAAGAGTAGTGGTTCAGCGAGAAAAAATATTCCAAACATACAACAAGACGGGTTTTACGCTTGTTAAAATTTCAGCGCACAGTACTTAGTTATGGGTAGTTTACGAGTAAAAATTCTTACACTAGTCATTAGATTGGTAAACTACTTCCATTCGCCAGTTTTTTTAGTATTATAATAATATTGAAATAAAATTCACTCGGACTCGAGACCGCCCGGTGACCACGAAAGCTGTAAAGTAAACGAAAATTCTGAAAGTTAAAATATTTTGCCTAGTCCGCGATAAAATTACTGACCTGACTGGTGGTCAGTCTCTCATATGTGAGAGGCCGCCTGGGTGGGTACCAACGCATTGTTTATTTCTCCCGTCAAACAGCAGTGTAAATGTACTGTTGAGTTTCGAATTGAAGGAGCAGGAGAAGGAGCACTGTAGCCAGAGTAATTACTGGACATATTGAGACTTAACATCTTATGTCTCAGGATGGCGAGCGCAGTGAAATGCCAAGCATTGCTTTGTAATTCAAGGTGTTGTTTGGTTCTGCTACTGTTCATGAAATATGTTCGATCAAATACTGCATCGGTTATCGAACCTAGAGCCTCCGCTTTCAAGCTCCTTAACAAGACCGTTATCCTAAAATTTTGCGATAAGGTCAATGAGGGGGCATGTCTGTTATTTCTTACTAGCCATAAATCAATAAACAATAAATAAAATTAAGTATAAATAACGGTGTGTTTACAATCTTATTATCTTTTATCGTGACCTCATCTCGAATTAATTACATTATGATTATATGTTGTAAAATTATAATTTGATATAACGGGCTGCTTAGGTAATAACCATCAAAAATGTAGTTTAAGAATTAAAAGGTTATAAAATGTTATGCTTATTATAGAAATTGTGCATATTTTTGAGGAATTTAAAGTAAAACGACATTAAGAGTGGCTAGGAAAAAAGATGTACAGAGAAAAGATATATTGGGCATCAGGCAAACTCGACCGAACGAAACACGACAGCAAAATTGTCGTTTCACGTCGATATTTTACGAGGCAGTGGTACAGTCAGCAACATAAGTCGCTACCCACTTCACATTTTTGATAACCTTTTTATGAATAAAAATTTGTACGTACTACTCTGTAGTCGTAAAATATAACCAAGTAAAGTCATCTATGCCGAGTAGTGCTATAATATATTAAAAATAATTATTTTTTTGGATGATAAAACCATTCAAAATCTTGTGATTGTTCAGCGACTTATGTTGCTTACTGTACTTACTGCTTGCTCAATCATACTGAGTCCTCACTGACAAAGCGTGTTTCTACCACTATCAAATACGGTAATATATAAATAAATAAATACACCCAACAGTCACATACATAGTCCTGACCCCACACTAAGATCGAGTCTTGTGTCGTGGGTATCAGGAACTACGAGAGACTTTTCGGTCTCACAAATACCCAGACCCGGAAGAAATATTTGTGGGCCGCACAAACATTTCTTTCAGAGAAATGTCCGCGGCCTCTAGTTTCACAGGCGGCGTCTATCCAACTGCGCTACGGAGGCTGTGTAAAAAAAGATTGTGATTTTTGTATATTGTTATCGCCTATTTTATTTACATATAATCGTCCGCTTATTTAGTTTCTCAAAACCAAATAATAGCATCACACATAAGCTTTACAATCAAAAGGGCTAGTAGTGGTACCACTACTGCTATTCATAGTACAATCCTCGGAGATACGTCTACATCTCCATAATTTTCTCCTTCAAATGAAGACAGAATAACAAAGACTGTTGGTGTTGCTGAGTGAACTCAATTTGGCGTTTTTACTCCACAGCTCCAACCCGTTCAGAAGCGGTGAGAGTAATTATTATTAGTGCACTTTTCCATATTTGTTTCTTTCCGCTCTCCTCCCGATTAAATGGGCGGTTAACACATCTAAGACCCAAGCATCCACAAGGATGTTTATGGGCGGTAATAATCACGTACCATCAGATAACCTTTTTGCTCATGTTCCGGAACATTACCATAAAAAAACGATTCAAAATACAATGTAAAAGACTATTTAAGAAAATGAAATAATAATTGTATTCATCATCATCATCATCGTGATTTGTCGGTCCATGCTAGTGCGAATTGTTTATTTCTTACAGTCATTAATGTATCATTTTTGAAAAAAAAAATGGGTTTAGTTCATTAACAGTCAATGCCAATAATCAATCGAAAAAATTAGATTGAAGTCAATCTGGATTGTTTTCTACTTTTCGATTTGTCATTTACCATGTTGCCATAGTTTTTTCACTACTGAGATTGATTCTTGGCAATATAGTATCAGAAAAAAGATTGACCTGTCAATCTCAAACGGCAAATTTTGGATTGGAATTGTTTATTGGTAGCGGCTGTTACAGTTTCCTCCAGATAAAATTAACATCAAAAGTCCTCTGAAAATAATGACTTGAAAACTGTATATTTTTTATTTTGGCAACGCACGTTACCTTATTTGCATCATTAAATTGTGTTGACAAGTCGCCAAGTACTGTTGTTTTGTGAATTTGACAGAATGAGGACATACTTGTGTATATCCTTAAATGGATTAACACGGATTTGAAGTTAAAAGACCTCCATTCAGCCAGGATCTACAGAATTTATACCAAGCACAGAATTTTGATAAATCTCTTAGGGAAACTTTAGCTTGTTTCAATCTCATAGTTTCAAAAAGAAAACAAATTCTCAAAAGGATTCAAAAACATAACTGATTTCAAAAATAGGCTTCATGTAATCGTGTAAGCCTCATTCCATACGGGCTTTTTAGGAAAACTACTTAAGATTCCAAATGAAAGCCAATACTTGCATTCCTACGTAATACTGTTCATTTATGATCGGACCATAGTACATAGATTAAAAACAATATTCTCTTTTTGATTTAAATTACATATTGGTATATTAAAGTGACTAATATAACGATCAAATATATAATAAATTATTTTAAAATTATACTTTTTAAATGTGTACTTTCGTTATGAGATAAATTCTCATCTTATTTACTACATCTTGAGACTTTTGATTTGTCTGTGTATTGTCTTATTATATTTTCTAATGAGGTATTTTTAATTTCTAAATTCATTTTAATTTAGTTATTAAATTAATGTTTAATAAAATAATATATGTAGGTAAGTACTAAAAAATTCTAAAATATGATGTTACAGAATTTACGAGGGGAATAATTTATTAAAAACTTGCCCTAATGTACGAGTATATGTATTGACATGTGTAAACGCCGATCCTGCAGTCAAACTATACAATTTTGCAAGACACTTAACCTAATAGTTCCTAAGTTTATATATTTTCGTTAAATAAATAAAATAAAACAAATACTCGTAATTAGGTGAATTTAAATTTATTTATACACTTATAAACCTATGTATGCATAGCCATTACGGCCTGGCTTCGGCGACGCGAGCGCCATCTTGCAGATTAGTCTGGGTATTGGTCCTCGCCTGACGGTTGGCTGAGGGGTTTCTGACCTCCAGGATTGATTCTACCACCACCTCCTCCACGAAGGGCTGGTTGTCTCCGCCTGGAACGAAAACAACATGGATATAGTATAATGATTGAGAAGAAATTAAGATAATGGTTTCTTAGATTTACGCGAATGTACACATTGAAATAAAACTATTATATAGATTTTATCGCGGATTTGGTTTAATTTTTACATTTTTTAATTTCCTGACGTTTCGATTACTTTACAGCTTTCGTGGTCACGGGACTGGGAGGAAATTAACATGGTGCGACTTCGTACATGAAAAATATTGAAAACAATTATTTCGATCTTAGCGCCACGCTCTGATGAGAACGGGAAAACCTAATTGTTAAATGGCGGAAGTGTACCAGTAAACCAAGAAATATGTTTGTATGTTGATATTATCAACTTTCTTGATATTAAAAACAATTTCAACTGGATATTAGTTAAAATTACAAGAGGTTATGAAAGATACATATTTTTTAAATATTGGAATTACAAATATGAAATTTCGCACGTTTGCTTAGCGCGCCCTCTGATGGCGAAATCACGTCGGAAAATAAAGAAGGTAGAGTTGCGCATCTATCTCTGTATATAATTCTAATCTATGGAAATTAAGATACTTAAAACAGTTTGTGTTTCATTATTTCATATTTATTTAAATAGGTAATACAGCCCCGCTTAAATACGAATGGTTGAACATGAACGAAATGCCAAATAAAATATATTTTATTTTATTGTAAATATGGTAAATTCAAGCTGTTGTTTGGTTGTGATACTGTTATGAGCAGTCGTACCGTTTACCATCAAGCGAACAGCATGCTCGTAACCCCCTTATTGCAATAAAAAATACACTCATATTGAGCACATAAAACTATATTGATTATGATTATGATATGATTGTACATATTAATTACGACAATTAGCATGACTATAAGTAACTATCAACATCTAGCCGTTTAGAATAGTATTTTTCACAGCCGTTTAATGTCTTAATTCGATATGACTTTCAGTTGTCCAGTAAGAATATTGGACACACTAATACGTGGATCGAACAAATATCATAGAAATTTTACAACATAAAGCTTTTGATTTCACAATAGAGATTAGAGACCAAGTAACTAATTTTTCGTACCATGAATATGTTTCCCACGACTTGACATACCAATTATTTAAGTCAGAGAAATAAATGAAGATATAAAAATTAAATGGACATCCTCAATTTAAACTATAATCGTAATGTGTATTGTTTTAAATAGCCCATATACATGTCATTATTCAAACAAGACCCTTAGCACATTCAAATGATCTGATCCGTTTCATTACTGCGCAATTTATTCGTCCAAGCCATGTTTAGAATAAATCCCGCGTAATTTAGCAAAGCCACACGCCAGGGCTCGTAGCGAAGATAAATTAAATAATTTATGGCAATTAATTGGCTACAAGTTCGCTTGTGATGCGAACGAGTTTTTAAACCTACGCTTAATGTGAAATGATGTCACTTGCCTCCTATTCGGTGTGTTGATTGCATTTGAATCAGTTTTGATAAAACTTTTGAGGACATAGAAAGACAGCTTTGGAAATGTCGCTTTAATGCTTATCTCATTTTCGAATTAAACTACTATATGTACCTATTCATATGGTGAAATGATAAAAGGTTTTTAAAATGGGATTAGCATGCTTAATAAAACCATAAAACAGTCTACGTCAATAAAGGGCATAATGTAGTAACAAAAAATGAATTATTATAAGCACACATTCATTATGTATCTTTTACTAGCCTAATTTTAAATGTTCCAACACAATCTGATGATGTTGGAGGAAATAACAGTGCATTTTGGGTGTTTATTTTATTAAACTTATTGGTGAGACGAGGAACATCGCCACTCAGAAATTGTTTATATTAGTAATGAGCTCTACACCCCAAGACAAAAGGTATCACAATCGGTTGATTTCTAAGATCAATGGATGCAAATTAGAGGGATAACTGGATGCAATTTCTTTAAAAAAACACAACTCCTTTCATATATGTAAGGACCATCATCTATTTATACATAGAAGAAGAAAATAATAAAATAGAGGTAAATATTAACAATTTTCTGCTACATTCAAAGACTAAACATCATAAAAGCGCGTCTTACGTACTCGGTAACTTAGGAGACAATGTGATCCGCTTTGTGCGGCCGCTTTATATATTCTGTTTGTGACGAATTGGAATCATAAGGAAGTTAACCTTCGTTTGATAAACGTCATAGCCGTGATAATAATAGCATAAGGTGTTGCAAGACCTTTTATAAATGTTACTAATAGTAATAAGCAAGCTTTTAAACATTTATTTCTATAAATCTTTTATTTATTTATTCATATACTTAAGGGTACACTAAAATGTATGAAAAAATAATGAAAATGAAAAGCAATTGGTAGCCTTATCGCTAGGTGCGATCTCTTCCAGGCAACCTTTGGATGGACTGGATTAATATAAAATAGAAATAGTACAGAGGATGCGATAGAAGAAAAAATACTAGATTAATTAAATAACTACATTATTAATAGATACATACATACATATAAATTACATACATACATGTTACATATTACTATATATTAAGTAAACCGTGAATATGAGAAAAAAAATGATGACAGAATAGAAGATTACTGTAGTAAAGAATTAATTCCTGAAGCAGATTTTTAATGTATCTATTCCTTTTTTTGCGTTTCTGTAAATACAAACTTAAGAAACTGGTCATGGCTAAAAATACTAAGAAAACAGTTACAAAGGTTGTCCATTTCAAGGTCTCCAGCCGAATAGCGGTAGTACCTAGAAATAGCATACAACATACAACATACTTTTTATTGTTTGACTTTGAAGTTTAACCGAATCGGCTCATATTATAGAAAAACTAAGTGGACAAAATCAATTTGAATTAATAGTACTTTGTTCTTTTCTTTATACTTTCTCGTTTTGACGTGAAACTTATTAAATATTATAAATATAGCAAACGTCACAAAATGGTACTATATCATTAGTGGTACTTTGGATCTGACAAGATCTTTAGTGGGACAATGTGCGTTGGCAGTAACAATTCAGGTTACTTTCTCTACACATAACCAAGTTTGGACAATTTCGAAATAATCTGCGTATGTTGGCCTCACATATACAAGTTTAAAATACTAGGAAATCATAAACAACATCAACTTTACAACAAATCGACACGTAAGCACACATAAGTACCAGGACATCATCATAACAAAAGAGTTCTTGATGTTTTGACGTGTAATACAACCTCCTTTAAACGGAAATAATTAAAAAAAGTTCTAGATAATTCTGGAAGATGCTTACCACCTCTACCGGTCTGCAGGTTGGATCTGTCCGGGGCGGCGAGTACCAGGGTGGCAGCGGCGGCGAGGAGTGCGAAAAAGCAAGCAAGTCGCATCTTGTCAAGTGCGAGACAAACACTGCTCGTGCGCCGGACTGTCGCTGCACGTCGGGGCTGCAGGGCCATTCTATTCTCTTTCATATATGGTAATTTCTTTTGTTTCTAAGATTTCATTTTATTTCCGCATTAGAGAATGTTTTTTAGTTAATTTATCTTTTATCTCATAATATTAATCTGTTTAGAATGTTTAAAATTGTAAGTTCCATTTTATTCCTTACCGTATCTACTTAATATACTTATGTGCTCTTGTACCATTTTGCGTTGTATTTGGTTTGATTTCTAACACATATATTTGGTAGTTATTTCTATGTTCGATTTGTATTTATTGATTTTGGTGAAAATTTACTAAATTCTCTGCCAACAAAGATATGAGTATCACGAGAATAGTACAGAAAACGTACATCTATCATGATGATAATCACACTAGATATATTGTTTTTCAAATGGGAAAATGGCTAGTTTGTTGGTATTAGTCATAACATCAAGAATAGTACTTACGGGGATTTTGATCGGAAATATTTACCAAACATAACCTCGGTCGACTCGCAGATGAAATACGGCCAACCCAAGATACTTCTGATCTGTATGGAACTATCAATGTAAGAAATCCGCAATTTGAAAATATTTCTGATAAAAAATGTCGTTCACTTTATTTAATCCCAGTTAGAATAAAAATATAGAATCACGCTTGAGTTAGTTTGTTGCATAATGATCAAGGAGAGAGGGTAAGCAGCTTGCAATCCTTAAGGAGTGTGTTACACTAGTGAAGATGAGCGATTTTTGTACACTGTATACAACAATATGAAACAATGAAAATAATAATATCAGCACTATTCTAAATAGAGCCATCGTAATATTATCATCGTGATATAAAAAGAGAAAGTAGTTCATAGTTTCAATTAACATTTTTGTTGTACCACAATTTTTTGTCTATAAGTTAAAATCATTTTAAGATATTGCAACTCAAATCACCCTATGTATTATTAAACGTGTGATCTCTTAAGTCAATGTCGGGCCTTACGACTGACGTAGGCAAATTGACATAAGTATTTTATGCCTGGGTTCAGTTGTCCAATAGTTTGATTGGAAATATTTCACATATGTCTACTTAATTATAGTTATAAATATGAAACATTGATTTTATTTATAATCCGCTAGCGCTTATTACTAAGTTAGTAGTCATATATCGTTGATTGCAACATGCATTTTATATGTTTAGCTTTTTAAGGTTATGTTAGCGGTTTGTAGCCGTTGACACATATGTGATGTTTTTGGATATATCCGTAAATATTTTGTCATCAGGAATATTGTTTCTTTATTGACACCGGAGCCTAAGCTGAGGGTTAATGTTTTGTTATTGTTTTACTGTAATGGTGGATACACAATACAGGACTTGCAGGATATAGTTATATTTAACCGGTTACAGTAAAGTAGTTAATTTACGTCACATATGGAAAAGCGTTACCACTTTTGAAATTGGCATCGAATTCTTCAAGTAGGTATGAGAGAGATACGTGTCAGTACCGCATAGATTATGTTATTGCTGATAAGTCTCGGCAGAGGCGTAGGCTTCATGATCTATTTTCTTTAAATCTTCCAAAAAACCGAGTATTCACAAAACAAAATACAAATCATTAAAGTAACTATGATTTGGGGCACCAAGAGTAGCCTAATTTATCAAACAATACTTACTCATCTAGTTTTGTAAATCTTTTAGAATTGTGAAATATCATTTATAATTCAATTCTCATTAATTCTGATAAGCTGTTACAGTTTTGTTGTACTTTACAAGACTTCAGACCTGTCACAAAATAATTACAAAACGCGGAGGCTGCTCTCATAATTTCGCTACTTATAGAATCTTATTATAACGATCCAGTTTTTAATGTTGTCTCGGCAGGTTTTAGAGTGGATACCATATTTTAATTTAATTTTATACGTGAAGAAGCGCGGTGCATCGGTCGGCGACCTGTTTATTGCCCTGTGATCTACATCTGAATGATTTTTATTTATTACGTTGGGACGGCGGCATCAGCTATTTGCAGATATTATCAAACTCGGAGAATTATGACTGTTTACAGCGAAATGTCTTCAGAATATTTTATTTTATCTAATAATATGGTTTTTGTAGAATACCTAGTATTAACGACCGATTAATTGATGCCAATAATAATATGTTGTGATGTGAGATGTGGAATCAACAATTATTATCCCGTTTGTTGTTTCTGCACATGGACGTTACCAAAGAGCCTCGACCAATATCTCCAGTGGCTCAGGCTCTCAATTGGTCTTTACGTCAAGGATCAGATCCAAAAGGGAGTATTGCTGAACACGCATGTGAGGAGGTTCATCACTTTGGATTCCTAACTACTGCACCGGTAGATTAGGTCTTGAGCTTAGCCACCAAAGGGTTAATTATTCTTTACATTTTTATATGTGTATTGCATTTTAAAACAGGTAGCTTGAAAAACTTACAACATAAAGAGGAAAAATAATAGTTGTCGTGAGAAATATAGAACGTAGTCTGGTTTAGTTAACATTGATTGAAACTTTTCAGTCTAGATTATTTTATTTTACCTCATGATATAGTTTTCGTCTTGTACTTTGTATTAATTACAAAATTTGACAGCCTCCGTGGCGCAGTTGGTTAGACGCCGCCTGTGAAACGCGAGGCCGCGGGTTCGATCCCCGCACCGAGAGAAATGTTTGTGCGGCCCACAAATATTTCTTCCGGGTCTGGGTGTTTGTGAGACCGTAAAGTCTCTCGTAGTTCCTGATACCCACGACACAAGACTCGATCTTAGTGTGGGGTCAGGACTATGTATGTGACTGTTGGGTGTTATTTATTTATTTATTTATTTATTACCATATAATCGGTTAATTTCATTAATAATATATTAAATGAAATATATGAGGTGGTGTCGACATGGTAACCTCAATTGAAATCACACAACGGTCTCACGTCAACATACCAAACACAAATAAATTATTTAATTTTTTTAAACGCTAAAGCCACTCATGTTTTAGAATTTCTAAAATACGTAGGTTACAGGATAGTATATTTACCCATACATACTTATATAACTACTACACAGCACATAATATACCTTTGTCTAGGCTTTGTAATTAGTGATAATGATCGAAGTATCTTCGATAAGTCATAATTTTGTACCTACCCCTGGATAGGACCCGTGATTTCCATCGCAAAACCAAGTATTTTTCCTTTTTATCACTCACTGGGTACTAGTAATAATTACTACAGTTATTACATATTAGTCTCTAAAATGTGTCATAAATGTTTTCGAATTAGTTTTTTGGTATGTTATTTGGTAAGACCGCTTGAGACAGAGCTCAACTTTATCAACCAAATTTCAAGGTCAACAAAATCTGTACCACCTAGATTAATCAAATAGTCTCTAAATTAGTCAAAAGCTCTTAATGCCATAATAAAAACGGTACTGAAAACTTGCTGTTTTCTTCTCTACATTTTTGAGTCTTAGATTTTTGGTCAAATTTCATTATGAAGAACCCAGGTCTGTTTGTTGCTAAGTATTTTTTGTGCGGCATAACATATAATTACTGTTTTTGTGAATCTTATGACTGCATCAGACAAGGATAATTGTATGTAACGGGTGATTTTTATGAGCGAGGAGTAAAACAATATCTTATAATATAACGAGTACCATCGTTAATTCTTTAAAGAAGATTGTAATAACTGGCCAACTGCCGATGTGAAGGATGGTAGAATTGGAAGATTGTAAAGTGAATTGTTCAAGAGTGAAAATTATTTGTTTATTTTGTAGTTTATTATGGCATTTTAATTGCAAGTTGTATATTGAAGACAGCATTGTATTCATGTACATGATGTTGGAAAATATTAAAGAAAATATGACTACAAGACTGTCGTATTATTTGGGATTTTATAGTATATTATAGGCAGGTTTGAGTGTTTTGAGATCCCCAATGCACAATACTTTCTATACCATTATTGGGTCCAAAATATATTTGTGTGACTGCTGGGATTATTAGTTGCCAAAACCTGATTTCACAGACCCAAAGAAAAAATGCACAGGAATATATTAACAGTACTAGATTCGACAATACCTTAAAAATAATTCGTCACTTGTTTTAATTAATTTACAATGGAATTTTTATTTTTATTTCATGATTTTATTAAATGACAAATAAGCGACATTTCGCAAACTAGGAAAAAGATTCGGAATAAGGATACCTAGCATCGATTGTTATCTATAATATTTATGTTTGCTATAAACATGATTAATTAATTAATTCATTATAAATGAGTTTTGTTTTTAATATATTTTTGATTCTCCAGTTTTCGTGTGTTTTATGAGTTAATGTTAAAATTTACGTCCCTCTACAGGTCACGGGCCTTCTCTACAATCGAAAGAACGATTGAGAGTGGTTAGGCGATATAGTCCACCACGCTGGCCATGTGCGGGTTGACGGACTTTCATACCGTAGAAATTCCTACAAATCGCTATACTACGCTGGTTTCCTCACGATGTTTTCCTTCATCGTTATAGTGCGTAGTGATTGACTATCAATATGTGTACACATGACACCAAAAAGTCAGTGTGCCCTGGGATTCGAACCCGCGGCCACCTTGAACATGTTGTCAGGTCCAACAGGACACCACGCACTTTTTGCGTAAAAAACAATGCATTATATGATCAAAATAAAAAAAGGCAATTGAACTAGACAAGCGAGTAAAAGTGTTTGACAATGCCATTTGGGAATTGAATACAACCAAAATGTTGTAATAAAAAATGGCACAGCACGTGGACCCGTTATTTGAAGACACGACCAAAGCAAAAACTTATTAACTGCAAATGAACATATTCAAAACATTACAGCTATAATTTATAATGTTTCATGGGTCTTACGGTAATGAGTTAGAGACAATGAGGTATTATGTTCGGTTCTTAGGGTAGACAATTTTTCTAACGGATACTTTTTGATCAGGATTTAAATTTAAAATTGAGAATATATGATGCATGATATAGCAAAAGTTAAAACTGAAGAACACCATAGAAACTAAATAAATATAACTACATATATCGCAAGACCACCGTATGCTTTGAAAAATTGACTTCATTAATTACAATTCTAATATGTTGGACATAGTGTCTTGTACCGTTGCAACTAATTAAATTGATAATGTGGGGCAGACGGTAGAATTTAAATAAAATTTCAAAAATGTTGCATTGTCTACTAGAACTTTTATAAATATTTAAAAAAATTCAAACATACTAAAAAGCATTGTTATATGATCCTTTAGATAAATTTCCATATACTAGTAGCAAATTGGGTATTTAGTTTAGTATAAATGAATAAAATCATAATTTCAACGATGATAAAACTGTGTTTAGAGCTACCGTTACATAATAACATTATACTAATATTATGTGTCTGTTTTACTGATATTATTAGAAAAAATAAAAATATACATCATAGCTAATATCTTAACAACTCAATTTTTTTGGTTTGCCTTGGACTGGGATCGTTCTAACGAAGTTCCCAACAATCATTTTTCTGCGATCTTTATCATACGATTAATTGTTTTTCAAGAGTCTATGTTATGGCTCCAAATATTTCAGTTTGTATTTTTAATTTTTATGGTAGTTGCAAACATAACAATTATTTTCTCATTTACATTTTATTACGCAAAATATTAAATAAGTTTATATACAACAAAATATGTTGCTAAATATATGTTTAAATTAGAATTTAAACATCAAAACTAAAAGCTATGTATTTTATTGGGTTTACAGTTATTTTTATTATATTCATAAATATGGTAATTTATTTATTTATAGCACATCACAAATGTATGCTAATATAGGCGTAATTTACTAAAAAAAAAACAATACAAAAGAAACCAGAAATCTTTTTTATAAGTTTATTATACAAACACGTTTAACTAGTTATCACATTGAGAGAACATAATCTTAACATAAATAACAATAATGGGAATCATTGCCAGTAGTTGAAGAAAGGATTATATGTCTGATAATACCAAGGCGGTCTCACATTGTTCATCCTGGTTTGTCCCAAATTCTTTAGCATTTCCTTAGGGAACCACGGGTCAAACCTTGGTTGCAACATTTGGATTGGGTGGTGGAAAAAGGGATCGTGCATGAATGATCTAAAGGGGACAAATGGAGTTGGTGGTTGATATTTAAATGAACCAAACGATGAAGGTGGAGCTGGTCCGGCCTTGGCTATTGATGTCACTGAAACGGACCCTGGACCAATCTTAACCGTCCCTTTGGAATATTTGTTATTGATTTCTTTTGTTATAGTCATGGATGAGGTTTTTCCATCTAAAGTCTTCGTAGCTGGCATTATTACTCCAGTGACGTCATTGCTTGAGACCATTATGTGTCCGTTGAGTCCAGGATGGGAATAGACGCTACTGTAGGAAGACACTCTTCCGTTCCTAGATGCGACTCCGGCGATGCTTGAAACTCCTACACCATTACCCGAACTGATGGCTTGAACATGGTTGTCTCCTATTTTGATCTGCGCTGATTGGTAAACTGGTGGCTTATCTTCTTTTTTATCAATTTTACCTGGAACAAAAAATTGATTTACATTAGATTTTCAAAGCTCAAAAAAGTTTTAAATATGAAATGATGAATGATAGTTCATTAAATGAATCATTAAGCTGAAGATTTTCTAAAAACAGTTTAGTAAATTGATGAATGATGTATTAAAACTTGATTTTATGTGGGTGTTGAACAGTTACCTGCCGCCACTGCAACTATTACTGCGGTGTATATAAAAATATCGCTCAGAAACGTCATGGTGCGAACACAAAATAGAAATGCAAGTCAAGAATCAAAATCTCAGTTTATATTCCGTCGTAAAATTACAAGTTTTCGTTTATGGCCCGCCGGAACGGTTCTTAATAAATATTGATGGAGACAATTCTATTTCTGACCTGTGCTCTAATGATTGCCATTTCTCTATTATTAAGGTTTGATTAAGTCAAAGGTCAATGATCTTATTGTTAACAGGACGTTTAGCTCCAGTAATTATAAGTGATAATTTGTTCAAAGCATTTTTTGTCCAATCACTCCATGGTTCGAAATAACGGTTCTCCTTTGTATTGTTATTTTTTATAACTCCATAATGGAACGGTATGTTGCTAAATTTTGATCTCCGTTGAACGCTTTTACCGATGCGTCATGTTTTTCTATTATGCTAATTTTTACGACTATTTATTCAAGTATTTTTATGTTGATAATTTATACCAAAATACCTATCGGCGAATTCCTTAAGAGACAAGGTTTCCTTGTTTGTTTTGGATACCTTTCTTTTGTTATAACTTTCGTCTTTAGGAGAAAGTAAACCATTTGGAGTTGAAATTAAAAAAAAAACGCATCTAGAGACAGATTTAAAAGCACAGGATATGATTAAATCTTGTTTTTGTGGCGACGCTCAGTTTTAATCTATTTCGTACCGCGACGTGGTGGATGTAGAACACATCTTAGCATAGTGCACGTGTTTCTCTGTTCGGTTGAATATTTATTTCTAACAGGAAAGCCTGTTTTTATAGACAATCCTGTTTATCGTTTTTTACCGTGTTTACCTCACACCATATTTATCCGTCAGAAAAATTATCGTACTCATTTATATATTTAAATGTATTTGTTCTGTGCATAACCCGGACAGTATGATTTACGATAGAAGCCAGAGAGCATATCGTTTTTAATATATTTTTTGCTGGTTTATTTAAGTGGTCATGACTAAACTTATAAATATTCTCTACCATCTTTCAATTCTCGAATTTAATTTATGTTGTTTCAAATTATTATCATTCATAATTGATTTTTTGACACTGCTTTAGTGATTTCTTGGGTCACCACATTATTATTACAACTTGGGCCGTCTGTGTGAGACATAAATTAGCTCGAATAAATATTTTATGTTTAATAATAAGTTTTTGTTGCCTCGAATAACTTGCACTTAAATGGTCGTTTATGACACCGATGTGATTTAACTTTTTTTTTATTAATCACGTTCGCATCTAAGATATAATTATGTTACGGTTCAGTGAACTCGCAGATGTTGTTTGGTGTCTAAGATTAATAGAGGCTAGCAACCTATATAAGCGGATATCGTGAATGCTAGCACTCATTTCTTCTCTCACACTATCGAGAATTAGGAATAACGATCTTCAACATGATTCAACTTAATTATTTGATACTAATAATATCTATTAACAGTTTTATAGTTAATGGCACACCTGTGGTTTTGCGAGGTTGGTAGACTTTTTTTTGTAACGGAACCATGAAACATGATTGCGTTTTATATATTGATTGAATGAAATTTTACAATTCATGTTATTTTTTGCAGAATCATCGCCGTCTGGAGAGTCTATAGTGGCCATATCTTCATCAGATCCAAACATCGAGAAATTTGCAGCAAATTCTAGACAAGATGTTTCAAGGGGTAAAGGAACTGTAGTTCAAAGCGTGAGTGTATCGTCGCCGGACCAGTCTGGTGCTGCCGGCACAGGGCGCAGCTTTGCATCAGCCTACGCGTCTTCAGGAAGCCCATTCATTATTCCCTTCCTCTTCCCACACAACTTCGATGCTTTCGATGTAAACAACTGGATTAGGAATGTTGAGAGTTACTACGAACCAACTTTTGCCGGTAAGGGTAGTACTGTGACGGCCATTAATGACAATGGACACATATACGGTAAAGTCAATGGTGTACCTTTTGATAATGGTGTAAAACGTGGTGCTTAAAACTAGATTTTTATTTGTGAATTGATTTGTATTTTGTGTAATGAAATAAATGGCATTGAATTTTGTCACAGGTCTTTTATTTTCACTTAACTAAATGGTATTTTTATAAAGGCGGAGAGACAAATATTTTAAGTCGTCGCTGCGTCTTTACACTTATTAAGAATATCACATATTCAGGTAGCTTAGTAGTAGCCGGTGTTGACGGCGCTCGAGTGTGCAGCCTGGATGCCAGGACCCTCGTAGCTTGTGGCGCCACTGTGCTGGACCGCGCCACCGCTCTGCTGGATGGTGTGCGCTGTGCTAGCCCTGACTCCACCTACATTCTCAGAGGCTGAGACGGCGGAGCTGTATTCGCCGAGACCACCGCGGGTCTGAGCAGAAGACACAGCGGTTCCGTAGCCAGAGTTGTCAGCTGTGGAAATTGCGGAGCCGTATCCATTGTCACTTGTGGCAGAAGACACCGCAGATCCATAACCAAGACCGCGGAGGTTTGAGGCGCTTGAAATAGCAGAACCGTAACCAGCAGTGTTGGATTGAGCGACAGCGGAGCCAAAGCCGCCGAAGTTCTGGGCAGAGGACACAGCTGATCCGTAGTTGCGGTTCAATCCGCTGTTGTAGGCTGTTTGCCAGTTGGATGCCGGTTGAATGTTGTATGTTTGGTAGGTCGGCTTAGAGTGGGTACTGGCCGTGCCAATGCCGCTGGCGTAAGGTGTTCCGTCGCTGTTGGCGAAGCCGCCTCCGTACGCCTCGCCGTCCCCGGACTGGTAGGAGTGGCCGATGCCGGTGGAGTGTTGGATGCCTCCGATGTTGCTGCTGAAGCCGCTACCGAAGCCATACGCGATGCTTGGAGACTGGGCGGTACGGTAAATAGTGCCCGGGGTGTAGTTGTTTGCTGCAAAATGAAATCATGTTATTCATCGTTTATGTTCAGTGTAATAAATTCAAATATGATTTACGTTTTTGACACTTTCTATTACTTTATAATTATCATATCGTTAATCAATTTTTTTTATGGAAAATTTAAAAGAAACCTGTATTTATTCTATTTAACAATACTTACAAGTAATTACGAAGGGAGCCGCATGGCATGCCGCTACGGCAAGTGCAAGAACTACAATCTTGGACACCATATTTAAAATTATTTTACTTCTTTAAAGAAGGCTTGGACCTTTCCCCGGCGGTTATGGATGCCTGTGATTCATTTCTCCGTGTTTATATACTAGAAACATGAGTTCCCCCACTCGAAAATCATTGGGTCATGATGATACACCCGGAGGCATTGACACTCATAAATTAAATTTATCTATCTAGTTACGGTAAACTGATTCAACTTGTCCAGGGTGATCTGATACCATAAATATCGCGGATGCTACAAGTATCATCTTTAATTGACACAGAACGTTAATTGGAGCAATAAAATGAAGTAATCAGGCTACAGGTTTTAACAAAAAAACCATAGGCGCTATGTCAGCCAAATCAACTCCAAATAGCAAAAGCAATAGATCAAATTTACGACCATTTAAATGTGGGGAAAATAGATAAAATGTGAAAATAATTAATAATGTATTGATGTTTGCATAGCCAAGGAAGATTTTGTATTTTTCCAATATGCGGCCTTAATGTCAATGTCCTATAATTAGGGGTTAAATGCAATGAAACTTAATATTTTAACAAAAGCATCCATCAAACGATGGAATTGTAGGTGTGTTCGAAACTACCGCATGTATTTTATATATTTTATATTATATAATTTTTAAATCTTGGGTTGATTCATCTAAAATTAGAATTCTAGTAACAATCTAAACAATAAAAACATATTTATCATATTATAATATTATTTAGATGTGCCGTATATATACATGAACTCACGCCTTGTTCCCAGAAGGGGTAGGCAGAGGTGCCAGGGCACCCACATTTCGCCTCAGGTGGCGAGACTATCGCCATATCGGGTACAAAGTTTTGACTCTGGGCTGATACTGAATGGAAAAATCCAATATCACTTTGCCCAACCCGGGATTCGAACCCGAGACCTCAGCTTTGTAACCGTACCGTTGTACAACTACGCCACCGAGGCAGTATATTTTTCTCTAAACTAAAAATTGGGTTTCATCAAGGGACAAAAATCTACGCAGTGATACTAAGTTTCATAGTAAAATGGACATTCTGGTTTACTACTTTTAACTCATAACTTCAATGTCTTCATTATTATTGCTCTACGTCGTATATTCACATGTAAGCATGACATTATACCCACAAAATTATACCCAACACTTCATATCTGGAAATTAAGTAAAATGTTAGTCGATATAGCGTAACCTAATAGAGAACTCATAAATTAATTGATTTTTTCGTTTCATTACACTATTGTTGATAAAGAATCATAATCTTATAAAAAACATAGAAAATATCATCACGAACTGATGGGTGCTATCTTTGATTTACATTTGATTTTTATCTTAATGTAATAAAATGTATTGCACTTTCATCATTTTGATGGGCATTCATTTCATTTTGATGGGCCGGCAACACATTTATGTTCCCAACGTTGTGTGATATTCATGGGCGGCAGTGATCACTTACCATCAGGTGATCTATTTACTTATTTGCCGGTACTATTCAATAAAAAAGACATTATACACATATCACTATCACTACATAGTATAAAACAAAGTCGCTTTCTCTGTTCCTATGTCCCTTTGTCACTTTGTATGCTTAAATCTTTAAAACTACGTAACGGATTTTGATGCGGTTTTTTTAATAGATAGAGTGATTCAAAGGGAACGTTTATATGTATAGGTATATATATATATGTATATATACGGATATGTATATGTGTATAAGTACTTATGTTTAATTAGTATTATTTAGCTTTAAGTAATTCTTTATTTGTTACTCTGCCCTCTCTCCCTTTCCTTCATTTAAATCCATCCCATGGTTGTCTGTAAGATATTGCTGTTGAGCGATAAGACCGCCATTTGTACTCTTTGTTATTATTATTTCTGTTTAGCTATGTTGTTGTTAAGTTTGTGTACAATAAAGATTTAAATAAATAAATAAATAAATATAATACGTACATATACATACGTACAGAAATCAATTTGTACCCGGGCGAAGCTCGGTCGGGCCGCTAGTTATTAAATAAAAAAGACATTATACACATATATACAATAATTCACGCCTTTTTCCCAGAATGAGTTAGCAGAGACACCCACATTTCGCCTTGTGTGTTCCGTCTTACAATGTGATCCCTATCACACAGGGGGTGAGTCTATCGCCATATCGGACTCAGATTCCTGGATTAGAGCATGATAATACAATAATTATTGAATACTTAATTAATAGACTACTAATCACTATACACCATACATATTGCAATAAAAAAATAAAGTGTTACCGGTTTAGGTATTGTGAAGAACATTCCAGTTTCATAAACATTGCAAGAAAATTCAGCTATTTTTTTTTAAATTCTATGTTTTGTTTAACTTAATTCCTAATATTAGTTGTACAACAACTAACGTTTTGGTCCCCTGGTGCCCAAACTAGTGTTCAACAGTGTTCCTCCACAAGATTTCTTAAATTTTTATTGATATATTTTGGCATATAACAAGTTCAATCTGCCTGAGTAATAACGAAGATAGGATATTGGGTATAGTCAAGTCCTATAAAATATATATTCAGTTCCCATTTCAGGAAATCAGCTAAAGTAATTTTAAATTATACTCGTATACCTTGATTTATTTGCTAAGGTTGATGACCAGAAATTTGGTCGTAAAATTTTGATCTAAATGTATTTGGAACATAAAATTAGGATCCAGAAAGCTATCACGGCGTAATAAAATACACATAACACTTTATGACAGTAAGATTAGCAAATATGAACAATCATAAAATTAAATATACGACTAATTAATGAAAAGATAAAATGTATCACATATTGAAATGGATGTTCCCAATTCTATTTTTGGTTTTTGGATGTAGCATGCTTTCTCGACGGCGAAGGAAAAGATCATAAGATAACCTGCATGCCATAGCCATTTATAAAAAATATATATGGTGCGTATATGTAGAGTCCGCCAAAACGCACTAGGTCGCGTGTTAGGCTATATGGCCTAACACCTCTCAATCGTACTTTCAATTGAAGCGGAGGCTCGCGCCCTGCTTTGGGACGGATATGGGTTGATACAGATATAAATACCCTCTCGTATTTTAGACATGCATTTGCCTCCTCAGGGAACTACGTTATGTTAATGTAATATACTATACATAATATAATTAGTAGCTTTTACGTTAAAGCCAGTTACATCGCATTTCCAAGTCACTATCATTTATTGTGTCTCTACTATCTTCATGGTTAAATAAGGTCAAATTATATTATGTATGTCGTGTGGGTAGGTACCACCGCAATGTAAATACACTGTTGTGTTTCAGATTGAAGGAAATTTGTAGCCATAGTAACTACTGGACATATTGAGACTTAACATCTTATGTCTCAGGATGGCGAGCGCAGTGGAATGCCAAGCATAGCTTTGTTTGTGGCGTTGTTTGGTTTTGCTACTGTTCATGAGCGGTCGTATTGCTTACAATCAGACGAACGGCAGATCGTCTCGCTATTCATAGTAATAAAAAAAAATCATCACATACCGAAGCACAAATTTTATTCGGGCTAGGGACTGCTACGTACCGTAATAAATCAGGTTGTCATCGGGATATATGGATTAACTTTACTGCGACGGCTCTGCTACTATGTGTGCTTTTAAAGTGAAATAAATCTACCATCCACTACCTAATTTGTTAAACCGTCAATAGTGATTCACACAAGTGAGCGACGATCCGATATCAGGCCGTACATTTGATTTCGTTAAGGCGGCTACAATTTTACCAGAGGTGCGGAAGATAATTGATTTTGACAGCCTTCATCAAACGAGAAACCGCGGGTTCGATCTTCGAGACAAATATTTGTGTAATCCACGTAAATAAAAATCTCTCGAAGTTTCTGATATCCGAGACTCCATCTTAGCTTGGGGTCAGGACTATATAATATGTGACCGTTGGGTGTATTTATTTATTTAATGAATTGAACAGTCTATAAACGTAATATGTGTCAGATTTGTACGGTAAGGTAAGTAACAAAAGGGACTTATTATTGTAATGCATATTGCAGAAGCGTTATTTTTCCCTACTGGTGATAAGCCTTTTATATGTCTCACCATCAGGTGATCGTCTCGCCATTCATGACATTTAAAAAAAGTGCTAGGCTCAGAGGTGTCTAGTTAGACCCATCCTTCTCTGAGCGTATTTTTGTGCGCCACTTATATTTAATAGCACTGTAATTATTATTTTATTCTTTATTTTATTTTTGGAAAGGCTTACAGACTCATAATATCTGCAAAATAAAGACACTAAATTGCTAATTACAAATTTCCACTTATTAATAACCATGTTGGTACAACCACATTATGCAACTTTTTATTTATATGTACACAATAGAATTTTATTATTAAATGTTCTTAGTCATATTTTAATCTCAATGATTTTTAGCATTGTTGTCTTGCCCATCGTCAAGAAATGTATTTAAAATAATATTATTTAATCATGAAATAATCATTTGGAATTAACAATGTTGCCTTGTTACACACGATACAAGGGATAGTATTTATAATGACGTCAGCATAGATGTTTCCAAGCCTATTAATAAATCGTGTTCTACATCTAATGAGTTTATCGATAACTCATGATTTGGGTTTTTTTACCTAGAAGGCATATTCGTTAAGGTAATTTGAAAGTTTGGTAAAGAGGCGGATACTTACACTCATAAATTGACCCATAGATTGCTAATTCTATGGAAACGAGTGGTTTTTTATTCTGTGTTACTTAATAGGTGTCTATTATGTTTATTCAGAGAAATGTGTTTGCGAAACATGTTTATTATTTATTTTCCTTTTTTAACCTCGCAAAATGAATAAGACATGACTGATCATTTATTTTAACAATCAAATGTTCAATAGAGTTAATTAGTAATTATTTCAGTAATAATATTATTAGAATAGGTAATGTTTACAAATGTTGGTAAACTGGATATCTCATAGAAAACTATATTACTATTAAAATACATTATGGTAAGTATCATTGCAAAGACATGGAGACAAATATTGACAGTCGTCTCGATATCTTCACACTGCTAAATATCAGGAATCCCCGACGCGTCGACTCAATAGTATCCGGTGTTGATGGCGCTGGAGTGCGCGGCTTGCACGCCGGGCGCCTCGTAGCTGGTGGCGTCACTGAGCTGCACGGCGCCGCCGCGCTGCTGCACGCTGTGCGCCGAGCTAGCACGCACCGCGCCCGCCTGCTCCGCCGCCGACACCGCCGCGCTGTAGTCACTCGCGCCGTGCGTTTGCGCAGAGGACGCGGCAGTGTAGTCACTGATACCACGGGTTTGGGCCGAAGATAAAGCATTTCCGTATCCAACGGTGTTAGCGTTTGAGATCGATGTTCTATAACCAAGGCCGCGGAGGTTGGAAGCACTGGACGCAGCAGAACCATAGCCGGCGGTGTTGGAGTTTGCCACGGCACTGCTGTAGTCACCCAGGTTCTGCGCGGAGGATACAGCCGAGCCGTAGTTAGACGAAGGAGCCAGGTACTTAACAGGCTGGGCTTCATATGTGATGTAAGAAGGGTTCGAGTACGTGTTGGCGATGCCTACACCACGAGCAGAAGTAGCGCCATCGTTGCTTGCGAAGCCACCGCCGTACGCCTGGCCGCCTCCGGACTGGAAGGAGTGTCCGATGCCGGTGGAGTGTTTGATGCCGGCGACGTTGCTGCTGAAGCCGCTGCCGAAGCCGTATGCGATGCTTGGGGACTCGACGTTACGGGCGAGGGTGGAGGGATAATAGGTGTTTCCTGAAAGGAACATGACACCTCAATTTATACTCTATACTGTAAGACTGTTACAGGTAATAGGAGGTCGAAATTTTCATATCATAATACGATCATCAATATTTAAGAATATCATTGCTTACCAATAATAGTGAAGGGCGCTGCGCAACACACCGAGACAGTGAGTGCTAGAACAACAAACTTAGCGGCCATTTTTGGAAAATATGGTTTGTTTAGTTCAAAGGATGCTTGGAGCTTTCCCCGATGGTTGTGGATGTCCGTGAGTGACATCTTATAGTTTATATACTAGACACATGGTTTCCCCCACTCGCCACAGCTTAATGCATTGACACTCATAAATTAATTTACAGACGAGTCGTTACTTATGCAGATTTTGGATCATTAAGTCATTTTAATAGCAATCGTAAAGTTGACATATCCATAATAATAAAAGATAGAATACGTTTTTTGTCCTATGGAAGTTTCGAATAATAAAAATGTCCTCTCAGTTACTGCTTACTTTCTAGAATTATATGACATTATGTGAAGTATGGATAAGTTAATTTTTAACCGACTTCAAGAAAAGGAGGAGGTTCTCAATTCGACTGTATGTTGCTTTTTTTTATGTTTGTTACCTCGTTTCTCTGTACTGTGTGAACCGATTTCGATCATTCTTTCTTTGATTGAAAGGTGGTGCTTGTCGTTTGGTCCCATAAAAATATTGTGAAGATCTGATGAATATCTTCGGACCTGGAGAGGAGAACTCTTTGAAATTAAGTAGGATTCCAACGGTTCTTTTTGCATTACGTTCATTATATAAGTTAAGTTACAGCGAGAGAGGAAAAAAGGGGTAGGGGTGAGGGGGGTAGGTAAAAAAAGTTTAATACACGTAAATTCTAATATCTTCGGCAGCTTTTAGCCGATTTTAGTGATTCCTTTTTCATTGGAAAAAACGTATTGACAGGTTGATGCCAGGAATACAACATGAAGATCTGATGATTATGTTCGGACCTGGAGAATAGAACTCTTCAAAATTTAGTAGGATTCCAATGGTTCTTTTTGCATTAGGTTTATTATAAAAGTTAAGCTACAGTGAGGGAGGGAAAAACGAGTAGGGGTGATGGGGGGGTGATAAAATTAAAATACACGTAAATACTGATATCTTAAGCAGCTTATAACCGATTTTAGTGGTTTCTTTTTCATTGGAAAGAACGTATTAACAGGTTGATCCCAGGAACACAACATTAAGATCTGATTATCATGTTCGGACCTGGAGAGTAGAACTCCAAAAATTTAATAGGATTTCAACGGTTCTTTTTGCATTGGGTTCAGTATAAAAGCTAGGCTACAGTGGTTGAGGGAAAAAGGGGTAGGCGCGAAGGGAGGGGGGGGGGGAGAAAAAAATAATAAACATGTGAATATCTTTGGCAGCTTTTAGCCGATTTTAGCGATTTCATTGTCATCGGAAAGAAGATATTCCTTGTGGTGACCAAATCAACTTCATTTAAATGCCTATCAACACTAAAAAGATAAAAATAACTAAAATTTTTAATAAAAAAAAAATGATTGAATAAGTATAATGATAAGCAATTTAATTGAGATATTCCTCCTCCTTGCGTCGTGCTCCTCAATATTGAGGGTCGTGACCTTCCTTATGCATCGTTTTCATCCTAACGAGTTTTTTCCATATGGTTCTGTCCACGGCGGTGTGAAGGGCGATGTGGAGTGTAGAGTCAAGAGTGGTGCGGATCTGGTCAGACCAACGCATTGGATTCCGTCCACGAGGTCTTCTCCCGTTTACTTTGCCGGTCACAATCAGCTTTTCGAGGTTGTCACTGTCTTTCCTTGCAATGTGACCGAAGTATTCTAGTATCCTGCGTAGACACTCAGATGACAATCGCGATGATATTTTGAGTTCTTGCAATATAGATGCGTTGGTCCGAAATGCTGTCCAAGGGACACGCAGCATCTTTCTCCAGCACCACATCTCAATTGAGATATTCAATTACCTACTAAATAAATTGCTTAGCCAAAGCATGTAAATTTGAAAAATATAATAAAACTGGCAGCTGTTGTTGTGATGTTCGTTTTTTATTAGACAACTAATAGTGCAGTCCATTTTAAGTTTTATCTGTTCAAAAACTCCTAGTGAGCTGGTTTTTGCTGATATTTTCGAAAACTGATTTTCGTGACGTTTTGACCTTTACAACTTTTAGAGCCGGCACGGAATCAATGTTAATTTTTACATCTTTATTACAACGCTGTGATAGACGTGTATACAAAAATTCAGCTCCCTAGGATTTTTGCACTATACCTTTGTATACACAACACGGTTAAATTGCTGGCACTAAACCTAAAATAAAATATATATACAACAAAACAAAACAAAAAAAAACAATTTCTAATTTTATATAAATAAAATTTTAGCGAATTACCGCACTTAGTAACTTGACCTATTTCATAGTACATACATACGTGAACAACACGCCCTTTTGCCAGAAGGGGTGGGCAGCCATGCTATTAGAGCACACAAATTTCTCCTTGCGTCTATGGATAACGATGTGATTGGGGTTGAACCTATCGCCATATCGGTCACAATATTCTGACTCCATGTGATAATAGAACCATGCAATATCACTTTGCCCGACCCGGGATCCGAACCCGTGACGTCATCCTTGTAACCGCACCGTAGTACAATTACGCCACCGAGGCAGGCAAATTGCATGTTACGAATAATTGGTGGTGTGATTGGTAAAATAACTACTTAAATTTGTGTAGTACATCTTCTACGTAGCGCAATCGGTCAAACGTGAAACGAAAGGCCGCGGGTTCGGTCCTGGCACAGAGACAATTTTTTGTGTGAACCACAAGTACTACTTTTATCAGGTCCATGTGTTTATGAGACCTATGATGAGTCTTTCGTAATTTCTAATATTCAACACAATACTTTTACATTTGGATGGTAAGGAATACTTATGTGACAGATGGGTGTTATTGTTATTTCTAACTAAAATTCATCCTTAGCAAAAGGTCAACAAGCATGTCTTAGCGTTGTAAAAATACATTATTTAAAAAGCAAAACTTTAAACAAACAAATCGTTAAACATAATTTCAACTTTTATTTTCTTTTCATTAAGCGCAATACCAAAGATGAGATATTTGAAATAAGTTATTTTATAGTTTTCACACCTATGCTATACCATAGGCCGGCATTCTTTAATCATTATTCTGCGGACCGGCATAATTGACATAATGAGACATAGTCGTAATTTCTTGCAGCCTTATTCATTAAAAGTTGAAAACCTATTTCAGTTATCGCACATTCTGTCTCTTCCGAACGACTTCTGAATTCAATTTAAACGAAGTAGACAAAACATTTGATATCTAATAGGTTTAAAAACTGTTTCCAAATAAGGTCGTTAGTGATGGATCCGACTGAGATACCATCAGGTGCCATTGCGGTCATTTTACCGTATTTCATAATAAAATGAATTGAAGCCGCTTCCAACAGATCCTAAAAATAGACAAAGGCTACTTTTTATATGAGTAAATAATATTAATAATATTTTTCCCGAGTGGAAACTGCCAGCCTGTATTGTTTAATAAAATTTGATGAAATGTTTACTGGTGGTAGGTCTTTCATACGTAAGAGGCCACCTGGATAGGCACTAATGCAATGTCTATTTCTCCCACCAAACAGCAGAGTAAATGCACTGTTGTGTTCCGATTTGAAAGACATTACAGCCAGCGTAACTACTGGACATATTGAGACTTAACAGCTTATGTCTCAGGATGACGAGCGCAGTAATATGCCAAATATTGCTTTCTAATTCATGACGTTGTTTGGTTTTGCTACTGTTCATGACCGTTCGCCTTGCTTACCATTAGGCGAATGGCATTCTTGTTGCCATTCATTGCTATATAACTGCTATATATGTAACTGGTGGTAGGTCTCTCATATGTGAGAGGCCATCTGGGTAGGTACCACCGCAATGTCTATTTCTCCCGTGAAACAACACTGCGTAAATTCACTGTTGTGTTTCGGATTGAAGGACATTGTAGCCAGAGTAACTACTGGACATATTGAGACCTAACATCTTATGTCTCAGGATGGCGAGCGCAGTGGAACGTTCCTACTGTTTATGAGCGGTCGTATCGCTTACCATCAGGCGAACGGCTTGCTCGTCTCGCCATTCATTGCAATAATATATATATATATATATATATATATATATAGGTACATAAACGTGAGGGAAGTCCCGGAGCTAGGTTATTAAAAAAAGTAATTTCTCTTCTTTACTTCTATTCATACATGTAAAGCCCAGTAAATAAACATCAATCACATAATGATTACAAAGGATAGTTTCGAAAATCCTTGCGTAGGCTTATGTTCATCAGTGGACTTCCTGTGAAGGAAGAAGTATTAATACTAGTTGTCGTGGTCCCATTTTGTAGTCCCATTAGTCCCAATTTGTAAATGATGAGGAGCTAGATATAATCTGTAAACTGTGTAATTGACGACGACAGCAAACAATATATCACGTTTATAATCGTATTTAAGTTATGAAATACGCTTGCCTATACAACATATTGAAAGCAACATGTTTAATGAAAAAGATACAAAAATGTAAGTTCTTCATATAATATGACGCCATGAGTATAATAATTTCAACGCATCTCAACGCCAAAATAGCTCTATTAGATTTAATGCCAGGTTTCGGCATTACTGGGTTTTCTCAGAACGTAATTAATATTTTTTAATATTAATATTTTTAATTTTAAGTCCCATATTTCTCCGTGTGGCCAATTAGGTGTAGCTACATTTTTATTTTCCAATTGGAGTCTGATGGGGTCAGAATTAATTTAGATTGAGGATAATAATTACTAATAAATAATTACTAGCGGTCCATCCTGGCTCCGCCCGGGTACAGATACATGTTTCAAAATGGCGGTCAAAATGCTCAATTCCTACTTTCAATTTAGAGTATCGACCAATCGGACCATCAAAAGCGAATAAAATTTCCTCGTATTTGCCAGAAATATCACTACTGCTTCCCTCCTATAGGTCACAACGTGATGATATATAGCCTATAGCATTCCTCGATAAATGTACTATACAACACTGAAATAATTTTTCAAATCAGAGCAGCGGTTCCTGAGATTAGCGCGTTCAAACAAACAAACAAACTCTTCAGCTTTATTATATTAGTATAGATTTATATTGTGATTGTGTGTATTAACTTTAAATATATCATAGAGATTAATTATTTTAAATGGTTATATTGAACATAACTAGGGAACAGTTTAGGTACTAGGAAAATCGTTTTCAGCTTTTTTTAAATAAAAATAATTATTAGTACAATATTTCCGTGATTGGGGTTGAAAAAAGAAAAAAATGGAGATAAATAATATTTTCATTAATTTTATTATCTATAAGTACCTACACAATAATTGGTGAAGACACAGAGACAAGTAGAAATCGTCGTCTCGATGTCTTTACATTCTTAAAACACACCAGGAGTCTCTTGGGAATTTCTGATAATTTAATAGTATCCAGTGTTGACGGCGCTAGAGTGAGCGGCCTGGATGCCAGGCGCCTGATAGCTGATGGCATCTGATTGCTGGATGGCGCCACCGTGCTGCTGGATGGAGTGCGCTGAGCTCGCCCTCACAGCACCCACGTTCTCAGACGCTGACAACGCGGCACTGTAGTCACTGATACCACGGGTTTGGGCCGAAGACAAAGCATTTCCGTAGCCAGCGGTGTTAGCGTTTGAGATGGATGTTCCATAACCAAGGCCGCGGAGGTTGGAAGCGCTGGACGCGGCAGAACCATAGCCGGCGGTGTTGGAGTTAGCGATAGTGCTGCCGTAGTTACCCAGGTTCAGTGCGGAAGACACAGCCGAGCCGTAGTGGGGGGCAGGTGCCGGGTATTTGACTGGCTGGGCTTTGCGTACGATGTAGGTGGGGTTTGAATGGGTGTTGGCAATGCCTACTCCGCGAGCAGAAGCTGTGCCGTCACTGTTGGCGAAGCCGCCGCCGTATGCCTGGCCCTCACCAGACTGGAAGGAGTGACCGATGCCGGAAGAGTGCTTGATGCCACCGATGTTGCTGCTGAAGCCACTGCCGTAGCCGTAGGAAATGCTGGGCGTTTGTGGGTTACGGAGAAGGATGGTTGGATTGTAGTGAGTGCCTGGAAAATAATATTTGCTAATTAATTATTGTTGAAGTTTTTTTTGAATCGTTGAATGACGGGACGAGTATGCCATTCGCCTGATGGTACGTCTTACGACCGCTCATGGGCAGTAGCAAAACTAAACAGCACCATGAATTACAAAGCAATGATTGGCATTCGACTGTGCTCGCTATTCTGAGTCATAAAGATGCTTATGAATTATAAAATCACAAATGCAGCTCTTGACCAACTAAAGATCATAAAAGGGTGGAGACCATTTAGAAAAAGAGAGAAAATATTTCAGCAATTTCTTTGTCCTGCATTGCTCATTCTATGGCTTATGACGTTGATGTATTGATCAAAAGAAAAATTAGGTTCAAACTGTAGGTTGAAACCCTATGATAAAATATGATAATCAGCTTCAGATAAATTGTGAAAATCCAGTAAGATTTACTTACCGTAGGGAGCTGCGTAGCAAGCCGTCAAAGTAAAGGCAATAATAACAAACTTGGCAGCCATTTTGAAATATATTTTCAGATGCTACAAGGATACTTGCACCTTTCTCCGTTGGTTGTGGATACTCTTGAAACATTTCTCCTAGCTTATATACTAGAAATATTGATTCCCCCACTCTAAATACTAGAATGCATTGACATCCATAAATTAATATTACTAACGAGTTTATAAAAATGCAGATTTTGTGTCATTAACTTATTAGTCAAGATCATAAAAACGACATCAATGTAAACGTTGACTCTATTTCTTTGTATAATAAGGCATTTCCCAAATATTGAGAAGTAGTTGCCATGAGAATTAAAAAAAAAGATTTTTAGGTTATTGTGACGTCATTATTAGACTCATGCACAGACAGCTATATGATATTAGGTAAATTAATAGTCGTAAAATATATTAGTTTTTAAAATTTACGCGAATGTTACAAAATAAAATAAAATAATTTTTCATGGATTTGGTCACGGATTTGGTATATTTTGTATAGTTTTTTATCTTGCAGTGATCTATAAGAGTAGTGTTGGTCAAGAAGCAAAATCTAAAGTAAACTGTCAAAAGTCGAAAGGTCAGTTAGGAAATTAAAACAATTGTAAAAATTTTAACTAGTGGTTAAATGTTTACATACAAAAGACTTCAACGCGTATGTTACTGTACATAGACATGAAAATCTAATTTTTGTTTAATGCTAATGCTAACTCACAAAACTATGTAATATGTAAGTCAGTGGTAATTAATAAATAAGCAATAACTAAGTTATGTGTTACGTATTTCATTGTTAACTGTAACTGCGAAGTAACACAAGGAAATTTGCTTAACCGCGAGATTGCTTTTTGAATTTTTAACGTAAGTGTAAAATTTTCAATAACTCCCAGTAACCGGGTTGCTAGAATGAAGCTTAAACCTTCTTTAATCAGAAAAGGGACTCGTATACAGTAGTTAAAATATAAGGAATAATATTCTTATGAAGATTTTTATTATTGTCGTGTTAAAGAAAACATCGTGGGAAACTTGCATACCAAAGAAACCTGTACAAGATTTTATATGATTTTAGGAGTCAGCTAACCTATTATAGGCCAGCTTGGTGGTCTATGGCCTAAGCCCTCTCACATTAATTCTCGGTTATGGAAGAATCCCGGGACTATCACGCTCTATAATGGTCAAGGAAAATATCCGTAAATAATAGTTTTATTTCAATGTGTAACATTCGCGTACATTCGGTTACTTAGATAAGAAACCATTAAGGAAAATATCGTGAGGAAATCCGCTTATAATAGCGACGTAGACCAGTGTGGTGAACTATATTATGACCTAAGCACTCTCAATCGTACTCTAGATTGTAGAGACGGCCTGTGCCCTGCAGTGGAACATGGGGTGATGCAGAAAGGTACAATTAATACATGTTTATTTTTATGGAAAGTGTCATAGGTCCGTTTTTTGCTATTCATCAAAAGTATAAGGCACATGTTTTGCTCTACATGCATTGGGTATATAGTATTCAGTTTGTCGTGCTTGTCTAAAAATAATTTGTTTGCATTTAAGATGCTTGATATCACGAAATTCCGGGTATCGCACTGCTAGCTTGTAGCTTCTGACATTTTATATATTTATTTATAAATAATAATAAATAAATAACACCCAACAGTCACATACATAGTCCTGACCCCACACTAAGATCGAGTCTTGTGTCGTGGGTATCAGGAACTACGGGAGACTTTTCGGTCTCACAAACACCCAGACCCGGAAGAAATATTTGTGGGCCGCACAAACATTTCTCTCGGTGCGGGGATCGAACCCGCGGCCTCTCGTTTCACAGGCGGCGTCTAATCAACTGCGCCACGGAGGCTGTCGAATTTATACTTTTTATTGTACATCTGATGTATGATTGTAATAAAATACGATAAATAAAAATATATATATTTAATGGGTAGCCAAACTTACTTATGTACATACTTTACTCTCTCACATGCTACATAGTTGCCGCGTGGGTAGGTACCACCGCAATGTCTATTTCTTCCACCAAATAGAAGTTGAAATGCACTGTTGCATTGCGGTTCCAAGATCATTGTAGCCAGAATAACTGCTGGACATATTGAGACTTAACATCTAATGTCTCAGGATGGCGAGCGCCGTAGAAAGTCTCAACCGAATTTTTATATTGATCAACGTCATAAGTAACAGAATGTGCAATACAAGATAAAGGCTGATATAAATATTTACCCAAATTATTTTCCAAATGATCTACACTCAACAACCTTCTATGACCTTTAGTTGGTCAGAAGCAGCAATCGTGGTTTTATAATTCATGAACATCTTTATGTCTCAGAATAGCGAGTGCAGTGAAATGCCAAGCATTGCTTTGTAATTAATGGCGTTGTTTGGTTTTGCTAATGGACAGTTGCAAAACCAAACAACACCACCGCTTACCATCAGGTGAATCATATGCTAATCTTGCCATTCACTGTAAAAAAATCGTGACGAGCGATTTTTCCGGGCAACTTTGGATAAACAGGAATTGTTGGGTTAACAATATGGTCTTAAAATTTTATTACAGCCCAAATGGAACCCTATGAAATTTTGTTGAAATAAAATAGTCAGTGGTTTCCTTAATGTGTTATAACCCAACGTTAACGTCTCGTAGAAATAAATGGTAGGTTAATCTTGAAAGTTTGACTTTGGTAGATTATTTTAAACAAAATTATATATTTGAATTTTAAAGCTATCAAATTCTTTAGTCATTCGCAAGATTTCTATTGTTCAGTAGTTGTAATAGCAATATTCTTTTTCTTTGATTTTATTTAGCTTTATTTCAAGTTACTCTACTTGTTAACTGTGCTTATCCATTTTTATTTTTGTATTGCAGGCTCAACATTATTGAGTTAAAAATATTGATTTTTCCGATATGAGTTATCATTATATTATGTTATCATATGATTTTATTTTCTTGCTTATTTTTATAAACAAATTAATGTAATAAATATTCATAATTTACTCTGCCTCGGTGGCGTAGTTGTACTAAGGTACGGTTACAAAGCTGAGGTCTCGGGTTCGAATCCCGGGTTGGGCAAAGTGATATTGGATTTTTCTATTCATTATCAGCCCAGAGTCAGGAATTTGTGCCCGATATGGCGATGGGCTCGCCACCTATCACATTGTGGGACGGAACATACAAGGCGAAATGTGGGTGTCCTGGCACCTCTGCCTACCCCTTCTGGGATATAGGCGTGAGTTTATGTATGTATGTATGTAATATTCATAATTTAAAAAAAAAACATGTGTGCTTTAATTGTGTTTCAATAAGTATTAAAACAATAAACACCATTCGTATCTTGGTATATATTTAATGTTTTTGTCATTTGGTATCACAATAAAGATATGGAGACAAGTATCACAGGTCGTCTCCACATCATTATATATCTAATATCACATGTTCAGGTAGCTCAGTAGTAGCCGGTATTAATGGAGTTAGAGTGAGCGGCCCGGATTCCAGGGCCGTCATAACTGGTAGCAATACTTTGTTGGAGAGCACCGCCTCTCTGCTGGAAGGTCTGCGCTGTGGTAGCCCTGACTCCACCAACATTCTCAGAGGCTGAGACGGCGGAGCTATACCCACCGAGACCGCGAGTTTGGGCAGAGGACACCGTACTTCCATAGCCAGTACTAGCAGTAGAAATAGCAGAGCCGTAACCATTAGTGGTGGCAGAGGTAATAGAAGACCTATAGCCAATGTTACGAAGGTTTATTGCACTGGATACGGCGGAACCAAATCCAACAGCGTTAGCCTGAGCGACAGTGGTGCCGTAGTTGCCAAAATTCTGCGCAGAGGATACCGCTGATCCATAGTTACTCAATGCAGTGTTGTACGGGAGTGGTGATTGGTACCTTGGTTGAATATTGTAAGCGCGGTAGTAGGGATTTGAGTTTGTGTTGGCGATACCAATACCGCGAGCGTAAGAAGCGCCATCGTTGCTTGCGAAGCCGCCGCCGTACGCCTGACCGTCACCGGACTGGAAGGAATGGCTAAATCCAGTGGAGTGTTTGATGCCAGCGACGTTGCTGCTGAATCCACTGCCGAAGCCGTACGCGATGCTAGGTGTCAGGTTGTTGCGAAAGATGGCGCCTGGAGAGTAGTTTTTAGCTGAAAATACCGAATTGTTTTATTAGTTAATGTCATAAATATCGCTACAATTTTTTTTTTATTATGGCCTGGCATAGTGGCAATTATTATTACCAATAACATTAAATGGGGCTGCATGGCACATCGCAGCGGCAAATGCAAGAACAGCGAATCTAACCACCATTTTAAAATTTATTTGTTTTTCGCACAGAAGCCTTAGATCTTTCTGCGACGCCTATTGACACCTACTATATTTCCAAGCTTATATATTGGTAATATGAGCCCCCCACTCAAAAATCAATGGGTCATGATGATACATCCAAGGCATTGACACTCATAAATAAAATTTATTTAACTAGTTACGGTAAATCGATTGAACATGTTCAGGGCGATATCATACCAGATATTTTGACGCTACAAGTATCATCTTTAATCAACATCCAGTGTTAATTGGGGCTATAAAATGATGTGATTGAAGTACTGGCTTCTGCAAAAAAACATCGTTGGGCCAATAAAAACTAAAACAACTTGAAATTGAATAAATCGCGAACGAAATTTATGATCAGGCGATGTTTATGTGAACAAAACGGTTGAAGTGTCAAATTAATTAAGAATGTTATGAAATCATTGCTAAAACAAACAGGAGAATTGAGAATATTGTGATCCTGTTATTTTGGGAGTGACTGTAGAACTGTTAGGCCGGTCATATTAAAACAGATGTTTTGTGTATGCAAATTTCATTGCATTTTTATTTTTTTACCTTACACTTATATCTCTAACCACATTCTCTAACGGTATCGTTCGGCTATAGACAATTTTATAGATTTTTAATAATAATAAATATATTTTCATTTATTTCATAGTGCGTGGTGGCCTGTTGGTAAACGGACTAGACGCTACTGCCAAAATTTTCACAGTGGTGCCGGGTTTGAAACCCAGGGCACACCTCTGACTTTTTGGTGTTATGTGTGTATTGATAGTCAATCACCACGCATTAAAACGGTGAAGGAAAACATCGTGAGGAAACCTGCATACCATAGCGACTTGTAAGAATTTATATGGTATGTAAGTCCGCCAACCCGCACTAGGCCAGCGTGGTGGTCTATATGGCCTAACCACTCTCAATCGTATTATCGATTTTAGAGGAGGCCCGTGCCCTGCAGTAGGACGTATATGGGCTGATACAGATACAGATTTTCATATATGTTTATTAACTGTATTCGTTACACAAAAAAGATTTCACATTATTTTACGCTTTTATTCATTTATTAATTCTATAAAAAGATGTACGTACTTTAAATAATTGCGATATCTTAATTTCGGTTATTACTCCTAATTGTTTGTATTCTACAATTTGAGAATAGTAATTATGATTTCTTCTATAAGAATATTAACTTGTTTAATATTATGAGTCGAAAATAAAATAAAATGAAAATCATTTGATACCATTGAAAATGGATTCGTTGACTCTAATCATAAGACCAGCCCCATTTACACGGGGATAGTTTATTGCCTTGAAGATACGACTATCGTAAGTATATTAAAAAAAGCTTAACCCTATTAGTTTTTACACACCAACAACATTACATTGGCGGGTTAGTCAGTGGCTTCACTCATTGTTTTCGAAAATCTTTGTTGGCGACTTGACATATCATGAGGAACATTTGTAAGACGTTGTTGCGTATAGCCGGGCAACTATGCTCTCGACATGCCGCCTACATGTGCGGCAGGCAACACGTGCGGGCACTTGCCACCGACATGGTTATTTTCCTATACGCTGCTGGATTATGAAGGCGGGTACCACCACAGGTCACGGGTCTCCTCTACAATCCAGAGTACGAATGAGAGTGGTTAGGACAAAATCCACGACGCTGGCTTAATACGCGTTGGCGGACTTTATATACCATAACAATTAATACAAATCGCTATGGTATTCAGAGTTCCTCATGATGATTTGTTGATCATGCTTGACTATCAAAACACACATGACTCCGAAAAGTCAGAAGTGTGCCCAGGGATTCGAATCCGCGACCACCGTGAATATGTTGGCAGTCGCGTCTAGTCCGTTTACCAACAGGCCACCACGCACTTCATAATAAAGTAGATTATATTATTGAAGTTGGCCGAATGACGGAATGCAAATTACTTCCATTGATTACCTCGTCTTAGCTAAAATGAGCAATTTATTGGAAATGTTTATTCATTAGAATAACATACTAATATGGTCAAAGACCTCAGGATTCATTTGAAAAAATCCTAAATTTATGGAAGAAGTAGACCATTTACTGTTTTTATATGTATCATTTTGTGAAACGGAATGGATTCATCTCGCTTGCCATAAAACGCCATTTTGATTTATAAATTGTCATAAATACTTTGATTAATATTTTATAGAGAAATAAAATAGAGGATTCAACATAAAAGTTATTTATTGCTTTTTATGACGCTCACGGAGATGTTGATTTTGGACAAAACGTTATGAGACATTAAAGGACCGACATTAGATGCTTGGAGATAGGAACGATTTTATGGCAACAGAATGTATATTTCGTCAAGAAAAATAGAGTAAACAGTCTGTTACGTTTTATTGCACAAATAATATTTTCTACGAATCAAGTTCAAAAGCAAGTTTTCCGCTAGTCAAATTATGTCTTCGGATAAATCATCACATATGTATGTATTTACATCACCTGTTAGCATAATTTATTTTTTTGTAAATAATACACGGTATATCAAGACTGCGACCGAAAACGAAGCTGAGTGGTAGTTTTAGTGACTACAGATACAAGTCAAATAAATAATTCCCAAAATAAATGCGACAACTATTATGTGATAAGTATATAAAAAAAAAAAAAATAAATAGTCACGTTTTTTGCAGAAATTTTAACTGCATTGTGTTTGAAGTCACTAAAACTACCACCAGAATTCGTTTTCGCTCGCAGTATGGATATTCCCTGTGTAGGGGGCAAGCGTAGATACGATTCAACTGATGGTAAATGGTCACCACCGCCCACGAACATTTGCAACATCATAGTGCAAGATAGAAGACGGAAGATGGAGGAGATACGTTGTCGACCTTTAACACTATTCTTAGTGAAGATACCTTTAAAATATACAAGACAATGTAAGTATGTTTTGTGTTAAGATCATTAACATAATTAATTATTTGGACATTATCTTGTATAGCTTTTTATACAACTATTGTACTTTAATAATTAGTTTATATATATTTACCCCATTATGGATTAAATGGTTTTTGTTCGAGTTTGAAATTAAATTTAATGAAAGCTATTGTTTGATCAAACACTCACATCAATCATCATTCAAAACAAAAAATATAATTGATGATTTATACTCAACATAACCTTAGATCGGTGGTGATTTTAGATTCTGTTGAGTCAATCACCACACATTAATAACGGTAAAGGAAAACATCGTGAAGAAACCTGCATACCATAGCGAATTAAATGAATTTCTATAGTATGCAAAATCCAACCGAACTAGGCCAACGTGATGGACTATGGGGCTTAAGCCCTCTCAACCGAACTCTCGATTTCAGAGCAATCTCGTACCCTACAGTGTGACGTATATGGGCTGTTACAAAATAATACAAGCTTCAAGTAAAGGATGTTATGAATGCGCTCAACATTACACATATTGTATGTAAATAGGAGATTAAGATTTGTTTCAGAGTCCTTAATTTTAATTTGTCTTTTTTTTTAGAAGAAGTCTAGTATTTCTTAAAAAGTAAAAGTAAATTATTTTCATACAAGGTACATCAAGACAGCTACCGAAAACGAAGCCGGGTGGTCGTTTTATGTTGTTGTCGGGTGTTGTTTTATATACATATCATCATGTTTGGATGGTAAATCCATAGTTTTGCTAAAATAATAAGTTATGCCCTTGAGTATCATAGCGTCTTTAAAAAACAAAAGTTGTACATTATTATTTTAGGAAAAAATATAAAATTAAAAAAAACATCGTTGCGTTTTAGCTATATTGTGTCGAAAACTAACACCTGACTTCGGTATCGGTAGCAGTCTGGATGTACCCTGTATACATTATAATATTTTTTTTACTAAATACAAACAACCTCAAACTGTCTGGGTAAACAAAAAAAAACAATATACAATCTTTTACAATTTAATTACTAACAATTAACAAATCAATAGTCGCTAATCATTATCACAGTAATTTGAAGCTAACATTGCCTTGGTTTGTTTGCTTCCATTTCACTTTTAATTTTTTTTTTTTTTTTTTTTGTTGCAGTGAATGGCCAGACGAGCAAGCCGTTCGCCTGATGGTAAGCGATACGACCGCTCATAAACAGTAGCAACATTCCACTGCGCTCGCCATCCTGAGACATAAGATGTTAAGTCTCAATATGTCCAGTAGTTGCTCTGGCTACAATGTCCTTCAATCCGAAACACAACAGTGCATTTAAGCAGTGTTGTTTCACGGGAGAAATAGACATTGCGGTGGTACCTACCCAGATGGCCTCTCACATATGAGAGACCTACCACCAGTAAATATTTGATTAAATATCTTTATTGCTATTTGAAGTAATCGATGAACACTTTTTGCTGCGCTATACATTTTAAATACATCTTTGTAATTAATTATTACATCATCTTCAACAGTGGATTGATAATATGGATAAAACACGTTTAAGTAGATATTAGATCACTGCTAGAAATAACATTAATAATATATCGATCAACAACTTTGTTGTCACTGCTTAGAATTTTATTATCACTGTTATATAATATGAAATATATTTATATATATATATATATATACAGATCTACATTCTACAACATTGTTCCGTGTTGTTGACACTTTTTTCATTCCCAAAAAATATGCATCTGATCCTTTTGATTCCTTTTATCATATCATTATTTTCAGAAATGTTGCTATACCACAGTATATCTTATTTATTATCATTTTATATCACAACTTATGTATTACGCTATAATATTTAGGTCTCATATTAATTCTATAATCACAGTAGATATCTTAAGCAATAACATTTATTGTAACGTATTCATAACTCCAACATATATGGTTTTTTATGGTAATTATTTGACTGATCGATAGTCATACCATTGTTCTCGTGTATGATGAAATAATTTTCTCATACAAATATCATACATTTTGGTTAATAATGTATGAATACATCATAAAAATGTTACTGCCTGTTCTAATGATACAGCCGCTGCCAATAAACAAACCCAATCCAAAATTTGCCGTTTTAGATTGACAGCTCAATCGTTTTTCTGATACTATATTGCCAATAATCAACCTCAGTAGTGAATAAACTATGGCAACATGACAGGAGACCAATCGAAAAGTAGAAAACAATTGACAACAAAACAGATTGACTTCAATCTAATTTTTTTAGATTGATTATTGGCATCGGCCGTTAATTGATCTTACTCCCAGCTTCAGCATAAGCTGTAGCACGAGCATTGTTACTTCTTTCATATCCATAATCTTCTTGGTCGTCATACCCATCTTCGTCATAGTACCCTCCTTGCCTATGCCCATCACCTCCATAATAGTTCCCATTGAACTGGCTATTGAATCCTCCATTGCCATTTCCGTAGTAAGGTTTGTTGTATCCACCAAATCCTGGGTTATAGCCACCAAATCCTTGGTTATAGCCACCATATCCTTGATTGTAACCATGGTATCCCTGATTATAGCCGTATCCTTGGTTAGGGTATCCTCCGTTGTATTGGTAGTTGTTTGGGTATTGTCCGTTAGCATATCCGCCGCCTCCTTCGTTAGCTGATGCTTGAGACTGACTGATGGCGATGTTGATCGGATAACCTCCGTAACCTCCGTATCCTTGACCCTGGTGACCCTGGTATCCACCGTAACCTCCGTGACCTTCGCAGATGCCGTATTTTCTGCATAGCTTTTTTTTGTGCAGCGTTCTCGTTACCCTGACGGAGTCACTGACCCCTTCGCTATCGGCGGGTGCTCCTACAAAAAATATATGATCAAAAGGTTATCTCATTGTACTGCTATCATAGCGGTATTATATTTTGTGAGTAATGTTGCGTTTTTGTTTATAATCTGCTTTTCAAAAACTTCTAAATTTTGATGCCGTCACGTAGTATTTTTATAGTATTAAAAAAGAGCCCAATGAATTAAAAGTCCATAATATTATTATATAAGATAAATTATTACAATGATTTATGCACATCAAAACCGTCTGGGTGGAAGTTCAAAGCTAAAAAGAGAACACGCACAAGTGAAACTCTTTTATTAAGATAACATCTAAATAATATACAATTAACAACATCTTACCATAGACCAGAACACTGCTCAGGGCAATAAAGAACAGAATACACAAACTATTCATCTTGAACTCTTGGGTCACTATGTTTCTGATTGTTTGTGGATAATCTTTTATAGGTCGAATTGCGAGGTCGACACCCACGCTTAGAACATTGAAATTGCCAAAAATTCCACGGAAGTAATCAAAAGAATATGCACATATTTGATATGGAGCGGAAGTAACAATGTTAATTGTGACTTTTAAAACACAATCGACTTTTTTGCAAAATGTAAGGTCTTTATTTCTAATTATGCTTAGTAATACTAAGTAACTACAGAACATATTGAGACTTAACATCTTATGTGTCAGGATGGCGAGCGCAGTGGAATGCCAAGCGTAGCTTTGTAATCCAAGGTGTTGTTTGGTTTGGCACTATTTGTGTATGCTCGTCTCGCCACTCATTACAATAAATAAAAAATAATAATAAAAGTTATTAGAAAATAAGTCGTCACTTACAAGTGGTCGTCCTCCAAACGATAATGGGCTTACGTTGTGTTCCATAATTTGAAGACTTAAGTCACTTTATACAATATTGCCCAGTGGCAAGGCCGAATCAATGGTGACATGCACATATTTTTAATAATAATAATAATAATAATAATAATAATAATAATAATAATAGTATTTGCATAGACATAACCTAGTAGCCAAGATCATACACCAGCAAATTGCCCTTCGATATGGACTTGTGACTCCTGAAGTGCCATATTACCAGTATGTGCCCCAACCAGTTCTCGAAAATGGTCATGCAACGCTGTATTGGGATCGATCTATTATCACAGACAGGACTATTCTAGCCAATAAGCCTGATATTGTGATAATAGATCGATTGGCGCGCCGGGCTATACTTGTTGACGTCACCATCCCGCATGACGATAACCTTGTTAAAGCTGAAAAAGACAAAATGTCTAAATATTTAGATTTGGCACACGAGGTTACCGACATGTGGGATGTCGACTCAACAATTATTGTCCCGATTGTCGTTTCTGCTCATGGGTTGATACCAAAGAGCCTCGACCAACATCTACAGAGGCTCTCAATCGGCTGTTGGGTCAGGAGTCAGATTCAGAAGGCAGTATTGCTTGACACGGCACGTATTGTGAGGCGGTTCCTCACTTTGGGCTCCTAACCACCGGTGGCTTGGGTCTCGAGCCTCGCCATCGTTGGATAACTTTTTATATTTTTATATGTATTTTGTATACTAATATTATATATATATAAAAATGTAAAAAAAAGAAATTTAAAATAAAGGATAATAATAATAATAATAATAATAATAATTTATTTATTCGCCAAAAATGTTTAACATACACTTACAAATAACATACATTGGTAAAATGCAATAACTTATAATAGTGTTATTGAACATTGGTACCCAAAGTAAGATTGAACTAAATTTTTATAATTATCTTTGACTTTAATCATGTCGAACTTACGATTTAACATTTACTGCTGTGACTGTAGTCGCTGCTGCGTCTAAACTAATGAGAAATAAACTTCACTATCCCACAAGAGAAAACGACAGACAAACGAGAAGTAACAGTATAAAACAAAATAAAATAATACAATAAATAAAATGAAGAAGGCGGAACTCTCAAAATAATATATTGTTTTATTAACAATTTGTCGTATAACATCTGTCATAAATAGCAATTTAGATATTATCACTACCGTCTTTACACTAAGGGCACACGGGGCCCGTGCCCAGGGCCCCCATCCTCAGGGGGGCCCCGAAGAAGAGCCAGTGTAAAAAAAAGACAAACCGAAAATTTTCCTCACCCGTTTACTCACACGTTTCACGACTCCTATAACATATGTACGTATATTTACAAAATTATAAGAAATAATCACCATCTATGTCAGTAGATTAGTGATAATATAACTCCACATCCTAAAAGAGATCCCTCCAAACTAAAAGTGAAATGCTATAAATGTGTTCTCTGTCACAGAAATAGTAATTATACTATACATATAGGTAGTATGTTTGCATCATAAAAACATTTGTATAACACCAAGGTAGGGGGCCCCCGGTCCAAGGGGGCCCCGAGCTTGAAAGGCCTCAGTCCTCGGCCCGAGATGCCGTAAGCAGAGAAAGAATGTTACATCTATACATACCGGGTATCTCAAGACTGCTACCGAAAACGAAGCCGGGTGGTAGTTTTAGTGACCACAAACACAATGAAACTAAAAAATTCGCAAAGAAACGCGACAGTTATTTTTTATAATTTTTTAAATATCGTCATTTTTGGATGGAAAATCCATAGTTTTTGCTAAAATAATAATTTAAACTCTTTTATACATTAGATTATTTATAAATAAAAGGGTATACGCTATTATTTTAGGAAAAAATGTATTTACTACCCAAATATGGCCATAGGAAAAAAATTACAAAAAAAAAATTGACGCTTTTTTTTTTGCAACTTTTTCTGTTGCATTGTGTTTGAAGTCGCTTAAACTACCACCCGGCTTCGTTTTCGGTAGCAGTCTTGATATACCCTGTATAAATAAAAAAGAAGTGTCTGTTTGTAAAGTAAAAATAAAAAAAATATATTCAACTACATATCATTATATACACGATACCTATAACGAAAATGACCTTAGATTTTTTTGTCCTTCTGTCTGTCTGTTTGTTCCGGCTAATCTCTGAAATGATTTGACCGATTTTGACGGGATTTTTATTGTCAGGTAGCTGAAATAATAAGTAGTATAAGGATTAGCTTAGGCTACATTTATTTTAGAAAAATTGCAATGCCCAAGCACTCCCCGTGGAACAAACGATAAAACACACAGAGAGATTCGAAGTCTCTCCGCAGTCCTAACAGTTCCAATTTGTCCGTGAGATCGGGATCATTGACTAGCTCGTCACTGAAAGGAGTCAAGTGGGTCGAGCTGGTATTTTAGGGCACCTGTCCAGAGGTGAGAGCAGTACTCCATATGGGGCCGGATTTGCGATTTGTAAAGCGTCGTAAAGTACCGCTTGGCTCTCTTCAGAATTCCCAACTTCCTACTAGCCAGTTTGGCTTTGTCCTCCAAATGACTCCTAAACTCGACCTTGCTTGATATTTCGACGCCAAGGATCTCAATACTCTCGGATCCTTGGATAGTAAGAGTAATTGTGGCGCCATGACAAAGGGGTCCTTCTTCGCAGTGAACACGCAAACTTGTGTCTTCGAAGGGTTAAATTGAACTAAGTTCAATTCACCCCATTCGGAGGCCCGCCCCAGAGAGCTCTCGACTTCAGACACAAGTTATTTTTATTTTTTATTTTATTTTAAAGGGACAAAAAACGGCAGTATGCTAAAACATTAAAATAAAAATATAAACTTAATAATAAAATTAAATAAACATACAGCCCACACCATTGTCCACATATTGACAGATAAAATTAATGACTAGGAAAGTCGGATAAACGCGGAATACTCGCTATTTAGGAATTTATTTGGTTATTTCAAGAATAGACATCTTCTTAAATTTTGGGTTAGAGAGGGAGAAAATATCAATATTAGCAAAGTGTGAGTTGTAGCTATTTAATAGACGGCGGATTGGTGCACGTACCCCGGCATTACTTTTACATGAACTAGTGAAAAATAGCTGAGGCACGCGCACCCCTCGCCTAATCACAGTTCTTGGTACTCTATAATATATCTTATTAAGTTGAAACCGTCTTTCCATAATGGAATCCCGAGAGTGGCTCCGTTGGCCGATGTACCGCGCGTCACTCGTACTATCATCTGCATAACAATACATGCTATCAATAGACAACATGTCATTGATATGCAGGATAAAGAATGTCGGCGATAGCACCGAGCCTTGTGGAACACCAGCATTAATGGTCATGGTCTCGGAGCAACAGCCGTCCACTATGACTCTTATACTCCGACCATCCAAAAAAATGGCGATCCATTTGCAGAGCCCCTCAGGAATTCCATACGCAGGTAGCTTCGCCAGAAGGGCGCGATGCCACACTTGGTCGAACGCCTTCGCAATGTCATGGCCAATCGCAATCGCCTCACCCCCACTCTTCAAAGCCTCCGCCCAACGGTGCGTGAGGTACACCAGAAGATCACCAGCCGAGCGACCGTGACGGAAACCGTACTGGCGGTCACTAATCAACTGGCGATCCTTAAGATACCTCAGGAGCTGAGTGTTTATAACTCGCTCCAAGACCTTGGAGAGTAGGGATGTGACAGCAATCGGCCTGTAACTCGAAGGGTCCGATCGGTCACCCTTTTTGGGGACAGGGTGTACATTGGCGACCTTTCACGGAGCCGGAACCCGGTTGGCTTTATAGAAAAGACGGTAAAGGCGCGTGAGCACGGGTGTCAACTCAAGGGCGCACGTTTTAAGAACAACTGCGGGGATACCATCTGGCCCACTCGACATAAGTCGAGTCGTCCATAAGGACGTCAAGAAGCCTGAGCTCCCGTCTGACAGCACGCTGGGTTTTTTTTATGTCAGATAGGAGACTCTCACAACGCGGGATGTTCGGCGGTGTGGCTCCCCCGTCACCCAAAAATCCAGTTCGAGGCAAAGAATTAGGTCAAGAGATCGGCCTTCTCCTTTGCACTGTGGGCTGTTATCGGGCTTACGCAATGGTGGGAGACTGGACAGACAGAAATTACCCTCCACAGCCTTAGCGAGCGACCAAAAAGACCGACAAGATTGATACATAACTTCGATATGAAACGATCATAGTAGATAAATGTTAGTTTATATATTTTTTTATTTTTCTAAAGGGCCCCAAATTCTTGTGTGCCCAGGGCCCCATCATAGTTAAAGACGGCCCTGGATATTATATTTCAAATACGTGGGTGTAATCAATAAATAATGTAAAATAATAAGTAAGTATAATAATTCTAATTTATGCCAATCCTAGCTAACAGTTGTTCGAACATAATGAGGTGTATTAGGTAAACTAAACATTTCTATAATGCATCAATTTTTTGCCTTAATGGCGCTGACATAATGGCAAAAATCCTATAAAAATGTTCTGAATATTATAAACAGAAGTCAACGAACTTTTCGATTTATCTTACACGATATTGACTTTTATATACTATGACACAAAGCTGACTTTAGGTGATGTAAATACATTGTAGCTAAAAAAAGCTTTTTATGTAAGGTCAAATGTCACCATGCAGTCCAAGTGTCAAATGACAACATGAATTCCACGGAAGTGTTTTCTTTCCTTGGATATAAAAAAATTGTATGTAAATGAATTGCGGTTTTACCTAAAACTGAATTAATAAGGTCTAGCGTGGGCGTTGACACGACTTATTTATTGTTGCCTGGTAGAAATGGATATTTTTAAAGTTAAATTTAGTTTGTCCAACTGGGCCTTACCTAGTAGAAGACGCTGTTTTCATCACTCTTCGATAAAAATCGATTTTATTAGGCCTACCCCAAGATAAAAGTAATTGACTTGATATATAAATTATTATTATAATCGCTTCAAGGTAATTTTATCTATTTAATTTCAAGATGACACACATCGTGCACATTAAAACGATCTTAACAAAAATTTTAAACGAGGCGAGGTTAAAAGTTAAATATTTGTGCTGAACTATTTTATTAAGCTGAAATAAATGACGGTTATTAAAAACACCATGTATTTTTATTTAATTCAAATGACTAATAAACTGAGTTATAATGTTCTTAATGAGCATTAGTTCGGGTAAAGTGTCCGTTAGTGCTTTCATCATCTACAATAAATAACATTATCAAAACGGTACCAATTTACACAAATGCTACCAACGAATAAATTATATCATTTTACACATAAATTTGTTTTAAAGTTTAGTAATAATTAGGCATATTAACGGTAAATTATCGCTTTTTATTTTGCCTTATAATTTATTGGTAGACTAGCCACATACATATTTAAACATAATAATTTTACATGTTTTATTTTTAGCAACGAATATTTCTTTTATTTTAATTTATGTAGTGGTGTTTGATTCGATTCATGTTTATTAAATGTTTATTTGATCTTAACGGGTTCATGTCACTATAATATTCATAATATTTAGTGAGGTACATTTCTGATTATCATACTCTGTTTTATAATATTTAGTGATATTGTGTTTGTTCGTTTTTAATTATTGACAAAACGGTCTAACATAAAAATTGCAGAGATACAGATTGTTGTACCCTCAACACTATAATAAATTAGTATGTGCTTTTGTACAATTAAAATAGCATCGTTTCAGTAAAAAAAATCAAAAATCTTTGTATTTTTAGGAACTTTTGGATAATATATAATGGTGTATATTTTAATAAAACCAGCAGCAGTTGGCGTCTGGTCCGTTAACCAACAGGCCACCACGCATTAAAACGGTGAATGAAAACATCGCGAAGAAACCTACATACCATAGCGATTTGTAAGAATTTCTATGGTATGTAAAGTCAACCAACCCGCACTAGGCCAGCGTGATGGACTATATGCCTTAAACACTCTCAATCGTTATCTCGATTATAGAGGAGGCCAGTGTTCTTCAGTAAGACGTATATGGGCTGGTACCTATTTAAATAAAAGGTAATATGAGTAAAAAATCTACGGATACAAAATTTTTATTACTTGTAATGTATCACAAACCTCTTTAATCTTGATACCAAAGAACTTGAACTTTCTGTCTTTTAACCCTTAGCCTGTCGTAAGCGCCGCCTACTGACCTTGATTCAAAAATAGACCCCTATTTCAATGACGTTAGGTTGCTTTTTTGCTTGAAATCCGATGAGCCGTATTAATATAGACCCTATTTCAATGACATTAGGTTGCTTATTGCTTGAAACCGGAAGGAACCGGCTTCAGGTTCCGACGGTTGAGGGGTGAGCACTAAGCGGATGTGACAAAGATAGTATGGTCTTGTCATATCCAAAATAAAAAAATAATAACAGGTACCTACTTAAGTAGATATATGTTTGCAAGTGCGATCATAATTTTTTTGCTTAGGGATGTAACAAGAATAAAATTTTGTCCTGAAATGAAACCCTAGAAGCTATTTTAGAAAAGTTAAATAAATGTGCACTATTTAATTAACTTTATAGACATAGTACCAGCATCAAACTTAAAATTCACAACACGTAACCAGGTGTCAGCATACGTTATGTATTATTAAAATGGATCCGAGACCTCCAGTATCATTCTTTTTTTATTTTGGTCAAACGACCGAAGGAGTGAATTATGTCTCAGAAATCAGATAAAATGCGATCTTAACACATCTGTTCATAGGATATCCCATTACATTTTATGGCTTTATATATACTTTATATAAGTAAATTACTAGTTCGATAAGATTATAATTCAACGTCTTCGTTGAAGATACGAGTTTCTAAAATAGTACACATAACGAGATTTACTAGAACCAACTTAATAAATGTAAAGTCTTTTAATTTGTTTTTCTCTCGGTCAGTGTACTCACGGCAAAAAGTATTTTATTTGTTTGATGTGTAAATTATCTCAAATACGGTGACATCTTAATTGTAATATGGAACGTGTAATGTCGCTTTTTCAATTTTCTTTTTTTGCGTTGTGATATTGAATAAGGCGATCTCGCTGACAGAGATATATGTTTTGAAACGAAAAAAAATACATATTTTTTTTGGTATTTGTAAAAATAACTGCATTTGACAGCCTCGGTCTAAAACGAAAGGCTGCGCGTTCAATCGCCGCAACGAAACAATTTTTTGTATGAACCACAGGTATTTGTTACCGTTTTGGATGTCTGTGAACCCGAAAAGTCTCTCGTGGTTCCAGATAACCACACAAGACTCGATCTCAACGTGGTGTTAGGAATATGTATGTGTATTTATTTAATGTATTCATCTATAAATTAACAACATAAGTCAGCAATGCTGAAACATCGACCCTTACTCTTCATCCTATAAGAAGGTGAAACGTGTAAATAAAATAAGATAGTTCGTGATAATTATTTGTATTACGGAATGGTCCTCGGGAAAACCCCTAGGAATACGTTTAAAAGATCTCAACGCATATGTTTTATAATGTAGCGCGTGCGCAGCGAACGATTCAGGGCTTCTTGTATGTACATAATATTATATAAGTTTTATATTATATTTTATTAGAACATTACAAAATACATTTAAATAAATTATTGTATTTAGGTTTTAGATGTGTAACTTATTTATTAACTGGGTGATTTATTATACTTTTGGTATACTTTTTATACTTTGGGTATAAATGATTTTTATACTTTTGTTTACTAAATAAAAATATCCTGAACTATTTTTAGATGAGGTTTAGATAGTAGGTATAGATGTACATACAAATGTATGTACATAAACGTCACGCCTGCATCCCATAGAGATAGGCGGAGACTAAGAATCCCCACTTTCCTGCTACTTGATGTTCTTTTCATCAACTTTCATCAATCTCTTCATGCGTTCTCATCAGCCCAGGGTACTTTCAATCCTTGAGGATCAATCTTAGGAATAATATCAAAATGTGATATGCACAAAAGAATAAGTTTCGAAAAAGCACAGTGGATGGGTAACAACAGCTATAGAATTAGATCTCCCAGGAAGACAAATCAATAGAGAAACCTGGTATAAAATAACGGGAGACAACAACCAAATGTCAAAAGACCCATTGTTCAGCGGAAATGGATTTGTGAAATTGATTTTAACGGTCTATCATTCATTATCATAGCGTTCCATATGATTTATTATTTTGACATAATTAAATTTATGATTTTCTTTGAAATGTTCGCGTTGTCATAAAATAGTAAAATATATTCTTTGTGAAACAAAAGTAGGCAAGTGTGACAAAAATCAAATATTCTAGAAATTAAAATCATCTTTTCTAAGAAAAGAAATAAGTGGGGCAAAATGATTTTTTCCTTCTTATATTGAAACGGTAAACCTTGCAATATCTATTTGTAGTTGTATATTATTTTCAGTATAAAAATACAGATATATTGATTTCGGACACGGTAAAAAATAAATAACACCCAACAGTCACATAGATACATAGTCCCACGCTAAGATCTAGTGTTGTGTCGTAGGTATCAGGAACTACGAGAGACTTTTGGGTCTCACAAACACCCAGACGCGAAATAAATATTTGTGGGCCGCACAAACATTCCTCTTGGTGCGGGGATCGAACTCGCGGCCTCTCGTTTCACAGGCGGCGTCTAACCGACTGCGCCACTGAGGCTGTCAAAAGATCTAAGGTCGTTTTACAATAAACAGCCACCATAGTGTCAAAATGCCTACTAAACACAACAGATACTTTTCATAAAAATAACATTTCGCGACTCTGCAACTGTAAGGTAACAATAGAATATGTTTCTTAGTGTAGAAAAATTATATCGTACTTAAGGCGGCAGATTATTTAATGTGCGAATTTCATGTTGCTCAAATGTAGAAAAGGATCAATTTTCCTCTTAAAAATGTTAATACATGAGTGCCGTTTTTATTGCTTTGTTACTATATTATAAATATCTATAAATCACATTTCGCAATAAAATGTGACTATTAGCGTTTAATTTCGCTATAAAATGTATTTCTAATTTGAAGTTAGATTTGATAATAAAAATGGGCACGTAACGTTTTGTTATTTTTATTATTGTTTCATAGAACACATGTTGGGTTATAAAACTCACGTCAATCATTTCTTTGTTATGTTATTATCTTTTATTAATTTATCTTTTAATTATTTTTACTAGTTTTCACATTTACCGACGCATTCATGTATTTTATTTCATCAATAATTAATCACAAACTGTGCTAAGATAATCATAATTTTCTACCCGATAACAGCCACCTTTGGCAGGGGTAGCACCTGATGAATATGTAAGTATATTCCGGATTTAGCTATTAGATCTTAGTTTTATGATACTTACTATATTGTAAGTTAGTCAAAAATGAAAACACTGCATGTGTTTCCTGATTTATATTTTTATATTTGAAACACAAGTATCTAAATCAGGTAAGTGAACAAAATATCATTTATAAAACGTAACATACGTAAAAAAACATTCATTTATAAACTAATAGTTTAAAATTATTTCTACATAAAATAATCTTACAAACTAGAAATAAAAGAAAGTAGTAGTAGCTAATATTTGATTTACGATGATTCAATGAATCATTTATTGTTTATTTAATTTAATTGCATGATATAGAGCTCAAGTATCAGAACCAAAACTCTATACAATTAACATTAAACATAGTCACTGAAGTTGTAACAAAACTTTGAGTTTTCTGATACTACAAATTTACCACGATATAATTCGACCAAAGTTAAATTTTCCTAATGAAAAATACTTTTAATCTCCAGTAACTACTTAAATGTAACCGTAGCTAATTAATGACAAAATGTTTACTACACAATTTATATGATACATATTTATTATTGTTTATTACAAAAGCGATGTATTGATTTAGTATAGGTAAACTATTAAAAAATCAGTTTATCTGCTTAGAATATTATTAATCATCATATTACTTGCAAGTAAACCAAATACGACCACCCCTCATAGCAACAGGACAGTTAACTTGTTTAGCACCAGACACAGACTTACGTCTTACATTAATTAGCCGAATATTTTCGTGGGATTCTTTGGCCGAAGTTTCAGTATTCGGCCAACCTTGTGGCATGTTTATTTATTATTGGGCCTCGCCACAGCTATCGCGACCGCCTCACCCGAATTGGTTTTTGCGTTGCTTATGGCCGTGTTTTGTTTTTGTCCGCAGGTGTCACATGGATTGTTATTGTTATTGGTATTACTGTTGGAGTCTGGTACTACGTATACATCGTATTGGGATGGTAGTGGTGGGGGTGGGGGTGGCGGTGGTGGTGGCCAGAAGTGTCGGTGGCGCCAGAAAGGAGGTGGCGGCGGTGGCGGCGGCGGCCAATAGTGGTTCTCCTCTGAGTATTCGCTGTTACAGTACAGATGCGTTGGATTTGATCGCCTCAGCCTTTGTAATAGGATACCATGGTCAGGACCTTCATTTGTTTCTGAAAGACAATAAATTATTTTGAATGACAAACTGCGATAGCGTTTACTTAAATAAGTGCTGGGTTATTTGAACTTACGTAACATTTAAGACACATGGTCGAAAATACATAACATACGTTTTAATGCTATCATAATATTATGTGATAGGTAATTAATTCTAAAATGGAAATCTATTTCAATTAATTAAATCTCACTAACACTAGTTAAAGGAATAAAAAACTGGAATAGAACAATAGCTCATGCCTATAATTTAAAATATTATCGTGCATCCATACCGAAAAAATTACAGATATTTTGTGCAAGACTGTGCAACACAATAAAATGAAGTTGGCTCAACAATTATTTTTAGCTACTTCTTTTTATTTGATGAAAGTTTCAAATTGCTTCTATACGTATAGCAGAAAATAACAAAATATGTATAACAAATGATAGTATAAAATATGTCAATGTTACTCACTGTTACTACAAGTTACGAAACATTACTTACATTTAATAACATAACAACATGCAATTTCTTATCAGATGTTATCAACATTTCAAAACATAGTTCAACAAAAAGTAACTGCAGTTTGAATCCACCACTAAGAATATCTCCAAAAAATCACCTACATAATTCCAAGCCTTATTATTTTATATTCCACCAACACATCAATAAATATTGTCAAACACACTTACTGTCAACCTCTGCTGAAGATAATCCAGCTAGAACTAAAACTAAACACACGGCAATCCGCCACATATTGGCGACTAGTATTGATTGAACCATCAAGCAGAACAGTTTTATATGCGACTAATAATAATGTTAAATACTATTGAAAATCCCCAAATCCCAAGACGTTGATAACACCCTGATAATGAATAAAGTACATAACGATGGAAGGTGTCAAAACTCGTCTCGTGCAAATCGACAATTCTAGTAATTTTGTGGTTAGTTACTAAGGCTGTCTGCTAACCTTCCATTTAACTTGTCAGTATTGCTGGCAAGGATTGAGTCGATATTTGTTGCCTACGTTAGTTCTGTATTACAATTAATGGAGAGACGAGCCCGCCTTTCTTCTGGTAGTAAGCGAGACGACTGCTCATGGATAGTAAACAGTAGCAAAACCAAACAACATTATGAATTACAAAGTAATGCTCGGCATTCTACTACGCTCGCTATCCTAATACATAAGATGTTAAATGTTTTTCAAACGTTAAAAGACCAGTTGTTTGGCGGAAGAAAGAGACATTGTGGTGGTGCCTACCTAGTAGGGAAGGATGATTAATTAAGTATGGTCGGCCTGATGACAGGACTACCGCCGGACCATTGTCTGTGACTAAGAATGGTGAGTTATTTTATCCATATATTTAGTGCTAACAACACATTTGTTAAGGATACAACTATGTTTTTTATGCCATGGTAAAAATACTTTATTTTCTGCAAGTTAACATAAATAATGACAACGCTTTGTAAGTATCTATGTCATACAGTCAGTGCTAACCTTATGTAAACTAATTTTTACAAAGATAGAACATTCTTATCATGGGCTATTTAAAAATAAATATAATAAAAAATAGCTTTTTGAACTCTTATCGTAATATAGCTTAATTTTCAAATATAGTTTATTTCTTATTTTTAAATATTAAATGTAATAGTTTCATTATATATTTCATAGTGCTATCATAAATGTATCCTATTAACAAACATGCATACATATCGTAAATATTAGTGGCATCCGATAAACAGGAGAAAAATCTTGTCAATATAATTTTACAATATGGTAGCATGGTATGCGAGCAGCTTTATTTCATAAAGCGTGTATAATTTCCATCTGCTTGCGGCTTCTATTTTTTTAAAGGCTGTGTCATTATAATATTTTGTATGCATTTATAATTACACCGTTTGCGTATTTGTTTACATATGACATTTTACTCTATTTTCCCATGGGGTTACTCCTAGAAAAGGACTTTCCAGAATCGAAATAAATATATTATATTATATAACATTGCAATATTTAAAAGTTTATTGGCTATAATAAAAAAAAACAACGGGGAGAATATTTTTAAGGATGCCGAAACCCGGGATTGAATCGTGGACCTTTAGATCTTCAGTCTAACGCTCTCCGCAACTGAGCTATTTCGGCTTCATGCTTCTCCGTACTTTAACGCGTAAGCTACCGTATTCGGGTCCTATTTAATTTCGTTGTATGTTTTGTTTTACGTAGTGACATTCACTTGTGGAGAGAACTCTCAAATGATAAGCCGCCTGGGTAGGTACCACCGCAATGTCTATTTCTACCGTCAAACAGCAGTTTAAATGAGGGGTTGTGTTTCGGGCTCTCGAATTAAAGGACAGTTTAGCCAAAGTAACTACTGGACATTTTGAGACTTAGCATCTTATGTCCCAGGATGACGATTACAGTGAGATATGTGGCATTGGTTTGTAATTTAAGGTGTTGTTTGGTTTTGCTACTGTTTGTGAGCTGTCGTATCGCTTACCATCAGGCGAACGGCGTGTCATCACACCGTACATTAAAAATTTTGGTTATTTTTATCTTTTTAGTGTTGATAGGAATCAAAATGAAGAAGATTTGGTCCCCACAAGGAATATGTTCTTTCCGATGATAATGAAATCGCTAAAATCGGCTAAAAGCTGCCAAAGATATTGGAGTATTCATATGTTTATTATTTTTTCTCCCCCCCCCCTCCCTTTGCCCCTACCCCCTTTTCCCACCACCACTGTAGCTTAGCTTTTATACTGAACCCAATGCAAAAAGAACCATTGGAATCCTACTAAAGTTTGAAGAGTTCTACACTCCAGGTCCGAAAATGATCATCAGATCTCCATGTTGTGTTCCTGAGATCAACCTGTCAATACATTCTTTCCAATGAAAAAGAAATCACTAAAATCGGTTAAAAGCTGCCGAAGATATTAGAATTTACGTGTATTTTAATTTTATCACCTACCCCCCCTCGCCCCCACCCGTTTTTTCCTGTCTTACTGTAAATTAACTTTTATAATGAACCTAATGCAAAAAGAACCATTGGAATCCTACTTAATTTTAAGGAGTTCCCCTCTCCAGGTCCGAAGATATTGCTCAGATTTTCACCATATTTTTATGGGACCAAATGACAAGCATCAGCTTTCAATCAAAGAAAGAATGGTCGAAATCGGTTCACACAGTACAGAGAAACGAGGTAACAAACATAAAAAAAAAAAAGCAACATACAGTCGAATTGAGAACCTCCTCCTTTTTTTGAAGTCGGTTAAAAAATCAAGCGAGTATTCTCTGGAAGATTATATTGATTTTCCGTGTTCTGCCCTTTTCTTCGCATGTCGCTATCTTATAATACGAAATATTCAATCTATTAAAAAAATCTTATCATTTTTGACAGTCTCTGTGGTGGTTCGATACCCGCACCGAGACATTTATTTATGTGATCGGCAGATATGTGTTTCTGGTCTGAGTGTTTGTGAGAACGTAAAGTGTCTCGAAGTTTCTGATAGCCACGACATAAAATTCTATGGTAGTGTGGGGTCAGAAATATGTTTGTGACTGTTGTCTGGTCTTTAAAATAATCTATTTTTAAGTAATTTACCATTAATTACATATTATATTGGATATATTGGATATTTCTATTAATTATATCAGCTCGGAGTCAGGATAGGCTCGACCCCTCGCACCCTGCCTTCCCATCTGGTAAAAAGGTGCAAATCTATGTTAGTATATATAAAATGAAATGATATAAAATTGGTTTATTGATCATATTGTAATTAAATAGCAATTAAATAGCTCTTATGACAAGTCAATACATACTACTTATTCTATATTTACAAAATAATTTATTACATTATTATATAAATAAATGTATTTACTTTTTAGTTTTTGGTAGTCGTCTTATATATTGTTTATAACTATTTATAGTAAAAAAATGCTATTTAAGGAAATACATTATTTACGTTAATCCATATTTTAGTAGACCATGAGATAACTAAAACGACGCGCAGTTATTTAATTTTACCATCGGTATGTATTATCGAATATCAAAACACGCGGGAAAAATAAACATTTCTTTATTTAACCTTGAGCCTGCAAAGCCACTTACTACTAGTATAAACAAAAATCAATATACATATGTTTTGTCACATTTTGCCTATTCGGTGTTGTGGTCGAAACCTAACATTTGCTCACACAACTATGTATATACGTCAACATCCGTGTAAACTGCGAAATACTGCTAATGAATTGTTGGCGATTCAAGATCATGTCAGAAGAGATGCTGTGTAGAAAGACTACTGTGAAGAAACATGTGTAGTTGTTTATTTTTGTATCCTATTTATTTTCCTTCTGATTTAATGTCCCTCAGGGCTTAGCACAGCTTCGGTTTTTTTGTTTTGTTATACATATCCCATATGCAGGGCATACACACCCTCCAATAGAAAGTGCGATTGAGAGGGATTAGGCCGTATAGTCCACCACGCTGAGCTATAGTGTACAGATTTTCTCACGATGTTTTTCTTTTCCGTTTAAGTACGTGATGATTGACAATCGATACACACATGACTCCTAAAAGTCAGAGGTGTGCCCTGGGATTCGAACCAGTGACCACCATGAACATGTTCGCAGCCGCTTCTGATCCATTTAACATCACGCGCTTTGGAAACTACCCATATTCAAATAGATCTGTCCTGATTGGTATTTTCTCTACGACATTTTAATTCTTACATCACTGCTTACATCAGTCTTTGGTCATGAAACGGATAAGCGGTAGTTTCTTACCGAGATGTATGGTTTTTAAAGTAGGATCTTTATTGAAAGTTCTTGTACAATTCATTGCTTGGGTCTTCATTACAGTCGAAAATGTATTGAGTCTTAGCAATTTCTGCGTTCGACGTGTACTACTACATCGAGTCTTCTCGTCACCCCTACCACAATGCCTGAAAACTAAAGTTTTCAACCAGTGCGTTCTACCTGTTATGACCGACGGTGCTGAGACTTGAACACTCATAGCACGACTGGTCCGCCAGCTCAGGGTCACTTAGCGAGCTATGGAGCGTGCTATGCTTGGAATCCCTCTGAAGGAAAGGATCCGTAACGATCTTATCCGACAGAGAAACAAAGTCGTAGACATAGCACATAGGATTAGCAAGCTGAAGTGGCAGTGGGCTGGCCACATTTTTCGAAGAACCGACAACCGCTGGAGCAGACGTGTTCTTAAGTGAAGACCGCGTCTTGGCAAGCGTAGTATAGGATGTCCACCGGCTAGGTGGAGTGACGTTTTGCGAAAGGTCGCTGGCAGATGCTGGATGCGACAAGCCGAAGACAGGGTGAAATGGCGCAATTTGGAGGAGGCCTATGTCCAGCAGTGGACAACAGTTTAGGCTGATGATGATGATGAATTTCTGCTTTACATAAAACATATTGGTCGGGCTTTTTTATTTCCATAAGATACCTTATTTCTGATATTTATTTTGGGATGATTTAGGGCACGCTGGTAATTTGTTTCTTCGTAAACCTTGCTTTCTATTTTCTAAGGAGTCATTTAAAATAACTTCATAGTAATTATGGAAGTAAATTATTTGTATTGCTTTACCTGCGCCCCTATCCCATTATAATATAAAATAAAAGCTTCCTAATATTTTGTTTCTTAGGTTTGTTCATAAATCGTAACGTTGTTGAGGTTTCGTATGGTTCGGGATTAGAATCCGAGACCTCAGCTTTGCTATCATACCGTAGTACAACTGATGCCGTCAGATATGTACAGAAACATAAATTCCTTGAAATTTCGATTGTTCGTACCACATCGTACTATAACATGAAACATTTACTTTATTGAAGAACGTCAGTATTGGTGAAAAGAGTATGAAACGATTTTATCTACAGTTTTCTCTGAAGATAATAAAAAAAATGTTATCTCATTAATTTATGAAGTGTGTTAGTTGTGAGAAAAGTTGTAAACTCAAAGTTATTCTGAGATAATTTATTTACCATTGTGAAAATTAACGTCTCACAAATCCGGGGTATAACTTTGTTATTATAATAATTTCGTCATTTTAAGTGTACAAAAGGCACAGATCACTTCCAATAGATACCGCATTACGATAGTTTTGTTTTGAACCGAAAACGCCAACGAAGGGAACGGCGCGGGGAGTGGGCGGGTTGCAGCGCGGTCACGTGGACTTCACTGGAGAGATGAGGCATAAGTCGATAAATAAAAAATGTATCGATAGTTCGATTTGCCAGTAAGTTCATGTGTTATGATCGCTTCTATAACTTAATTACCAACTTGTTAAATGTTTGATAATATTATTTCACCGGCCTGATCTAATAAATTATACCAACCGGCAACCGCCAACTAGGAATAAAATAGGATTAAGATTTATACTTTAGTATGTAACGGTTTTATTTCTATCATTCACTGTGTATTTTTAACCGACTTCAAAAAAAGGAGGAGGTTCTCAATTCGACTGTATGTTGCTTTTTTTATGTTTGTTACCTCGTTTCTCTGTACTGTGTGAACCGATTTCGATCATTCTTTCTTTGATTGAAAGCTGGTGCTTGTTGTTTGGTCCCATAAAAATATGGTGAAGATCTGATGAATATCTTCGGACCTGGAGAGGGGAACTCCTTAAAATTAAGGAGAATTGCAATGGTTCTTTTTGCATTAAGTTCATTATAAAAGTTAAGCTACATTGAGGGAGGGAAAAAGGGGTATGGGTGAGGGGGGGGGGGTGATAAAATTAAAATACACGTAAATACTAATATCTTCAGCAGCTTTTAACCGATTTTAGTGATTTCTTCTTCATTGGAAAGAACGTATTATCCCAGGAACACAACATTAAGATCTTATTATCATGTTCGGACCTGGAACGTAGAACTCCTCAAAATTTAATAGGATTTCAACGGTTCTTTTTGCATTGAGTTCAGTATAAAAGCTAGGCTACAGTGGTTGAGGGAAAAAGGGGTAGGCGCGAAGGGAGGGGGGGGGGAGAAAAAATAATAAACATGTGAATATTCCAATATCTTTGGCAGCTTTTAGCCGATTTTAGCGATTTTATTGTCATCGGAAAGAACATATTCCTTGTGGAGACCAAATCTTTTTCATTTAAATGCCTATCAACACTAAAAAGATAAAAATAACTAAAATTTTTAATAAAAGAATAAAAACCGACTTCAAAACAAAAATCCACTAAAAAACAAAAATAAATAAAATAATAACTACCACTCCAAAGCAAAAAAATAATATTTATTTCATGGAACTCGTGCATGTTGATTAATTTGCTTAATGACTTGACTAGCCAACAAATCAAAATATATGCGTAACATATTGAAGGCGGGTCGCCCAGTACCAAACATATAGATATTTAAATTAATATAAGGCATAGGTCCTATAGTGTTATTAGTGGATTTTTGTTTTGAAGTCGGTTTTTGTATACCATAATGGCGAAATACCCAAATTAAGTGTTGATATAAAAGATCAGATAAAAATATGAAATAGTAAATAACTAAACCTCACGCCCTACTACGCCCTACTAAAGGGCTACAATAACTTATTCCGTTTCTTGAATTCTGACGGCGGCTGTAGTAAATGTAATATCGACAAGTGACGATGAAATCCACTTGACGAACTATGAATGTTTTTGAGACGATATATACATCATCATCATCATCATCATATCAGCCACAGGAAGTCCACTACTGAACATAGGCCTCCCCCAAGGATCTCCACAATGACCTGTTGGAAGCGGCGATATATACAACGTATGTTAAAATTAGTGCAATAGCTTGTGCTACTGATTCTCTATAAACTTAGTATACTAAAACTTATGATAAATACCCTCCCATTATATTTGAAAACGTATACAACTAGAGGGAAAAAAGGAAATTTAATTACGCCAAAGATAAATAAAAAAATATTGTAAAAGTACCTTGGTAACAAATTTAACTATTTCAAATTACATAAAATAACGTATTTATGGTAATTTTTATTTAAATCAATATATATTTTGTGACATTGTCTTTTAATAAAATTAATTTACATTATTGTTTTACAATATCGATATTTCTGGGAATTATAAACATGCGTCAAACACTAGAAGAACGCGTGATTTCGCCAAAAAAAGATGGCTTATTACGGTTATTGCTATGCGAAAAAGAGACGGCTGATTCTACATCCGAACTCGACTGTTTGACATTGATAGTTTAACCAGTATAAATTGAGCTCGCTCGGGACCAAATTAATTTAAAGAATATTAGTTATCGATGAAAACTTATTGCGTTTTTTTTAGATACTTTATTGTTTTGAGTTTTTTGCACACCATTTTATTGAACAAATTATTATTAACTGTAATATTATGTTCCCAAAATGTAATTTTCGCTAACGTGCGACGACATGTGCGGGTCCACTACTTGGACGACACTGATGACGCGACATTTGGCATCGGTTTATATCTATCTGATATCTTAAATGTGTTGGGCGCAACCGCTGCCTTGCATTAGGTATCTATTGGGAGTGATCTGTGACCTAAGCTAAAGATTCTATTTAAATAAGTGGATTCCAACTGCTCCGACTGTCATATATTTTTTTACGACACGATATATTCGGGTAGTTGTACACTCGAGGCGATTGTCTTATTTTACTATCGAAACTATTTTACTATAAACTAATGCAAAATGATTAAGGTAGAGCCTTTATGGACTCCAGCATTTGATCGGAAAAATTTCTAGTCAATAATAAATATCGCAATTCAAATCGATGAAAAAAGCTGGCAACCCTGCGTCATGGCCCGAATTGCGGGACAATCGCGAATCACGCCAGAGAATCGTACGAGATCCGGCGTGCAAAAAGCGAGTCGTCATACGATCGAGCCGACCAATGACCGTCTCGCAAAGTTGCACACTAACAACCACCACTGTGGTGGGAGCGAAACCGAACCAAGTGAGATGTAGCTTGTTTTACCATAAACCGCTTAGAATTCAGACAACCTGGCTATCTTTATCAGTCTATGTTGTAATACATTAGATTTCTGTATTACCGGTTATTCGTACGTTTTGTTTTGAATTTAGTTTTTTATCGCACGTACCCACAGATCACTTCCAGTATATACCGCATTACGATAGTTTTGTTTTGAACCGAAAACGCCAACGAAGGGAACTGCGCGGGGGGTGGGCGGGTTGCAGCGCGGTCACATGGACTTCACTGGAGAGATGAGGCATAAGTCGATAAATAAAAAAATGTATCGATAGTTCGATTTGCCAGTAAGTTCATGTGTTATGATCGCTTCTATAACTTAATTGCCAACTTGTTAAATGTTTGATAATATTTTTTCACCGGACTGATCTGATAAATTATACCAACCGGCAACCGCTAACTACGAATAAAATAGGATTAAGATTTATACTTTAGTATGTAACGGTTTTATTTCTATTATTCACCGTGTATTTTTGTTTACCATAATGGCGAAATACCCAAATGAAGTGTTGATATAAAAGATCAGATAAAAATATGAAATAGTAAATAACTAAACCTCACGCCCTAAAGGGCTACAATAACTTATTCCGTTTCTTGAATTCTGACGGCGGCTGTAGTAAATGTAATATCGACAAGAGATGATGAAACCCACTTGACGAACTATGAATGTTTTTGAGGCGATATATACAACGTATGTTAAAATTAGTGCAATAGCTCGTGCTACTGATTCTCAATAAACTTATTATACTAAAACTTATGATAAATAGCTTCCCATTATATTTGAAAACGTATACAACTAGAGGGAAAAAAAAAATTATTACGCCAAAGATAAAAATAAGTAAAAAAATATTGTAAAAGTAACTAGTTAAAAAAATTAACTATTTCAAATTACATAAAATAACGTAATTATGGTAATTTGCAATTTTTATTTAAATCAATATATATTTTGTGACATTGTCATTTAATAAAATTAATTTACATCATTGTTTTAAAATATCGATATTTCTGGGAATTATAAACATGCGTCAAACACTAGAAGAACGCGTGATTTCGCCAAAAAAAGATGGCTTATTACGGTTGTTGCTATGTGAAAAAGAGACGGCTGATTCTCCATCCGAACTCGTCTGTTTGACATTGATACATTAACCATTATAAATTGAGCTCGCTCGGGACCAAATTAATTTAAAGAATATTAGTTATCGATGAAAACTTATTGCGTTTTTTTAGATACTTTATTTTTTTGAGTTTTTGCACACCATTTTATTGAACAAATCATTTTTAACTGTAATATTATGTTCCCAAAATGTAATTTTCGCTAACGTGCGACGACATGTCCGGGCCTACTACTTGGACGACACTGATGACGCGACATTTGGCATCGGTTTATATCTATCTGATAACTTATATGTGTTGGGCGCAACCGCTGCCTTGCATTAGGTATCTATTGGGAGTGATCTGTGACAAAAGGTAAATATTATTATGTGTGCAACTAATTTGGAATCACTCCTTTTCTGTAGTTATTTATTACGATAGCATAAATATTCTACTAATATATTGGTATACGATAATTTAAAAACATGTGAGATTAAATTACTCAGACAAACGAGAATTATATTTGTAAGTATTCAATCAATACATTTTACCATAACACCGCATTAATATAGATAGGACTTATAAAAAAGAAAAACCTGTTTTTTTTTTAATAATAACCGTTTATTTAAAGATTTAACCAAATGACTTATTTACAAAAACATAATAACAATTTAGTTTGGTCGGAAATAATTTAACATTCGTAATTAACCGCTAACGGCGACAGAGACGGCGTCCCCAGTATGGCTTTTAGCGTTGCTAAGGGCGTAGTTACTCTTGCTACCGCACGTCGTGCAGGGAGGGTTCAATGCCGTGTGGAGACCTTGGGACGCGAGGCCCACGGCTCCATTCAATATGCCACCAATAAGTCCACCACCTCCACCGATTGGTCCACCCCTAAAGCCACCAATTGGCCCACCAAATGAGCCACCCTCATGTCCACCAAATGAGCCACCCTCATGTCCACCAACTGGTCCACCCATTCCGGGACCGCCAGAACTGCCGCCGTGCCAGGTTGTTCCGTAGATTCCATGGGGTCCTCCTGCTGAACCTGAAGAGCCTCCCGATTGCCACTGTCCGCCAGACTGTTGCACTCCGTGTAAGGACCCACCCTGGCCATGTCCTTCGCTGCCAAAGTCGCCGTCTTGTGAACCCTGTCCCTGGCTTGAGCTAGAGAATCCAGAACTACCGCTAGATCCACCTTGTCCTTGACCGCTACTTCCGAAGCCACCAATTTGAGAGCTCTGCTGCTGCAAGTTTTCGCTAGAGAATCCACCACTGCTGGATCCGTATCCACCACTGCTGGATCCGTATCCACCACTGCTTGATCCACTTTGTCCATGACCTCCACTTCCGAATCCACTTCCTTGTGTGCTTTGCTGCTGCAAGTTTTGGCTAGAAGATCCTCCGCTACTGAATTCAGACCCACCGGTGTTAGATCCAATTAGACCTTGATTTCCTGGACCGCCATTACCAAAGCCACCACCGTGTGAGCTGTGTTGTTCAAAGCTTTCACTGGAGAATCCTGCTCTATTAGATCCAGAGCCACCGTGGTTGGATCCACTTGGACCGTGACCGCCACTTCCGAAGTTACCGCCTTGTGAGCTTTGCTGTTGCTGAATTCCGTTGGAGAATCCAGAACCACTGCTACTGGAGCTACTTTGAGTTAAACTACCACTTCCAAAACTACCGCCTTGTGTGCCTTGCTGTTGCAGATTTTCGCTCGAGAAACCTCCACCATTAGATCCAGAACCACCGCCGTTGGAACCACTTACACCTTGTCCTCCACTTCCAAATTCATTGCTCTGTTCACTTTTTTGTTGATATTTTTCGTTTGTAAATCCTTTGCCATAAGCTCCAGAACCGCTGTTGCCAAATCCACCTTGAGTTTGGCTGCCACTGCCAGAAAAGACGCCTTTTGAACCATGTTGATGCAAGTTTTCACTCGAGAATTCTCCGTTGTTAGATGCAGATCCGCCGTTTATGGATCCACTTTGGCCTTGGCTTCCACTTCCAAAACCACTTCCTTGTGAGATCTGCTGCTGTTGATTGGCGCTGGTTAAGTCTCCGCTACCAAATCCAGTACCACCGTTACCACCGGAAGAACTTTGTGCCAGAGAGCTTGATTGACTGAAGCTTTTTTCACTTCCGGAACCAAAGCCTGATCCATTTCCGGCGCCGAAACCTGAACCGGTTCCAGTACCCGAACCTAATCCACTTCCGGAGCTGAAATCTGATCCACTTGCACCGCCAAATCCACTATGCTTTTTACTACCCGTATGATACGAGTAACTGGTTTCCTTGTAAAAGGACTTATTAAAGGAACTACTTGAGCCTCCTGAAAGACTGCCAACTCCTCCAAATGAATCTCCAGAACCTCCCGCAGCTATAGGTACAAAGGGCACGGCGGGACCACCAGGACCGCCAGGGACAACGCCTGATCCATGCAATCCGCCAGAACTAGACGATGTAAAGCTTTGGCTACTCTTCTGGCTGCTTGAATCTCCAGAACCACCAAAGTTTCCACCGTACGAGCCAAAATTGGATGAACCGCCACCACTTACTAGTTTCTCACTAGATAAAGACTGGCCGTTACCTCCGAATGTGCTCGATCCAACTATAGCACTCGCGCTATCACCACCTACGCTTCCTGAATTGTCTTCTTCTGATGACTGTGCACTGGCTCCAACTGCACCGTTACCCACCGCAGCAGCCGCCCCACTGAACACTTCTTGTGGCGATCCATCAGAGTCATGAGAGACGCCGGACCACTGCTGTGTGTGGAAGAACGGTGCTGGTGGATGCCAATGCGGCCTCGGTGGTGGTGGTAGTAGAGGCAGAGGTGGTAGTGGGGGTAGTGGTGGCGCTGGTGGGGGACGTGGCAAGTAATTCATGTTGCATGAATGGCATGGTGAGCGTGCCACGCGCTTGAGTGTCACTGAAAAAAAATAAGAGCATAAATACTTGTAACACAACCTAAATTTAAAAATATTTTGTACATTACTCGCTAAGTAGTATTTAAATCAATAATACCTTCACTCCTAATGAGGTCACAGCTCACTGTGACCGCACAAAGTGCTAGACCCAGGAGAATGTACTTCGCCATAGCGTCCAGATCGTTATGACCGCGAATCTCAAATCACAAACATTTATAGGTAGAATAGGAGGATACAAAATACAATTTCCAAGTATAACATATGATTATTTAGCATTCAATTGATATGACAAACACACTAAAGTCGGGGACAATTTACAGGTTCTATTTACTCTGCATACAAGTTTTCCATGTATGTGTTTGGTAAATCCGGCGAAATTAAAATGGTTTGGAGTTATGTCATTGTTTGTTTATTGATCTGTATCGGGATATTATACGTCAATGATAATAAAGCTTTTTTTGAGAAAGTGTGGTTTTTTTAGCCACGACGAACATTGGAGTGCCATATAGGGCTCATATTAACAGAATGTGAATAGGAAATACAGTCTACCATTTTTTACTCGATGGTTTGTTTACCTTGTGATTCGCGACCTCATATTACCTTGTAGCATAAAGATGTACTGATGTAATAATTGTAGAAAAAAAGTGGAGGGTTTTCATAGACATTCATTTTTATAACATAACTATCCTTCTGTCCAATGGGAATTAACGCCAGCAACAATTGAGAATTCGTGATATCAACTATATTTCTAAGTTTAAAATTATTTCCCACTTAAACTTAAATAGTCTTCCTTTATGGAATTTTATTAAGGAATGTTCTTTTTAATAATTTAATTAGATAGTGAATTAATTAACCTTCATAAAAAAAGCGTATTATAGGATTAGTGGTAGCTGAATATATTTACCGTCTTTGCTGCACATTATCTTAAGCTAGATACCCATTTCTATCTCCCATCCTGTTTACCAAATTTTCCCTTCCCATGTTTAGAGGCTGGCAACATAGATACAGTTTTAGTATTAGAAATGTTCATGCTATAATCACTTACCATCAGTTATGTCGTATGCCCGTTTAACCAACGAATTCTATAAAAAAATAGGCCTGACAGTAAAACACGTCGTATCTTGTATCGTAATTATCAGAAACTACAAGGGACTATATGATCTCAAACCACAGCGATCCAAGACAAATATTTATTGATCGCACGAACATTTTGTCGTTTCAGAACCACCTTTGACTCAATGTGTCGCGCAGTCTGTCAATTAGCAGAAGATAATGGTTGAAGAGCTGGAGTTTCCTTATATAGTCACTTAGATGGTGCTTGGAAGCTTGTTGGTAACGAACTGGACGCGGTTGACGGGAGTGTAGTCTCGGGTTTGAATTCTGGGGTACACCAATGATTTTTGGATTTTTGGAAATACGACTTTCCATGAGTTTCATGTATTCATAGTTTGAAATGAATTTTTGTAAATAATATTTCTCAACATAAAGCAATGAATTGTTATTTGTGTAAGCACTCAAGTAATTTATTTTGTACCGTATACTTTAGATTAACCTGTCTTTGTCCTCTTATAACCATCCTATGGGTGCCTGTTAAATATTGTCAGGTAGAACCTGCGATATGGCCGACATTTGCACTATTATTTATATTTCGTTACTAAATTTATACGTAATTTTTTTATGTGTAATAATGAGTTAATTAATAAATAAACTGCAATATTAGTAGATACCATTTTTCATCCCTGGAGGCTTATCGTAGAATTTATGATTAAGATTACGCAAAAGATGATTAAACTGAACTACTTAATATGATGTTTGTTACTTACAACTACATAAGACTACAACCAACTTTAAAACCACTGCAAAGTAAATAATAAAAATTGGCAGTGCTATTTTTAAATATATATGTGATGTCCATTAAATACTAGTACAAGTTTTTATTTTATTATTTTGAAGTCGGTTTTAATTTTCTTTTAATAAATAATAGTTGTGGGAATAGTTCCGTAAGGGGTCAAATCAAACGAAGATCGTTTAAATAGTCGCATTGACTTATATTTTACATTGATATCGATGGATAGCCTTCAATATATATGAATTTCGTCTTAAAAAAACTTCTTAAGTTCGTCTTCACTTACGGCCGGTTTCTATAACACTGGTCAACACAAGTCTTGTTTCCTTAAAAAAATATTCTGTTATTGGGTATTTCTATGGCCCTGAGTATGAAAAAAATACTGGAAGATTGCTAACAGCTTCAGTTTTTGAAATATAGAGTTTTATTATTATGATAAAAAAGTACAGAAAATTAATAAATGATGTTAACTAAATTTCAATTGAACTCTATCAAATGATCTTTTATACGATTTTCTTGAATGAACCACTTTAGGTAGATCACGTTGCAAACTCCAGCTGTAGTCTGCCATCATATTATGTGAGTCCCACCGCCCCTGATACCGCTCTTCCATTGTTCGAAGATCCTGATGCAATCTTTCACGCTGCTCCTCACTAAAATCACCTAGATTTTGTGGAAATCGGTCTAAATGTGAGTGCAGGAAGTGGATTTTTATGCTCATGTTGCACCCTAACTCTTGCAAGTTCGATAGCATGGACTCAACAAGCTCGACATGGTCGTCAGATTTCTTTTTGCCTAGGAAATTACTCATAACCAAAACGAATGACTTCCAAGCTTTGGATTCGACTTCAGTCATTGATTTGACAAAAATGGATCTTTCACGAGTTGCCTAATCTGTGGCCCATCAAAAATGCCAGCTTTTAATTTTTCTGTACTTAATCCTGGAAACTTGCGTGAAAGAAAATTGAAACAATCGCCACTTTTGTCAAGCGCCTTCACAAACTGTTTCATTATGCCGAGTTTACTATGAAGTGGTGGAAGTATGATGCGATCTCGGCTAACTAAAGGCATATTTATAACATTCTTTGTACTTACCAACTTTTAGCTCTTCCCGCACTGGCCAAACTTTTTGTGACGGTGTTGTTTGTCACGACTGTCCCAGAAATAAGGGAAATTCGTGTATCGTTACGAACATTACTGCATCTCTTTTTCCACTGGACCATAACCGTAGACATACCACACATTTCTGGCATACAATATGAGGAACCCATAGCTTGTCCTGATTACACAATTTTATTTTAAAGTATTGATGATACGCAGTTTTTACAAAGTCCGATATAGGTTTTCGATATTTTACAAATACATATTCACCACAAATGTAGCAAAAAGAATCAGGATTAAGTACACAACACCTTCTTGACGAAGCCATATCGAAAACAACAACAAAATATATTTCAATGTCCAATAAAAAACGCAACTATAAGTAAAAATAGTAATGGAGGGTAGTTAGCTGTAACTCAAAAACAAAAGCTGTGAGAGAAAAATTGTTACCATATTTAAAAAATACGCATTAGTTTGAGATAGAAACAAAAAAAATTTAAAGGAAACAAACGATTTTATTTTTTTTTGTTGACCAGTGTAATCTATCTTTCTTTAACCAGAGATTTCTCTCGAAATTTCGATACATTTTTTGCTTCAGTAAAGAAAGACAGGGATATTTAGATAAGGTGCATATATTTATACATATCTAGGCAAGATAATATTGTATGTCTATCTTTGTTTATTGAAGCATATAGTGGTATCGACATAGTAACGATATCCATTTTAACCTCTTGTTAAAGATAGATAGGATATAGAGAACGGCCGTTAATGTCTTCCATCGTCTTCCAGACTGTTCTATCATATTACATCCTTCCATATTTCAACATCTTAATCATTAATCCTCTGACTCTTTCCATTTTAGGTACTTTTATTCGTCATCTCTTTAAAACATACCATGTTCGATATAAGTCATTCTTCTCATCTTTCTTCATAACATTCAAATCCTAAATAAGTGTTTTTGTGTCCGTTAACTGTTGATATAAAAATTTAAATACCGGAGAGGTGATCACACAAGGAAACAATATCGTGTATAAAAGTATGTTTACTAAAATCGGTTAATAACTACTGAAGATATGGAGTATTGACATGTATATTAATTTCTCTTTATCTCATTCATGTTTCTCATATTTTGGGGGTTCCCACTAAGCTAAAAAGCTAAGTACACAAAAAAATCATACTTCTATTTTATGTTATATTTTGATGTCCTGCCTGAGAAAACCCGGCGAAACAAACTCACTGGCCTGTGACTCTTTAAAACAAACACATTTAATTACTATTAAAATGTGGTAAAGAAATATACTAACCTGCTAGGCCTACAATCATCATTGTAAGGGCTTACAGACTACAGTAAACGAAAGCTAACTTTATGTGATGTTTGATCATAACCAGTAAGTTGACAGTGATCATGAGTAGGTACTACAACTTACAAAACAATATAATTATTTGCGAATATACAATTACTATATTATACTACACAGTACTCAAAATAAAATATTACCAAATGGATCAGATTTTTTGAAATTAATTATTTGCTCACTATCTCATGAGTTTCTAAGGATTAGATATTTTGAAATTAATTAATTGCTCACTTATGATAAGATAAGTGACTTATCTTATATCATGAAATTTAGTATACGCGGGGTTTCGGGGACGATAAATCGATCTAGATATGATTTATGTTTAGAAAATGTTGTTTTCCACAATCAACTTTATAATCAACTTAAACAATATGATTCTTCCTGACATCTATTGGAGAATAATAGTACTATATTTTTACTGTGTGCAACTAACTGCTTAATTGTTATTGTTTCACAATAACTCTAAGGTTATTCCAGTAGATGGCGTTATTAAGCAACACTAAGCTAATGAGTGGTTTGAGTTTAGATCAAGAAAATCAATTGTTTATTAGTTGTTAGGTTTATATTGCGACGTATGTCAAAACTTTAAAATTGAACGTGATATTCGTAGTGATATTGGTTAAATTTGGCGTTTAATTTTGGATATAGTTAATTGTTTGTATCATGACATAATAAAGATATACTGCCGGAATGAGCTATAATTGGATCGAGAGAGAATATAAGTATGTATAAAGTACGGTATGTTCCGCGGAGCGGTACTAGGTAGTGTTGAGTAGGACATACAAGATGCAGTACATTTGTCTCGTACATGACGTCAAAAAGTAAGAGCGACTCAAATCTTGAATGTGTACTACTTCATATTTGGTGTACTACTTTGTCTGTAATGTCATTTCATTGGCGTGAGCCGTGAAGCAAAGTTATGACCCACAAAAAAGCGTCAGTACGCCTCACTTCAATTGAAGTGGGACATTGTACTGGCTCAGTACAAAAATGAAGTTACTCTTACAAACTCTATTTCAAGTCATGTCCTACTCAACACTAGTACTAGGAATAATTTGTGAATAGTGTAAATAGTGAAAAGTACAAGAAGACTTTTCGTAAAGTAATTCTTTCAAGTCTCTAATTCCTTTCGTCAAAAAAATATCGAGCCAAACTCGGTCATCCAGGTACTGAGTTTCTAAGGGAGCTTGTTTTGCTTCTATTTTCATAGCTTTGATAAAATAAGTATACCTTATTACTATATAGTAATTCGTTATTGATCAGATTTTGTGAAAGAAAAACTAGATATAAATAAATTATATTGGAATTGTAAACAATGGTAAATTGTATTGCACAATAGACAAAAACCTAGAAAAGTGTAGAACGCTGCAAAGAACACTCTCATCGATCGTGCAGTAGCGAGGATTTGCCCAAGATTTTTGTTGAATTGACGGACACGTGAATGATTATAATTTCTGATATATGAAATACTTACAAGTAAACCTAAAAAATAAAACACCACTCATAAAAAGAAAATAATTTTATTTTAAAAACTATCAGTCCGTTTCTCACATAGTAATGAAACTGATTTTATACACAGATATCACTTATTTGCCGCTTGCAGCAGAGTTGGCGCTAGACTGCGCTGCACTATTTCCACCTCTGCTGATGCTGATACTCTTGGAGATGCTGATGGAGCCACCCGAGCCAATGCCTGGGCGGCTGAAGCCTGGTTTTCCGAAGCCTGGTCTGCCGAAGCCACCTCCGACCCCTGGGCCACCTACAAACCTTGGGCCGCCACCGAATGATGGGCCCCCACCAAAACCTGGGCGATGGATACCGCCACCAAAACCACCGGCGCTGGACTGAGCTTGGGCTTGGCTGAACCCGCCTCCAAATTGCGGTGATCTGGCTACGCGGGTTGCTAGAGAAACAAAAATTAGATTTTTATTAAGTATATGGATGGATAATATATGGATGGAAGTACCTACGTGTAATATTCGTAAAAATATGAAACGTTATCTGTGTAAAAAATATTGAACAGTTTTTTTGAGTCATTAAAAACGAAGACGATCTATAAATATTTCAAAAGATACACACAATATTCTCCATTTACTAGAAAACTATGTGTCTAGAATTAAAAAAAATGGTTTAACCCTTATAGAATGAAACTCAACATATCATTTTACTCCTCTTTATCCATTAACTTTCTAATTGGAATTCAAAACAAAACAAACCTAGATGCAAAAATAGAGTTTACTAAGGTAAGTTAAACAGAAAACATATGACGTATATGCTTTATTTACCTGCATCGCTGACAGAGAAGTTAATCAACAACAGAACAGCCAAACTAGCACATAAAACCGTAGCGGATGTCATTTTGTCGATAATTTATGTGCAACTGACATATTCATAACAGCGTGTCAATTTATACACCAAATTTTGGGTACCAAAAGTTCAGAGAAAAACCATTTTCATGATGTGAAAATAATTATAATGATGTACGAGGTCTTCTTAGAAATCTGATTTAGCAAACGTGAATTTCATACTTAATAGTAAAAAGTAAATAGTCAAAGGATGGGGAGTGACGTCACGGACGCAAAGTCAGCCTTACGCTCTCTGTGTAATTTTGTCTTAAAAATAAAGCAAACTGTGTAATTTGTTGTAAAATCTATATCAAAGTATTAAATAGAGTGCTTTTAAATACATATATAGTTATATAACCGATCAGTGCTGTGATTAATATAAAAGACGTAAAACAAAAATTTTTGGACAAAACTCTTTAACTTCTACCCCTAACTGTAATAATATAAGTGTGTCTACCAGAAGGAAGTGAAAATAAATTAAGTGTGACGTTTATTTTGTGTGCGGACGTTTTCCCTACTAAGTGTGTCTAATCTATGGTGTCAGTACCCCATTATCTATAGATATAAATAAACATAAACTTTTTATTTGAGAGCAGCGCCATCTTTTGGCTGCACATCGCGCTAAGTTATTACCAGATCAATAACTAACGCAATTAACATGACTGGTGTTAGGTGCGGAGGGTGTAGTAAGTTCATGTCACCGTTAGAGGGCGCTAAATGCGGCAAATGCAGCACACTTTACCACCGAGCTTGCGTCGCTTTACCCCGAACTGGAGTAATAGCTACCTCTTGGCGTTGCATTGATTGCAAGAAGATGTCTCAAGATAGTGCCTCGCCGGCGGGCTCGCCTGAGGTTGCATTCTCGGGCATTAGTTCGGAGATATTGGGTGATTTCGATATGGAACTGAAACGTATAAGAGATGAACTGCGCGCGGTACGAACGGAATTCCAAGCATTTCGGCAGGAGATGGCTGAAATCAGGGATCTGGCTGGTCGTGTTGATGGCATTGAGTCGAGGCTGACTGTCTTGGAGCAATGTAATAAAAATGTTACTCCTAGTTCGGACATCAGTGATGTGGTGTTGCAGCTTAAGCGCGACCTCAATGATAGAGACCAGGAGCTCCTTGCGAACGACCTTGAAATAACTAACGTTCCGGAGACCAGCGGGGAAAGCTTAACACACATTGTGAAGCTGGTTACAAATAAATTTGGAATTTCTCTGGAAGATCGTGACCTGGTGAGTGTGGACCGTGTTGGAGGCCGTATTATAAACTCACTGAATCCATCTGGCCCTTCCGAGTCGAAGCCAAGACATATTGTTGTCAGATTAGCTCGCCGCGATCTGCGCGATTCAATCCTGCGAGAAGCAAGAGTGCGTCGTGGAGCAAACACAGCTGACTTGGACATTCCAGGATCACCTAGACGCTTTTACATCAATGAGCGTCTTACCAAATCGAACAGATCTTTGTTTCGTCAGGCCCGGGATGCGGGACAGCAATGTGGTTGGAAGTTCGTGTGGACGAGCAGAGGCCGCATTCTTGCCCGGCAAAATCCTGGTGACACTGTCAGTCGCATCAGATGTGAGGAGGATATTAAACGTGTGTTTGGATCTCGGATCAGCGATGCCTAATGGGCGGTTGGATGATTCTTCTATCTATTATTATTGGAATAGGATCTATAGCAATTATCTTTTATTAACTGACAGACTGTCTTATTTGGTTTATGTCAATCTTGGAGAGCTTCTAACTTTAATTCATCTTGCGTATTTCTATACACCCCGCCTTTCTGACGCTGTGTTGTATTTTGTCTCGTCCATGTGTTTGTTACTTCACGAGAAACTGAAATTTAATCAGAAAATAAGCATTACACTTACAATTTTACATAATTTATTATTACAAATTATACATAATCTTATACTCCAATTTATACACAATTTTATATTTTGTATTATACACGATATTATGTTTCAAATCATATACAATTATATATTTCAAATTATACCCAATTTTAAGTCGCCATTTTTTGTTACAATTTTAATGCATAACTTTTCATTTATCATCTATACATCAACTGTGATTGTTTGTTATTTAATTAATATTACATCTTTTAAACCCCGTCTGCTATCAGCATATTGTGCATATCTCTCTGGGTTGTACAAATGGTATTATGTACTTGTTGTGCTCATTATAACCGTGTTATTTCACTTAACAATTTAAAATGACAAAAAATAAATTCTTAAAAGTTGGCCTACTAAATGCAGGATCACTTTCGACCAGGCACGATGAATTTTTGGTTGCGATGAGCAACTATTCAGTGGATATTTTGGCAGTGAATGAGACATGGTTGCGAGCAGGTGAGGAGGGCCGGGCTCCTGCTGTCCCGGGTTACCGATTAAGACACATACCGCGATCGATATCTGTGCGTGGTGGTCGAGGGGGAGGAGTCGGGTTTTACCTGAAATCGGGTGTAAAGGCGCGAGTGCGCCCACATCCGGAACAACAAGAAGTCGAACAGCTTTGGTTGAGCCTGGCATTGAACGGTAAATCCCTCCTTTTGGGTACTGCTTATCGCCCGCCATGGTTGGACTTGGACATTTTCCTAGACTCATTAACTCTTAGTTTAAACGCGCTTGCTCCTTATGATTACGTTGTATTGCTCGGCGATTTTAATGTTAATATGTTGGATGAAACTACCACCAAAACCAAACGATTACTAGATTTTTTGCACTATTGTGGGCTCGAGCAAATAGTTACTTACCCGACTCATTTTGTTAATGACAGTTCTTCGCTCATTGACGTTATCTGCACTGACGCTCGCTATAGAGATCTTTCTGTCAATCACATCAGTGAGTTGGGGCATCATTCTCTGATCACATGTCAGCTCGTGCTGAGGAAGGAGAAACCTACTAAGAGAATAATTACTTACCGTCCTTTTAAAAGCATAGTGCCTGATTTATTTGAGACAGATTTGAATGCTATCCCGTGGTATTCAATTTGTCACTTAAATGACGTCAATGAAATGGTTACCTTATATAATGATTATGTCCTAAACTTATATAATGTACATGCCCCTATTACATGTAGGCCGTTTAAAACCTCACCAACTCCTTGGATAACACCCACCATAAAACTTATGTGTAGGCTTCGCGATAGGGCTAGGCTTAGGTACCGCCGCACTAAGCTTCAAACACACATGGATTATTATGTTGAATTAAAACGTCAGGTTGTCAAGTCTCTGCATGAGGAAAAGAGGGCATATTTTACCAAGCATGTCAATGACAACTTAGATAATTCTAAGGTGTTATGGAAAAATCTGAAATCGCATGTATATCAATCAAACTCTTTTGATATGCTTCCGGATCATTTGCTCGATCCTGATGCCATAAATGCTGCTTTTTTGGATGTGCCGGGAAATCCTGACGTATCAATTTCACAATTAACTTTTTTTGAGTTTGCTAAATATGGCACGTCTACATTTTCTATCGAGCAAGTCGATGAGATTTCGGTTCTTAACATCATCAAAAGCATTAGTACAAATGCTCAAGGGGTCGACGGAATTTCCAGGGAGATGATATGGCTCACACTTCCTCATACCTTGCCTGCAATAACTTCCATCATCAATACGTCAATTACCTCCAATACCTTCCCAAATCTCTGGCGCTGTGCTGTCGTACGACCTATTCCAAAATGTAACAATCCTCAATGCTACAAGGACTTGCGTCCTATAAGCATACTTCCGTTTATGTCAAAGTTATTAGAGAGGGTTGTTTACGCTCAGGTTATTAAGTATCTAGATACAAATCACATTATCCCTGACCTCCAATCGGGTTTTAGACAGGGACGGGGAACTGGGACAGCCTTATTGGAGGTGGTAGACAATATTCTGACGGCTCGGGATAGGGGAGAGGGTACAGTTCTCACTCTGCTCGATTACTCACGCGCGTTTGACTCCATAAACCATAATTTACTTTTATCGAAATTAAGTTATTATGGGTTCGAACCCAATACAATAAAATGGTTCCACAGCTACTTGAAAAACCGCTGCCAGTATGTTGAGTTGAGGAAGGAGGATGGTTCCTCAATATGTTCTTCTCCCAAATTTGTCACTAGAGGAGTACCACAAGGATCTATATTAGGTCCTCTTCTATATATCATATATGGTGCTGACATAACGAGTTGTTTGCGAGACTGTAAATACCACATGTTTGCGGATGATTTACAGATGTATATGTCTTTTAAGGCTGATGCGACATCATCATCCGTAAATAAAATTAATGAGGAATTGAAGAAAGTGGTGTCCTGGTCTAACTGCAACTCCTTAGTTTTAAATCCTATTAAATCAAAATGCTTGATTCTAGGCAGTAAAAAACAAGTTCAGTCCATATTGTCTGCTAAGCCAGATATCAAAATTTTAGGAGTCAGTATTGACGTGGTGGATTCGGTGCGTAACTTGGGTCTAATTTTTGATCCTGAGCTTCGTTTTGAAGCGCATATTAAAAACGTTGTGAAAAACTGTTTCTACAGATTAAAACTATTATACCGCTTCAGGAAATACTTCACCGTTAATATCAGAAAAAAACTAGTTGACAGTCTGGTACTGTCTAGATTTAATTACTGTGACGTCGTATATGGTCCGTGTCTTCTATCTCGTACGGATCGACTTATCCAACGGGTGCAGAATGCGTGCGCTAGGTTCTGCTTCGATATTCCCCGCCGCAACCATGTCACACCGCACCTAAACAGCGCGAACATTCTTAAGATGTCAGCGCGTAGAAAATTACACTTGGCCTCTTTGTTATTTGGTGTTATTGCATCTAAGCGACCTAAATACCTTTATGATAAGTTGACCTGGAGGCAAGACCACCTCGTATATTCTGCCCGTTCTTCCACGAATCCGCTGTCGTTGCCACTTCACAGGTCCGCGGCCTTTAGAGGATCTTTTAAATACGCGGCTACGCGCTGCTGGAATAACGTCCCGCCGCCTATACGATCTAAAAAGAGTAAGAACAGTTTTAAACGCTTGTACAAACAATTTCTTCTTGCAGATCAAAAGCAAAGCTGTGAATCTTAGTCAAAATTCATTTATGTAAGCATGTATTATTTATTAACTATAACTAAAACATTTCCTAAATTATTTAACAACACATAAATCAACAAATCAATAGTTAGATAGTTTGGTCTTACTCACAGATTGTCTTGCTTCAACGATATTCTGGCGCGGCCGGTTTTTGCACATGGCGTGCTCAATATGACACAGCGCATTTTATTTTATTTGTGCGGTGCGGGTATTTATGATGTGTTTTTTTTGATTATTATTTATTTATGTTACTCTTTATTCTGTGGGTAGAATAATTTGCAGTTGCCTTATTTCAGTGTTGTAATGTGTTATTTTTCAAAAGTATTTATTAGAATTTTGTTTGTGAATTATTTACTGCTATTTTATTTTCATTTTTTGGAATTGTTATTACTATTTTTGTTTTATTTGATGTTGCTATTATTTTTTATTGCTTTTTTTCCATTCTTAGTGTGTTGTTTTTATTATTATTTTATTAATGTTGTGTTATAATTTTAGTGTGTTGTTTAATATTATTTTATTAACATTGTATGTAATAAAATGTTAAACAAATGTGTTGCTGGTGGACATAGCGTCCGGATGTCACACTGACCCTCCATTGAAAATCAGCGCTGCAGTACAGCTGTGTTGTACTGCAGCATATAGCTGAATGGGGAGTCATTGTTGTCTGGCCATGCGCATATAATGGCAAACTGTTAACTATCTTATATGCTACAATGTCTTTTTTTTTTGTATGTGGCCATGCAATAATAAATGTATTTTCTTTCTTTCTTTCTTTCTTTCAAAGGCCGATCTAAAAGGACAATGGAATGAAGGTTACAGCAAATTTCAACATGCACTGGTTATAGGTCTCTCATATGTGAGAGGTTGCCTGGGTGGGTACCACCGCAATGCCTAGTTCTCCCGTCAAACAACAGCTTAAATGCACTGCTGTGTTTCGGATTGAAGGACATTGTAGCCAGAGTAACTACTGGACGTATTGAGACTTAACATCTTATGTCTCAGGATGTCGAGCGCAGTGGAATACCAAGCATTGCGTTGTATTTCAATTGTTTGGTTTTGCTACTATTCATCGCTTGCCATACACTGCATACTTTAAAACTATTACTACTTTAAAAGCTTGAAATCATATGGGGAGAAGAGCCAGAATTAATGAAATACTATCAGACAGACTTAATGAAATTCTTGAGGCTGAAGAGAATTTCGATGATATTGAAGACACTGATCATGAAGATGATGGTGGTGATGATGATGATGATGATAAATATCGGCTCGTACTAATTCACTACGCTAACCTTAGTTCAGTTGATGAACTCATCAAGTCAGAAATACAATGGTTCCAAATAGTTACTGCAGTTCAACAAAGATTACAAGATAAAAAATATGGTATTATATGTTGACAGCCTCCGTGGCGCATTTGGTTAGACGCCGCCTGTGAAACGAGAGGCCGCGGGTTAGATCCCCGCACCGAGAGAAATGTTTGTGCGGCCCACAAATATTTTTTCCGGGTCTGGGTGTTTGTGAGACCGAAAAGTCTCTCGTAGTTCCTGATACCCGCGACACAAGACTCGATCTTAGTGTGGGGTCAGGACTATGTATGTGACTGTTGGGTGTTATTTATTTATTTATTTATTTATATGTATGAAGAAAGCATATTCGTAGTTTCATAAACTTTGCAAAGTTTGATAAAGGACCGAGCATTGGACAATTGATAATGACATGTATAATGTACTTCATTTCTCATTCATATCTGGTTTCGACTGTAAGACTTCAGATTCTAAGTGAAATCAAGCCAATACTTGGAGATTAGTCTCGAATCTTAACCTAGCTATATTATGGGTTATGTTAGTAGACATGTATTCTTGGATTTTTTAGTAAACACCTTCCCTGGATAGTATTATAAAAGTTTCATGTTACTATATTTGTTAACAGAAATAAGATGTACCCTTGCTACCTCCGACCGCCCGATCGCCGTTCATCATTAATTTCTGCTGCATTTGTGCATATTTAGAAATCAGCTTTTAAATAAGCCCCACAACTTGCTAATGCGCCTGACGGCTATTATGGTGACGTCAAAATGGTGTAATTTTGAAGTAAATCAGTGCAGTGTGGACCGACTTACGACCCTTCAACGGCATTACACGCCGCAAGTAGAAGTACTCGGCTTGTGCTTAACTCGTTCTCGGCTCCTCTTTAGTAACGCTAGCCAGCGCATAAGCAAATCGAGTTGTGATTACGCACTTTATTGTGTTACTCTTTCTCACTATCATGTTTTGTTTATTCCGGTCAATATAATCCAATGAAGATACATAAAATCGCATAGATCTAAAAATTGGTAGGAATTTTCAGAACGTCATTGTATATGTGGAAATTTAAGTCCCCACCGATCACATGTTAGGAAAAATATGTATTCAACGTAAAAGGTCACGGGAAAAGATATTTTCTAGTTTTTAAACAAAAAATGAATTCAAAAAAAGGAATAAGGTAGGGTAGTGCACACATCACTACTCCATCTTATTCAAATTAAGCAGCTGTCGTGACATGGACGTTAATATTACAAAGTCCCAGCGCAATACTAATTTACGTGGCCTATAAGAAGAGGAGGGAGATAAAACGTTGCATGGGAGAGGGTAGCCTTAACCTAGCATAAACGGATGTTTTAAGGTATATTAAAAAATATGATATACCTACGGAATCATCTGAAAATAAAAATATTCACACTTGTTTATCTTTTTGTAGCTAATGTGTGAATTTTAGCATCGATTTGTTATATTACTAGCCGCGCGCAAAGTAATTCCCATTTTCCTACTAATAAGGATTTGGACTATTTATTTATCTATTATTAAAAAATGTTGTGCAAGGTGTTGCAATAATTGACAAAACTAATTCAAAGTTTTTGTTATAGAAAGCATTTGAACTCTTAAATTTTAATTAATTTTTTTAATTTAATTTAATTAAAATTATTTCCATGAGTATTGTACTAATATGTTTTATATTTCGAATGAGATTTAGTCGATTCAATTAAAAAATAAACCCTACATCAATGGCTTTAAAAGGTTTGGCGTATGGACCATTCACGTTGGGGCAGGGCGATTAAGCAACGTCGGACAATCCAGGGTGCCTGAGCTATAAGAATACGGAGGGCTTAGTTTTATTAATTTCTCCAAACGAGTTGATAGATGAGCATACCATAATATCTCAAGGTAATTAGTTAATTCCTATTAGAACTTGGGCCCAGGGTGCCAGTAGTACTGAAGGGCACAGGTCACGTAAACTATGCGAGAGTCTAAGAAGATATACGCCCACGCCTGTGACCCATGAAGACGGGCGGAAGTATTACTAATGGTACATATTTTACATACTTTGCTGTGTAACTGTCTATATAATATGGGTATTACATGTAATGTAATATGGGTATTACATTACATGTAATACCCATATTATATAGACCACAATCGAGAGTATAATAATTTAGAGTGGTTAAAAGTATAGTGCGGTTTGACGGACTTTACATACCATAGAATTTCATAGAAATCGATATGATATGTAGGTTTCCTCACGTTGTTTTCCTTCACCTTTGAAGTGCGTGATGGTTAACTATCAATACACACATGACCCCGAAAAGTTAGAGGTGTTCTGGAATTCAAACCCGCGACCACCGGAAACATGTTGGCAGCCGCGTCTGGTCCTTTTACCGACAGGCCACCATCACCACGCACTGTTGTGTTTATATTGACTTAAAAATAAAATAATACTCATAAAATAAAAATTACTTTATTTTAATAACTAACAGTCTATATCGAATTTGCACATAAACGTACAACCTATTTTCCAAATGCTGCGGAACTAGCGCTGGACCCTGCGAAGCCGCCACCCCCTCTGCTGATGCTGATACTCTTGGAGATGCTGAGGGAGCCTCCTCCAAACCTTGGGCGGCCGAAGCCTGGTCTTCCGAAGCCGCCTCCAAACCTTGGACGGTAAAAGCCGCCTCCAAACTGCGGCGATCTGGCTACGCGGGTTTCTGGAGAAATAAATTGGGATTTTAATGGAGTGTCTAAGTGTACCAACCGTATTAAGTGGGAGAAAATAGCACAAAAAAGCTAGCAAAATATATACGAACCATTTTGAACCATTTTCATGAGAGAAGAAGATCAATGGTCGCTTTATATAATATTTTGATTCTAATGCTGGGTTTGATAATTGAAACTAAAACAAACCTCAGAATCAATTTTTTACTCCGAATCTCAGAATACTTGAGACATTTGTATAACTCTATGGGACGGGTTTAAGACCTTATATAGAACAAATCATTAAGATAAAATAATTTTGCATTAATAATCAAATCATTTTATTAGTATAGGATAATTCAATCCATATATGACCCTTTGCAGAGAACGGTCCTTGTCTAGTATTGAAAATACTGAATGAGTCGAATGCAATCTCCGATCACAAGCACATAACGTGTCTTTAATAGAAACTTTCTGACAAAGTGGATTGCCTTACCTTAGAATCAAACCTCATAGTCCATCGACACTACCGTTAGTGATCGTATTTCTAATTGGACTTTAAAATGTTAAAACTATAAAAAAAAACTTCCAACAGTCACTCACAAATAGTCAAATATTTATGCGTCATGCAAAAAATTTTTCAAGTCAGGAATCGTACCCGATTACCCTTGTTTCAAAGCCGGATACTTCAAATAAGGCGCCGCGGATGATGGCAACAATTTAGTTTTAAATTCTCAAGAATTAAGTATAAGATTACTTAAATCTAAATATTTACCATACTGAAATGTAAATAGGTGACGTACTATATACCGGGTATATCAAGACTGCTACCGAAAACGAAGCCGGGTGGTAGTTTTAGTGACTACAAACACAATGCAACTAAAAATTTCGCTAAGAAACGCGACAATTATTTTTTATGATTTTTTTAATATCGTCATTTTTGGGTGGTAAATCCATAGTTTTTGCTAAAATAATAATTTAAACCCTTTTATACCTTAGAGTATTTCTAAATAAAAGAGTATACACTATTATTTTAGGAAAAAATGTATTTACCACCCAAATGGATAGGAAAAAAATAACAAAAAAAAATTATCGCCTTTTTTTGCAACTTTTTCTGTTGCATTGTGTCTGAAGTCACTTAAACTACCACCCGGCTTCGTTTTCGGTAGCTGTCTTGATATACCCTGTATGCTTTATTTACCTGCATCGCTGACAGACAAGTTTAATAACAACAGAACAACCAAACTAGCACATAGAACCGTAGCGGATGTCATTTTGGCGATAATTTACGTACAACTGAGTTAGTCATAACAGAATTTCAATTTATACGCTCAGTTTTGGGTACCAAGTGTACGGAGAAAAACCAATAATTACAATGACGTGCGACTCTTAGAAATATGGTTTAACAAATATAAGATCTGAGTTCTGTCCTCATCAGCACTTAATATTTGCTGATAGACTATATGTATTCATTCATCTATAATGACGATTTAATGAAGGTTGCTTAACCTTCCTAGTACCTACACCATTGTCCTAAGGTATAGTACAACTAAAAGTGTGTTGCGAGCAAGAAGTGCGTGGTGGCCTGTTGGTAAACGGACTAGACGCGACTGCCAATATTATGTTCACGGTGGTCGCGGGTTCGAATCCCAGGGAACACCTCTGACTTTTCGGAGTCATGTGTGTATTGATAGTCAATCACCACGCACTAAAACGGTGAAGGAAAACATCGTGAGGAAACCTGCATACCATAGCGATTTATAAAAAATTCTATGGTATGTAAGTCCGCCAACCCGTACTAGGCCAGCGTGGTGGACTATATGGCCTAACCACTCTCAATCGTACTGTCGATTGTAGAGGTGGCACGTGCCCTGCAGTGGGACGTATATGGGCTGATACAGAAAAGTGTGTTGTGGCCTGTACTGGACCAGACGCGGCTGCCAACATGTTCACGATGGTCGCAGATTCAAATCTCAGGGCACCCCTTTGACTTTTCGGAATCATGTCTATACTAATAGTAAATCACCACGCACTATAACGATGAGGAAAAACCACGTAACGTTTCTATCGTATGTAATGTCCGTTAACTTGCACTAATAACGTGATAGACAATATGGTCTAATCCATCGCAATCATACTCTCGAAATACTCTCTGTGCCCTGCTGTGGGATACATATAGTTATTTAGGTGAAAGAGACTTATATAACCTGCGGAATCCTCAGAACAAAATATATTCACCCTTTTTTTTCACGGCTTTTCGGGGCATTTATTTGCTGTACAACTGTCCGCACCTAAAGTAATTCCTGTTTTCCAACTAATATGGTTGTTTTAACGATTTTTTATCCATTACAAAAATAGTTATGCTACGTGTTTCAATAATTCAGAAAACTACTCATGAAATTATAAAACCAATCCTTACTTTTGTCTTTGCGCGAGGATCGAAGCCACGGCCATGTTTTTTAACCAACTGCGCAACGTAGGCTGTCTTGTTTTATTTTTGCCAGAATATTTTATATAATAACTAAATATACAAGATGTATCACGACTGCTACTGAAAACGAAGCTGGGTTGTAATTATAGTGACTACAAACAAAATGCAAATAAAAATTTCGCAAAGAACCGAGTTTTTTTGTGTTGTTTTAAGTATCATATCGTGTTTGAGTGGTAATTCCATAGTATTTAGTAAAATGATAATTTGAACTCTTGCGTACGATAGTATTTTTGAAAATAAAAGGATGTACACTATTCTTTTTGGAAGAACTATATATGTATACACCCAACTGCGACGGTGGGGAAAATTAAGAAAAAAAATCTTCTTTTTTCATCAAATTTTTTTTTGCATTGTTTCTGAAGTCGCTCAAACTACCACCCGACTTCATTTTCGGTTAAAGTCTTGATATACCCGGTATAGTTGCGCTGACTACTATATAACATAGAGACTAGCAGAGGTGCCATTAGTGACATTCATGTATCACCGAATGTGTTTATTCTCATTTGTGTGGTAATAAGGCGATCCTATCGCTATACTGGGATCTTGAGAAAACATACAACATTTGGGTCCCAATCTGGAAACATAATCACGGGCGGGACCGCCAATGTCTGCCTATCACCTGTCTCTGTCGTGCTTCTGGTACGTAAGTCATGGTAATATAATATAATAAGGTAGTTAAGGACATAACTAAATGTTTTCCAAACCAATGTAAATGCCCTGTCAATGACTAATATTACTATTTACTTGTTTAATGTTATTTGCGTCTAAACCCACAGAGGTGTGGCGATTGTTTAACCATCACTTTATTTACCAATAAGACAAATATTTGCTTAAATGATTAAGTGGCCTCTATAGTCTAGTTCTTGGAATGGAACGTAGAGGAAAAAAATCTCAGGATGAATTTCAAGGCATACCTTTCTGATCTATTTGAAATCACGTATGCAGTAGTACGAGTATATTACGGTTATATTTAAGAAAATATTGTGACGAAACAGTTGATTTTTGATGTTATTACACGAATCCATTCATAAGTTCACGTAACTAGTCCAAAGGATCACTCAACTCAAGACGCGGTAACATTCTTAATCACGTCGGTCTTAGAAAGCTGGGAGGCATCTCAAGAAGATCTGGGAGTATTTTGTGATCTCCCCAAGACATTCGAGTGTGTAAATTGAATCATCAATAAATTCCATCATCTCTTTCTCTCTCTTTAGCCACAAGAAGTCCACTGCTGAGCATATACCTCCCCCAATGATCTCCACATCGACCTGTTGGGACCGGCCTTAATCCAGCGACTTCCTGCAACCTTTAACAGGAATTGAAATTGTAACTTCATTAAAGTAGATTGTAATAGGATTTATACATAGATTTACTAGTATATTGTAGGTTTGGATCTTTTGTTAATATGTATAAGTCGAATCGTCGCACGGAATCTAATGCATTACTTTCAGTATAGGTAATAAAGGATTCATTAAATTGTAACCGCAGGATTAAGATTGTAGGTAAAATCGATACGGGAATTATAAAAATGCACACAAATTAAAAAAAAATATACCAACTGTTTAAATTATGTTTAATAGTCATTTTATTCGTCACTTTCTTCGTTTTCTATACCTTTATTTACAATGGTTTAAATAAACAAGCCATCAGTCATTATTTATCTATCTATTTATTTATTTCTTTGTCGCACTAGAACTGGCGCTGGACTGCGCCTGTCCGCCGTGACTAATGGAGATAGTCTTCGATATACTAATAGAGCCATCAGAGTCAGGTCCGAAACCTCGTTCTAGATGATTAAAGCCACCGTGGTGGTGGTAGTGATGAGAGCCGCCATAGCCACCTCCGTAACCGCCGCCTCCGTAACCGCCTCCATATCCGCCTCCGAATTTGCCATTGCCTCCTCCGAATCCTGGCCCTACTGGAGGAGGTGGACTTCCAAAGCTACGGCCTCCAAAGCCGCCACCGTTACCCCCAAAGCCGCCGCCGTTGCCTCCAAAGCCACCGCCTCCATAGCCTTCGTGACCTCCATAGCCTTCGTGACCTCCATAGCCTTCGTGACCTCCATAGCCTTCGTGACCTCCATAGCCGAAATCAGTTCTACCTCCGAAAGATGTAGCGCTGGCTTGGGCATTGGCTTGGCTGATGCCAAACTGTGGCGATCTAGCTACACGTGATGCTGAAAAGAGAAAATTAGGTTGGATGATTGATTCTGACTAAAAAATTAATTAACGATGATTTCCAGAGATGGATAATCCGAAAAATGTGTATAGACATGTCCACTCAGAAAACCTATCTTCCGCTATACGCTCATAAATATTATAAGCTGTACACATTTGTAAACTGGAATGCGCTGGAAAGGAAAGGATTAAGGACAGATTTTACTCTTACTTCTACCATCTCCATTCATTTCCTTATAACAATTGAATATTTCTTATTGACTCTCGATTTTCATAAGCAGCAATCAGAACTTCTCCTTTACAAAGCTACTTGGCCGTTTCGGCAACTATTTCATGCAACTATTGATATATCTCAAGATTTTTGGGTCTCAAAATTTAGAAGCCCAAATATTATATTATATAATGTATTTTGGAAACTTTGATATTCTGTTGAGGTATATCAAGCACAAACTGATTAAACTATATATTTTTTAAACTTTTAGAAACATCAACAAATAAATTCTGGATATAACTAATTCTCCCTTCTCTCTCTTCAGCCACAAGAAGTCTACTGCTTAAAATAGGCCTCCCCCAAGTGTCAAATGCCCACTAATAAGGTGAATGAACGACCTGGTTAAGGTTGCAGGAAGTCGCTGGATGCAGGCCAACAAGTCTATGTGGCAAACCATGGGGGAGGTGTATGTTTAACTAATTCTGTATTGTTTTAATGGTTAAAATCCTCTAATAAATATATGAAATGGAGAAATATAAAATAAGTTTAATCAATGTTTAATTTACGTACCTGCATCGCTAAAAGATGAATTAATAACTAATAACACAGCTAAAGTAGCACATAGAACTTCGGATCCTGGCATCTTGAGAACAAATAAAAATACTCTCGTTTCAAACTAACAAAACCTCAATTTATATGATTTCCAATATTTGTTTAATTTGTGTTATTATGAGAATTTTAGCACTACGCGTAATTTGAAAAGAAAATGTTACACAACTTATTCGAATATAAGACTTAAGCATTTTAAAATAAAGTCGCAAATACCTTGGAATATTTATGAAATAAGACAAAACAAACAGGTGTAAACAACAAGGGGATTTCCTTGTCGGCTAAAATCCATAACAAAAATATATTTTTACGAGTCTATTTTAGGTTCTTACTGCTCGTGTGTACTCAGTAGTTAACAGTATGTTCGGAATAACCGCGATATATACTGTCTTGGTGGTTTTTAAAATTTCTGTCGAGTGTCATAAACCTTTGCGTAAATATTTATATAATTTGACGCGTGTAGAGCTTCATTTTATACTTACTTGAATACTTTATTATATGTTTTAAGAAAAAACTACTCCAAAATCATCTGTAACTAAACATATTTTACTTACTCATAATAATATGTTATGTTTTATTGATAATTCACAAAAAAATACATTTTTGTATGTGTGTTGTGCTTCCCAAGACATAATTATTATTATTATCGATGACAGACTCATAACCTACGCTAATATTTTGCATGGATTGCAGTGCATTTATCATCAAATTAATTAAAACAATTAAAGAAATATATAAAAGTCCCACATATTAAAATCACTGATCTCAGTATGTAGAATACTGTGCTCACAAATATTTGCAATAAAAAAATGGGTGAGAAAGATTGAAATCGAACAAATTCTAATTACACTTTTTCACAGATAAAATCCAAAGTTAAAGAAACTAACCTCCTTTGTATGGTGAGTCCTTTAAAGGCACAATTAAAAATACGAAACGTCATGTAAACAAACCTTGTGAAAATGACGGTAGAGGAAATAAAAAAACCAACACCGAGCCGATTTCAGAGGCACGCTAATATACTTACGTGGAAATGTTATCTGCAAAGACAGTGAGTACACGAATCTTATATTTTTGTATTGTGCTATCATCTCAATGTCGTGACCTTATTTTAATAACTTACAAGTGCACTACTGCATAGATATTTGTTGAAATTAAAGTTATTCATCAGAACTTAGCGGATTTTGTTTATTTTTGCTTTCTGTAATTTTGAAGAACTTATAGACTTTGTACTTATCAGGAGAAATCTCTGTATATAATACTAATCTATGGGGGGAATGGTACACACCATTTCTTAACCATTAAGTAAATTTTATACTATATAAAACGTATCTACTTAAAAAATACCCACAAATACATATTAATTTTAAGTATACCAATATAAAATTCAAAACCTTTTCCTTTGTTATAAGTCGGTAAAAGCTTAGAGTATTTATAATATAGAGGGAGCGCTGGTACTGCAAAAACGTAGATAAAAATGATGGTGCCGGACCACCTTTTTCTGCCCTCCTATTAGCTGATATTTGACAGGTTGTCCAACATACATAAATTACTTGGAAAAGAAAAGTAAAAATAAATAGTTTAGAGCATTTTAATTCCACTCAAACTCGTTTTAAAACGATAATAGTTAAATATATTTTCGGTTATTAAAGGAATTTATAGCAATTTATGGCTAAATAATTAATTGGATTTTCACTAATATAGGAGCGCTACCAACATTACGAACAAGAAAATATCTACGTTTTTCAAGACTCAAATGTATGACAACGCTCCCTCTATATTATGAATACTCTAAGGATAAAAGATACAATACAAATTACATAAACATTCGCCTAGCACCTACATTATCCGTCTGGATATACTCAATACATTTTTTACAGACGCCGCTGGCGCCTCCTAGTGGCAGAATCTCTGTTCGCGGTAGTACTACTTCTGATCGCGGTATGGATCGCGAATCCCGTTTTCCTGACCCCACTGCAAGCTGAGCCCCAGCCTCCCCTCACCTTAACAGACATCTACGCCTCCCTGCAGCCAGAGAACATTCTGGGCTATGCACCCAATAAAGAGCCTTTCGTGAAAATTATGGAACGAGCTGCTTTTTTGTTGAAAAAGAGTAAGTATTAAACGTAGAACTTTCGGAAGTGGGTGTTGGATGAATCGGAATAGATACTTAGCGCTAAGTAAACTTCTTCTAGATTTGTTTTGTACGCATAATATGATCTTTTTTTAATAAATATACATGTTTTGTGCGTGGTGGCCTGTTGGTAAACGGACTAGACGCGGCTGCCTACATGTTCACGGTGGTCGCGGGTTCGAATCCCAGGGCACACCTCTGACTTTTCGGAGTCATGTGTGTATTGATAATCAATCACCACGCACTAAAACGGTGAAGGAAAACATCGTGAGGAAACCTGCATACCATAGCGATTTATAAGAATTTCTATGGTATGTAAGTCCGCCAACCCGCACTAGGCCAGCGTGGTGGACTATATGGCCTAACCACTCTCAATCGTATTCTCGATTGTAGAGTAGGCCCATGCCCTGCAGTGGGACGTATATGGGCTGATATAGATACAGAATACATGTTTTGAGGAAGGTTGGTAACAGATAAAGTCTAATAATATATTTATCTCAATAATACGATAGTCACTTTGAGCTAATGCAATTTTTATAAATGTAATTTAACAAACTATTGTAATGTCATCGAGTAATGTGTTATGCTGGCACTTCACATGGCTGTTTGTATTTGCTATTGGGTGTTTGTCGTATTTAGAAAAATATATGACATTTAGGCAAACATGCAAATAGAGGCAAATATGACCATCCTTACTTAGCAGACAAATAACAAACACACAAACATTTGGCATCAGATAGCTAGGGTGTTTCCAATACTATGGACGTGTTTCAACTTGCAGCGGGATTTTATTATTTAAATACATACTACTATTACATGCTATGTGTCAGAAAACACAAGGTATTGAAAAAACCATGGAGAGCAAGGCGCTGGTGGATGCTGACTATGCATAAAAATCGAACCCAGTTAGTATGCCTAATTTTCTAAGTTGATATCATTAGGGTATATAACTGGACGGGACATCTAGACCAAATAATTTGGAATATTTGCAACGGCACATGTACCCTTACGATGACAGTCGGCCCGACAGTTGTCATTTATGTTATTTATTCTAATTCCTTTAAAAAAACCGTATTCCCAAGTGAAGACCTGTAAAAACCATTCCAGTTCACTTGGAAAAAAATATATTTAATTCCATACGTAAATTAACGATAATTTGAGTAAAGTAGCAAAAATATTAATAAATTAGATAATGTACCAATGCCTTTTTGACAAATGTCATATTTTAACAAAATTATAGAATACTAAGATGTTTATAAAGCATAGATGCGTTGTCCGAGCTTTATAATGGCAAGACGTTTGGTAGGTAATTGCCTCCAGTGCAATTAGTCACGCTTCAACCAGTGTCGCGGATACACGTTTCTCTGACTATTTGTATTCTCAAAACCAAATGCGGAAAAATAGATTAGAGTGATTTAAAATAATGTACAAATGATTCTAAAACTGTTAAACAAAAAAAATATTTTATTTAGTGCGCAAGTACACACTAATTTAATTTTTTATTAAATAAAATTAATAAATTCGCTCTCATGGCGACGTTTGACAGCTCTCGCCACGTCACCCCGTACTTCATGCTTGGTGCTACGTCACACGCGCTTTGGCCAATAACCGTGCGGCACTTATTGTTACGTAACTAGCGATGTCTATTCATCTTCTTCTAACATATGTTTCTTGCTTTTTTACTCTTTCTTCGAACCAATTTGAAATTACAATACGCATCGCGCCATTTTTTTGTGCCATTATGTTAGTGTATGACGTGTCTATTTGTAAAACGTCATTGATAGAATAAGATTAATTTTACAGACAAATAGGTAAATATTGAACATTTCGTTTATTTACTTTCTTTCATATATTATGTTATTATCAGATACATTGGATATTGTAAATATATTTTTTGACAGCCTCTGTAGCGCAGTTGGTTAGACGCCGACTGAAACGAAGGGCCGCGGGTTTGATCCCCGCACTGAGAGAAATGGTTGTGCGGCCCCAAATATTTCTTTCGGGTCTGGGTGTTGGTGAGACCGAAAAGTCTCTCGTAGTTCCTGTATGTGACTGTTGGGCGTTATTTATTTATATTGATTATTTTTTAATTGTCCATATTTTTTATACAAAAGTATATTCTAGTAGGATAACTCAATTAAAGGTTCTGTTGTTTTTAAAATCTATATAATAATGTAGCCTTATAAGTAATTAAAAATACATGATTAAATATTGTATTTTTATATTTTATTCTGAAACAGTATGTAGAAATGAAACAAATATATGATTTGTCGTATCTGCAGCAATGCCGACTTGATCTACATTCGCTAAGCGAGCACAAAATTTCTTCGACGCGTCCGCTCCAGTTGTAATACCTCAATGAATGACATACAATACCTAAAATTACAAAATTTTATTATATTGATTCAACGTTTCCAGGGAATCTATGGAGCTTTTTTTTTCAAGAAATGGTAGCAGAGTCTTTGAATGAATTTAATAATTGCTGCCGAATGTCAATTATAGAATTTGAATTTTTATTGCAAAAAATTGGACCACTCATCCAAAAAAAGGACACAAAGTGGAGAGATTCTATTCCTTCAAAAGTGAGACTGGCAGTTACTTTGAGATTCTTGGCTTCAGGAGATAGTTACAAAAGCCTTCATCTTACCTTTAAAATATCAAGCCAAATCATATCTAAAATTGTTATGGAAGTGTGTTCTGCTCTGTACCATATTCTAAAAGAGGAAGTTAAGGTAAACAAATGTTTCATTTTATTAACTTTTATTAATGAAAGATAAGAAGATGAAAATAGTTTTACATATAACATTGAAATTAAAAAAACTATTTCGGTTTAAATATTACAAAATCTTTCAATGAATTAGCAGGACCCTCATAAATAGTGTGTGGAATTCTGATCTCCCTGGTACTGTATGACCTTGTAGAATTTGAAGATTCATCAACTGCAGTACTGGTTTCTTTTACTGGTAATGTTTGTGACTACAAGTGATCAGCCAAAGTACTGTTTGTAGCATTAGGTTTGTTAAATGAAAGAAAGTTAACAGTAGCGGAAAACTCTTCTATTGGTGCTCCTTGCGTTGGCTGAAATTCTTCTATAGGCACTGTTTGAGTTTGCAACTGAGGAGAATGCACTGAGAATTGCGGCGGAGATGGTATATAATTATGATGTCCTTGAAGAATATGAGCGAGTGGTAGAATTAAAAAAATGTTCATCTACAAAAAGCTGGTTTATTTTCACCATCATAATATCTCTACGCTCTTCAGATAGTTTTCGTATCTTTCTTGCTATAAGTTGCCCGAAGATGGTGCATTCATCATCTACATTTGTTGGATGATGCTGGGCAACCTGTTTCATAAAATTAAATGCTTGCTCCATATGTTGTTTGGCTTCTATCATCTCTGTTGGATTTTTTTGTCTCCTTCTGACCGGTGGTGTTGGGGTCAAGGAGGATGATTCTTGATTTGATTTCATTTCATTAATTTCATTAGTTACAATTGTTTCATCAATTGTTTCTTCATCCTGAAATTAACAGAGAGTTATGGTTAGCCGCAGTGCTACTATTCTGTCAATAAATAACAGTGCCAACCAAAATTCCAACACAACACAACGTTAACCATAATTTTTGAGGCTAGAAAACCATGCCTACAAATATAACTAATTAATACCTGTGTATCATAATATTTTTTTCTGTTTCTGTACTATTCTTTGTAGCTGAGAATAAAAATCTTCTATAATAATAATAATAATAATAAATAACACCCAACAGTCACATACATAGTCCTGACCCCACATTAAGATCGAGTCTTGTGTCGTGGGTATCAGGAACTACGAGAGACTTTTCGGTCTCACAAACACCCAGACCCGAGAGAAATATTTGTGGGCCGCACAAACATTTCTCTCGGCGCGGGGATCGAACCCGCGGCCTCTCGTTTCACAGGCGGCGTCTTACCGCCTGCGCCACGGAGGCTGTTCTATGTATTAACCCATTACTTTTTACAGTTACCAGCTGTAGAAGAAGACTGGCTAGCCGTAGAAAGTGATTTCCACCAGCGTTTTCCTCATTGTGTTGGTGCAATAGATGGGAAGCACATAGTCTTACAAGCACCAATTAACAGTGGCTCAGAATACTACAACTATAAAAAGTCTTTTAGCATAGTTTTATTAGCCCTAGTTAATAACAACTACTGCTTCATGTTTGCTGACGTAGGATGCCAAGGGAGAATAAGTGATGGTGGCGTGCTAAAACATTCATTGCTTTGGCATAAAATGAGCAATAATCTGTTGAGATTACTTGCACCGAGTCCTCTACAAAATGGAAATGTTAACCTACCCTATGTATTTTTGGGTGATGGAGCATTTGCACTGCACAATAATTTAATGAAACCATATCCTAGAACACATCAGGAAGGCACTAAAGAAAGTTTTTTTTAACAAAAAGCTTTCATCAGCCCGTGTTGTAGTCGTAAATGTCTTTGGAGTCATGTCCTCAGTGTTTAGAGTGTTACGTAAACCACTGCTGCTAGAACCAGAACCAGCAATACAAGTTGTTATGGCGTGTATAGTTTGACACAACTTTTTGAGAAAATGTAGACTTTCTTCACATAGATATAATCCACCTGGGATATTTGACGTATATGATGAAGACAATTTAGTTCAGGGATCATGGAGGAATGATATACCCACAAATCCAGATCTGCGTAAAGTTACTTTCATCAAAGATTTGTGTAATGTACAAAATTTTTTTTGTATTTATATAAAGTTAACAAAATATAAATTGTTTCAATACAAACCCCAGTACTTCTTGTTGTGTTGCATGTGTAAATAGATCCTAAAAAACTATCCATTAATGAAAAAGCAAACCAAGTAGGTTGGTATATTTCATTAGAACCAGATCCTGATCTTTCTGATTGCCTAATTTTATTCTTATAGTTCCTATAGGCAGACATCAAAGATTCTTTCTTCTTTTTTAAATCTTTAATAGTGCAAACAACTCCCAAATTTTGTTTTCTGTCATTCCATGCGTCATTTACCCGCTGTCTATTTTTAAAGAAAGAAAGAAAAAGAAAGAAAGGCACATTTATTTGTCACACAAGACAACGGACATACTCGATTAACAAAAAAAATACACATACAATGAACATACATAACAAAAACAATAAAACACTAAACGAGAATGCACGTCACATCGCTGTGACAAAGTAGGTGACCACTCAGCTCACATGTTGCACCGAGGCAGAAGCCACAGCGCAACGCTTATATTTTTATGATATTCATTCTGGGGGTCCCATATACAGGAATTAATTTGGTACAGTTCCAAGAATTTTAACACTGTTTTATTGTCCCAATTCATTTTTCCGAAGGTATGTTGTTATTCCAATTTTCGTTCACAACACGAATACAAAAATACAAGACGTCCGTACAGGACTATGGCACGTGCGCTACTGAATATGGCAAATGTGTAGACTGTTTGTATGCGTATTTATCTATTTATTCCTTTTGATGTGCCTCGAAAAACCAACAAGCGCACGGTAACGCGTATTTTTTATTGGCCTTGTTTGTCAAATAGGCAAATAAGGCCACACTTTGTCAATTAAACTGACTACATATGGTAATTGTTTGCCAAATATGCCAAATACACAAATACAAATAGCCATGTGAAGTGCCAGCATTATGTATAATTCTTTGTTTTCGTGTGTACGATGAAAGGATGCAAATCAACTGTCCTTTTTATAATGAAAATATTGATTGGAATAATATTTCAAGATTATTTTATTATAGGTCTCAATTATCCTTTATGTACTTCAAATTGAAATACAAACAATGCCTAAATATGTCCATTCTGACAAACACTGGGAATTTCCCGAGTTTCACCTCGCCCGTAAAAAACTATTTAATTATTCAGCATTGTAATACGTACATTCATGCCTTAAACACATCATGGTGTTATGTCAAATGATTTTTTGAAAGGGTCGTATCATAAAACATATATAAGTAAGTGCGTAGTGGCCTGTTGTTAAACGGACCGAACCCGGGTGCCAACATGCTCATAGTGGTCGTGGGTTCAAATCCCAGGGCACAAATCTAACTTTTTGGAGTCATGTGTGTATTGATAGTCTTTCACCATGCACTAAAACGGTCGAAGAAAACATCCTGAGGAAACCCTGCATACTGTAGCGAATTTGTAAGAATTTCTATGGTATGTAAAGTCCGCCCAATCGTACTAGGCTAGCGTGATGGACTACATGGCCTAACTACTCTCAATGGTATTCTCTATTGTAGACGAAGATTATTATTTAATTATTCAATTTTACTTCTCTTTTGGCGCTTCTGCTCAGCGCTACGATTATTTAAAAGTTAAAAAGATGTGTTTAGTAAATGATTGCTTTTATAGAGTTTTTGAGCGCTCCCACGGAAGACGATCTGAACAACATCCTGTACAACCGGACCAGAGAGAAGCCTATCATACATAACCCCGTCATATGGGTTGTGTGGAAACCTAAGGTAAATACATATTGAGTTTTTTTTTTAATTTTAATAGTCTTGCGGATCGTTGATATGGCGGCAGGATATACATAGGCAGTATAGACAATACGGTCTGGGTTCCGAAACTATTTTTTTCATATTTTGTCAAATAATATTTTGGAACATGCGAACAACAACTTGGAAAGGAAAACAGCGCAACACGACCGTCTTTTTTATCCTTATTTGCTGTAATCTAATAAATCTCAAATACTTTTTCTACGCATATTGACAGCCCCACACTTAGATATGCTTATAGATTGTCATCTAACGCTACTTTCACACGGCAACATTCCGTTTTTTGCAGGAACAGATTTTTGCAGGATCCAGTTTAATAGTGTACGTGCTGCAAGACTAGCAGTTACACGATTATCCTGTTTACAGTATGCAGCAAAAAACCGATCCGTCCGAATTTGACATTCGGTTTTGCCATTCCAAACTGGATGACAATGTCCAGTAAAATGCAGGATCCAGTTTAATTGCACCTATAGTTTAATGAAAATATTCCCACTAGCATCCTGCATACCGTTTTTTGCTGGATCGTGTGCGGGTAAAATACAAGTGGGAAAGTAGCCTTAGTGCAAAATCTATATATCTATAGCCTATGGATTAAAGAGTGTTAGAGGAAAAGGAGATAAAGTGTTGTAGACAAGCAAAGGGTTGAACGACATATTGAGGAAGGGTAGTGCGTGCAACTGAGCGTCATTTGTCGCTCTCGTGAGTGTGACGTTGTGAGAGTGTCACCTCTTCGATAAAATATCGCTTTACTTCCTCCCTAAAGCGTATCTACTTTCGCAGAGGCTCAAACCTTTCTGGCTGTTGTCACTATTTTATGAATAAATTAAAAAAAAAACTGAAAAGTGATGCGAACTTCTTTGATCTTTGTTAAGCGGTTATTCTGGTACCATTGATGGAGAGTCAAATATTAGTTAACATATTTTTTTAAATACCAGTAACCACAAAATGTTTCTATATTCATCACGCACACCGCTAATACCTATATGTGTGCTTTGGTCACGCAAATATTATATTGGATTCTATATTTAACAAGTATTTTACTTTTTTTAATGCGGTGTCAAAATGGAATTAGTAATATAAATACTGAATAATTATTTATACCAATCTGTACTAATCTATACCTTCGTATATTGTATCTCTATTCGAACTCGAGATTCCCCGAAAGGGAAGTCGGATATTACGCAACTACTGTCACGCATACATTTTGAAGTAATTTGTTTTCTCTCTCAAGACATAATAGGAGGCGAGTTTTTCGGCATGCCTAACAAAAAATCCCATATGATTTTTTCAAAATAAATATAGTGTGAATTATCACTATATTTTATGATTCTTTTAATGCGATACATATGAAGCAGACTTTAGTTAGCGTTTATAATTTCGCGACTAATTAAATAGTTGCCCCAAAAAAAAACCTTTGTTTTTTTATATTTCCCAGGCTGGTAACACATGGGTCCTCAACATAAGGAGCACAGAGCGCGCACGGTACGAGACGAGCACCGCCACAATAGAGTATTCGAACCCGCACTTACACGCCGGCTTTCTAGCTGTCCAAGTCGCCATAAGCCAAGCTATTGTGGAACAGTCCAGCTCGGAGAGGGCACCCAACTTTGAGGTTCGAAATATTCTTTGGTAGCCCCCGTGGAACAATACGAATCTCTCTAGCTCAGGGTTTCTTAAAGTGGGGTCCACGGACACCTTAGGAGTCCGTAACATGTGTGCCAGGGGTCCGCAGCAGCTCAGTAAACTTTAATATATTTATCAGAAAATTATCATTTAAATGCCTATCAATATTAAAAAGAAAAAAAAGTTTAAGAAGCCCCGCTCTAGGTTGCTTAAATGCAATTTGAGTATGACAAGCAAGCTAGAGACCGTTTCCGCCAGAACTTCGTCAATTTTATAAAATTTGAAAGTTTGTACACGCTATCAGCAATTATAAAGTTTGGGTAGTGCTGGCTTTGGTAGTTAGCAGCTTCAAAGTGTCTTGCTAGTTGAAAGAACCATCAAAAGTATCTAACTGCCAAGGACAGACCTTTTCATAGTAGTCTCAAAAACATATATTAAAATCAGCTTTTATACTATCAAGTTAGCAAAATTAAAAATCATTAAATATTACGTATCTTCAAAATTTTATAAAATAAAATACATTAATGAGTCATTATTTTAAAATGTAAATTCCATAGATTTATTAAGGTAGACGAAACTCGCTGGATGGAGGTTTAACAGACGGTTATAAAAATCCCTGTGGGATACCTGTGTTCGACAGTGGACTTCTTGGAGCTAAGGATGATATTATTATGAAAAGTTTCTCGAGAAATGTATCTTTCCTAAACGCAAACTAGGCCCTACGCTGCCACTATTGTTGCTACTCCGATCCCATAATTTCTCACAAATATCAGTATTCTAACAACGTTATATCTATTAGTAACCTCTTGAAATCTCTGTACAATAACATGATGTCTTTAACACGTGTTATTTAATAATAGGATTTAATCATCGATTAAAAACGTGACGGAATTTGTTCATATTCCATCTTCGTACGTCAACCGAATGTATAATTATATCGAATAATTGTTTTAGTGCTTATAAACTAGTGTTAATTTACGATACGAGTGTGTTTGAGTTATTGTGATAGTTGCTATTGGCAAAATGCCTGTGTGTTTTTTTAAATTGTATGTTACTAGGTTGGTAATGACGAATGTATGATTTCAATATTTTGTTTGTCTGTAAATAGGTATGAAATGTAGATTACAAAATCAAGCACGGCCCTTTGATAGCGGAACGCATACCATTTACCTGATGGTAAGCGATACGACCGCTCATGGATAGTAGCAAAACTGAACAACAATGAAAATATTGTAAAAAAAATCTAATTAAAAACTCAAAAAAATTCCGTCAATTATGGAGTCTGAATTATGCCGAAACCCGGGATTGAACCGGGGACCTTTAGATCTTCAGTCTAACGCTCTCCCAACTGAGCTATTTCGGCGACACGAGACATGTTGAAATTATTGCACTATTGATTGTTTCAAAGAATTTGTTACAATATACATATTATTTGTGATATTTTAATGAAGAGTGCTTTTGAAAATCTCAATGAGCAAGCATTTTCTTTATTGCACTGTATGGCGAGTCGAGCATGCCGTTCGTCTAATGGTAAGCGATACGACTGCCCATGAACAGTAGCAAAACCAAACAACACCGTGAATTACAAAGCAATGCTTGGCATTCCACTGCGCTAGCCATCCTGAGAAATAAGATGTTAAGTCTCAATTTGTCCAGTAGTTACTCTACTGCACAATCTGCAGATTATGTCTAGCTTATCATCATTTACAACTTGGTACCACTAGCTTACTACTACATTCATTCTTCTTCTTCCGCTCCAGGAAGCCCACTGCTGAACTTACACCTGCGATTTTTACATCGACTTGTTGGAAGCAATTCGCATCCATTTTTTGACGTTCTCAATTCGTCGGGACCTTTTTTATTTATTTTTTATGTATTTTCAACTACTATTTATAGGCCGTACTTGAATAAATTGTATAGGTAAATTTAGTGCGAAAGAGAGAGAGTGTGTAAAGACCTGCGAGAGATTACTACTATCTCTTTCCCGCACAAGTATTCGAAACGGCATTATACACACAACAGTCATACATAGCCGTGACCCCAAACTGAGACACGCATATTGATCCCCGAAAGCGGTACATTCACGTGGCTCATTATAGTGGGGTTTGCACTTACGTATGATGTATACTTATTACTTATTGTATACTGACTGTATTCTTGTTGAATGCCTCGGTAGCATAGTTCTACTACGGTACGATTACTAACCTGAGGTCTCGGATTCGAATCCCAGGTCGGGCAAAGTGATATTAGATTTTCTATTCATTATCAGCCTGGAGTCATGAATTTGTGTCCGATATGGTGATAGGCTCGCCCCCTATCACGTAATGGGACGAAAGACACGAGGTGAAATATGGGTCCTCTGAATGCACCTTTGCGTTACCCCTTCTGGGAATAAGACGTGAGTTTATTTATGTATGTATCTCATTGTAAACTAGTAGCCCGACCCAGCTTAGCTTGGATAAGGCTATTCTTTTACAACGGAAGACAAATATAGTAAAAAATACATATAGCGTTAAGTAAAGACTTCTGTTGAATCGCTTCATATATTGTTGAGAACTAAATTAAAATCATATGCGTAGTTTAAAAGATCTGAGATCTAGAGACAGTCGGAAGCAACTTTATTCTATACTATATATTTTTGTCACCGGTGTTGGTTAGTCGCCGGCGGTAAAACGAGATGCTGCGGGTCCAATCCCCGCACACAAATATTTAGATACCCACGACACAAGACTTAATAGATCTTAGTATGGTGTCAGGACTATGTCTGTATTGGATGTATTTATTATCTATTTATGCATGGAATTTTTTAGGTGAATCTAGTGTCGATGCCGGTATCACCATTGATGGAGGAAAATAAAGTGCGCAAGGCTTTGTCCGGAATTCTGCTGTGTATTACCTTGGCACTGATACCTCCAGTGTTGGAGACTGAAGCTCTCGTCGTCAAGGAAACGCTTAGCAGGTTTAAGGTACGTTGCCACAACAAGAAGGGCGGATTAATCAAATGAACGCAATGACGTTGTATGGTAAATGCCATGCGTTCACATATGCTTTGATACCATTTACGAAAATCTCTCGGATGATTAAACAATTATGCTTTTTCAAAACCGTGATGATCTTGCCATATACTATGAAAGCCACACGCATTCGTACTCATTCTATGTCTGGCCCAGGTTAATATTTGATAACCTCCGCGGCGTATTTGGTTGGACGCCGACTAGGAATTCTGAGGCTGCGGGCTCAATACCCGCACAGAGACAAATGTTTGTGTGATCCACAGGTATTTGTTTCGAATCTGAGTGTCTACGAGACAGAAACACTCGTAGTGTCTGATACCCACGACACAAGACTCGATCTTAGTGTGGGGTCAAAACTATGTATGTAACTGTTGGGTGTATAAAACATTCACCACAATGTGGGAGTATTACATCAGCCCATATACGTCCCACTACAGGGCACGAGCCTATTCTACAATCGAGAACACGATTGAGATTGGTTAGGCCGTATAGTCCACCACGCTGGCCTAGTGTAGGTTGGCGGACTTTACAAGCCACAAAAATGTATGGGTTTCCTCACGATGTTTTACTAACACATACATCGCTCCGAAAAGTCAGAGATGAGCCCTGGGATTTAAACACATTCGACACATTTATGCTGATTCGAAACCAGGAAGGAAGGATGGAGAGATAATTCGGGATCACTACACGCTTCTGTACATACCCTGAGTCCAGCCTAGTAGGATACGTGAAACAAATAACATACGACCGTGGGATTGCGCCAATAAATTCAACCAACGAGCTAACGTAACAGTATTGATTCACGTCAACCTTATGGGAGGCAGTAGTAATTGGAAGTGATACGACTCTACGCGTCCTGTGGCAATATTATTCGTCGCCGATTGATCGCTGAAAATTCAAATTTCACCTTTATTGTATTAATAACATAGGATAGATTTTTGATTGTCTTGTTTAAAAATATTTTTCAGTTAAACAAATCTGTATTTTCGGGCAAAATAAATATAAAATTGCTCTAACCGATGGTATGATATTCCACCATTAGATTCCCGTTGCCTGGCTACGAGCAAATATATGAGTAAAATGTTGAGGGACAGCGCATAATATTGCCAAAACGTGCATGTAGTAGTGTCATTTCCACTGGTTTTCTCTCTGTGGTAGTAACATTCCGATCGATATCGCAGTCCTAGCTGCAATGCCGCTCTACCAATTAAATGAATGAGTTAATGAAGAGCAAAGTTGTTTCATTGTTTTAGTATAGAGGGTATATCCATATTGTGACCAAAAACGAAGCCAGGTGGTAATTTTAGTGACATCACAAACAATGCAACTAACATTTTTGCTAAAACACGCGATAATAATTTTGTTTTTTCCCTATCATCGTATTTGGGTGGTAAATATATAGTTTTTAAGTAATTAAATACACACTTTTATTTTTAAAGACTCTCAAGCAAGATCTCAAGATCGTAAGCAAGAGCTTAAATTATTATTTTATAAAAAAACTCTCGATTTACCATCCAACAGGACGTTGTTTAAAAATAAATTGTTGCTCTATTTTTAAATCCCTATTATTGTCTGTAGTCCCTAAAACTACCACCCCGCTTCGTTTTCGATCGCAGAGTTGATATAGTGCATATTTTAGTTAAGAAAAAGACTTTTAAAATATGTTCATATAAAATATTATATAGAAAAAAAGAGCTATTCCCATTGATTTTTCTTATGACACAAAAAGTTTGTAATATAAATATAGCTCGTGGTTTAAAATTAATAAATAAATAAAATAATAAATAACACCCAACAGTCACATACTTAGTCCTTGACCCCACAGTAAGATCGAGTCTTGTGTCGTGGGTATCAGAAACTACGAGAGACTTTTCGGTCTCACAAACACCCAGACCCGAAAGAAATATTTGTGGGCCGCACAAACATTTCTCTCGGTGCGGGGATCGAACCCGCGAGATAATTGTAATTATGTTGTTATTTATTATGTTGTTATGAGATAATTGTAATTATTATTAGTAAAGTAGGCATTATAATGCTGATGATAGACTTTTGCAGATATTTATTTATTTTAATATTGTAATTAATTATAAAAAGTAGAAACATATACTCCCCTTCCCTTTGAGGCAGTCGTGAAATTATGTTTAACTTGTACCCAAAGTAAAAGTGTCTTAAAATATTGCTTTATAGTTCTTTATTTTTCTTTTCTTTTTTTAACTTTGCGAATTTGATTTTATTCGACAAAAAAATATTACAAAAAGAAGTCTGCCGAAACCCGGGATTGAACCGGGGACCTTTAGATCTTCAGTCTAACGCTCTCCCAACTGAGCTATTTCGGCCATGGTAGAGTTGTCGAAATTGTTAGCCCGTATCTGTTAATAATAATATTTTTATTTATGTAATACTACTTTTTTTTAAATCTTGCACAAGCACATCCAATACGTGTATCTTATAAATATTTCACGTGTTTTTCTTATCTACATTGGTAATGTGATAACGTGTGTTCGTTCAATACATTTTTGATGCCAAATATGTTATATTATTATTGTAGAGATGTAGGCATATATTTGATACATAAGTTAAACTTATTTATTTCAACGGAAGGTATATGTAAGTTATGGGCGCATACGTTGCGTCATAATTATAATCATTCGTTTTACCATGCGCTCCACATAAAATGTAATTGTCACTTGTCTACAATTGTTAAAACACCAGATATATTATTTATTTAAGAAAGAAACTTATTTAATTTTAGAAACAATAATTTAAAAATGTATAAACTGCGGTCTTATAGCTCTACAGCAATATCTTACAGACAACCATGGGAGGGATTTAAAATAAGGAGAGAGAGCACAGTGTAAAATGTAAAGAATTTAAGTTAAATAATAGTATTTAATATATACAATATCATATCATGTAACACTTGTTCTATCACTATGCATGTATAATTATATACTATGCATGTATAGGTATAAATTTCTCATTCATTAATTTCTTCTACTACAAACACAGGAAGTATACTACTAAATAAGCCTAATAATATTATCAACAGATCTTAAAATATTCAATCACATTGATGCATTGTGTCTAGTTAATAAACGAGTTTAAGTACAGTCATTTTTACAAAGAACAGCAAGTTCATTCGTTTAAATTTAGACCAGCAAATTGAATATGTTAACACATTTAGTTCATCTAAAAATAAATAAATTATCCTTCCATCTGTATCCCTAAAGAGGTAAGTAGAGGTGCAAATAGCGCCATCTACCGATCGCCGAGCTTAATTTCGTCCCAAGATGGAATAGATGGAAGAGTTTCACGATGCTAATACAAAAATAAGGTACAGTATTCATAGGCGCCAGATAGCGACCATAGCACACGACGAGGTTAAATTCAACGTAAAAATATGTCACGTTTCGGATTCAACATTCGTATATCCGGTGTGAATAAGGCCCTTATACGAGTAACTAATTCAAGCCGTGTAACTAAACTATCTTTTATATTGCATCATACGTTTTTTACACCACACATTTCAACGTAGGTATAAATAGTTAGTCAGTATAAAAAAATAAACGTAGACTAAAAATCCTGTTGCCTTATTGTCCGATATGATTTCCCTCTGGTAAATAGCGGTATTAAAATTTAAATGAAAATTTAACAAAATATATAGGTACCGATTGGTTTATTTTCAGCGCGCTCTCTGTATGCGCAACGTCCTGTATTCCTCAATGTACACGAGCTGGTTGGCGTACGCGATACTGTCAGCGATGCCGATCTGCCTGCTCGCCGCCATCGCCATGATCCTCATCTTCCGCTGGATCCACCTCATGTACGCGCTGCTCGTGCTGGTCGCCTACGTGCTGGTCATGATGATGCTGGCTCTCATCATGGCCATGTTTCATAGTAAAGGTATATAGAGACAGTTGGCTTTTCCGATGATCATGGCCATTCATAGTAAAGGTATGTAGAGACTTCGGTGATTTTTCCGATGGTCATGGCCATGTTTCATAGTAAAGGTATGTAAAGACTTGGGTGACTTTTCCGATGATCATGGCCATGTTTTATTGTAAAGGTATGTAGAGACTTGGGTGACTTTTCCGACGATCATGGCCATGCTTCATAGTAAAGGTATGAAGAGACTGTAGAGATTTTTCCCGTCCACAGACTCACCACTGCAACTCATGTTACCTAGGATCAACGGAGGCACGCAAAGAATTGAATGCAAGCTGCTCTGGAGCTTGGCGAGTCTCTTAGGGATACACGCTTGGTCTTAATCCACGTCAAAACTAATCAAAAAGATGAAATAAGTGATAGCTTTGTGGTGCAACTGATGGAGAAGCCTGCTGTGGGCATGATAACAATAAATATTTAAGTTATCAACCAACGTAAAAAAGCCGTATATTTTTTAAATATTATCAAAGTCTGTTAGGGTCATAATTATGTCAGATGGCCAAGAGATGGCAATTTCGGTTGATTATTCTGCTGACTGACTGCACTTAATATACTATGCGGTATTTTAGGCACTCTTGTGCCGGAATCAAAATGTATTTTTTCTGTATTTCAGCATGGATAGCCTGTGTATGGAGCACACTGTTCACACTGCTGCAGATGTACCTGGCAGAGCTACTAGTGCACCACCACTACGACCTGCACCACCGAGCGATCACGTTCTTGCTGCAAATACCACTCCCACCTCTGGGATTGATACACGCTTTGAACCAGTTCGCTTTACTGCAGACTGGCCGTGAGTATTATATATAACACTAGAGGCACGGCTCAGCTCCGCCCGGGTGCAGATACTTTTGTTGACTCCTGTTCATATCGAAAACATATTATTTTGTTATTTATTAGCTCAATAGAACAGTAGATCTGTGCCCAACAGTTGCATATTTAGGTTGACTTGATATTAAAACATGATATGATTTATCTCTCAATATCAGCCCATATTAAACCACTCCTAGCTATAGCTAATGGTGTGTCAGAGTGCAAAATAGCGTAAAGAAATTTTACGATGATTTGGCCACGTAGAGAGGATGGATGGAAGGAGAATAACGAAACAAATTTACAAGGCGAGTGTGTATGGAAGAGTCGGTAGAGGTCGACCTCACCGAACATGCATAATCCAAATCGATGATATCCTCAACAAGGGTCAGGTCAAAAGCACCCTGAACATACGAGAATGCATGTAAAGGTTGATGAAAGTGGATGAAGCGAAAGTTATATGTCAGGATCGAGCAAAGTGGCGTCCTATAGTCTCTGCCTACCCCTATGAGATACAGGCGTGTCGATTATGTATGTATATATGTATGTTATTTGGACTAAGGAACGTGCTATACTGTTCCTAAATTCAAGCGGTGGTAGCAATAATTAATGATTCAAAAAATCTTGTAAAAGACTATATATTGTATAAAGAATATTTTGATATGAAGGTTACACAACTAATTTTATAATTCTAGGAGCCGGAATGCAAGGCCAAGACGTCGTAATGACCATGGTGACGTGGGCGCTGCTGATATGCATGTATTTTGGCTTATTGATGTTACTGCAAAGGACCATAGGACAAGAAAGAGCGATCGGCGGACAAGTCTCTTGGAAGTCCATCATATTTAAGAAAATGGAGGTATTTAACTTTCCTTATTACTGTAATGGTTTTAAGAAACGTATAAAAGCACTACATGGCAACAGACGTGGGATGAAAAAAAAATCAATTAAGTGAACTTTGGTCCTTACTAATGACGAACTAATAGTCTCCTAGCGAATACACAAGTGTAATATTTTAAAAAATTGAGACTCATAGTTCTATAAAAAATTATAGAGTCTAAATAAAGCAGGATCAAAAGTTATTTAAACCACTGATGTAGAAGAAGACTTTTAAAAGCATAAACTATTTTTTAAGTAATAAATAGGTATGCTGTTTCTAGGATGTGAATGCATTGCATCGTATTGAAACTCCGACAGGAAGAGAACGCGAAAATTTACAAGAAGTTGATGAGTTATTGGCGAAAGGCATTAGCTTCCGAAACGTATCAAAGGTATGTTAAATTGTACGTCATACTTGTACTATATAATTTAATGAGATTTGTTTTTCATGGCAACTTATAAATGTTGACTCATATCGTCAATTTTGATTTTTAAAGTAGATACAATATCGGTTATGTCGATTATTATAATAGATGGTATGATTATTATAATATGTGGAAATTAATTTTCAGAGCATTATGGGAGTCCAAGTGCTGAAAAACATTACTCTCGATATATATCGCGGAGAATTCAGTTTGTTGTTCTCTGAACGCATACAAGAAAAAATGCTTGTTACATTCGAAGATTTACTTACAGGCAACGTTCATATTTTTTATAGTCACTTCCGCATTCATTTCTTGTTACGCTGTCCCTTGTCATCACTGTGCATATAGTTAAATTTTCAAATCTATTATTAGGTGTAAATCTGAAAACAAAATTCACAGTGTTCATTCTATATAACTTTTCTTTATTCGTATGTATAAATAATTGACTACCAGTTTTAAGATGTTAAACTCATCTCAAATTCATTCTTCAGCGCCACAAAATACATTGCATCGCAGTTACCACCTATTATGCAATAGATGAAGTTATGGCAATTAGAGGCTTAATAACCGCAGAGTAGACCACGTCATCAAATATACCTAATAAGTTAAAAACAAGGTCATTCATCGACATTATTTTATTTATCAGGTCTAACATACCCGGATAAAGGCACAATAAACGTGATGGGGCGGTACCTCACTCCTGGGCGGAACTTCATGACGGAACCGCATATGATGGGCTTCTGCCACCGCGCCAAGTTCCTTATCGAGGACCTCACTGTTCAGGAACATTTTACACTGTTTATTGAAGTAAAAATTATCGAATATATTAAGTGATATCTTATCTCTAAGATTGGACATTTTAATACTACCTGTTTCTCACTATTTTATATTTATAGAGTTATCAATGATAATTTTACGGTTTTAGTAATAAATAAAGCTTTTTTGGTATTGCGATACATGCTACTCAATTATTATTTATCAAATCGAAGTTCTGTTTGTTCTTATTTATAAAAACAGTACAGGATTTCTACATAGTTATAGCGTACCATTTAAAAAATAGTGTTGATAAGGATATTTTAATACGTGGTGTTTTATACTAACTCGAAGACATTCTTTTGCAATACTAATTTAAATTGAAATATATTTTTATTTTAACGTTAATATCGTATCCTTGTTTTCATAAGATTTGTCTATATCATGAATCCAAGCAATACATATCGGAGTACGGACAGATACGTTCCATGAGACTGATGCATGAGTGCGACCTAGAAAGCGTCAAGCACGAGCGCGTCGGCAATCTAAACATATATTATAAAGCCCAGCTCTGTTGGGCAATCGCCATGTTGTTGGAACCGAGGGTAAGAAATAACTTATTTGTTATTCACATTGATTGAAACTTTAATTTATGACGTGGCAGACCGGAAGAAGAATCATACTTGATTCGGATAAGAGATTCTAAAATCTAAGTGAATCAAAAGTAGAATTTAGTTTCTAATACTAATGAAATGATACTTATATGTGAATATGAGGTCAGGACCATATGCTCGACTTTTAGGTGTATTTAATTACTTACCACACAAATATATATATTTTTTACTCATTTCAGGTTGTGGTAATGTCTAACTTCACTGATCAACCTGGTTATATAGCAGTTATGAAAGATAAAATTATGGTAAATTAAACTCCTTTTAAATCTCTATCTCTCTCTCTTTTCCCTATCTCTCTCTTCAGCCAAAGGAAGACTACTGCTGAACATATTCTTCCCCATAAATAGTAATTTTATAATAATAAGTTTTATTAAAGTTTGACTATGATAATAATTAATTTCAGCAATACAAAAAATATTTGACGATCGTCAAGTTGACGTATTCAAGTTCGCAGCTAGAATACGCGGATCGAGTGTTCCTATTCGATAACAAGGTGTTGATGTTTGGCGGAACTCCAGCTTATTTGTTTTTCAAGTTTGGTGAGCAAACACTTGTAGTCACATTCATTGATTTGATCACATATTTTATTAAGTATTCTCGCCCTTAATATACTTTCTTTAGACGATCTTCTCCACTTTGTTTAATAATTTTATAATTTTAACACTGCAGTGAAGTATTGTAAATGGACGGAGAAAATGTTTCACAAATCATTTCAAAATAAGTTTCTATCTTTAACTATTTTAAGTAGTCAAAAGAATTTTCTAATACGCTGCAATATTTTCTCTAATTCTCAAACACATATGAATTAGAATATTCGAAATATTCTTAATCTAAGTAACAATGATAGGTCGAGAATACCGCGTACGCATGACACTAAGAAGCGACGGTACCTTCGACGACGAGGGTATAGCAGAGTTACTAGAACGTTCTAAAGCAGCTGGAGCGACTGTTAGGGCTCATCTTGGTTCCCTTCTCATTCTGCGCCTACCCGCCAGCCCTACTGCCAACGTCGCCGCACTAGTCAAGGATGTCACTGAGAATGCCAATAAATATGGCATGACTTCGCTAAACATCAGCCTACCCGATCCTGAGGAAATTTGTAAAAGGTATTCAACTTTTGCCTTCCCTCTCCCCTCTGGAATTAATGGGCTGGCAGCACATCTATGGTCCAAAGGTTAACCCGTGACCGCTTGGCGCAAAACCATTTGCTGGTCAGCCCATTATATTAGACTCGGATGACCCTTCACGACTTTTTTTAGACACCCGTTTGAGATACTATAGGCGTCCATGACAGAGACTAGGCCGCGCGCTCTATCACATATCTTGGAGTCTTTATACGTGAGGACGCACTGCCACCGCAATATGCCGAGCGACCCCGATGATCCCTCAATGTCACCGCTATGACGAGCAGGGGATACCCTGGTAGAATTCTTGCGCCCAACCACAGGACTAAGTTTCGAGGATATCACGAAATGTTTTACATAAAATTAAACTATGCAGGGCGATGTCACACTCCAAGGCTGAGACGGTTCATTCTCAAATGTCTGATTTATCAAAGGAGGCCTTAAAAAAGATTGCAGGCAAGTATACTAATTAAATATACTATCAAAATTAACTAGATTACACTTTATTGTAGTACATAGTTAATAGACATATTTACTATACAAAATATTATCATATCTATATATAGATGCTGTTTGTTTTAGAACCGGTAAGATGGAAAAGAGTGACAACTATTTGCGGGAACACAACTCTCCTGAGGCATATTGCATGGAAATATTTTTCCTTTTACGTCCACTATCGACTGTTCCTTATAATTACTGTAAGATTATGTTTACTGCAATTTGCAAATCTTATTTTGCACTGTAATTACTTGTGTAACAATCCCTGTATTTTTAATAATATTATTTTCCACGACGGATCTCATCAAATTAAAAGATAAATATTCTTAGAATAATATGTATACCTAACTACATTTGCTTTACAGTTAATTTCATCGCTCCTGGCAGCCACCTTTATTGGTCTGTCATTGTCTTCAATGCTTGCACACCTGGGACATAGCCGTGATACGAAAAGAACTTTACATGGAGAGGTAAGCTGAATAATTAACTTTTACTGGTGGTAGGTCTCTCATATGTGAGAGGCCATCTGGGTAGGTACCACCTCAATGTCTTTTTCTCCCGTGAAACAACACTGCGTAAATGCACTGTTGTGTTTCGGATTGAAGGACATTGTAGCCAGAGTAACTACTGGACATATTGAGACTTAACATCTTATGTCTCAGGATGACGAGCGCAGTGGAATATTGCTACTGTTTATGAGCGGTCGTATCGCTTACCATCAGGCGAACGGCTTGCTCGTCTCGTCATTCATTGCAATAAAAATAAAAAAAAAATAAAAAAAATTAAATGGATTTCTCAAGTATATAGATTTTCTCAAGATGTTTTCCTTCACCGTTTAAGATCGCAATAATTAATTATGAATACTTCAAAGTTCAAATCTTTGACCTCTAATTTTTACTTTTACCAATTACAACTACGAAAAAATAATTTTGTAAGCTCTATGTGAAATTGAACTTGTAAAATACAAAAAGTCTTCCAATCTTCTTTTTTTCTTCCAATATTAAAAAACATACAATGTTGTTGACAGTTGCTGACCGTGGAAGCTCAGGAACAGAAGACTACTCTAGTGATACGTACGGACAACTCTGCTGCCGCAAGATCCATAGCGCATGCGTTAGTGGTTTTTTACACAAATGATTTTTAGCAGAAAGTAAACTAATTACCAACCCGCCAACAAGGTTGACGGACGACCTGGTTAAGGAAGTCACTGTATGCAGGCCACTTCCAATAAGACAATGTAGAGACCCTTTGGGGCTGTGTTCAGGAGTGGCCTTAATGTGGCCCAAGAGAGCAATAGTGAGAAATTCATAATTAGTTTATCATGGACGATCATATTTTAGCATTTCTGGTGCCGTTCATATTTCAAGCATATAGCATAAATTATACATTTAGCTGTGTGAGATAAACACCTACTATTTTATATTCTAGATATGTTCTGTCAGAGGTCAACATGACAGAGGAAGATGTGAAACCAATTTCGTACACTGCTTTACCACATACAGAGGTAAGCTTATTTGCCGATTTAATAAGTGTTATTCATGATATTTCAAATTACAAGTTACTGTTCAATCATCAATAACAGAATCGAGATATTTTGGCTCATGTTTTTACGACTGTCTTAAGCAATTGTATTTTAAATTGAGTTAATATTTTTAAGTTCCTTCTTTGTTTTATTCTTATTTTAGGAACTATTATTAAAAACTAGTTATTTGTTCGCGGATTTGAATCCCAATTCACACCTCTGACTTTTCGGGGTCATGTGTGTATTGATAGTCAATCACCACGCACTATAACGGTGAAGGAAAACATCGTGAGGGAACCTGAATAACATAGCGATTTGTATGAATTTCTACGGTATACAAAGTAAATAAAGTCCGCCAACCCGCACTAGGCCAGCGTGGTGGATTAAATGGCACTCTACACTATACTACACACGGGAGCAAAAAAATCGACTCAAACTTTAAACTGCCGTTGTAACATCTCTGACAAAAAAAAAATAAAACCTAAATACCATTGTTTATCCTAAATGCTTTAAATTCTAGGTCTTAGCTTTTAAATGAGCCTAGGTTTAATAAAATTAATGGTTTGGTTCACTACTAAACATCAGCTTTAGTGTTAAGTAGCGGAAAAATACTAAAATGACAAGCGAAAAATAAAAAAATAAAACAAGTTGATGTCAGCTTTTTTTAATTTAATTACAAATGAAACATTATCAATATTTAGTGTTACCCCCCCTTGCCCTAATTACAGCTTGCAATCGGCTTTTCATTGTTTTAATAAGCTTGACCACGTTATTTTGCGGTATAGCTTCCCACTCCTCCGAAAGTGCAGCTTTAAGCTCGTCTTTGGTTGCTGGGATAGGATTTCTTGCTCGAACTTTCCTTCTGAGTTGATCCCACAAATGTTCAATAGGATTTAAGTCCGGGCTACGCGCTGGCCAGTCCATAATTTTTATTTGCAATTCATGTAGGTATTGTCGTACGCAGGTTGCTGTGTGTGGACGCGCATTGTCGTGCATCAGAACAAAGTTTTCGCCTATAAATCCTGCGTAAGTAATAACGTGTTCTCCCAAAATTTCTTCAATATATCGTTCTGCAGTCAGACCTCTTTGCCGTCCCCCAGTTTCTAAAAAAACCAACTCGGTTTTCCCTTCGATTGAAATGCCACCCCACACCATACAGGACCCTCCTCCAAAAGCAACATTTTCAGCTATGCAGCATTGTGCAAATCTCTCTCCTGGCCTTCTATACACTCGTCCTCTTCTATCGCTGCCATGCAGACAGACTCTGCTCTCATCAGAGAATAATACGGTGCGCCATTGATCGTATGTCCAATCAACGTGTTTTCTAGCGAAACGAAGACGAGCTGCACGGTGGGCTGTGGTTAGTTTGGGGCCTCTCACTGGTCGTTTTGGGGTAAGGTTGGCTGCCTTGAGTCGTCTTCTTACTGTCCACCTACTGACAGATAAATCCCGCGTTTCTCTGAGTTGTTGTTGAACTTGGACGCCTGATAGAGCCCGATTTCTCAGTGAAGTGCTGACAATGAATCGGTCATCTCTCTCTGATGTGGACCGCTGTCTGCCAGAACCTCTTCTCCGACTAAAGCTTCCAGTGTCCTGGTATCTTCTGTATACTCTTGAAACGGCAGACTGACTTATGTGCAGCACTCGAGCAACTTCGCGTTGTGTCTTTCCTTCTTCCAATAATGCAACCACTTGGGCCGCAATTTCACTTGTTGTGTCCATTTCCAGGTAATATTGTTTACTCGTAATTAAGCAGATGTGTACCGGGAGACGTTTAAAGGGCACCTGATAGAGATTAGGCTAACAGATGGGCTTTTATGGGACTCATAAACTCACAATGAATGCAGGGCTGACGAGTGTAATATCTTCTCTTGACCTATCACAGCGGCCTATTGAGTAGCAGAAAAGATGAGACTGCAAATTTTGGTATGACCTTATAGGTAAGACTCAGAACTGTAAGGTGTTATACTGGTGGTACGTCTCTCATATGTGAGAGGCCATCTGGGTAGGTACCACCGCAATGTCTATTTCTCCCGTGAAACAACACTGCTTAAATGCACTGTTGTGTTTCGGATTGAAGGACATTGTAGCCAGAGTAACTACTGGACATATTGAGACTTAACATCTTATGTCTCAGGATGGCGAGCGCAGTAGAATGTTGCTACTGTTTATGAGCGGTCGTATTGCTTACCATCAGGCGAACGGCTTGCTCGTCTCGCCATTCACTGCAATAAAAAAAAAAAAAAACCCAAAAATTTATTTTATGTTAAAGTTTTCGTCCTAGAGGCATTTTAGTGCAAAGATGCGCTCTGAGTCGATTTTTTTGCTCCCGTGGTATATGGCACTAACCACTCTCAATCTTACTCTCAATTGTAGAGAAGGCATGTGCCCTGCAGTGGGACGTATATGAGCTGATAAAGTTATTAGTTACGTTTATTTCGATGCTCTCTTATTTTTCACTCCCAGAGTCTGACCGAGTACCTGGTGACCCGAGCTATAGACTCGCCCCAGCACTACGTGTATTTATACGCTTATGGTATGGACGTCGCCCGGTCTAAAAACGGGACAATATTTGTAAGTTTCTTTTTTGGTGATAATAATATTATGTTTCGCTATCATTTATTGTTTATAAACACTTTATTAAACACACAAAAGAGAATCAAAGACAATTGGAAATCATATTTAAAAAAGTACAATGGGCGGTTTTATGGCTCAAAGGCAATGTCTTACAGACAACCATGGGATGGATATGATGAAATGACTAAACAGAGGACAGTCTAAAGTGTAAACGATAAAAGCTTAGAACAAAATATAAAGTATATATGCAGTTTTTATTACTAATTAAATATATTTTCTTATTGTTAACATTTGTTTATCGTTTTTAGTTGTTGTTACCTAATCAGTATACATATTTTAAAAAATAAAGCACTAATTTTTAAATAAGCATTGTATTTGTACGTTGGTGGAATTCACTGTTACTATTCTAGAAAATAAGGGGTAATGAACGTCTATGAATCACGTGATCACCATTGCTGATCTCTTTTTCTCTTTCTCTCTCTCTTCAGCTACACAAAGTCCACTGCCTAAACATAGGGCTCACCAATGGATCGCCACATAGACCTATTGGAAGCCTCCCTGCAACCTTGCTTCATTACCTCAGCCATGGCAAGTCCACTGCTGAACATAGGCCTCCCCCAGGCCAGAATCTCGCTTATTTCTAAGGAAATAAAGTAGAGTTGGTAATTGTTGGGCATTGTTTCAGGCGCAAGCCCTATACAGTCCGCTTCATTTTGACGCAGGATCCGCTGCTCGCTCCTTAGCTAGGGTGTACATGGCCCTCCTGCGTCATTACACCGACGAATTTGACGCCAGCATCAATTTTATTGATGACCCGTTAGTTCTAGATCTTACCCCTGTAAGTATTTTGAAAGGACGGCATACATTTTCAAGATTGGTAATTTAAAAGAATCGTCACGCCTGTATCACATACAGTTAAGCCGCATCTATAATATATATCACCACTTTGCTGATCCTCACCTTTCGCTTCATCCTCTTTCATTTACATCTTCATGTAATCTCATATCTTATTCATTTCTTATATCATTTATCTCAATTTGATTTTTTGCTGTTGTTTGGTGTCTGTAGTTATGAGATGTGTCTTGTATGTGATAAGCTTAAGATTGAATAATTTAATTTCAGTGGATGAAAACAGCTGCACACCCACCGTTGTTCATTCAATTTCTGTTGATTCTTACCATATCCCATATAACATTGATACCGTCCCGAGAATATGGCCTTATAAGACACACTCAGGTATTGATATTTTTTTCTTTCGTAAGTATTCGTTATAGTGCTCATGCAATGTAACGCGTTTTGGGAACATCTAGGAACTAGAGACGGTACAGTTGTATCTTCAATTTTATTTCATCGGCCAACAGACGATTTAGAAAGCACTTTGCCAAGCCAATATAAATCTTACACATTTCTATGTTCCTCAGAACGTACTCTGTAGAATTATTTAAAATGATTACATTTTCACTGCTTTACCTTCGCATTTTCAGATATAGATTTCATCCAGATCTATAATAAACGAATCCTTTCTTGTACGGTACGCATCCTTATGAGACTAATTATCTATTATTTATATCTTTAGAGCCACGCTATGAACTTCTCGCCTGCCAGATATTGGTTCACGTTGTACTTTTGCGACTTGATCCTGTATTGGATCCTGGTTGGTGTAATAACTGTTGTCATCGTTGTTATTATGCACCTCGCCGTGCCAGGAACTCAATTTTACTACGGAGATCTTTGTGAGTCTTTGTGATAAGTCTAGCATCTGTAATTAAATGTATATATTAGACTTTGCGTTTAGGCTATTTAGATCTATCTTTGAGTTATTTACTTGAACAGTCGCATCTTAAAATGTGATTTTGCTAAAAGCGGTAACTTGTGTCAGAGGCAGTGACAGGAAGTCCACTACTGAACATTTGAAACTAAGGATCTTTACACTGACCTGTTAGAATGGACTTGCAACATTTTACAATCTTTATTAGCTCGTTTTATGAACTTTTGGTCCGTTGTTCCACGCTGCCCTTGCTAATATATCCTACTTCACGTCCATTGCTATACCAAATTTTACTTTACCTGTTTTTAATGTTAGGGTGTTGTTGAGGCCGACCAGTCTCTAGTAGTTTTTGAAACCCACAACACAAACTTGTACCTTTCTGTGGGGTCAGGACTATGAATGTGACTTTTGAGTGTTTTTTTATATACTTTGGATAATAAAATTAATAGATTTATTGGTTGCAGTGGTGGTGCCTTTCATGTTGATAATTTACGGCATCGGTTGCGTTCCTCAAGCGTACCTCTTCAGCTTGGGCCGTCGCGTATCTCTCAACTCCATGAGCTTTGTCATCGTTAATTTGGTTTTTGGTAATGGATTAAGATTTTATTAAACAAAAAAAATAGTCTTTATATCTTCTTAATCTTCAGTATAATTGAAATTCAATAAGAAGAGCAAAATAGTGTCGTGCTTTGATTATATAATTTTGAGTTCCACGACACTCTTTGATTATATAGGTACTTTTGAGTATATAATCAAAGAGTGTCGTGGAATAATTTAAATACATACAAACATGCTTATACATATAATTTTGTGCCCTTTTAAGAGTTTGATGTACGGAAACATATTCATATCAAGGAAATATGATTCTAAGACAAACTAAGCAAAAAACACTTTTTTCATTCACAGGTGAGACAACAATACTGGCGAAAATATTCTACGGAAATACGTTAAGCTACGCGCTTCAATTTATGAGTTTGTCCCCACAATTTAACATGGCGTATGCTTTTGTTAAAATAAAACAAATATTCCTCTACAACAGCGAATGTCTTGTGTTCAAAACAAAGAATCTTTGCTCGTCAAAGACATTTCATAAATGCTGTCGTGAGTATTTACTTTTTTGTATCTCCCTTCTTACGTCGTATTCCGCAGCATTGAGGCACGAGACCTCTCTTGTGCATCACTTCCTCTTAAATTTAATGGAGAGTAATCTTTTAATATCGAAATTTTTATAGTAATATTACAAAATGTTGAAATTAAAAGGAAATTATACTGTTCCATATATTAATGCATTTCTATTTAATAGGAAAATTCGTGTAGAGCCTGGGGTGTAGATTTTGGAGGTTTGATTTCAGATCGTATACGGTCATGTTATCCTCTGGTGACTAGTTATACCACATTTATTTAAACTAAAGTTTATACCAATAATAAAATTAAGTGTAGTTTACAACATTATATTCCACTATAAAAACTTACCAAGTAGGTAGGTATAAATAAAGTGGAAGGTGGAGCGGTTTATAGCTATCGTTTAATGTATATTACATTATCACGAACTGAACTTAATTAATTTCGTGATAACGCAATATAACAGAGCCAAAAATTAATTTCAATTATTTATTTATGGATATCAGTTCCTTGTTTATTTATTTCAATTTGTATTATTGCAATAATCACGCAGATTTTAGAGATTCTAGAGATTCTCTCGTAGATTTTAATACCCATGAAACATGACAAGATCTAAATGTGGGGTTATGATTATGAATGTGACAGGTGTATTTATTTATTTATATATTTCAGCTAAATGTGGTGTACTTCAGGAGTGTTTTGTTAGAAAATCCTATTTGGCGGAAACCCCAGGAATATCTATGGAAATTATTGCAATCCTGTCAACAACTTTAATATTCATGTCGATATTATTACTCGTGGAATACAAGGTGTTCCAGAGATTGTGGATTGGCTTCGTCTCGGTACTGTACACGAGGAATAAAGATTCGGATACTTTAATGCCAGGAGTTGATCGTGAGAAGAAAGATGTATTGGATAAGAGAAACCAACTTAGAACTAAGCGATGTGAGTTTGTATAGACCGAATTGTTTTAAGTTAAACTCTGTGTGTAGTGTGCGTATTATATTCTTCCGTCCGAGTAAATTGTATAATTGGTTTATTTTATAGCTGAATTTACAGTAGGTAAAGAAATATTTTCATGATCATTTGCGCTAAATTTTCGTTCCTTATTTCCTGTGATACTGAAATCGTTTTCTTATGTTACAAAAAAATGTAGTACGTATCGTAAATGTCACAGATCAATTATTGTTGTGAAGGCTTGAGTATGTTATATGATACAATGCCTATATCATATTGTACTGTATCAGCCACATACGTCCCACTACCGAGCACAGACTTCCTCTACAATCGAGAGTACGATTGAGAGTGGTTAGTCTAGCCTAGTGCAGGTTAGCGGAATTTACATGCCATAGAAATTCTTAAAAATCGCTGTGCAGATTTCTTCACGATGTTTTCCTTCATCGTTATAGTAAAAGGAATATTTTAAAATGTAATTGTTTTATCTCCTACCACTATTTAAAGGTGAAAAAGTAGATACGTTCGGTGAGTACCTACTAGCAACTAATATAAGCAAAAAACACATGGGCGTGTACACAGTTCGTAATGTATACCTGGGACTAGGCAAAGGAGAGGCACTGGCAGTCTCAGGACTAAAACGCCATGGAAGGATGAAGCTGTGTGACATACTTTCTGGGTACAAACTGCCCAGTGACGGACGAATATGGTGCATGTCCAAATGGAGCTTGGAAATGAGTCCTCATAAGGTAACTTATTTTATTACGTGGGTTATTTAGTCAGGAGTGATTGGATTTGTTAAGAAGCTGAGCGAAAACATCGTAAAGTCCATGCCACTTGCCAACAGCAGTATAAATGCAATATTGAATTTCAGTTCGAAGGACATTGTAGCCAGAGTAACTACTGGCCATATTGAGACTTAACATCTTATATCTTAGGAAGGCGAAGGCAGTGGAAAGCCAAGCATTGCTTTGTAATTCATGGTATTTGGTACCTATTACTACTGTCTATGGGCGGTCGGATTGCTTACCATCAGATGAATAGCATGCTCGTCTGGGCATTCGAGTCGGTAAAAAATAAAAAAGGGTACTCTGGCGTCGCGGATTATGCCCTAAATTATCTCCTTATCATAAGAAATATTAAATTTATGCTTAGCCGCAAGCATATAAGAACTGACATTTTGTTCAATTGTTACAGTACGCCCAGAATATATCGATAAGTGGTCCGCGAAACCCACTGCCCTCGTGGATGACGGTGTACGATGCCCTGGAGATGATTGCAGTTTTACGAGGAGTGCCTAGATCACACGTGCACGGCGAGATAACGCAATATATAGAGGCTTTAGGCACGTAGACAATGTTCTTTTGTTTTTTTGAACAATAACTCGGATCTTAATCGTCTTGCCTGCCAAAAAAATTGGAGCAACATCAATACTCATAAATTCAGTAATTTTGTGTACATAATTATATTTTACACGGTTTCCGAAACCCGAAACAAATACCTAGATACATACATTTGTCTCGCAGTTTGGATAATTAACTACGCTACGATATGTAAACGTAGTGTAAGACGTTCTGCTGAACAATGCACCGACGATTTGAAAAGAGTAGCGGATAGATGAGGACTACTTAAGATCGGGTTGGTTTGTGCTTACTTCGGGAGACCTACTTCCAGCAGTGGATGGCGATAGCCGATAGGCTGAATATATATGCGATTTCCCATTGTATTTGTTTTCTTTTTCGTGTGCAATAAAGTGTTTGTAAATAAATTGAAATCATTTGATACCTCAATAAATACAGTCGAGATATTACAGAACTGAGCCACCTCGTGCACACACCAGTTAGCCGCGTGATTCCCGCCGATCGAACTCGTCTGCACTTCGCCACCGCGGTCATTGGAGCACCACCAATCATCATCCTAGACGAATGTACTGCCTACCAGAAGATATCCGTGCGGCGAGTCATGTATTCCATACTTTATCACTTGAGGAAGCGCGGACACGCTCTTTTTCTGGGCTCTAGCAGGTAAAAGATTTTAAAATAAATATATTAGTGATATTAGTTACTGAAAGATTGTTAATAGTTTTCAAAGGCCTACTTTCTTTTTTAAGCAATTAAGCTTAGGTATTCGTATTTAGGTAGTGCGTGGTGGCCTGTTGGTAAACGGACTAGACGCGGCTGCCAACATGTTCACGGTGGTCGCGGGTTCGAATCCCAGGGCACACCTCTGACTTTTCGGAGTCATGTGTGTATTGATAGTCAATCACCACGCACTTAGTATAACGGTGAAGGACAACGTCGTGACGAAACCTGCATACCATAGCGATTTATAAGAATTTCTGTGGTATGTTAGTCCACCAACCCGCATTGAGCCAGCGTGGTGGACTATATGGCCTAACCACTCTCATTCGTACTCTCGATTGTAGAGTAGATCCGTGCCCTGCAGTGTTACGTATATGGGCTGAAACAGATTCGAAAAATACTTTACAATAACTGGGATTCTTTACAATAGGTCTAAAAATCTCGCTGTATCTGTTCTCTGAGCCCATATCTTTTTAGACAAAGTTTCAAGAGTTTTCATATAAATATTTAAGTACCGGTTTTACTGTGCTTGTTTCATTTTAAAACTTCGCAAGCAGCGGTTGCGGCTTACCTTAGATGGGTCACTAGATCGTAGACCACAGACAATATCAAAGTATAAACTTAGACCTAGATGCTAAAATTGTCGAAGGACAGTTTGTTGGTGCGTGTAATAAATAAAAGTTACTTTATAATAGTAGGTATACCATGTATATATTATTTGCAGTGTTGAAAGCCACATGCCAATAACCTCTCGGCTGGCGATAATGCTGGACGGTCGTATATTCGACATAGACACTATTGACAACCTTGTGGAGCGGTACAGCTATCCGGGGTATACAGTAGTGGTGCACACGAAAGATGAAGTGGATATTGTCGATATGTTCTCCCGACACTTCAGGAGATTTGTCCTTAATGACGCCACTGAGGTACATGCTGTTGTGTGATTAAACCGTCCCAGTACCTCTACAATATTGGTTTTCGTTATGATTAACCAGAAATCCTTAGAGAAACACGTTAGACGGTTATTTTATTTTAGATATTTAGTCATTCACTACGTTTCTTTTACCTGTCGCAATTGCATAAGGCAAAAAATTCAAAGAATTTAAAATGGTACAACCACGCTTATGTCAGTCATGACTCAGCATGAATGAGCAGGTTTGTCCGACGCGCTACCACTGTCTCACACGAGATCAACGTGAAGAGGCAACTTTGCAGTTACGTTTCGTTCGATGAAAGAAATTGCCGGATATCCTATATTCTTTCCCTCTTTCCATACTTTTTCATTCCCGCTCCCGGCGTTATGGATATTCATGTGCGGTAGTAATCACTTATCATCACGTGAGGTGAAAAAAAACAATTTACCAAGTATCTATTTCAGGTTCTCATCAACATTCAAATTCTAGACACAGAATTGAATTGGGCAATGGTATTCGAAAAAATGGAGGCCGTTAAAGCAGAAAACGAACAAGTTTACTCTTACATAGTATCTGCCACACCTATAGACTACATTTATAATTCCATACTTAACAAAGAAACGGGAAACAAAATTGCCGAAGACATTTTCTCCTGCAGACTGTTCAAAAATATTTTATCTTCCCGAATCAAAAGGCGGCCAAAGAAAGAGACTATAGATGCCCTGCAACGGTTCGAACAGAAATATTGTATTACCAAGTTGAAAGAACTGCCGTGGTCTGTTATTTTTCAACGGTAATGATTTATTTAAAGGAAAATAATATTTGCGACCTTTGTGCGTTTTGTGCACTTAATTTGAATTGGGTAAAAACTAACTAGCTTTTCTCATTGCCAATTGATAGACAAATATATTTATTAAGTTATCTTATTTTTGTTATAGTTAGTACGTTATTTTTCTATAGCATTATATGGTTATTTACACTGCAGTGTTTAATGTTATGCCAGAGTTTTGTACAGGAAGTGCGCAAAAAGCTGCAAGAAATGGTTATATTCACTCATAGAACTTACTGAAAAAAAATTATTCGTTTTTAAAATACTGAAACAATGTCTATTTAGTAATATTCCTTTCCATTTATTTACTGTACAAAAATCGTGGGATTATCGATATATTTGGTCAGTAACGACTTTGTAATACGACGGTGTAGGGCAACCATCCAAGGCCGCCGAAATGGGGGACGCCTTAGACCTACGTACCTATTTGGGGGAGGAGGGTTGTTATTGCCCAGGAAGTTCCACTTTACCTTAGAAGCACTAAGTAGGTAGTTACTTATGCATTATTAGACTCGAGTTTGTTTTAAGAAAACCTTACATTTTTGTTAAGCGAACGGTGCGGCGTATTTAAGTTCGGTCATAATATTTTAATACATAAAGATGTTAATTGTTGATAATAAATTCTTATTACCTAAAAAGTAACTTGCTTTTCCTTCTAGTTCGTCTGGTTTTATATATTCGACCAATAGGGACATAGGCATCCTTTTCAAAATTACGCCATTGGGGGTTATCAAAAAAGATGTTGATATTTCCCACAAGCGCATGGACTGAGCAAGATAGAGCGTAGTACCCTTTCATTACTGACGCTGCTGTCCAGATTTATTGGAATGGAATGTAGATTGGACCTAAACCTTTAATGAATACTGTCCATTTGCCCTCCTCTGAATATTATCCGACCTGAATATTGGAAAAGTATGCTTGTGCCAGTCGGTCAAGGAGCGGCAAATATTATAGGCGATGATCACTGACTGGGTTTATGTTTAACACGTTAACTGCCAACGCGGTCAATGTTGTGCGATGCCTAAATTTCCTATCAATCCAACGAAAAATAACATCTTCTTTTAAATTTTCATAGATTGTTTTTTTTATTAATTAGTTAGAATACACTCTCAATAATGGGTTTATTAATGCGGAATAATTTCTGACTCTCCATCAAGAATTATTAATCATCGAACAACATTGAAAAGTATACTCATTTTATTGGCAGTTAACGTGTTAAACAGAAGGTGCCACAAAGGTACTCGTCATGAAAATGGAATTCGGCACGTTTCAAATCATAAAACGTTTATGTTCCAACATTACTCATTTGAGTGGTTAGTACTTATATTAAAACCCAATAATATAAGAGCCACAGTAATAAGTGTGGTCCATAAATAATTTGAATTTAGTGCTATCTATTTAATTTCGAAAAGATAAGTTCGCCAATTAGCTAGGTTCAACAAAATGATTCCCATAAGCTACAACCGCCACATAAAATGATCGAAGCATTTCCTTCCGTTCTAGCAGTGACTAAGAGCAATATGAAAAAATCACCAATGTCAAAAGCGTTAAATCATACAGTCTAATCGCATATTGATTATATAAAAGAAAATCGCCGTCTGATTAAAACACCCGTATTGTTAATAAAAGTTAGTAGTAAATATAAATATTTTAATTATGTTAGTTGGTTAACTTACAATATTATGAGGAGCACAAATATACAAACACCAAGCAACCATGACTAGAAATGAGATATACAAGCTGATAATGCATTGAGCTATGCAGCAAGCAATATTGCATTATTGAAAATTGATTTAAAAATAAATATTAATAGTAAAAAGCTTTGGGTTCTTCACGAATTTGTCCACATGGTTTTCTTTTTAGAATTAGAATATTTTATGTGTATTTGCAAACATTATAGGCAAGAGCGTTATAGCATATAAATCCCGAAATTAGATTATTTGTGTAAACAAAGCCAATTTAAAGTGCATAGTTCAAATTTGTGTTCATGCACATAAGCAGTTGATATGAAACCTTTATTATTTTTTTATTTAGCTTGATTTTAATATTGGAAGGTATGGATTTAATTTTGCTTGCATGGAAACTCAATACATTATCTAATATGCCCCCTATATATAAGTCCTTGTATTATGAAGTGGTTAAACACATATAATAGACTAGAGTGAAAAATAAGCATTTCATATTTTGCTTTGATTCTATAATTATTTAAAATTGACTATAGCATAGCCATAAGGTGTTAAGGCTTGACATGTGTTATTTCTCTAGAGTCAAGACAGTATGCCCAAGCCACACCTTTGTATTGTTTAATGTGGAGATGCAGCAGTCAACATGCAAATCTTTTCAATCTTAAATGCACTTAAATTATTTTTCGCAAAAGCAAATATTCAAGCATTTTTGTACTATATCTAGATATAGGGATCAATGGGCTATAGAATTTTGAGATTCCACTCCAGTGCTCTTATTGGAGGATAGTGTGAATATTGTCCTATCATAAATTCTATGCCAACTACACAAGAGCTATAAATGGAATTAATACTGATAAATACTAAAGCTATTCATCTAATGTAAGGTGGTATGAGATCTATGCAGCTCAGCAGATGAACCCCGAGCCTGTGCCATCATGTTTTCTATCCTATTGGTGGTCTCCCGGACCATCGAGAAATCAGTGAGGTCTGGCAGGTCAAGCACAATGTGAGCAGATAGACGTTTGTACACTGAGTTTGAATCTTTTTTATTTCTCCTAGCCTCCTCATATTTAAGCTGTTGTTTCAAAAATATAGACTGTTTGAGCATTTCTTGTATATTCTTGAAACTTGCTGCAGCACCATCCATTGACTTTACAGCACTGGAATAGAAAGAAGTACAAGCCTTTAAAAAATATGCCAACTTCCAGTTTAAATAATATTTTAAACTATAGGTTAAAATAATAAATTATTTAGAAAAGCAATTTATCCCTTAAAGACATTTACATATCATCATTACATGCAAAAAAATTAAGTAATGTAAACAAGGTACATGTTTTCAATTATTTTAGGTAATGCAGTAAATGTAACAAGCCTGCAACATACATATGCATCAGTATCTATCCATTTCTTATTAATTAGAATGTAAGGGTTTTGGTTCCAAACTGTAAACTTACTTTAACTTGAAATAAATAAAAAAATAAATAAAACAAATAAATAATTTACTTAAACTATCATAAATATTTACCTTAAAGCATACTCCACATCGTAACAGCGGCCCTGTAGCTCATGCTGTAGTTTTGTGACTTCCACTCTCCGTTCTACCATAGGTGGTAATGCTTTACGTACATGCTCTTGCAGCCTATACAGAGCTAATGATGGCTCATTAGCCACTATGTGCATGTTCTCTGATATTCTCTCTGAAGCTGGAAGGATATTAACAAATATTGTAGCTTTAAAAAAAAATGTTCCTGTATCATTGTGTGAATATATTTAGATTTTTTAATGTCTATGTTTCCGATGCACTTCTACTCTATGCCGTCAAAAGTAGCAAGTATCCACCATAAATTGTAGAAAAAAAATTTAACTTAAGAAAACAAAAATAATGTTTTTAGGCTACTTTTTGTCCAAAGATATGATTAGGTACCTTTTCGAGCTTTTGCTTCCAACTCAGCATCTCCCTGGTATACAAATGCCATAATAAATAAATAAATATATATATTCTTATCACAGCAATTAACTATTTACTTCCACAGAGTAGTAAACAATTTGCTTCCAAAATCTTCACAAAATACACAAAAAAATACGGCAGTGTTTTGAGAAGTCAAAGAAATGTCAGCAAATAGTTGTCAGTGACAAATGTCAATTTAGACATTTACGTTCAGAAATACAATTTAGGCGCGTTCCATTTGACGATCGCAACGACCATGCTCACAAAGGCATATTTACCGTTCGACTCGCTCGTGAGCGTTACGATCGCAAACACAAGTGGAACGGGTTATGGCGCGTTTTGAGCGTTTAGGTAATAAATATTTTAAAATAGCTATAATAAGGTTAGGTTGCATTATTCCTTTAAAGTTATTTTTCCGGTGACATTCTTGTTGTTTTGACATTTCAAAATCCCGACAGTATTCTCAACGCGCACAACGACCCACCTCTTGGACATGGGTCCATTTGGGACATTTGACATGGGTCGTCGTGGGCGTCGCGTGAGCATCAAAACAACAAAAATGTCACCGGAGAAAATTACTTTAAACGCATAATGCAACCTTACTTTCTTCTAGCTATTTTAAAATATTTATTACCTCAACGCTCAAAACGCCCCATAACTCGTTCCACTTGGGTTTGCGATCGTAACGGCTAACGCTCACGATTTAGTGGAACGGTAAATATCGCGGTCGTGAGCGTGGTCGTTGCGATCGTCAAATGGAACGCGCCCGAGTAGTATGTGACAAGTGACATCTGACAAAAGACAGCTGATAGCTGACATTTGATGAGGTTGAAGGTCAAGTGTACCAGGGAATTTAAATTTTAATGTTTATCATTGAAAACAGTATTTTATTATAAATTTTAATCTAATAATTATATTTCGAGCAGTTTGTTTACGAATATAAAAACGTATAATATATAGTAAATATCAGTATGGTTCCAGTAATGTGTAGTTGTGACCTTCGATAGCTGCACAGTGTATTGTTATCACTCTTTATCGCCAACTAATTATCAAAAATGTTATCATTACCAAACTAGGATCAAGGGTTCAATGATATTAGCTAGTTCCGTTTTTGTTCACAGTCAATGACTACTTTAATACGCGCGCATTAAGTTTTAAAGTTCTTAAACCGTCGGTAGTAAAAAATAGTTGATCAAATGGTTGTTCGTAAGATTAAATCAATGGTGAGTGCATTTAACTATTGAAGGTAGGTAGGTGATGGAGTGAATTTAAAATAACGTTTAAATAATTTTACATGATGATATTCATTTAATTTTAAGTAAAATATAGTGTACCAGTTTCTCAAAAAAAAAAAAGATTATATGGTTGTATCTCATCTTGATATTCTACTGCGACTTCAGCATAGATTTACTTGTGATTGTTTCCATATATATTAGATGCTTATTTTTATTTATTGATTTTTCAGAATATCATTATATTACTTAACAATTTCATATTTGTATTAAGCAATTTAATTGTAGTGTGTAAGGAAAGATTCATTTGTTATTCCCTGTGCATGTGTGTTTAGCAGCCTATAAATGGTCATTATTTCTACAAATACATATTATTTTTCACATAGTGTGACAAGAAATTTGCTTGTAATAAGACACTAGTTTAGTGACATCATAAATACCTGAGTCATTTATTTTTCATACATATGCTTTGACATAATTTGCACAGTCATCAAAATTGGCGCATTGCATTCCTCAGGAAAAGAAAGTTTACAAATATTAGAAATAAGAATCAAGCACATACAATCTCAAAGGATATTATGGGTTTTAGTTGTGAGAAACAAGTTCAAGTGGCACAAAATATGCTCAAGCTTATGCTCCACTATGATAAATAAACAAGGTCATTTATTAGGGTGAGCATCATTGGAATGTATTAGATAGAGGACACTAAGTAAATCTCACCCAGCTTGTTTTTACTGCTATAACTGCTACAAATATGAATTATAACATAAAGCATTTTTATTTTCACAGGACAGCAAAGTGCTGGACACTATCTTTGGACTAGTGCTTCCTTTTATGTTCCCGATAAGAATGTTACTCCGATTGTATTCCTTTTGTATCTTGATGGTGGATATTGCATGGGTGGTAGTGAATGCAGTTTATGCTGTCCTGCAGGCAGGATATGAGCTGTTCAAACCACCACCATTGAAGTCATTGAGATTGGAGACGGCTTTGGTAAGAGATTTTAAAATTATTACTTACACACTAAAATAAACAAGTGACATAACACAGTGTAACAAATAAAATTGTTTAAATGTTTCCAACATAATATGTTTCTATTTAAGTATAATTGTACAAACTGCTTTATTCTTTGATAGTTTATGAGTACTTTTTAGTTATCAAATGGTTTGTTCCCTCTCAAATATTTTTAAATTCAATTTGACAAAATACATTCCATAACTAAAATAGACTTACAGATTGTCTATAAAAACGACATAAATGTATGAGTGAATGGTAAAAATATTTTAAGCTTATAGTTTATTAGCATAATAAACTAATGAGACACTTCCTAAATTCAGAGAGAAAAAAAAAATATAACAACTCATTACTTCATCTAATTTCAGGTCATTGGAGCAGGTAGAGGAGTAGGTCGCGAGATAGCAATACAATTAGCTGATTTAGGAGCTATAGTACTCTGTGTTGACATTAACAGTACTAACAATGAAGATACAGTAAATTTAATCAAGAAGAGAGGTGGCTCAGCTGGCATTTACATGTGTGACATCACAAAAAAGAAAAATGTACAATCATTAGCAAATCAAGTGAAGAAGGATGTTGGTTTTGTCAGTATGTTGTTCTACTGTTGTGGTATACCGAGTCCAAGGTCCTTGTTGACAAATCCACCCCAAGAAATACATGATACTTTGGACCTGACATTGACATCTTATTTCTGGGTAAGTGAGATTATTTTGAAAAATGTACTTCCTATAATACTGTTGTGATGTCAATAAATAAATATGTTGTTATTGATGAGAATGTGTGGGCTAAAATTTAAGTATTAAAAATTTAATCTAAAGACTTATTACCATCTTTATATGTTAATGCATTTAAAATATTCAAATATACCTACTTTGGGCATTGTTCAAGCATGAAGAATTAACTACAAATTTGAAGCCAGTGATTTTTAAAAAGAACCCTTGTATTTCTAAAATAGTTACCTATGTCACTTTTCACATTCTAGCTCATTGACCAATTTCTACCTGAAATGAAAGCCAAGAATCGAGGACACATTGTGGCACTGACTTCAGTCGCAGGACTCAGCTACATCAAGGACCAAATGCCACTAAGTGTGGCACAGTTTGCAGTACAGGGCCTGGCAGAGTCTCTCATGGAAGATCTAAGAATGAACAAGATCAATAATCTCCATGTGACACTTATTCACATTTACCCATTCATTGTTGGTGATGACAGCCCTGATGTTAAAGTAAGGTAATATTAACAGCTTTATTCATAAACAGTTTTAAAACCTAATTTAACTATCGGTTTTTTTGCTGTCCGAAAGGGATAAAACATACAATTTCGAACTTAATTTAAAATATTATGACTAAAAGTAGATGCTTCTTACAGAAAATAAAACTTCATCCATCTGTTTCAACTGTCATCCTATCTGATCCAATCCAAGCCTGTTTAGAAAAAAAATGAGCAGAATGTAACAGAAATGTGTTGAAGTCGCCCAATCATATAGGTTCAACACAGTAATGAAAAATTAAATTACACAAGTGAACATTTTATTGCTATCAATGGCGAGACGAGCATTCGCCTGATGGTATGCGACACAACCACTCTTGAACAGTAGCAATGCTTAGCATTCCACTGCGCTCGCCATCCTGATACTTAAGATGTTAAATCTCAATATATCCAGTAGTTACTCTGGGTACAATGTCTATCAAACCGGAGCACAACAGTGCCTTTACACAGGTGTTTGGTGGGAGAAATAGACATTGCGCTGGTACCTATCCAGGTGGCCCCTCACCATTGAGAGACCTACCAACAGTAAAGTATAGTAGGTATAAAGTCTAATGACGCATGCATGTACAAAATTATTAATGATACCTAATATATTTAATTGCATTATCATCAATATTTCTATGTCAGGGCAGTAACACCTCGAGATATCATTGTTGTTACGACATAGTAACATGTCGAAATTGTTTACCTATTTATATCTATGTTTGGATAACGAAGATAACTTTCGAAATGTTTATCTGGTACCTATTGTACTTATTACCTATATGGCATTATCTAATGTAATATTGATACCTAATTAATATGATAACCTTGTGAGTTAACTAGCCACCAACCAAGTTGGACTGGTCACTGGTGTGGCTAGCCGCTCTAGTAATACCTTTTAAAAAGTCTTTATTTTTTTATAAGAAATGCAACAGCCACAAATTTTATATTACACAGTCCTGACTTTACATTTAAGTATAAGTAATGTCGCTATATAAGAAATCACGAGAAACTTAGTTCTTGCAATACCCAGACTCGAAATAAAATTTTGTAGTGCATCCCCATTGACGTAGTTTTTAAATCAATGGCATCCCCGCACTGTTGTGGGGATCGCACCCGCAGTATCACGTATCAGAGAAAAATAAACTTTTTTTTATTTTGTTACAGAATACCTAGCTACTTCGGGACTATTACTCCTGTAGCAGCGGCTAAATCAATCCTCGATAGTGTTCGGCGTAATTACCCAGAAGCCTCTGTGCCCAAACATTTATTATGCTTGGGACATCTCTTGCGTGTTCTTCCACGAAAAGCGACCGTCTTAATAAGAGATTTACTTGACACTGGGGTTGATTTTGCATGATTTAGCTCAGTATTGTCTTAGTATTCAATCTTGTTGGACTATTTTCTGTGTATAGATTTATTCTTGGCATTTGTAAGTGATCTGTTCGCTTATAAATGTTATAGAAAAGTATTTTTATAATAGGTATTATAAACAAAAATATTTTTGAGACTGATTTATGAAGTTAACTATAAAAGATTATTTTTAGTGTGGAATGTACTATTTAAAGAGTGCTATGGTTTTGCATTCCTTAAAAATCTTGTAAGTAAATATTTTTGTACAACTATCATTTATGTTAAAATATACGGATAAATATTATTTTTATGTTTTAATGTTCCCAAGTACAAATACGCGCCAGTTGGTAATGGAACGAGATGCGGCTGTCTACGCTGCTGTTCACTGTGGTTGCGGGTTCAAATCCCAGATCACACTTCTGACTTTTCGGAATTCATGTGTGTATTGATATTCAATCCCCACGCAATCTCACGGTTATGAAACGGTGATATTTAGGAAACCTTGGCATATACTAGCGATTTATAAGAATTCCTATTGTATGTATTATCTGCCAATCCGCACTAGATGGGCGTCGTAGACTGTACCTATGTCTTTACCCCTCTGTATAGTACTCTCGATTATAGAAGAGGACTGTGCCCTCCATTGGGACATACGTATATGGACTGATACAGATACAGGCACTTTAAATATGATGTATTTCATCACCATTACTGGTCAATCCGAATAAAGGCCCTCCAAAGTTTTCTAAGGCAACTTGCAGCATGCAATCAGTAGATTTATATCATATTTTAGTAACTATTTTTATTAATTTAAACAAAGTATTTTATTGTCCTTGGTCATCTTTATTAGAAATCAAAATATAGTAGAAAATATCTACCATCAAATATTTTTTAGAGTGGCAATTATAATCAAATGTCACTTCGTAATACAGCTAGCGCCATCTATACTGTCTGTCTGTTTTCAATTTCGCGATTGTTTCTATGATTTGCGCTAATAAAAACAAAAAACGGTATATTAATTTCGTTTGTGCATTGTGAATTAATTTGAGTGTATTTTACTGCTGGCATAGACTGTAAAGTGCGGAAAACCACGGCGGTGCAGGGAGACCTGCTAACGGTAAGTTATTGCTTTCATTATTATACAGTAGCTTGTCATCAAAGTCGATCGATATTAGAAAACTTACGTTCTGTTTGACTAATATGTCACGAATCGGTGTAAAATTATATTATTGTGCGTAATTTCGATAAAAGTTTGATTCAAACACGGTGGCCCATTTATTTTAGGTTTGAGAGTAGAAACATTCTACCTCGGGCCACTACGATTTTTATGTAAGTTTTCCTTTCTTTACCTAAAAACGAAAATATATTAAAATTATTTCATATTATTCAATGTAAAAATAATTCATAAGCTATAAGTTAAGTGATTTATTAGGTAACAGTTGGAGAAAATGCACTGGATGTTTTTTTGTCACAAAAACTTGTCTGGCATGTTTCTCTACTCACGTCTGTTTACGCCACACGAATGTTAGCCTTTTCTACATAAAAATTCGTAATATCTACCTTCTTTATTGAGCGATATCATTAATTATGCCTTTACACTAGTTAGGTACTTAAAATATAAGTGTATAAAAATATACTGAAAATAAAATAATAATGCTGTTCAGTGTGTACATCCAAAATATGGTATAGTTAATTGGCACTATGTTAATGAATAGAAAATCATTGTAACCATGGTAACAGATTTTGAACAACACTTTTTTTTCTTAATCTATTGGTTGCCAAGAGCTCTATTAAAATTAGACAATCCTTACATAATAAAAAATTCAATCGATTTATTCATAAAGAGCATTGAAATTTTAATAAATAACATGCATTTACCACTAAATTATAATTTACTTCATCTAGGCTGTTACTAATGGTGCAAGATGATCTACATACCTAAATACATATTAGACAGAAATCACTCTATGTTTGTCTTAATTATTGAATCTTATTTGATATAGGTACCAGTTTCTTGGACTCCTGCTGTTCTGTATAATTTAAAAATATATATATTTCGAAATTGTCTTATGCCACTAATCCAGCCCTTTACCCTATTTGATTTCTTTAAAATGTACAGTACTTTTGCAGAAAATATTATAGCCACTTTCTATTTATTAATTATAGAAACCAGATGCAAAATATTTATTAATTATAGAATTCACTAAATAATATAGATAATACTGGTACTAAATTCTAGGTTTTTTTAAATTCCGTTATTACCCTTGTTTTTACTTTTTGTCTTATAAGGCATTAACTTGGATTCTTATTGGAGTCTATTATTATTTTTTTCCCATGTTTCATACATACATTAACTCTCACTATTTCCCCAGAAGGAGTAGGCAGACGGGCCAAAACTCCCACATTTCATTGCAATATTTAAAATGAAATAATAAAATAATTCCTAATTTTACATATACCTATTTTTTTGAGACACAATGTTTTGTTGTATCAATATTAACTCTTTTAATCTTTAAAGGTCATGTTATTCACAACAGAATCTGATATATTTTTTTACTATTGCCTAATTTACAGGAGACATCTTCAGATAAATATATATTTTTTAATATGTAACAAATCCAAGACACATGGTTATCATTGAATTTTCATTGTAGCAATCTTATTACAGCATTGGGTTTAGTTGATTATTGTATTTTACAATTGTTTATAGTTTTCAATTAATACGGTTAACTTAGCTTTACCAAAACATGGAAGATTTTAAACATTTTATTTTTTTATTAAAATATGGTCACATAACTTGGTGTAATATTTTCAATAACATTACAAACTTTTACATCTCTCTGTAAAGCATGAACCTGCTGTACATTTGAATGGTTGCAGGTCATAAGTCTAACCAAGTGTGGGTTGACATTGCATTTTCGCCTTTAAATATAGGAGGTAATTGTTTTTTTCAACTGTACAGCCCTTTACACATAAGTTCAAGAAAATAGAGTCGAAAACTGAAATGTACATTACAATTTACTATTCGATTTGGATTCGCGAATGTTTGCAAAAATACGACAAGCTCAGTGCAAAAAATATATCTTTTGTTTAAAATCATTGGATTTAAAAATTACTATTTTTTATTGTTTCCCTAAATAATACAACAAATTAAATGCAAGTTAAATATTTTATATTTCGTAAATACGTCACATTACACTAAATTAATGATCATATTTTTTACCCTAAGTAAAGGGTTCTACTCATTACGTTGTTTTCGAGAAAAATCCCCCTATTGTCATTCAAAAGTCTCCCTAAGGGTCTTAGCATCCCGCGGACCTACGCCTGCATCTAACGGCATCCACCCTTTACCAACTTCAAAACCGCGTAATTAAAGTTGACGAAGTTGCGGGCAATCGCACCTAAATAAATAAACCTTCACGAGCTTCCGAAGCCCTCATTAACGCACATTCCGCTTGGCAAATGATATTTGATTTTTAACCGCTAACTATCGACCGCCCTCAATATGTCCTAATGGCGATTATCGCGCGTTCAAAATGTCTTTTTCGGCTTTCATTTCATTTCTCGTTTTTGATTAATTGCTCCTTAATGACAGAAGGCATTAGCGAGTCGTAAATGATTGTTGATTCGCCAGGATAAGCCGCCGTTCACCCGAATTGGTCATATTTATCAGGATTATGCTCTGTTAAATCAGACGTATTTGGAAAAGAATTGTCTGTGGTCTCGCTTCATGATTTTGATGGAAATATTGAGGTAGTGACTAGTGTTTGATGGTTGTTTGAAATGGTGTTACATTTTTATTATACTTCACGGTAAGTGCATTCGGGCATATGCTGGGTGAACAGGAGCGTAGATTTAATAATATTTACGACTTAATGGGCGTTAAGGCATTTTTATTGCTTGAAATTTGTTTAACTGCGTTTAGATTGCTGTCAGTTAAGAAAATTAATTAAACGTGCTATAAGTTATGGAGATGGAGATTGTAATTTTTTTCTCTTAATATCATGACAGATAATTAAATTGAGATATTGATAAATTATCACGTTTGTCATAAATAATATAATGTTTGTGATTTACAACGTTTATAACGTATTTATTGTACAAGAAAATAAACCATAATTAAAAAAATATCTAAAAAAGAAGTACAAGTTAAGTTTTATCACTCAGGCAATTTCTTACAGACAATAATATTATGATGGATTTTAGGGAAGGAGAAAGAGAGTCAAGTATAGAAAATAAAGAATAAAATGTAAAATATATTTGTATAGTCGATTTTCAATTGATTCAATTTATTCAAATTACATGTTGTAAGTTAAGAAAAATCTATATCAAATGTCCAATTTCTAAAACCTGCGACCTTAACGATACCATTACTTTATAAATTAATAATTTAATGCCCCGTTCAATTTCTAATAACCTTAGAAATTGTCCGAAGGTTTCTAAATATCACTTCCTGTTTGTCAAAATGCGGCAGTGGACCAGGCTTATGATACAGTAGTAATTGAACTTGCACATACATAAGTAATAAGGTCATTGGCTTGTCCTGGTAGACGTGTACATATTTTCCTCGAAATTATTCACCAAGGCAAGCGGCTTGGGTAGATTTGTAAATAATTTTTTAATGTTATGGGATATTAGTAAAAATATTTAAGTAGTAGGATTAAAAAAAGTACAATTAATTTATCTTTTGAATAATCAAGTAAAATAGTATTATCGCTTCGAAAATCGGAATCGTTTCGTTTCACAGTATTATACAAGTAGTTTCAAAAAATCGCGAGTTTGAAATAAAAGATAAACAAAGAATGCATGCTACATCATATTTTAATTAAATTAATCCAAAATAGCATTCAATGCTATTACGTAAGCACATTTATTATGTTTTCCGGGGTACCTGTTTAGTTAGGTTTAGTTTTGACAATGATAATGCTGTGTTATGTAGATAACGTACATATCTATTGTTCTTTATTAAGATAAATAAAACAATTGGTGTATTTATATTTTGTTGTGTAAGACAACATATAAATAGATTTTATTTAAACTCTTCACATAAATATACTAGTGTATAAAATTGCTTACACATTCGTAATCAATTCGTTGATCGCGTGAAAAGCGACCAAAGTTTACATATAATTCTAATCGCTACAACTTATCAAGATTTATGCATGTTTGTGGCCTAAGGAGATTCTGCGAATGTGTAACAATGCCAAAAGCCGATTTTTTTTTTATGTGTATTCGTAAAAGTTGACCTTATTATCCAACAAGACACGCACACAAATTTGAAACTAAAATAAGATTATTGTATTTATGCTTTAATGCGACAAAGGTTGCAGCTATTCGCTGGATACAAACCGCTTCCAAAAAAAGATGCTTAAACTTAAGAAATCTTTTTAATTGACTTATATTCAGTAATAGACTTCCTGTGGCTATGGATGTTGATGAATGCGTTGCTTGCAGCCTAATTCCGGAGCAAGATGCCCCATTTAGAACAAGAGACTAAGGGTTCAATCACAGTATTGAGGCAAAGATTTCTGGGATCAAAAATATGCGTTTATATTTAAGTATTCTTGGCTTATTTTCTAATATGATTTCCAATAGCCAATGTATCTTAAAAATAACTTTTTTCTTTAACTCCCACATATTGTAAATTCCCAGCACCCACGGTTATCAGGTCGTCTGTTAAACACCTACTCTTTATGGAAGTTGTTTTACGAGCGTCCTTATGCCATAAAACTCGTGATGTCATTAAAATTCTTTTCATGGCCCGCGAGTAATTAGTTTGGATGCGCCATGTTTCGCGGGGTACCACGAATTAGGCCTGTGGTAAGACTCGTTAAAGTAGCTTTCGGTTAATGTAGTTTTGAAGATATATAATACGATATTATTTAATTGAGAATCCGTTGTGTAAGCACCAGTCTACATCTATGAAAAAATATTTTTATTCAAGGAGCGCCATTTTGATTTGAAGCTTAACTTAAACAATTCTCATATGATTTAGACTTAAGTTACGCAATCTTTTTAAATAAAAAAAAATTAAATTAAAATATTTAAATTATTGTAAAAAATTATTATAAATTTTTTACAAAATTAAATTTTTTCGGCATCACCCTTTTCCTGCGTGGAATTGGTAGTAGATGTTTCGATTGAGTATCAAAAATTCTCAGACAATCCCACTGTATCAAAAAGATAAAAAAGGACCTATATTTTCCAGAGAGTTTATATTGAATCTGGATTGAGATAACCCGTTTATCGATGAGTCGTTTCGCGGATATTAAGTTTCACGTGTTTGTGTTGAAACGATTCGCAGTCCACAAAAATTGGCTCACCAGAACTGACTTAGGAACCTGTCAAAGGGTGATACTATTATCCAGAAACATCTTCGAGGCTTCATACCCAAAAATTGCATACAACCCTTCCAAGCATTGGGAAGTTGATGAGAAAGGGAATTACGGAATCTTAATTCTTCTGAAATCATTTTGGTGCCTAAAATAGCTACTATCGCGCAGGAATTAACGTGTTTACCATTACGTTTCTCGTCACAAGATACATGCCTGACTTTAAGACGTTCTAGTTATTATTAAAAATTTACATGCATTATGTATTAGTTATATCATGTTGCACATAATATTCTATCTTTCCAGTTCTAAGTTCAGCACAAAAATAATAATCAAGTGCTTATTTTTCAATTTGGAAACATTGCCCAGCTTTAGATGTTTCCCAGGAGAGATGAAGTTACCGTAGGCCGCTGATCAAATTATCGTAGGCCAAATCGTTTGGCAACGTGCGTAACTGGATAGGGGCAGGAAAGAAAAACATTCCTTCATATTTGGCATGATGTGGCGATAATCTACAACCTTGATGTACATTTTTCTAATAGAATATTTGTTGCAAGTCGAATGTAGATGCTATGGTACATCAAAATGTCAACTCCGATACTTAGATTATTAACCCAAGCATGTCGTGTTTTGCCTCCAGCTTGTACATCTAGCGTGATTCTTTTGACCACTGCTAGATAGATCATCTCGCTAGTAAATGTATTATCTCGACATAGCACTTACCTCCAAGAGCATTGTGCTTTGTCGTGACAGTATGAAAAGCAAGGCGTTTAAGTGGACTTATGTTTCTAGCAAAGCGTCAAATTATATCACTAAGTGCTCCGAGTCCATTCGCAATATCTCCAACTTGCCAACTACGAGTCTAATGTACCGCGCACTTAAACGCAGTACGTATTTAAGTACACAGTTATGTAAAAAAGGCACCCATTTTGCGCGCAGGTGTACGTCGGCTCAAGATCGTTTTCCGAATCGCACTTTTTTCGACGTTAAATTTGAATAAGCCATTATAGCTCGGTCTTGTTATGGCTGGTTCACATTGTGGTTTGTTTCCGATAATTTATTATACATACAATATTTTTCACTGTTAATAAAAACGTAGTGACGTGCGAGCTCGCAGGTAAAGAGTACACAAAGAACTAAAAGCGATCGGTTATATATCAAGAATTTTCTAGAAAGTTATGGAGCGGTGTGAACGAGCGCTTATAGTGCGGCAGTTTTCGCGTTAAATCCACCGTTACAGGTTCACTCGATCCATTTATAAGACGTCATTGGGTTTAAGCGAGTTTACTTACCGAGAACCTTTCCATTTAATAGCTTTTGAAATTTTGGTTACTTTTGATCCTTTATAAAATTTCACAAAATATTTACAATGAGAATTGTTCATTAAATTTAATAAAATGTTTGAGGTTGCGTAAACAATTTTATTTCATAACTTTTTAAATAAAATTTAAAACTCCTTAACCGAATCATCTTTGACTTCATTTAAACCATAAACAATTGAAAAAGAAACTAAGCTTTCACGGAAACCCTAACATCCAGAGCCGGTGTTAGGGTAGGGCGCATTTGGGCGACGGTCCTAGGGCGCCAGTGCAAAAGGGCGCCGAATGCCTTGATTTGATAGAGCGCCTTAGAAGTCTTGCCAAAGACGTCGCTAATCCTATACCCGCTACTAATAATATCCATCTGCAACAAATATGAAGTATCAAGTAGAACATAACTGTCCCGCCGAGTAATATACGCAAAGCCACCTATAAAATATGGTCCCGTATTAGACACTTGAACGATGTGGGCTCGTGCTGACCTGGATACGTAAAGTATTGTTTTATCTGCGGAGCCCGCCGCTCAGTAATTAAAACCTCAGGCGAGTCTCTCGTCAGTGTACACAGCGTGTAACTTATTTGTATGCACGTTTAGTGTTATAATAACGTTATTAACTCTCTGTCCTGTTGCCAGGGGCGTGCGCTCCTTGTAGGCAGAAATGCAGTGCTTTACTTGCCATTCACAGATATTTTATTATAACGTACGTACGTCTTAGATGACTTTAATCAATAGTAAATAAATAAATAAACAAAATATAATAACTTAAAAACGCCTAATATTTTATAAATAGCAACTATTTGCAAGCACACAAACATTATGATTGCTATACGACAAACAAGCGGCGCTGCAAAGTAAAATAATGTACCTAATCAACCAAGTAATGCCGCCGCGTCCTGCATGACATTTGTTTGCGTGTGTGTAGTAATTTTGGTGTCCGTGCACAGTCGCAAACGCACACACCCATGCATATCGAAAGGCGCGACTCCTGCGGCAGGCTATGAGCGTTCGGCTGTTTTCGGGAGTAATCGGTAATGTTCGTTGCCTATAATCCTAGTAAAAAAGTGAAGCACAAAATTTTTACCTTGAATGACGTCGCTGATGCCTGCTATCCTTTTCTTTAGCGTAACAATGAATGAACTTCACGTGAACTTCATTCATTGTCACTCTAAAGAAAAGGATAGCATTCAAGGTCAAATTTTTGTGCTTCAGTGTTTTATACGGAATGCAATCTCCATTTGGGTATAAGCTTCTTGGAAGAATACAATGTTAACGCCATCTAGCGATGAATGTAGCAATGGTCATCAATTATAAGAATAATTAATCCTGGCGAATCTAATCAGGATAATTATATATTTTAATCGAATTATTGTATTGTCATCGGTCTTTGACAGGTGTGCAAAATTTGAACGAAATCTGGCCGTTTAAAGTGGGTCAAAATCGCGCCCAAAGAAGTCGGTTACAAACAAACATACAAACATACAAGTGAAGCTAATATAAAGCGTGTAAAAAAATAGTAGACGGAAATGTAATGAATTGCGCAAAATGCACATTATGCATTTTTGTTCGGTAAGGTTTTATTTGTTTAAAACTTTAAATAGCACAATTTTTTTGTGTTTCGCGGGGGCCATTTTGCTTTTTTCATGTGATGAGCATTGTTTATTATTTTGTTTGTGTCAGTTTAATTATAGTTTTCTTAAAATATTTTGCATTTTAGCATTTGAAAGTGTGTACATTCAATAGTTTATTACTGAGTTTCTATAATAATTGTAGTGATTTGCTTTTACTAGTACGTTTGTTGATTTTTTAAAATGTTATTTGATTGTGAGGTTTGTGTTGAAAATGTGTGTTTATTAAAAATTGAAGCTGACTCGGTGAGTAGTTATAATATTTTAGTTTATTAATAACTAGTGGCCCGGCCCAGCTTCACCCGGGTACAAATAGATTTCTGTACAATAATATGTACGTATCATACATATAAACTTTCCTCTTGTATCACTCTATCTATTTAAAAAAAACCGCATCAAAATCCGTTGCGTAGTTTTAGATTTAAGCATACAAAGGGACATAGGGACAGAAAAAGCGACTTTGTTTTATACTATGTAGTGATTTACTTATTAGAATTTCTTCGGCCGCGACGATCTATCGCTGTTTTTTCTGCGTTCCGTAGAAGATATACATGAATAGTAGTACATCTAAGACTTGTTCTGTTGGCATGGTTTCCGACTTAGAGATCCGTCACGTGGCTGTGGCTATGCTAAACATCTATAAAAAAAAGTTTTTGTGCCGAGTACTCCGCCGCATACCCAGTATCATAATCCTGTGCACGCCGCTGCCTGTTGCGTTTAATGCTGCAATGGGTTTGTGTATTTTCTTCTTTATCTATTCATATTTTTCTTTGTCTGTCTTATTTTAACTGTCTTTGTATTTTAAAATTGTTAATGCATGTGCTATATGTATTCTAAGATACATCATTCATTTCGCGGTCTTCAATTGCACCAAATGGTGATCAGTGATCACCATTTGGTGCTTTTTTGCTTGACACTCTATGAAAATAACAAGTTTCATATAAATAAATAAGGTCAATACTTACTATTTCTGCCAATCTGACATTAAGAGCGTTTATACCCTGCACGCGCTTTTTGGCTTAAAAACAGGACTTTTCAAATGAGTTAATAGCCACCAATAAACAATTTAAAGGAAAAATAATTATTACTAATTTTAGAAAAGGTTGTCATCTAGGGATTTTGGTGGAAAACATTATAGATTGATGGATAATTTGTGAGTACTATACGGATTACTGAACACAAGTTTCGTTATTTAGGCTTTAAATGGCAATTTAGAAGCTTAAGATATCCTGAACCACTAAATATAAGATGAAAATAAAAATATTATCAGACTAATAAGACCCTTATGGAGGGATTTTGCTGAGAAAAATAATCTTTTTGTCTTTAGTTCCTGAAAAATAAAAATTTAAACAATGCGAAATTATTCAGAAACTCTCGTCAAGAACATATTTTTTTTCACCAACTTATCGTACATAATTTTTTATAACAATTGCATATTATAATAGAAGAACATCTTATCAATAAATTGCCATTTTTAAATTTCAACAAAATTAGTTTTCATGTTTTCTACAAATATTTAAAAAACCACTATAAAACACGCTGTCCGACGTGGATCAAATCAGACCGCCGCAAGGCCTTCTAGAGGGAGGACGTATCGCTCGTCGCTCCGGCCTGGCTGCAGTCGATTATGCCGCGCGTAGTAAAAATAGCCACGCGCGGAATGCGATTACCACATCTTAGTACTTTGGTAGTAAAATATTTAATTATTTTTATTACCTACAATGATTTTGTAGTGAGTATAAATTATGTTTCAGGTAATATAATGGGACGTAATTCCGAGGCTAAATTATGTTATGTATTGTAATATAAAATTAAATATATTTCGTAATTGTAAGTGGTTGTAAGGCCCCTAACACTATTTATGTGTTCGAACACGAAATGATTAATAAAACGTCCGTAGTGTCTAATGATCGAACACTGATTTGAATGCAACTTAACAATGTAATAATAACGAAAATATGATTTGTATCCAAAATTTGTATTATTCTTTGCTTGCACAGTAATATTTGTCTACTTATAATGCAAATAAAATATTTTTATGATATTATATTACAGTTACATTTCAATTGAATATTTGAAGCGCACGGATCAAAGTTGTTTGAGCCGATTGTATAGCGAGCCGACGCGGCAGCTCTACGCACACAGCTTTGGTCGCTTATGTGTGCGTGAAATTAACGAAGAAATACCTATAGTTGACTTTGCGCGCAAGGTGTATACGCTCTTAAGTTAGTTGTTTTAGCAATCCTGCCTTTTATCAGTATAGTTACACGCCAATGAAAAATGAAAGCAAAAATCTCCCGTCAGCGTAATATTTTAGCTGAGCTTATCGCTTTCTGATGCTGATCAGCATACCAGGAAACCAATTTGCATAGTCGTAAAGAACTTATTGTATTTAATCGAAAATGGGACGCTTTAAACGTTGTCATGGATACGACGAACGATGGCCAAGTTTGACAAATGATATTAACCAATCTCGCGGAAACTCATTGAATTCCACCGAAAAATTTCCTTTTGTGAAAGTGAACTAATTTGATACTTTCGAAACCATCGATGGATCTTGCAAAAAGAATTCTCCCTCAAAGACTTTCACCAACGTTTTGGCCTGGGTTGGCCATAATCAAGTTTAATAAACTACCAATTTGCTTTAAAAATTCTTTCATTCTTTTCTCCCCTTTGAAGTTTTTCTCTGTAATAAATACAAAGTGGTGCTAATTCAGGGGCCATGAGCTGGAACATTGCTCGTTTGATTAACTTTGAAAGGACTGATGGTAACATTAAAAGGATTCGGATTGGAGATTGTGAATATTTTTATACAATAGCGCGCTAACGACACTTACTGAAATTCAATGGCACTTTCATTAACTTACGAAAACTATGCAATTGAAATAGATTTATTATTTTTTATGCCTGGGTAGATAACGAGATATTAAAAAGATTTTCACAAAAGCTGAAGCAGCTCACCTTACTTTTTGTACCAATTAATTTTGTCGTTAATAATTATGTTCTATTTTTGTATCCTTCGATTTCAAAGTGTTATCTCATAAAGTGTCATATGGGAGGCTAGCAGTCGACGCGGATGGGCTGTTGATGGTGATCTCATAAAGAACAGAATCTTATTGAGAAAACTGGTAATGCGCTAGTGATTAGTTCAACTGTTTACATCATACAGCATATAAAAAAAAACGTCACTCTCGTTTACGCTCTAACGTTCCACATTTTTCCTGTATAGACGTTAACCTTAGAATATTTGCAAATATTAATCTGACAGTCACCTGTTGCTCCGGCCGTGTTGAAATCGAGGGCCATCACTTAGTAACTAGATACTATTCCCAGATGAGACGTTGCTAATATTGGTTTGGCGTATCTCGATAATCACACTTGTAACAGTTTACGCATTAACGGTATCGAAAATTGGTTAAACGTGTACCGTGGAGGCGAAATAATGTTAATTAAAATTAAAAAGGAAGTAAGATTTTAATGTAAACAACGAAACCGGTTATGCAAGTAGAATTTATTTCGAGAAAAAAACATGATAGGCTAGTATAATGATGGTGCGTATTTCGCTGAATTTGTAAATTCGGCAAGTTACTCGTAATCTTGTTCACGTAAATTAATTAGGGACGTTTAATATTGTGGAATACGAGCGTTGTTTCCCGAGCCGCCGCCTTTCCTAGGATATATTCAATTAAGAATTATTTTAATTTATTGGGCATTTTTAAGCGTTTCATTTTTTCCTTGTTTTACGTTATTTTTTTATAGTCGGTTGGGTGATTCAGTAGAGGCTTTTAGTTTAAAATGTTTTTTTACAACCATTAAGCTTGTCGTCTTGTGCTTTGTAGGACTTTGTTTCGTGTTTTCTTGTTTTAACTTATCTTTTATGCATTTACGATAATATAGGGCTTCAGTTAAAATCTCACGCTATCATTAAACAGAGGCATTAACGAAACTTTGTTTCCCTATTTGCGGCTAATGGGAGTCAGAAGACTACGGGATACTATTAGTACTAAAGCGCAGTACGCTTGCGATTAGAGTTTCAACTAACTACATCCCGCTTCGCTATCTAAAATTGGGATCCTAATATTATGTTGCGAATTATGGATATTATAGAAACAAAACTCCCAACCGTAGGCTCAACTAATAATAAATTGAGATAGAACTTTTTGCGCCTCATCCAAACGTGGATTTATTACGTCCCGCGGGCGAGTCAAAACTTGAAGCTCGTGTCATTAACTCTGTAAATTATGTACGGCGCGGTTGGCGAACTATTATCCGGCGAGTTTCACGACAGCCGCGATGAAAACGCACTTTCCGCCCAACTTTTATTTCCAGTTCAACTTTAATTACGCACACATGACTTGCGATATTGTTCGACGGCCGGCCGAGACGGGTAGCGTCGACGTCCGCCGTGACGTCCTTTGTTAAACACAACACGATTGTATTCGATCGTTTGTTAACATTAGAATGTTCTGACCCACCTAATCTCCAGGTCCGAATTTGCGGGCGCACGGTTAGCGTCCTCGTAATAAATTGTTTTAGGAAACATCCCTAAGATTAATAGTTTGCGAGGCTTTCGACGCGTGCTAACTGAAAGCCGGTTTTACAGTAGACTAATGGTGCGCTGCGGCTTGGCACGGGTTTTGGTATGTGTAAAAGAGGTAATTAATTGCATATTTATATTCATTTATTAAGGTCATAACGTGACATATCATTTATCACTAAATATTGTAATTAACTTTATTGTTTATTTTTTCATGTGAAATTTGTTTTTCTTTTTTTTTCTTAATGTAACTAGATGACCCAAAAATCTGCATACGAGTATAATATGGGTACTATAGACGTCATGTAAGTAATTTAAATAAAAGCATTGATATTTACAGGAAATGCATGTATTAATGGATTTTATAAATTTTTTCTGCCGCTCGGAACACGACGGTTACATCTGAGTATTCATACGGCAGAAACAAATGGAGAAATATGCGTGTGTTTTCATAAAACATTTTATTCCGCAATATATTTAAGATTTACTGCTCAGAGCGTCGTTCCCGATGACGATATTTCTAATGGGACCGCTTCGGAACGCTACGTATTCATTTTAATGTCCTTTAAAACGGTACAAAAATTACTCGTAGCGCAGTGAAGCGACGTTAAACGCTTTTTATATTTCCCAGAATGAAATTTTCCACGTGAATTATCGTCAACGTTCGCAATACACTAGCATACGGCTGATACAGCCTTGTAATGTTGTACAACATTATGTGGCTCATTTTTAACATTATTATTAATTCATGGAACATTCATAGGATCCAGGGGGGCTACTCTATGGTCTGAAACGAAGTTCGAAATTTTCGGAAGTCGTACGTGAAATTGTACGAATGTGCCTAAGTAGTCCACAGAATGTTCGGATCCTCTATGGTACGTTGTTACCATATTCAACTTGTATTGATTTTTAGGAGTAGAGAATTTATAACTTGCTTCAGACATCGGACGTTCGAAGGAATTTCTAATAACTTCCTTTCGAATCATAGAGTAACCCATGAATATTTTTAGTCTTAGGGTTTTAATTAAAAGTCGTTTACAATTAGCTTGTTAGATGTTCCTGGTTCATAACCGTAAACTCCAGCGTAAACTCGTTTACATCACTACATTTTTCATACAAGTTTGTGATATCTGGAGCAATAAGGTACTTTGGTAATTTAGTTTGTCAACAGTATTAACTTTTTTATACTAGCTGGATTGATGTCACGTAAAAGTATGAAACTTTTAATTGAAAATCCGCTGTTAAATAGTTTTAAACTTCTTCACTTATCTTTCTTGGCGAGTTGCATGTGACATTGAGACCTTGATCTCGATGAATTCATTTTCTCATGAACCATGTAAATGCGGATTTAAATGAAAATGATAAGAGTTACGGAGCAGGTGTCTCCTCGGAGATGTCGGCTATAAATAACGTTTAATAAACCCCTCGTACGACTGACATGGAATAATACGATTCCGCAGACGAGACGGAATTCGCCCATTCTCCCCTGCGACTCGGGAGATATTGTTAAAATTCGCGGCGCGGTATTCCAGTAATTCATAATTTATTTTTGTTTCAACATTCATAATGGCGCAGTTTGTTTTAAATAAACTCCAGTTGGGATTAACGAGGACGTCGCCGAGTCAGTCCAGAAGGGATTACCGATTTTTTTTGTCGGCCGGCTAACGAACTTCGCTTTGATGGGATTGTTTTCGAAATCTGCGGTGCGAGGAAAGTGAAATGTTGCCTCGGGTTGGGAAACAATTTTCGGATCACGGGGTCATCTGGTTTTTTGTTTTTATTGACTTTATACGGTGTCGCGTTTTTTAAATTGATTCGGCTTTATTTTTATTACAAAAATTTCGGCCTTTACGTAACGTTTATAATTACAAAAATATAAAACATTTTGATGTTAATAATTTCATTAAATTCACTGCACATCTATGCAGTGCGTTATTGATACAAAACAAAATGTACTTTCAAATAATATGCTAGCTCATTGTAGCATTAATTCCTTTTATTGACTTCAATCATTAACGCAATGATTATCGGTTCATTATTGTGTTACAACGAGGATTAATACACATTACTCATTAGTCTAGCTCCAGAGGGATAAACTAACATAAATAGAATTTGCCGAATTAATTCGACTGCATACCGGATTGTTCCATTGGCTTGTTTCTATTTGTTTTTGGAGTAAAAAGTAAAGTAGGTTTAGTCATTGTTATTAAATGTAATGTAAAAAGAGATCATGTAAAAAGCTTTGATTGTATGATGATCTTTACAAAGTGGCTGGCTGCAGACAAAGATAGAGATACATAGGCACAGAATCAACCTCATTTACGTAAAATTGAAAAGACCTTACCAACCAGTCAATCATTGTGGACTAATAATCATAACGATAATAATTTATATGGAATATTTGATTAGATGCAAACTAGTGTAACGTTATTAATGCGAGTCAATGTGTGGGATTTACAATTAGTGCCTAGACGCAATTTAGAACGAAAAACGAAACTGTATTAAACTTACCATATCTTTGTGTTTAAAAGTAATAAACCCTTCAACTGATCATCAAATTAAGTCGCAAATGAATTAATATTAATTACGAAGTCACGATGTCACATTCAAGGCGAAGCTATATGGGGCGCGGAGGCGTAATACAGATATTCATACAGCGATAAATATTTAGTATTGTAGATTAATTTGCATACGCACGTATAGAGCAAATGTCTCGTTCATTACTATTGTGTTTGAATACTAAACATTTTGGATATATGCGCTACCGTCTCTCGTGTTGCGTCTGTATGGCGCGGTTAGGGTTGCTGTTGATATTATTTGCTAAGTTTAAATTTATGTTTTTCTAAGTACTTTTTGGTTTGTCTTTACAAGATGAATTTGAGGAGTTTTCAAAAAGAAAGCTAGGATCAGAGTTTTTATAATATAGAGGAAGCGCTGGTACTTCAAGAACGTAGATAAAAATGGTGGTACCGGGCCACCTTTTTCTACTTTCCTATTATGAAAACCCGCACTAGGCCATCCTGGTGGACTTTATGGCCTAACCACTCTCAATCGTACTTTCGATTGTAGAGGAGGCCCGTGCCCTGCAGTGGGACGCATATGGGCTGATACAGATACAGATATATTTATGCTAAAATTGTCAAATATTAATCACGTAGTTCAAACTTAAAGCATATGTGTGTATGATATATATGTACGTGTTGAAATGCTTCAATAAATAAAGCGCCGACATTCAATTTGAAATGTAATCAAATTCGATGGTTTTATTCAAAAGCGAAAGCTGTTGGAATATTAATTGATTCAAATCATTTTTTTCATTTGGGAAATAAAAAGTATTAGGATTCTAGTATAAAAAATCGTGAACGAATGACAATTGGCAGGTGTATTAATAAAATTTTCCAATAGTCATTTTTATATTCATTTGCCCCACTTTTGATACTCAATTTCAATTAGTTCCATCGAAAGTCACTACGATCAAGTGAAATAGAGTAAAATTGTGTGCTACTATAACGTTTAATATTACCAAAAATATTTGCTTTAGTTCTAAAAATGAACCAATATAAGACTTATTTGTAGGAAAAGCAGCTGGATAAAAATTATTATGATCGTTGCATCAGTGACCGTTAATATGATTTACTTACCAAATATTGCACTACCCACGCATAGATTGGAATATAATTATTGTCAGTTAACAACCCTAGCGGCGGGAAATAAAGCGGTGAGCCGATTGTGATTGGATGTGAGCGCGGCAGTCGAATGTTTACGATATTACATCTGTGTTCTGTGTGTGACATCGTGCTTAGCAATTAGGCTTTGTTGGAGTAATTATCAAAGGAATTAAGGTGGGTCTGAAGCATTGACCTAAATTTTGCTGAAACAGATGAAACATTTACTTAAATTGTGAAAATAAGGTTCATCTTCGGCTAATCAATCATTGCCGCTACTCTCGTTTTTGCGAGTTCTCAATTGTAAGACATTGGTTTTCGTATCTGATCTGATGGTTGCTAGCCATTATACCTATTTCTTATTTCTTGGAATAGCAAGACGAGCATGTCATTCACCTGACGGTAAGCGAGACGATTGCTCAAGGACAGAAGCAAAACCAAATACAAAGCAATGTTAGGCCCTGCCATCCTCAGACATAAGATGTTAAGTCTCGATTTGTCCAGTAGTTAAATACAATGTCTTTTAATTTTTTTTTCAATGGCAGATGAAATATACATTGCGGTGGTAGTTGGTACCTACCCTGGCGACCTAGGAAACCTATCATCAGTAAAAATATTAATGACAAAAATTGGGTTTGTTCCCCAGTAAACTTACATTTTTCACAACTTTTAAAACCGAGTCATACCAACAGCAATATCACGAAAATATTATGCCCTACCAACTCATCCATGAACGCTTCCCGTTCATATAGCATCCATAAAGCTGCAAAATGAGATAAATAGCAACACAGCCCGGCATGCTCAGCTCATAAGATAGGAACTTAGCACGCCTCGCTTTCCATACGACACTTAAAGAAGATGGCTCAAAGTGCAAAGTTAATAAGTAATTTTATGTAACGAGTTTCCACGGAAGTGTACGGGATACGTGTGACGCCAAATTATAAAAATGTAAATTTGACATGTTTACGCGGAAGGGTTCTTTAAGCTCTGGCTTAAGATTTTTATGAGAAAATTATGTAAGCTGTTCCGCAAAGGGGTTTTGCATTCAGTGTGCAACATAGCGCAAAGTTAAATAGAAAAGCAAGTTCAAAGCGTTATAGCTACATATGGACAAGCGGAGGAACTAGGAATGAGTTTTGATGAACTGACCAGGTAGTACATCTGTATCAGACAAGGCCGATGTGAGGCGATTCCTTTGCTCTTGTTTTTTGTATGGTAGCCTAAAAACGTCATGTTTACTTATTTAGATATACTAGTGGTCGACTTCGAATTCGACCAAATCAAGAAGAGAAAAAGTTTTTACCTGTATGATGATGTTGTTATTCTGATAATTCGTGCACATTTTTTGTACCTGAATGTTGTTATTGCAGATTGCTGCTACAGAACTTTCTTTATGCATATATTGATAGTCCGTGTACATTTAAATGTATCTTACTGCTACACAATTTGTATAAGCGCTCAGCATTTCACGTAGTATTCGTTAAATAAATCTTTTCTGTTTGACATTCAACAAAACCACAGTAAACAATTTTTTCTGATTGACATTCAACGATGTCTATAATAAACCAAAGAAACAATTTGACCAAAGAGTATGTATACGTGTACAAATACTTGTGTATGCGTGTGTCAAATGCATGCTGGTTTATTTATTGATTTAATGTACTTTTTATGCATTATTATTAATTTTTTTTATAATATTATTGCCTCATTTATAATTAATATTCTCTTTTAATATTAAAATTATTACCTCATTAGGCAAATAAAACCTTTTTTTTTATATGTCTATGTCAGAAGAACAAAATAAAAAAGAAAAGAAACAATTTGACACCAGAGTATGTATGCGTGTACAAATACTTGTGTATGGATGTGTGTGTGAAATGCATGGCAGTGTGTGTAATGTTTTATTTTTTGATTTAATGTACTTTATAAGCATTATTATTGAAAAATATTAGCATTCTCCACTTCTCCTACACATAAACTATAAGTGTGCCAAATTTTATGCTCCTGCGTCCGCGCAATTTTCGTAAAAAGGGATCCAAAGTTTTTGCATCACGTATTAATATATAGATATGGTGTGATGTATTTGTCACTTGAAAACGAGTCTATTGCTCTTTTACTGTAAGTCCAGTCATTTTTAATTTCCCTTATTTTTGTATATTTTGGCGTAGAGTCCAAGCAATTTAGCGGTTTCGTGTAGCGCTAACATTTTCGAGTTCAATCTCCGCACAGATAAATATTTGTGTTAAATTTCTATGACAGATATTTATTTTTGATTTGGGTGTTTGTGAAAACTTAAGTTTCAAATACACGAAATATTCACAAAAATAGTGAACACCTAGTGAGGAGATGGGGTACAGTTTTTATGTAACAAAAATACTAAAAATCTCTCATCTCCATTTCAGTCAATACGATTGCCATTTTCGTATCTATTTTAAGCTTGATGTTATTTTAAATAAAACTGACTGTTTTGAACTGAAGACGTGTATTTTCTCTTAACAATTTACAACTTGACAGACACAGACTAAGGAGTAGAGGACAGAGACAATAGAGTAAAAACAATACAGCCAACCTTTATATAAAACTTATAATTATTAACACAACAATAATATATTTAAATTGATCCTCTTTTAACAAAGCTAATATTGCTTGTATTATGGCTGGAATGGCTTTTAAACGACAATAAACGAGATAGGGTGCGACATGAGAGATAGGCGCCAAAACAAATACATTTTTCCCCTCCAAGGGCGCAGAAAAGTGGGTCATTCTTCTCATTTCGGACCGTTTCGGCGTATTAATCATTGTTTCTTGAGTGCAGAACCCTGTCGCACGTAAGTTAGGTGAGTAGGAGTATACGCGTGTAGGCTCAACGCTAAGAATCTATTTAGTGGAAATTACGTTGGGCGGTAATCATTTCGCGGTGGGGATTAAGGCTAATTTGTGTTGGATTGGATTGTTTCGTAGTAATGATTATTCTTAATTTATTCTTTCGGAATAAGGAATTATATTAAATGCACGCAAAAGTCGCATCAGCCGAATCGCCAAAATATCAGTCGATATTTTGGCGCTGTATTTTGATACGTGTCTTATGTTGGGGTATCAATTACTTCATAAAATTATCAGATTTTTGTTTATTATTTACGTTTGCATTAATTTAGTAAATCAACTGGGCGTTGGAGGTCCATTTGATAATGCGACCGCCACACCCCATAATCTTTTAAAATAATATACATATTTGGTGGTTTCCTAAAGCTCACTACACACCAAAGCTGCCGGGTTGGCGACTCACCCAGCCGCGCCGTCACAACCTGGCTGGCTGCCTATAAGAAAATAATCATATCGGCGACAAGCGCCCGCACGTGTTGCCCGCCGACATGTTGGCGGTATAATATGCTCTGCTCAGTTGCCCGGGTACACTCAACTACGTCATAAAAATGTTCATGTAAAGTCGGGCCGGCGGCATATCGCTAATCAAGTATTTCACCATGCAATGAGTGAAGTCGACGACTAACCCGCCAACAAAAAGTTGATAACATAAAATAGAACGTATCGATAAAAAGGAGCCGAACGCTATGTAATAATTATATTACTTAATCTAGTTAAGTCGACTAATCCTAATGCACCCCAAACTATTATTATACAATTCTTAACAATCAGTATGAAATGTATCTGTGACGTAATAACAATGTCGCCTCAAGTTAACATACAGCGATGATAACGTGTCATGAAATTATATCGGTTTTGTAACCGTAGCAGCTGAGTTTCTGAGGTTGATTTAATTGGAGCGGGGACGGGTATTGTAGTCAACACTCGAGCCGTCTGCATGTGATATCGCGAAACTTGGAGATGTCTCGGGTTCTATGTAATGTCATCTGTGTCAATCAAAATGTAAGCTTGTCGTGTGATGGGTAGTGTTTAGAATGGTTTGAGAGGATTAAAATGTTTTAGTAGGCGTGTTTGAGCTGTATTATATTTTCTTTTCAGAAATATTCTATTGCTGTGAGCGCCGCCTGGGTAGGTGCCACCGCAATTACTATTTCTCCCGCTAAACAGCAGTTTGAACGACATAGTGGCTGGACTAACTACTGGACGTATTGATTTAACATCTTATTTCTCAGGATGGCGATCGTAGTGGATTGTCAAGCATAAGCAAAGCTTTTTTTATTACACTGCGCTTCTGTATGCCTCAGTCTTCGTTGCGCCTTAAGTTCATGAGTTCATATCGAAATGAAAATTCCTTCCAGAATACACGCATGAGAATATCTGCAAAGGGAACATTTGTGATTAACGAGGACATACTGCCTCGGTTAATGAATACTAATATAACCGGTATAAGGATATTGTCTAGAATAGGAGTATCAACTAAGCATTGCAGTTAACCTCGTGCTATTGACCACAAATCTGCCAGCCATTGCTTCTCTACGCTCTGTTCAAGAGACATATTGCTAGAAAGAGAAGCACATGGATCGTCAATCTGCAATTTCTGCCTTATTACACAAGAAATATCATTTCTAATTAAATGTAAATATTTTACTAGCTCAATCTCTAACTTAGAGGATCTTAACGCGCCCTTGAATAACGAAGGGGATTTAGTGAAGAAATATGAATACATTAACCCACCCGCGTCAAGTCTCAAGTAATAAGAAAACGCTCCATTTATAATCTTGGATAAAACCCATCTAACGATAGAGTAACAATTGCCAAATCTGTATCACATGACGACATATGAAGCCATGGAAGTTTATTTTATGAGGTTAATGCAGAATGGTTTCAACTTTGAAGTGATAACCGCCAATATAATAATTGTCTAAAGTAATTTGTAATTATTTAGGCTCATAATAACTCAGGTTTTAAAACCAAGAATATATGGATTGTACCAAATGCTCAAGTATATAATAAAAAGGACTTGTTCGATCAGGAAGTTCATTCCGAGATTTCATATCAGCCATTCTTGCTCAACATTGAACTGGGTCGTCAGATGTAATATAAATTGATAAGTTTTGCGGAACCCGCAGAATTGGACAATAAAATACAACCGTAGAAATATGTCGACTTTCGAGATCTGTTGTCGACACTTTTATTGTCCGGGAATACTTTAAATTATTGAGTTAGTTTTCAACTTTTGACGATAACTTATTCATGTTCCCTATTAGAAGTGAAGTTATTAGGATAAGCTGGTTTGATATTTTTTCTGACCCATTTAGATTTGATACGTTTTAAATTACATTATACTTTTTTAGTATAGCTGTTCTATCGTGATCTTTTTAAGTATAATTGAATAGAACAACCGACAATAAGTCGGTTCTGAATCAAAAGCCTCCGCCATTTCAGTGATTGTATTGAGATAATTGTTAGTTCTTCTCAGTTTTTAGTTTTGTTCGTTTGTGTATATTTTAAAGGAATTAAGTCATTAACTCTTTTGTTATGCCCAAGATATGCGTTTTACAGTCGTGTAGATTTTTGTTTTCTCAGACAATCTTTTAAAAAGCATAGTGGTGACAAGAATTATAATCATATAAGTTACCTCTATGGCTGCAAATACATCTACTGATGTTATTTACATGTATTGAAAGTCGTCGTCTGCTGCAGCAATTGTGTGGCCTTCCCCTGCGATAGACGCTTGGGGTTAGTATACTTGCGAACACTTTTAATATGAATAGATATCTGCGAGGCAAAGGTACATAGCTATAGATGAATATATTCAACTAGGTTTCTATTAAGTTTAAGTTTGAATATCTTTTTATGTGACCGTATCCTACGTATGGTCGTTGAGACGTTAAAACGTTATGAATGCTAAAAATTCTATGATTAACAGTCTGTATTATCGTGATAAGAGCGGAGAAAAGTTAGTAGTAAGAAGGAAATGAAAGCGGGGAGAAGAAGAAATAACTCTAAGTTAAGCAACTGATAATAGTTATCATATCAAATCGTCACGACCCTTGCCTTTGAATTTGTTTAACTGCCACAAAAAGTCCCTTTAGTAGCGATCTGCTTCTAGCGACTATTTGTAATCTTCAAGTATTTTTTTTATCAATTTTAAATTCCTGTCGAACCTCTCACAAATAGTGCTGCTAGCAATGACATTGTATAAAATAACAGCAACGATATGAAACCGTTCACCTTAATACAAGACGTCGGCTCTTCAATAGCAAGTTATTAGTTTCTTACAAGAGATAGGCGGAACCGCTCACAGCTGGGTACTAAACGACGAATGACTATAATATCGAACACAGTTACTATGATCGGCTTTATGGCAACCATTAATAATAGAAATACCTATGTGTAGCTTGTGAACTGTATTTGATCGTCTTGTACTCTTGTGATGTGAAGATTGAGTATTATTAATTTTGGTTTTGATCACGCGATTATTGCATTTTCATAATCAAGGTTTTCGCAATGATTACTTTAAGAGGTAATTTGTTTTATTTTTTAATATCGACGGATGATATATTTTAGTTCGATTTGTTATTTTAAAAGTGTTATTAATTTCAAGCTTATACGAATAGATACATGGCACAAATGATTAATAGCATTTAAATGTGTTCTTTAAGTGTACGAATGTTTTGCGGGTAATCGTTTTTTTAGTATACCGACATCTAGCGGTCCATGCTAGAATTGCTTGCTCCAACTAAGGCTCGGTCAACCGACTATAAATAATATACCATAGACAACAGACGGTGTTAATGGCGCTTCTGCATAAAACACGCTTTACTAATGGGTCTGCAAGATGATTGACGATGCGTATTGACTTCAATAGCTCCGGGCTATGTGGCCACACCACGACATTTATGTGGTGTGACCATTGATCGGTTTATGTTCGCCAGTTTATAGTCGTTAGATTGGGAGCTATTTGATATGAACTGTTCGATCATGCATTCATGTCTTAGAATTGTGTTAGGTTTATGAATAAGGTCTGTATTACTAGATGTGACATTGGTAAATTAGATACAATTGATCTAAAGCAAATAAGCACTGTACTCTGGACTGAAATATTTATTGGTCATACGAATTGCAAACATGCCTACGTGCAGAAAAAAAGTTCTCCCTTTCTCGTTTATAATTGTCTCAGTGTATGTAAAATTGGATCTAATAGATTAATGTAATCAATATTATATTACAACACCAGTAGACCATGAAAAATCCGTAACAAATAATATAAAAATCGTTTTCGTTTTGTTTATAGAATTTTGCCGATGCTTATTCAAACGCGGTCACAATGCACCACAGTCGTTAGCGCCATTGGAGCTCCATTCCGATTTTCAATAACCGAACGGTTTGCTAAACACATTCCGAGTTCAGCCCTACGTTTTGCATTTGACATTAGCGCTGAAGATTTACCGTACATTGAACGCTCCCGACCCATTGTCCCGCGACTTGCGCTTGTAATCCGCGCATTGTGATAGTAATGAGGATTTTCAGCCCGAATAACCAATAATTTCGATAATACAGCTCGATTTTGATCGGCGGACCGGTTCTAATGTTGATTCGTGATTAAGTACGACATTGACAATTATTGTCGTATTAAGATCGCGTTAGGGGATGATTGGTTGCTTTGAGGCTTTGTCGTGCTTCGTTTTTTATGTTATGAATCTGTAGAATTGTATTTGTGTATTTTTCAGGCTTTCAATTTTAAGTGCTGATTGATCATCAAAATATTTGGACGTGCGCTCGCCTCTTAGTTGCGAAAATGTATAAAAAAATAACCTTTTTTACAATTTGCAGAAATACTAGTCTTAGGTTCCTGTTCTTTTTGTAAGTTTTTGTAAAATAGTCCTTAGTTCATTAGATGTGCTGTGACTTGACGGTGCTCCTGGCATTATTGCCATAAACGGTGGTGGCCGCGTACCATCAGACGCGACACTTGCTTGTTTGAATCAAATTAGACAATGACTACCATTAGATTAACAAATTATGAATACACATTACTGTATTTGTAGTTTTTTTTGGAAACATTACGCAAATATATCCCTTGATTAATATCTTACCATCAGACGCAACACTTGCTTGTTTGAATCAAATTAGACAATGACTACCATTAGATTAACAAATTATGAATACACATTACTGTATTTGTAGTTTTTTTGGAAACATTACGCAAATATATCCCTTGATTAATATCTTACCATCAGACGCAACACTTGCTTGTTTGAATCAAATTAGACAATGACTACCATTAGATTAACAAATTATGAATACACATTACTGTATTTGTAGTTTTTTTGGAAACATTACGCAAATATATCCCTTGATTAATATCTTACCATCAGACGCAACACTTGCTTGTTTGAATCAAATTAGACAATGACTACCATTAGATTAACAAATTATGAATACACATTACTGTATTTGTAGTTTTTTTGGAAACATTACGCAAATATATCCCTTGATTAATATCTTACCATCAGACGCGACACTTGCTTGTTTGAATCAAATTAGACAATGACTACCATTAGATTAACAAATTATGAATACACATTACTGTATTTGTAGTTTTTTTTGGAAACATCACGCAAATATATCCCTTGATTAATATTTTGCTTTAACACTAATAAAACTTACACGTTTCGCAAAATTCCTGCATAGGAAATAGATTTCGCAGGATTCATATCACTCATGGATATACCTTGACACTTTCCCACCCACAAACCACTGCAACTCCTGTCAGCCAGGATCAACAGTGGCATGCAAAGAATTGACACCGAGCTCCGAACATCAGCGAGTATCTTAGGGACACTAGCTTGTTTTTAACCCGCATCGAAATTAATCAGAAAAAAGCAAATAGGAAGAGTTCGAAACATTTTGTATGTAAGTATACTGTATATGCATTTACAGTATGTATAAATTGCTCCATTGAACAGGTTACACCGTTCACGCTCCATTTGTTTGTCGATACTCCGGTGTCAAGACACACTTGGCCGATCATATTCCTCTCGGTTGGTGTTTGAGTACGCCTTAAAAATATTCGTATATTTCACTGCAAACACGGCATAAAAAGGAAATATGTGAAAAATCGCTGGAATCAAAACTCTTCTAACGGGTCACCATGGAAACCCGTGGATAGGCTGAACCCGTAACATAATGTACTTGATATTTCTGTGACCGGTTTTCCACTATCATAGACGGTAATTGCTTCGGTCTGTTACGCACATCGCACTATCAGCTTTTAGGTTTATATTTATTTATATTTCGTTATCAATATACCAATATCATTTTATAGTGCATCTAGCATAGTATCCAATACGGAAAATAACGTATCGCCTTTATACTCTCGCACACATGGGAGCCCTCATATCCAAGGTTTATCCGGAATATATGACAAACGCTCTTGCGAAACCCGCGCGAACAGCGGCGCGCAAATCCTCCGAACCGCGCCAAATGGGACCATTCTCAACGCACACATAGCCGCATCAATTCTGTTTGTGAATTTTACAATTTCACTCAAATATTTTTATATGGGAAATAGTTTGAATAGATAAATTGTATTGCGGCTTCGTATTTATCAGTTTACATAGTATCGAAAGCTGGGGAATGAATGTCTTGTTATGCAAATTAGATAGTGCGCTCGCGGCTCGGGCTTCGTTTCAAGGAAAATGGTGTAGTGTTCGAAACCATTTGTTATTTATAGAGTAGATAAAAATACTATCTAATAACTTTTTTTTATATAGTTTTGTTTTAGATTTATTTATATAAAGACGTATATAAAAGCTTGTTAACTCTTAACGAACTGAGGGAGTTAATTATGAATCTATTCAATTCTGATTGATAATTTGTATTTTAAACAAATTAGGAAACGGAAAATGTCACATATAGATGGCACGTTTTACCACAACCATTGAGGTATTATACTAGAGCGGACATCGAGAACAAAATCTCTGCATACGGTGCATGCACAAGGGTACATATTGAAGCGAGAGGGAAGATATGTTACTTCTTAGGCGTGACAGAGACAGAAATAGAATGTACCGTTCATTTTGTTACAAACATTTTGTTTGCAGCGTCCCCTCTAGTATATTATCTCAATGACCACAACAAACATATTAAAACATATTCCCAACGCTATTGCAACAGTGATATTTTAAGAGCTTTTGTGTTCATAATATTAAATACATATTTATAATTCGTTTGTACAACACCAAGGGAATCCTCCAATTTGATAGTATTACGAATAATACCATTGTGGGTTTGTCGTGTGATCCCTTCAAATCCTCTAATATAATATGTATTATGTTTTATCGTATGCATCTTTTGTTTATTTTGTTGTCTATCTATACGGTGGAACGTTGCGGTATTTTATTATTATTGTTATTTATATTGCCCATTCTGTTCCGTAGGGGATTGTTCATTTAGCAAATTGCAAGCAGTACGTTGCCTGGATTAATGCGAGACGCGAGTGTCAATAACACGCTGGAAATTAATCAGGATCTTATTAAAGTTGTCTTTGGCAGTTTCAGTTTCCAGAAACAATGATGTATCCATTATTGTTTTAAATATACATGCATATTAAGGAATGAGAAATGACGAGCTGTTGATTGACCAAATTAAAAGGCGTTTTTAAATTAGAGTTTTTTTTTTCTTTTTATTTGCTAAATTAATAAGACATGGAGAGTGGATCTTTCGCATATGTTCAGCGTCATGCTTTCTCATAAACAAATAAATAAATATTTTAATAAGTGTTAAGTTTCAAGCCCTTTAATGACTGGATACAATATCCTACAAAGCAGAATACTAAGTAAATGTAGTAGTAATATACGAACGTGTATGATGTATGAATACTAAATAATGTTAGGTTTGGTAAATAAAGTTGTTGCATGTGAAGGCCAGGCCATCCCTAATAATAATGATTTAAAAAATCTTTTATTGCTTTTAATCACTTAATTACCTGCCATAGGTGCCTAAAGTATGTGGTTTTTATAGATCTTGTACAAAACGTTGACATTCGTTTATTTAGTTATTTTTTGTTAACGCTGTATATACAAAGTACATAAGCGGACTTATGGCCTGAGGCATTCCAGGTAGGGGCGCACAAATAAATATAAAAAATAAGGTAAAAAGGAATTAATATTAAAATAATTTAATATATACATTGCTTATTATATGGATAAATAAAGACATTTGTAAATAAACATGTACACAATTGCTTATACTTATACATACAATCATTACAAATTCTGTATTCTTTTTTAAGAAACTTTGACTGACTTTATCTTGTATAAGATCAATTTGTGACAATGGTTTGTTCTCAACTTATCCTCCGCGGTTCTATGCGCTTGCTGTCAATTCAAACTTAGAGGGAACCGTATTATCTTCACTTATAAAGTTTAGAGCAAATTAAAGAGCGCTGTCAGCCTCCGTGGCGCAGTTGGTTAAAAGCTGGTTGAGAAAGGCCGCGGGTGGGACCTCCGCACCGACACAATTAATGTTTGTCTTTTAATGTATGTATTCAATGTAATTTCATTATATTTCATTTGTATTTCATTTCGCGTCATGACTCATGGTGCTGTGAGAGCAAATATTTTCTGGTTGTATTAATACACGACATCAAGACTAGATATTTCAATTTGGGAACAGGACTGTTAATGTTGACTGTAATATGTTTATAATTATTATTTACGGTATACGGTGTATATAATTGTGTACGGTAAGTAGGTACTGCTGCTTTTTGGGGAAGTTATTAATCGATTTTTGTTCACAGTTCACACATAGTGAAAAAAAGTTACCAATGCGGTAACGCATAAATGTCGCATCAAATTCAATATTATCCAGAAAAAGCCATGCAAAGATGCTTCCACAACCAACCCTTCTATAGTATCAGAGGGTTCCAAGAAAACTAAGTCTAGAAGATCCAATTTATAACACTAATATACTAATATCTTCCTGTTTGTCCCCAACTTCGCTGTAGGATGCTATGCTAGGTTTCACGGCAAACTCGGCAGGTAACGTATTATCTCCACTTATAAAGTTTAGCGCAAATTAAAGAGCACATTGTTTACAGTAAGTGTTACGGCTTAGTTAGCTAGTTGGAGTTTGTCAAGTACTAAAATATTATAGCAGTTCGCAAGTTGAGAATGAAGTTGAAGCTAAAAGTTTGTGTTGGGGTATAAAAATATTTGAATGCGATCTGGTGAGGGTAAATTGAAGCTTGGTGAAGTTGTTGGGTTTTATGTAAATACTGCTTTTTACTTTTTAAATACTGCTAAATTTAATATTTGCTACAATCTAGCGCAGAATACAGCCTTTATGCATGCTTGTCCTACATTTTCATAACTAACCAATTAATTCAGTCGCATTCTTTTGTTTATCATTGATATCATTTATATTAGCAACTGGACCTTAGCTTATGTGTAAGTAACACATGACAGTGTTCTATCGTGCCAATGTGGACTACACTTGTGACAAAAAGCTCCAAAGCTTTTAATTGAAATAAATACCCCGACACTCAGATCGAGTCTTGTGTCGTGGTTATCAGAAACTACGAGAATTCTCGGTCTAACAAACATCGAGACCCGAAACAAATATCTGTGGATCACACTAGTTTCACATTCGGCGTTTAACAAACCTTAATATCTTCGGAGTCTGTTAATATCTTCAAAATATTAGTTGTAGATTGTTTCGTTTAAATATTATATTTAATGGAAAGTTGTTAAAAATAGCACGATTTTAATGAATCCATAAAAAGTTGTTAAGTAATTTTAATTGCCCTTTGTTAAATATTAAAGGACATTAAGATCGTTTGAGGAAAGCTATGTATGTCAATGTAAGTTCAAAAGCACCTTTTTTGTTTTTTTTTTTATTGCAATGAATACGAGACGAGCAAGTCGTTCGCCTGATGGTAAGCGATACGACCGCTCATAAACAGTAGCAACATTCCACTGCGCTCGCCATCCTGAGACATAAGATGTTCAGTCTCAATATGTCCAGAAGTTACTCTGGCTACAATGTCCTTCAATCCGAAACACAACAGTGCATTTACGCAGTGTTGTTTCACGGGAGAAATAGACATTGCGGTGGTACCTACCCAGATGGCCTCTCACATATGAGAGACCTACCACCAGTAAACCAGCAACAACCAACCAGCACCTATAACGTTAATGAGAAAAATACATTATTCTTTAGTATATCTTGCTTTCTTAATTAAACCACTATATAAATAAGTATATAATCCGTATTGTGAATACATAGCAGGCAAAATGACGAACATAAAGATCGTAAGAAGCACCAGTGTGGTTATCACATTTTTTTAAATGTTATAACTAAATCCACAAATAGGTTGAAGATGCCAATTGATCGCTATCCGTTTTCTTTTACCAAAAGCAAACCTACAGTGTACTTCGTTATAAGATGGGTATTTTAGGTGTCTAAATGCAGCGCTATCCATGCAGTGAGCTCATTGTTCGTCTATTCCTTAAAAATACTATTTTAGAGAATTTCTGTTCATTGCACAATACAATGGCTCACAGATCGTGTGTATCACAATGCATTGTGTGCAAATGGAGCTGGCTTTGGGCCGAGTTACGGGAAGGGCGGACGCACGACTCATTAGTCTCATCAGTTCGTGATGTAAACGACGTAATGTGCTCCGGCGGTTAGGTCAAACAGGATTTTGAATACAAGTTAATGCTTATGTTAGTGACAATACAAAATAGTTGATATAACATCAGCAGCTATAATTCTAAACCTTGAGGATGTGTTGTTTGTCTATCATGTATTAATACCACCAACAAGAGATCAGAACAAAAAGATCAAAAAAAAGAACAAGAGATCAGATTAACAATTTTATGTCGTTTACATAAAATTGTTAATCTTGCTTCTGTATCTACAAAACAAACATTTCCGATGGCGTTCTGATTACTCGTCATTCAAATATAAGTGATTGGTCATTTGGCCACATTTTGTAAAAAAATACAATACACAGTTCAAATGGATAGGAATGTTCAAAGCACTAAGTGCAAAACGCTACATACCTCTTAATGTAACGAGATTTCGAAATGGCATCTCAGACATTTCTGTGGCTTGCCTTGAACAATTTGAAAGTAAACAAGCACCTTGTCGCAAACAACCATTCATAGAGTTCTGGTTATTGTCAGCCCTCGAAGCTAAAGAAACCTCCAAATTTAAAAGGGAAATTTCGTGTAACCAATTTATTTTTATCGTCGAGAAATGCAATAACGGGATTTAAGGCAATTTGCCTCAGCGTCGGTAAAACGTATTTATAATCACGGAGATAAATAATTGGTCATTACTTTAAGGATTTGCGTCTTAATTTACTTTAAGGATAGATAAGTCGAGCGAATATTTTGTATTTACTGCTTTAAGATGTCTTTTAATGAAGTATATTAATAATAATAATATCTGTGGAAGCGGAACTGATTGCTGTGATAGAAGTCTTGATTCCGAGTTCAGATAGCATAAATCTATGGGATCCGTTATTTTTCTTCAATAATTTCTTTGTAGAAATATGCGTTCAATGCCTGAATATTGCCTGAGGTACGGTAATCAATATTACTCTCGGAAACATGGTATGATTACAGATTCCCACTGCAGTTGTAATGTATAAACAATACACAATAACACATACACCAATGACATTACCGATTCCGATTTCCATGTTGCAACGGTCCCACGCACTAACTTAATTACTACCGCATTACGCATCAAAGGTTATTGTAATCCGGTGAATAAGTGGATGCATCGGTTGTTTGAGTTAGTCGGGGCGAGGTTCATATCTGTAATCAAACCGTGCATCGAGATTAAGTTTGTTAGTCGGACGGTTATCGGAGCTCGTTATTAGTGCTTTGGGCAATCGACGTTCGTTCGCTTTATTAGATTAGCTGTTACGACGTGATTGTATAGCTTCTATGTATTCTGTTAATTACAGTTTTGAGTTTGCTTTGTTTGGAGTTCGTGTTTTGGGTTTTGTTTGGAGTAGTACCTACCTACTAGTGTTAACCCACATCTCGTGTTTATCTGCACTAAGTTAATAAGGGTCTAATATTAATACATCCTAGGATAGTGATATTATTTTTCGAATTCGGTCTATTGGGTAGTTGCATATCGCTGTTAATTGATTTCAGTATGTTCTATTAAGATATGTTTATTCTTGGTCTAGATACTGCATCCAAATAAAATATTATAGTTTGTCTGATATTCATATCGTTATACATATTAAGAGGCAACTATAAACTTCATAATAATGCAACATTTTCAAAACCAGACGCAGAACAATAGATGCAGTTTCAAAAATGCATCCTCCCACCACACATTAAATTCATATCTCGTAGAGCTCCAGCGTAATTTCCCTTTGAATAACTCAAACAGATGATACATTAAAATAAAGCTTAACATAAGTACATGCACACACTAGTCCGTATCACGAGTGCGCCGGTTTTAACGTTCCACCCGTGCGGTGCTGGCTGGCACTGTTATAAAACCATTTAAAAAAGTGCACGTACATAACTGTATAGAATTTATTCATAAAGATGTTGCGAGATGGTCCGCGGGATTACAACGCTGTAATGCGCTTCGTTGGTAATGAATTGCGCTTGGGATTCTGTTGCGGACATTTTAAAAAAGATTTTTGTCTGTGAAGATCCTTACCTGGATGACATAAGAAAAGTTACTCGACATTCAGGCTTTTAATTACAACTGACTGTACTTTATGATCAGCCAAGTTTAGTTTTATTTTTGTCTTGTTTACTTTATCAAGTTTAAGGTGGAAAAGTACAACCAAAAAGGTAAAGACTAAGCGGTTACTTAATACGAATTGCTACAGTAATAAAGTTGGCATTAAATGCCGCTTCTCCACGCCATAGTAGTCAATCCGGCTTAAGAGAAAGTTTGGGCTAAGGCTCTTATATGCAAATAATATTGACTTTGGGTGAATCATGAATTTTCGGACTACTTAGGAATATTTTTTTTCTTTCTAAAGATTAAATAATGGAAATAGGCGATGACCTTTAGTCTGTTTTAGTTATGGAATTGGTTCATATCGGCAAAATCAATCATTAATTATTAATATCTGGGCGTATTTTAAAAGTCTTTACAGCTTCAGCGTAAGTCGAATGTAAACCAAAAGGTGGTGTGGTCAATTTCTTGCATAAGACAGTTGTTTGTGGGATTAACATATATTTGTATCTGGACTGAAAATACGAAGTTATTTGTGATGTCTCTAAAATTGTAATTATACAGACCACATACAAAGATATATTATGTTATGTGGTTCAAACTTACCTTAATATTATTGGATTGAGTTAATACGTCCCGAACGTTATTTTGGCACTGAAATCAAAATCCCTAACTAGAATTAATAAATATGGTTTTGCTTTAATCATAATAACTTATCTTTTACCTCACTAAACCTCGTTTCTACATTATTTAGCTTTTGCCATTCACATTAACACGTCAAGGTCTAAATGCTCAAATGAATGTCGCATCAAAATTGGAAAGTAAAATGTGCATTCGATGCAGAAGTATGGAAGGTAATGGCGCTCGTTCGATGCATGAATGAAGACACGAAATGGCATTGTTTGATGTCGATGTGTATGCACGCGGCATAGGACTTGATAGTTTGGGAGTTGTGATCGTTTTATTGGTAATGAGATTGACGAGCATGGTGAATGCGACTCATCATGAGTGCTCGAGTGGGGTAGGTGCAATGTTATTAAAATGAATGTACCTGTAATAATAGATGAAATAAGACTTGTATTATTTTAGGGGTTGCGTTTTTTGCCTTGATTATTTTTCAGAGTTGTAAAGTATTTGAAAGCGGTAGTAATGTTTGTTTCGGAAGATGTAGAAGACTATTTAAATAAAACATCATTTTGTTGGCTTACGATTTCCGGCCGTATCGGTCTCAATTCAACCTTTTCAAAGGGGTTTGCAGTTTCTACTGCACTATCAAATATACTGTTAATCTAACCTGAGAGTAGAACTGTTCAGCTGCAGTGTAGTTAAAATACTTTTATGCCGTGCCACCGACCTTGATCTACTTGACTCTTCTTCACTGTGAATGCCTTTAAGCGTTTGCTCATTTGCCTTATGACACTGAAAAGCTCTGAGGTCAGAGTACAAGTTGAACCGTACTACTGAAATAAATATATAATTGTGTTAGCCTTTGAGTTACAGTTACGGGTTCTGTGGATGGAAACCGTTTCAGAAAGAGAGAGAGGATTCGTTTGAGATCATTTGTATTTGGAATAGGTAGCAATGATGGTGTATAAGAGTACGTTTCGCTTTTTTGAAATACAGTATGTATGTATGTATGCTGACTTGATAATATGATAGGATCAGTCATACAAATCGCTCATCCGATCCTTATTGACGCGATTCCGTCCTTTCATTTAGATTGGGAAGAGATAATATTGACTTTAGACCGTTAATATAATTAAGCCGGATTCCAAGTTGTTGACCTTATCCTGAAATTATTCAATTTCTCGAAAAATTTGGACTCTTAATTGAGTTAATTCTAAAAGCTGTATCTGTTTCTGCTCATAGAAGTCAATAATAACTTGTTTTGTTATATAAAGCTTAAGCTTTGCTTATCTTTAAGACATGTTACAACTTACACATATGGTTTGAAAACAATATACTTTACACAAAGGATTATTATATCCATATATAAATGTCTGCCACAAATTACATATTATTCTAGGTTATGACTCATAAGTTCCAGGGTTAAGATCTTTATTAATACGAAATCTAGCCCGGGTTGGTCGGCTTAAATAGATTTAGGTCAGTCTTTATTGATCTATATATTTTTGTAGGAGAACATTACAATCATTGTGTTTTTTTATGCCTATGTATGGAGAGACAAGCATACCATTCGCCCGAAAGTAAGCATTACTATCAACAGTAGCAATGCTTGGCATTCCAGTGCGCTCGCAATCCGGAGACATTAGATGTTAAGTCTTATTATGTCCAGTACTTCCTATGGGTATAATGTTCTTCAAACAGGAACACAACATTGCATTTATACTGCTGTATAGCTTTCGGTGGTGATCACTTACAATAAGGTAAAACGTTTGTATATAGCCGTATAAAAAGATCTACAAATAAATTCAGCGCTTAATACGCTTAATAAGAAACATCTGGTAATATCCACTTATTGTATCACACGGGCACCTGATTTAAAGCGCATTAAAATCCCGTCTCACGGCGAAATAAATTTCTCTTCAACGATTGCTAGATATGAAATGCGAACAGAGTTAACGAGGTGACAAATTACATCCTGCGACGTGCCACTGACATAATGGTTTCCCTAGCAATTAATATTTGTGTTTCAATCTCATCCGAACTGTTTTGTGAGATAATTGACAGAACAGGTTTGAATTTTTCAAAATATATTACGCTACGTAAAGTATTTGTTAGGAACTGTTTTAATTTTCTTTATACTGAAGGCGTAATGTACTACGCTTAATAATTTCATGCTGTCGGTATAGATAATCAAGTTATTAATATTTTTATATTTCTTTTCATAGTATCTAAATGTAGTTTGATGATTAAAGAAGCAAGGATAGGTCACGTCGCAGAATCTACGGGTAACTTAAATTCCGATATTTGAACTGTCCTTTAGTCTTATTACGTACATTTATTAACTTTATCGACACTGGGCCAATTTGGGGAATAATTATATTGCTGAGAGAGTACTCACTTTTCCTTTCACAATCGGCTCTTTGACCAACACAAACTCACGAAGCCTCTTAAAACGACTATATCATGTTACATGAGTTTTCCAAGGAGTTATTCCATTTCCATATAATACATTACATAAAACTAGTTGAATTATTAATTTCTCTCGTGTAAAATGCGATGAATTAAAACCATTAACATTAATTATGTAAGACGCTGCTAAGTTGGAGTGAAATTAATAAAATGTTTTAGTTGTTCTAGAATCTAGACTCTAGAGTTACGAGTAAATAATATGAGCACTTAGTTCGGGTAACTCCATTTAGTTGGATGTTTAGCGCTTAATGCAAAGCTGTTCGGGTTAGTTTTGAATAACATAGTATTATATGTAAATTATAAATAAAATTAGGAAGCGACTTTTTTCGCTTTTTCTATTGGTTAGTGTAATTGCTTTAGGCCCACGCTTCCTCTCATCTTGTATTTTTGTTTCATTGTCTTTCATTTAATATTTTTATATGTACGCAACGCATTTACGTACAAGTGTTTGGACATCACGTGCAGTGGTAATGACTTCCAGGTGAACTGCCCAATTGCCGGATTTGAGCAAAAAAAACATAAAATATGAATATGTTGTAATCTGTTGTAACACTGTATCAAAAAGCGTGTTATATCTCAAGGCCATTAGGCAGGTACTATTTGCTATTGGTAGAGCAGTAGGTGTTGTATCTTGTGTTTTATCATTGTCAATTGAATAACAGATGCCCTATTGAATCTGTATTCAGCATATGCTGAATATGCTGGATATCCATAAGCTGGTCTATACCAAGGATTTAAATCCAAACCTATTGAATACTGTTTGCTTCCAGCAACTTCCTGCAACCTTTATTAGGTCGTCTGTTTGTTAACATGAATATAATTATGTACTGTTTTCCAAATATACCCATTGTAGTATCCTTAAGTAAATTTCGATCTTAATTGATGTAATAGCCCCGAAATTAATTATAATGGAATGCAAATTACTAACACCTAGAACCCAAAATAAATGAGATTACCTCAAAGGAACAAACTTTACCAAGAATGTTTCAATTTGATGAAAATAAATTATGGAGTAATTATGCTAAGTCCGAGGGAAAAAATATGTATTCCCGTAATTTAAATTTTCAATGCTAATGCATATTATGTAAATGTGGCTTTGAAACAAATAACCCTTTGTTATTTTTCACCACCAAACAATATTATCGCTCTCCGCAATTTCCCTTTGTATGATTTTAACAGCGTCCATTTGGTAAAAACACGAGTGAAATTCGCCGGTTCTCGTCGCTATCTGTTTGTCGGAGGGCCAAACATCCGGTCCTACAGTTTGTTTGGTTCATGCCCTCTTTTCAAGGGCTAGATATCGCTGCTCGAGTTTCCTTTGCCGAATTTATTCCATAAATGGGTGTGAAAATGCGATGTCCTGGCCGATTCGCTGATTGTTTCGTACGAAACATACAATGTGTATTCTTTGTGCTTTGTGATAAGCTTTTGTAGTTTTAGTTTATTCTTGAGTTTATTCAACAGTGCTCCAATAAGATTTATTAATTCATTTATTCGCATTTGAATTGCAACAGTGATTTTATTTTTAATAAATTCCATGTCAAGGTGACTTTTGCTATTATAACAATGCAGTTCATTCTTTTACTTGTGTTTAAAATAAAATATTTCTATCGTACAACATTTTTCATAACATTGTTCTACAATAACACTTTATAAGAATATTATAATTTATGTGTATTAATATTGTTGTTGGTTAATAATATGATTCCCTTTTCATCAATCGAATATTGAACGTTGTGTCATCTACTAGGCTGATGTCCGCAATTGCACAGGAAGTCATCCACGTCGCTAAATGGATTTATCGTGCGGTGCTCCATCACATGTTTGACATTGAATGACATAATGATAACGTTATCAATCAGCCGTTTAGTGTTCAGCATATCGGGATTAATATCATTCAGATAATAGATTGTAGTTTATATAGAAAACCATAAATGAATCCAATAATACATTGGTTTTATGATATATTTTTTTAAATCCTGCAACACGTAAACCAGAAACAAATATTTCTTAATTTATTTTGAGCAAGCTATTTATTCACTGCGCTACAGAGTTAATTCGCGTATATAAATTGATTACGAGCTTACATACATTTGTGCTCAATCACAATGCTTCAATTTAAGGCACTACGGTTTGCTTTACACTTTAGCCTTGCCTATGTCATAAGAATTGTAGTCACATACCTTCACTTTCGGCCGAGACCACATCTCTAATCCCCGCGTTTTGGATGTTCATGCTCGGCACTGCTCACTTACAATCAGGTGACCTGTTTACTCGTTTTTCGAACCATAGTATAAAACACTCTGGTTATTAGCTCATCCGCCTACGAAGGTAATAACAATAATATCACTAACTCAAGACCTACATTTCAGCCGTTTGACTACAGCTTAAAGCGTCACAACCGAAGCGGTATCAAGGTTTCACAGGAAACCGTTCTGAAGAGACAGCTTTGTTATCGCGCTTCATTCCGTATGAGATTGCCGCAAGCAGAGGAATCTGTACTTTAACCCTCTTCCTCTGTCATTTTCTATCCTTAGGGGATTGGAATTCACTTTATTTACACTGGCATGATGAAAATGACTACTTTGCACTAGAAGGCAGGAGTACACTCCATAAGCAGTACGTCCTAACAATATTGTAATCATTCTTTTAATCTCCTTTGTTAAATGTTTTGATATATCGTGCATTTTCTCATGCTCGTGCCTCTTATGATGGGTACTGGTGTTACAGGGCATAATGTAACGTATTGTGGAAATGACCACGTATTTACACGCAAGCAAGAAAATTGCACTGATTTTGGCACCTTGCGTAAAGTAACATGCTCAAAACCTTTAGGTTCAACTATTAAATCGCCAAATAGTAAATAACAGCTTTATTGCTTCATTAACTGTCACAAGAATAATCCATACTACTGCTGATCTTGGCCAAAGAATTACAAAAAAACCTGCATCCAGCGGCTTCCTGCAATGAGTACCGGGTCATCTGTATACCTAGCGTAATGTAAAGTCTCTCGTAGTTCCTGATACCCACGACACAAGACTCGATCTTAGTGTGGGATCATGACTATGTATGTAACTTTTAGATGTACTTTTTGGATTTAATGATTTACGACGTCGGTTATATCAATATTCTGTTAATTTAAGACATATATCGATCGGCTATGTATGTCCATTCGGTGTATAGTAAGTTGTCGCTATAAGCAATGCTTTCAACATGCTTAACGCTTGAAATGCTTTCTTTGCTTCAGATCACCCGTGCAGCTTTGAAGAATTTTCTACATTGTATGGCTGTAAGTACACTTATTTATGTTTATGTAATGAAGTTGCTGCTGCTGTATCGCCCTCGATAACTTTACGTGGAGCGGCTACTTTGTGTATGAAAATTTTATTGAGCTCTCTAAGCTTTACTATACAATGTTTTCAATATTATCAATTCTAAGTGATACACAATAATTTTATCCGAATATAATATCAATGCATTTTAATTCTTCCGTTTACAATGTTTTATCATTGTGATTTTCTAATAAACATCAAACAATATATAACAATGAACATGTATTTGATATATTATAATTGATTGATTTGATTTATTCAAACAATTATTACAATCATCTGTGAATGAATGAAATAATATAATTTAATTCCCATTGACTCTGTTTATGTCGATTAGCTCCGCTTACTCTCCATGATGCCTCTCCGGCACAGGCAGTCCTTGTTCATGTTTAGTTCTATTTCTATCACCGATATACTCGTAAATATAAACACATTTATTTATAGTGAAATCTATAATTTCCAGTTCATTTGTATCCTTCATAGGTGGTTGACTATGGAGTGCCATGTCAAAAGTAATGTGATGTAAATGTATTTGTTCGTCTAGGCTTTTCAATACCGGATATTATTTTTTCAGCAGCAAATTTTTGGGTGTATTGTTTATATCAATTATATCTACAATATACATACATAAACTCACGCCTATATCCCAGAAGGGGTAAGCAGAGGTGCCAGGACACCCACATTTCGCCTTGTATGTTCCGTCCCATGATGTGATAGGTGGCGAGCCTATCGCCATATCGGGCACAAATTCCTGACTCTGGGCTGATAATGAATAGAAAAATCCAATATCACTTTGCCCAACCCGGGATTCGAACCCGAGACCTCAGCTTTGTAACCGTACCGGAGCACAACTACGCCACCGAGGCAGTCTAATATTTTAAGCAATCTAAAATTTTAGTACCGAAATAACCTGTAACCTCCGGCAAATTAGGAACGAATATTAAAGCCTCGGAAATAAATACCTTATTGCCATATATTTTGATTAGAAATATAGCAAGAAAAGATTCATGCTTGTTCATAAGTCCATGGCGCTAACTTATAAACTTTAAATAACAAGAACGAAGTCTCGGGAAAAGGCTAGTATTGGGAATTAAAGTTTATTCCTACAGATGCCTTTCAATAGTTTGTTGAGAATACGAGAGAAAGATCTTGTCAGTATAATTCTAAGGCATTGCCATCCCCGTGACAAAAGCCTGCATTTAATTGTACATATTGTTGGCAAGGGACAATGATGTATTTGAAAAAATATTTTTCTTAAAATTATTCTACATTGAATGAACTCATTTACGTGGTCCTGTATTTGAAGTTTTATCAGACAGAAATATTATAGACCTGGACTGACTACTAGTGTAATACGTTTATCTGTATCAATCCGCCTAAGATTTAATAGGTAAACTGAACAAAGGCTACAGATAAAGAAACGAGAGAAGTAACAATAGAAACGAGAGGCCGCGGATTCGATCCCTGCACCGACACAAATGTTTGTGAGGCGCACAAGTATTAGTCTCGAGTCGAGACCGAAAAGTCTTTCGAAAATACTTTCCACTATCAGAGCGTTCAGTGTATGATTTAATTAACGATATTTCAAAACACAAACTACGACAAAATATGACCTAATATCGATTCAATATCTAAGCATAAAATTTGTTGAGTACCAATTACGGATCTGCCATGAACAATTAAATATAATTAGGTAACCAAAGAGATTTTTGTGCGTTATTAAGATGGAGTGTTCGGGAACAATACTCGATTTTGGGTCACGGAATTTAAATGACTATGGTAATTATGTGGCGTACGTAAGGAATGGACTTTTCTTACTCGCTTTTAAGGTTTTACCGTAATTAATGAAAGGAGGCGGCAAGACTTATGATGTTAGCATCTTGGGATATTTATTATTTGCGAAATATTTGTGTTATTTTCGGGTATTCAGATAAATGCCAAGAACGACGATAGTATAGGAATAAAAAAATAGTTGGGAATAGAGAGAAGGATTAACCAATAGGACTCCGAGTATTTTAGTTCCAGAAAGAAATATGACAGCACAACTCCATTTCGGTTATCTGTCGCAGCGAACAGTCATATAGTAATCAATATTGGGTGCAGCACGGTGTTTCTATCCTAAAATGTAATTGTATCCTGCCATGAAAATTTTAAAACATACGTATATTAAACCAATATCTTAAAGATAAGAAGATGATATAACAAGTATTATTGCAGAAGTCCAATAGGAAGTACGGGAACAATTTCTTTTTGATTTATAGTTTTGTTTTGAGCACTTGCAAAAGTTTAAACTTCAACGAAAATATATTAGATATGTACATTATATTTACTGGGACTAGTCTGTATGACGGTACTAAAATTAATTGGAAAATCGGTTGTGAATAGAGCAAATATTTGGTTTAATTTGATTGTTTTGGCTTAATTCGTGACAGATAATTATAACGATGCGACTGGAAACAAAATTAATGGTCTCTGTGTTTTAATTGGACTGTCTGCTCAACTCGTGTGTACTACCTAATATTATAAGGTAGGTATGTTTTTACGATATGTTTAACATTGTATTATGTACATCACAATGTATTGATATTCCTTTACTTTATCTCAATTGATGTTTGTAAATATGTCGAACATTTTGAATACTCTGTTGCGAGAATATCTTTGGTCTTACTTAAAAATCTGGGTAAATAAAGTTCACTCACCCCTCAAAAACCAGGAACGCCCTTAATTGATGTTTTCAGTTGATTATTATCAGGTGAGACTTCTGCTTTTGCTAAGTGTGCTATTGTCCAGATATCCGTTATGTGACGTGTACCTTTGACTGTTCCATAGTGTATCTTAATCTTTATTTAATTCTGTTATGGCAATTTTCTCCAGGTAAAGTCTTCCGTTTATTATACATTCAAAATAACTTTCGTTGAAGCAAATATGAACTAGCAAATCGCTCCTGTCTTGCGCCACAAACGAGTTCCAAAACCTTACACTCCGGTGAAATTGACAATTCCTTAAATAATAACCGCTACCACTTAGCGATTTTAAAGACACCTTTTAAGAGCACTTCCAATTTCACGCAATTTTTGGTTAAATTACGATCGACTCGTCCATTGTTAGTACTTTCGCGTTCAGATTTATTAGGAGGTGGGAATATCGCAGTTTCTTTTGTCTAAGGCCCACCTTATTGCTCGATCCTGGCCATCGTGTGATTTATGATTCTTCCTTTCAGTTTTATACCTATGGATTTATTATGGATTATATCCGGAGCGGCAGATGTTTTTGTTTTATACGTCACGGACGGCAGGTTTCCGATCGTAAATAATGTTTCGGTACGCCTTCATTTTGCTTTTAAATTCCGTTTTGTGAACATAAATGGTTGGCATTACGGATTTTATGTTTTCAGGTATAATAAAATGGCTTGGTAATTTTTAATTAAATAAATTGGTTAACTATAAAAAATCCACGTTTTGGTTTATAGTAGAGGTAGTATAAATCATTTTAGTCTTTGCAAAATCATGACTGAATATTGAAGTTACAAGTGAAAGGTCTATTGGTATTTAGACATCTCGAAGAAAATACATTCTTTTTTTTTTTTTTTTTTTTTTTGTATATGGCAACTGATTCTGCTTCATTGAGAACATTACTGCCAATGTCAAGTGACCAAGTGACTCATTCATGTCAGTATAAAGTGTAATTTTATAGGCTATGTTTTTAAAGCGATGAGATTAAAATCAAATGATAATTATGTTACTGATACGAATAAGACATAGAACGCAAGTGGACATGTAAGGTTAGTTCATAATTTTATACTATACATATTTAGATACGTTATTAGTGATTTTAATGCTGGTTTATTTTTAAGGCTCAGGATGGATGCCAGGTTACAGGGGAGCGCAACTTTATTTCTAACCAATAATTCGTACAAGGATGGAGAGGAATACCGGGTGCAGTTGAACAATATGTGTACTATGGAACCTTCGTCAAGTCCACATTCACACAAGGAAGAATCCCTTACGTGCAATTTACATAGATGGACGGGCGATGAGCAATGACCAATTCTTAACCGAGAAATTATTGTTGATATATGCTTGCTGAGCTGTATTTTCGAGAACCATGGTCTCAGAGTTATATCAGGCTGTATTCTGTATAAATGAGCCCCTTTAAAGCGGCTTGTATCCTTCCAATAGGCATTCCACTCAGTCTCCAGTTGTTGTTTTGCAATGGAGACAAGATCATGTGAATAGACTGAAAAGTGATCTTCGTTACCTAGATTAATAGCACTTTTGGCTAACTGATCCACATATTCATTGCCAGTTATCCCTACATGGCTAGGTATCCATGCAATAGTGATTTGCAGATGTTCTTCACTACATAATTTAATTAATTTTTTTGTTTGTAATATTATTGGGGATATACCATTTTTATTAAAGGGATTACTTAAAAGAGCCTGAATACAACTTTTTGAGTCTGAAAATATAATTGAGGATGAAATATTGTGTTCTCTAATATACATTATACATTTCAAGATTGCCAAACATTCTCCTGTAAATACTGTACAATAATGTGGGAATTTAAACATATAAAATACATTGGCATCTTGATGAAAAAAAGCCACACCCACACCGCTTTCATCATTCAATTTTGAGGCATCCGTGTAAAACACTTCTGCATTCGGCCAACGAGTTGCAATAATGTTTTTTAACCTTGTGTCAGGATCTGGGGTGTGTTTATCAATTGCAAGTGTTAATTCAATTGTAGGAAAAAAAATAATTGACGAGTAATCCAAAGAGAATAAGGGATGGGTTGGAAATTTATTAATTGGACAGGATACAGATTCTAGTCTCCTATAGCTTTCTACAATGCAAGGTGTAGGTTTATGAGCCCAGTATGATCTAGTGTCAATGTATGTACTTAGTATCCTAAGTTTAGGCAATAACAAATGCGTATCATATTGGGATATCTTATATATATATCTGTCAGACAGATATTGTCGCCTGAGATTGAGAGGAGGATCAGAGCATTCCACCTGTAAAGCGTTAATTGGTGAACTTTTCATTGCACCAACCACAATTCTTAAAGCTTTACTTTGTATTACATCTAGCTTTTTTAATGCTTTCTTATTACATGGTACAAGTAAATGAGTAGCAAAATCTAAATGGCTTCTTACAATAGCATTATACATTAACCTAAGTGAATATGGGTGGGCACCCCACCAGACACCTCTCAGGCATCGCATTATATTGATGTTGTGTTCACATTTATTGAGAAGATGTGCAATATGAGCTTTGCCATTCATTTTGCTGTCAAAAACCTTCCCCAGAAATTTTGCCTCATTCCTTATTGGAATTATACATCCATTTAATTGAATTTGCAAACTTGGGATGCTCTGTTTTCTGGTAAATATCACAACTGTACTCTTTGAGGGTGATAACTCCAGAGAATTCAATGACAGCCAGGAGCTCAGCATATTTAGTCCCCTCTCCAATTGCTCTTTTGCCTCATTTATAGAGTGGTTAATTGAGTAAATGAGAAGGTCATCCGCATATTGCAAGACATTGCACACATCTGATATGTGGTGATCCATATCAGAAGTGTACACATCATACAGCAATGGACTGATAATAGACCCTTGAGGTAGACCCCTCCACACAGTTCGAGTGGTCAACTGAACACCCGGATGCCTCAGAGATATTGTTCTACCGGATAAAAGGTTAAACATGAAATCTGTCAATCTTTGAGGAATCCTTAGCTGAACTAATTTGTTCCTAAGGACTAAAAGATCGACATTATCATATGCTGCTGATACATCCAGGAATCCAGCGACCACTGAAGCATTTAGACTGAACGCTAGATGGATATCTGTCGTGAAAATGGCATGGCTATCAGATATACTACGACCCTTCCTAAAGCCGAATTGGGTTTCTGCTAAAAGCGAATGGTGTTCCAGGAACCATTCCAGTCTATTTTTAATTAAATGTTCTGGAACTTTTGGGATAGTAGAGGATAGAGCTATAGGACGGTATGATTTGGAATCTGACGGGTTCTTTCCAGATTTAGGGATAGGAATTATTATTTGGTGTTTCCAATGTGCTGGTATGCTACCATAATCAACAACTGTGTTAATTAATTTTAAAAAGTACATTAATGCATTACATTTTAATTTTGATAAAAATGAATAGGGGATACCATCAGAGCCAGGTGAAGAGTCTTTACATTGTTCAAGCACTAATAATAGCTCTTGGTAACTAAAAGGGGAATCAATGGATGTAGTGTGAGCCTGATCACGGGGGAAGTATTGATAGGGAATTTGAGAAAGGTGTGGGACTGAGGGAGGAGCTAACCTATCTAAAAAATCTTCCAGCCAGTTAGTTGAATATGAAGTAGCATTCAAATCTTTTTGTGAAATTCTGTAGCACCTGACCCGTTTCCAAATCAAGGAAGTGGGAGTTTCAGGTGATAAAGATGCACAAAATCTACGCCACCCCTGACACTTCTTTTTCTTCAATAGTCTTTTCGTAGAGGCGTCTATGTTACGGAAATTCAAAAAGGACTCTAGATTAATAGTATTGTTGCATATTGTTTCCGCCTCGTGTCTCCTCTTAACGGCTTGGGTGCATTCCGAATCCCACCAAGGAGGAGAAGGAATTTTACCTAGAGACACATTTTTTTTCTTAAAACATGTGTCTGCTGAAGTTATTATTAATTGTTTTAACTTGTCACAGCAAATATAAATATTCATTTGATTGGGCTCAGGCAAAAGACTAATTTTACCTTCTATAAAATTAGAATAAATTTCCCATTTGGTGTCATCCAAGATGAAAGGTAGCAGGGGAGGAAGAGTTGAGGTTTTAGTGCTTTGCGAAGGGAATGAGATTAAGATAGGGAAGTGATCAGAACCGTGGGTGAATGAGAGGCACGACCAAGATAAAAGGCTAGCCAAACTGGGGGAACTAAAGGAGAGGTCAACAAAACTAGGATTAATATTAGGAGGGGTACGACGAGTAGGGGAGCCATCATTAAGAACACACAAATCAAATTCATCTAAAACATCTAAAATCCTTACACTAAAGGGATCATTATTAAGAGCACCCCAGATCTGATTATGGCAGTTGAAATCACCCATTAAGATGATAGGAGGAGGGATAGAAGATAAATAGGTACGCAATATGGGAATAACGGAATTATCTCTTCTGGGTATATAGACAGAAATGAAAGAAATGTTATTAAAACGAATGCATACAAATTGAATATTTCTACTATTATTAACTATGGGAATCTGATTAAAATTTAAATTATTTTTAATTAATAGGGCTGCCCCGCCCCACCCGTCACTTCTGTCATCGCGAAGCAGAGTATACCCTTTAATACGAAAGATTTGGTTAGGTTTTAACCATGTCTCTGATATTGCACAAATAAAGGGTTTGTGTTTATTTAAAAGGGAGGATAAATACGTTTTATTTTTAATTACACTCCTACAGTTCCACTGAAGAATTAGATCCATTTTTTAAAATGTTAAAAATTGATAGAGTAATAGTCTGAATTATGTTACAAGCAACGTTGTTCGGTAATTTTGAATCAGTGATAACTTTAATCAATGATGATATTAAATCATGGATTGTATCCGTTGATACACTATCCACCTTGTCATGTTCATTTTCCACGTCTGAATTAACATGTTTATTTTTGAGGGCACAACCATTTTCAGGAGAAGGCATAACAAAAGATTGTATCAGTGCTCTATGAGATTCTTGACTATGAGATTGTGGGGTAGAAGGACGGGATTGCGGGGTACGGAATACAGTTTTGCGATATGACTTAGAAGACTTAGTGGCTTGAGTGTCAGGTGGAGAAAATACAGCAGTAGGTTGTTGAGGCGGCACAGCCTGAGGGGACACCATTACTTCGGCAAACGATTTCTTAACTAGCGGGAATTTTGTCATTGCTTCATTATATGACACATTATGAAGTGACATATAATGTTTGATATTCGTTTGTCTACTGTGTTCTGGGCAAATCTTATTTGTGGCGAAGTGACACCCAGTGCAATAGATACACACAGCTTCTGATTCCAACACCGAGCACGAATCTCCGGAGTGGTCATCTGTGCATCTATAACATCTCGGTTTCGATCTACATTGTGCACGTGTATGTCCAAACCTACAGCAAGCAAAACATTGGATCGTCGGATATATGTACTGCTCAACGGGTAATAATGTAAAGCAGCAATAAATTTCTTTGGGTAATATTTGACCATCGAATGAAAACACTACCGTCTGCGTTGGAATCCATTTTGGTCCATCTGGTGATACAAGTTTACGGTTGAGCCTACGCGTTTTTATAATTTTGCCAGTATTGGGAGGAAGTCTCACAAATTCAACAATTTCCTCATGACTCCACTCAACGGGTATACCTCTAACTAGACCGATGCGAGAGATATTGTGGGAGGGGATATACACCTTATAGTTATTAATCTGGAAAATGTCATTCTGTATGAACTGGTTCGCTAATTGACCTGTTTTAAACGAAATGGAAAGTCTATTACGACCAATTTTTTTAATTCCATCTTGTAAAACATTTTTGAGGTTATTTTTGTACAAAAATGCTCCAAATTTAATGGGATGTAATGTTGTCCCATCTGATGGAGAATTTTCGGATAGTTCCACATATGCAATAAACGGACCAACATCTTCCGGAGAATACAGAGCCCGTGTGGGTTTATTAATTTCTGAGCTCGAACTATCCATAACTGAGCGGCCGGATGTTGGTGAGCTAGATTGGGTTTCATCTAAAATGGATTGCGATAATAAATTGCTTGGAAGAGAGATTTTGTTGTTATTTTTTTTCATTTTCAGGATTGACCTCATTCTTTTTGTTTTTATCGCAGATAGCTTCAATGAGCCGGCCTGAGAGAAACTAGGGGCAGTATTTGTTGTGTGTGGCGGAACTGCTGAGGTATTAGGGGCTATCACTGGGGACATGATCTCCGGGGGAGGATCTGGATCCGGGTTTCGATCATAGACATCCATTTCCATATTAATATAATCTATTTACAAACACAAACAATAGACAAGCACGTGACAGAAACAAACGACACAAACAAAACTCACCACCAAATTAATACTTATGTACACTTATATGACAGTAATAAAAAGAATAATATATAAACACGAATAACACACTTTCACAACAAATTCACTAACAGTAACTAATTAAATGTATTTTTAATTTATTTTTCTCCCGACATAACCTATAAAACATGAATGTCGCACGGTAGTCAGAAGCAGAATCCATACATTCTTCTTATGGTTATGCATTATGCAACTGAATTTATAGAACCTAATGTAACCCTGTTTATTTAAGTACAAATAAGTATAAATGTCGTCACATATCACGAGCTTTTATCATCATCAGCCCGTATAAGCATATTACATTCAAATACACCTTACGAAATTTTCAAACTGAAATTTTAATTTTTGAGTAGCTCGTCTCCAGCATGACGTTACTCTTTCTTTCGCATTTCTTTTATTTCTCTGGTGCGAGTGGCGTGCACCTTGTACACACTGTAGAGCGGCTTGACACTAATCTCATTTGAGTTCAAGTTTCATGAGCACCGCCTTAATATTTATAAAAGTTCGTTATTTTGTTTTGCTGTTTATATGTCTTTTAGTAATAAATGCTTACATATTTGTGTAAACCTTTTGGTTTGTCTGTGTTGTGTATTTACTTCCTAATATTGTTGGTGAATGCATAATAATCCTCCTTTTCTCATTTCTTCGTATTTTCTCAGGAACCGTAAATGATGTAAATATAACAATAATTTTGGAAGTAGCACTTTCCGCCTTATCCCCTCATACCAGCTCCCATCTCATCCCATCATACCTAACCCTCCATCCTCCATCCCCAAATTAAATTAAATTACTATAAATAATGTGTCATCAATATGATGATGATGTGTGTCATTAGATTTATAAGTATAAATATTCCAAACCAACATTGTATAAAGACCCCTAAACACAAAGTTAAAACGAAAGCTTGCAAATTTCCATTCATCCTTATTTTTCTCGTCTTTAGCATCTGGGAATTCTTTTTCATGTTTTTAAAATAACTGGTGTGTTATTTGCAAACTCGATGTCTATTTTTTTGACGCAGCAGGTTTGCGGGGTGATTGCGACTCTCAAATCTTTTTTTCCACTCATGCTACGTGTGGCATGTCATCAAATGTTTAGAGAAAATATTTAAAAAAGCTCAACGAAAAATTTTACTGACCTGTTTTATTTCAAGGGCTGTTTATACACATTGATGTGAATTTTCGTCTTTAAGTATGTCATGGAATTTAGCACCAGCCACAATGAAATATTCTCTCAACTCAAAACTTCCAAAATAAATTAATATATTGAGAATTCTTCAGAAATTACAAAGGTCAAAGATACTAGGTTAGAGGTTGTTTAATGTACTTGTCTTATTTTACAATAATTAAAATTGGTTAATTATTAAATGGGTTGTTTAAATCAAATTGTATTCAAATTTTCTAGATGTCTAGATGGTTCGGGAACTTACCTGAGCGATGAAAGTATTGTATCTTTGCGATTTTTGCCACTACCAGGTAATATGTTTTTCCAAATTTGGTATCATATTACCTTGACTTACAAACCATATGTCAATATCACCTTGTATGCTAACGATTATTTTTATAATAGCAGAATTAAAAATATTCCGTCAACTCAGAGTACACACAAAACAGGGTTCAGTGAAATCCCATCTGCGAGTCCACGTTGACCGATGTAATTTATTTTCCAATGACATTTCGAAGCCGCTCCTAATCCAGATAAAGCCCCACTACTCGGCAGTGACTCCAGTACACACACTCTGACTAATGCACACAGATAAACCGGCTGCGTTCGCCAGATCTTCGGGGTTTTTCGGGATTTTTCGGGGGAATTTGTAATATTGAAGTTATTTAGTTAGTAATGGTGTTTCGGTCATTTGATGGAGTTTCATCAGTGGTTTTGCATTTCATACTTCAGCCCTTTCTATAGCTGTATGACAGTAAGGTCAGTACCTCATTTTCCATGTATCGTTTTTATTACGACGTTTTTGTAACCATTGCATTTGAGTGCAAATAGCTTGTCTTGACATGGGTAGACAGGAAAAAGCTTTACCCAGAAGTAGGATGATTTGGATATATAACATCAAAATTCTTAACTATATGATCCCTCAATTCACCCTCAGTATACGCAAAGGCGTGACTCATAACTCAGCCTACGCACATTTTCAACAGCGGCGCGGAGTCGAGACGCGGGTAAAATTAAACATGACCTCACAAATTAAGCGCCACTCGCAATGGCACACGACACACTAACACCTTCCCGACGCTTAGTTAAGCACTTAGTGCTTAATGCGCCTTCTGTTTTATTGAAATACTTGTAATTGGAAAGGTCGTATTTGCTTTTGAGGACTTGGTAGAGTTTTGTGTCCTTAATTGTTTGTATAAGTGGAGTCTCTACAGGGTATATCACTTAACACGACCTCGAATTAAATATTTTGTGTCGTGGTCGTTAGAAAACCGTGCTTATCATACTTTGTGTTTGAAAGCGGTTATGGATATCATGGTACTTTGGTTTAAAGCCAGTGTCTGGGCTGTAGCATTTTCGCTTACAGACGTCTATCTAAACAGCGAAATAATAATGGGTACTGTGTCAAACATGACAATTGTATCAAAATCCAAAATACATCGTAAGAATTTTCCATTAACCAAGTTGAAAGAAGATGTCACGCATGTGAACCATCCATGAAATAACACGCGCATGCATTCAAAATGTTTTTCTGCAACACTCTTTAGAAGTACTTAGTGAGTTTACGCGAAAATTTACCGACATTCCGCGGAGTGTCGAACAACCCGCCGCCGCGAAATAGTTTCGCCACACTCGATGTGAATGAAACGAGTCGGCGAGAGAAGCTTTTTAATTTCGACCTCTCTGCAAAAAAATGTATTTAGTAAGTTGTAAAGAGTGGCAAATGAATGCGGCTTGCGGAGGCGTCGGCGCCGAAGCCGAGTGTTCGCACGCCGCTAATGTTTTCCCTATTTTTGCGTGGATAACGCGTGTAATATTCCCTTTTTTGCATCAACATGGGATTTTTATTTCGTGTCGAGTGGAATTGGTGATGTACTTGAGTGCGGGATGTGGACTCGTGCATAAAGACTAGTTTTATGATTTTCTGTTTACATTTACCAAGTTTTAAATGTCATATTATTTTATGCTTTTATTAATGTGTTGCACAATTTTAGTTTTCATATTTTTATAAACGGTGTTTTCAGTTTTCCTGGCTTTGTAAAAATAATAAACATTCTATTGTTTTATCTATAACATTGTCTACTTCAAACCACAAACGAAATATTACACCACAATTAGCTATAAAAACAGGCTTAATTAATTCACGCAGGCAGCTTCATTTAAAACAAGTGTTGGTACAACGCAGTTCTACAGCGGAAAGAAATCCGGCCGCTAGAAGCAGCTTTTATTATAATGGTTTCTTAGATTTACGCGAATGTTACACATTGAAATAAAACTATTGTTTACGGATTTTATCGCGGTTTGGTTTAATTTTTACATTTTTTGAGTTCCCGACGTTTCGATTACTTTACAGCTTACGTGGTCACGGGGCGGACTGAGGTATTAGACGTCCGCTCTGTGACTGTTACAATTCAACTACCCTTATTTTACAATTATTAATTTAAATTAACTCAAAAAATGTAAAAATTAAACCAAATCCGCGATAAAATCCGTAAATAATAGTTTTATTTCAAAGCTTTTATTATAATAAAATCTCCTTGAAGACTGCGAGCGGTAAAACTGAACCACTCCAATGATTATTATTCCTTGGGCGTTCGATTTGCAGTAGAAAAAATGAATTCAATATGCCAGCACTCTGAGGGCGCGAGAGCTGTTCAATGCAAAATTCATTTATTAAGGATTCCCGTTTCTTGATAGTGGAGGTGTCGCTAATGTAGTGGGAGTAAAGGAAACGTCGGCCTGATATCTGCCCGGCTCGGCTGCTAAATGTAATGGAGCCGCTGTTTCTTGTAGCCGTTCCGAACTGGGTCACCGCTGCCGCTTAGAAACTGTGTTAGTGCTGCTAGATTTTCTGCACTTTTATTCCACTTTTTTTTTCTATTCCGACCCGAGACGTTTGCGAGCGGATAAATTAAATAAATTATGCCTTGCGTTTCAAAGTGTGGCAGTGATGGAACTTTCGCTTCTGGGTGTGTTTTAATATTTCGTTTAATTATAAGCAATTAAATTAGTGGTTTAGGTTTGATAATTAAAGGGTCAATAAACTGTGAATTTGCGACGGCAGGGTTCGCTTATTTGGGATAGTATTTGTTAGGATTGTTTCTTTAGATAAGCATAACTTAATGATTCCTTAGATTTACGCGAATGTTGAAATAAAACAATTATTTACGCATTTTATCGCGGATTTGTTTTTATGCTTACATTTTTAAACTTTCCGACGTTTCGATTACTTTACAGCTTTCGTGGTCACGAGGCAGCCGCCCAAAATCCGTAAATAATAGTCATATTTCAAAGCAGAGGTTAGTGATAAAAATGTGCACTTCAAGCACCAAAAATAATCTAAAACCCACATCTATGTCACATGAAAAGTTTAAATGAATATAGTTGCAATAAAGTAGGATAATGAAAACCGCCTCCTTTTTTTCAAGTCGGTTAACAAATTGCTTCGGTGTCCTGTTCTAGTATCACAGAAACAAGAAAGTGGCGTTATTAATCTGAGCAGATACCTTCAGCTTCCCGCACAGTCATCAATAACTCACGGCATCTGGCTGTCTAGAGATTTTATTCTCGTAAGTTAGATGGAATCTGTCATAGTGACTTGCGTCTGTGGGTAGCGGCTTGGGTCTAGTCATTGGATATTTTACTGTGTGAAGTAATAGAGCTTTTTGGGTAATTGCTTTACTTAACGCGTTTAAATTGGGCGTAGCACCAGTTTTTTTGAGTTCCTTAAATTCTTGTATTATCTTTGCTTATTGGTCTTGCATGAGAGGTTGTGTTTGTTACAATTTCACTAAGAATAAAGTTTTTTTTGCTAATGAAATTTAATTTTAACCACATATTGATATTAAAGCTATATTTGATTTTTGTGGTGATAAAAGAGGTGCTACAACAGTTGCTATATCTAATTTAGATCTTAAAGAAAATATATAAACAAAGATCACCAACCTATTGGCTATCAATAGCACCATTCGGCTTACACCCGGTATTTTATTTATTTTACAGAATCACCCAAAATTTCATCTACGAAAATAAACGCAACAGAAAATTGTTTCAGCTATTTACCGTGTAAACAGCTCATACGATATCAGCTTTGTTTTCCCCATATCACGGCACCTAATAAAAACAGGATCAAACTTCATTTCGTGCCAGCGACAAAGAACGCTCGCGGTATATAGCTTTCGAATCTAATTTACTCTGCGCTGTGCTGTCGTGTGTAACACGTTTTTGTACTATTACTTTGTGTTTTTTTAAGCGGACATATATGAGGTCTGTGTGTGCTTCCCTTGGCGTGAATTTTATTATATTTTTGTGTGAAATGTACGCGAATTAGCATATGTGTTTGCGGCTCGTAAATGTTGTCAATTTTTTAAGCTTTTACTATTTTTGATTGGGTGGATATAACTTTATTATTAAAATTAGATTAGGTAGATATTAATCATAAGTTTTAGCCGCAGGAAGTCCACCGTTGAATGTGGTGAAAGTGGCCGGAGTCCAGCAACTCCGACTACGGTTTACTAAAAGCATATAAAAATAAATTGTAAATATTAATCTGAGCAGATATTATATGACGCGGAACCGCAGTCTAGTTAAATCAAAGGGATAACGAGCTCTCAGCACGTAGTGTTTGACTTTGAACAAACTGTTGAGATGATGTAACTGCGCAGCGGCCACTACCGACAGTCGTTTAAAACTTTGCTGCATTCGAGCACCCTGTAACTTTAAAAGCATTTCGCAACAAGCATTAGGTCTGTGGAGTGCTAAATTTTACTACCTCCCAGTTTGATGTCACAGTTGAAACCTTAAATATTCGTTTACGTCCCTTTATCCAACAAAACATTTTCCAAAAGCTAATTGCGCGAAGTAATTTAGTTTCGCAGGCGAGCCGTGTCCGCGCCGGTCTTTCCTCGTCGCCATTTATTTCGAGGGCCCTTCCATTTACCTCCGGCGCGTTCTGTCGTTTCCATTTTACAATTGTTTTAATTGCAATTTCGGAGCGTATTCCCCAGTTATCAAAGTCCAATTTGCCAATTTGCGTTATCTGCAATCGGATTTTCTTTACGTGCCGACATAAGTGCGTCTCGTTATTTTACGTGACGGTGTTGCCATCTGGAGTACTTTGGCTCGGGTGCCTTTTGTTTAAGTTTTAATTGCTTTAGTGGCTGATTAACTTCATTTTATACACCGTGTAGCTTTTATATTACGGTAATTCTAGTGCCGTAATGATTGAAAGAATTAGTATTTTGATATGATATAAAACTGACAAATAGTATAGCACATAACAAGGTACGATACTCAAGTACAATATGAGTCTGGTCGACATTGGAAATGAATGGAGTATGGGTGGAGGTAAGCTTAGATGAGCCTCTGGTTACACTAAACCAACAAAATTTACAGCAAGACAAGCTCTATGTCAACTTTTTGTCAGACAATCCCAGTCCGGTCAAGCTCAATCAAACTGTAAAATAGAAACGGTAAGGCAAATATCACGTTATCTTCATGGACTGCGAAAAAAGGATCGCACAAATCACTCCCCGGTCTAGAGAATGTACTCATAAACTCACGATGCACAGCTCGTACCGCTTCGCTACCAGTATCATTACTCCTCGTTAACATTGTGCTTGTTGATGGATATTTATGGTATAATGGATCAATAGCTAATAAACATCTATAAATATTCATTAATAGCGCCTTTTCAAGGCTGTTCCGTATCACATTATTTATTCAGCTTATCCATAGCCGGTTCTGGGTGACTTAATTTGTTGACGCGTACCAGGTTCTGCATTTAGTGTTCAATGTTTATAAATAGCAAGCACTTATTCTAGATATTCATGTTTTTATGACTTATGCGTGTTCTATGTTAATTTATACAAATCTACAACTAAAACTTGTAGCCCCTTTTCCAATCGGTGGAATCACGTTAGGTCGATATTTCTCGGATGACTGCCATTTTATGAGAGTCTGCGGTGCACTAGGTCAGAAGTAGGTATAATTGATACAAACGGGTTTAATCCGCAGCAGTATTCTGTGTGATCAACAAATATTGACTGGAAAAATCCTCGTAGGTTTTTGACCTACAAATGTAGCAATCGTTATTATTACACCTAAACTGTTAAGGCTGTTGCTCCCCAGAAAATTTTCAAAGGTTTGTAATTTAAAGTCATGGCGTAATGCCGGAAATAGCCACTACCCAAAGAGATTAGTATTGGATAAGTAGTCAATTGTAATATTATAAATCATCCCGCTAATCAAAAGTTATATTTTGCTAAATCCTTGGAAATGTTTCAGATAGGCTGGTACAACCAAAAAACCATGGCCATTGCCTAAATTCATAGCAGGATCAAAGGTAATATTAGTTACCAGACAATAGTCACTAATCTCGATCCTGATCACACCTGTAAACATCATTGTTCAGGCAATGGTTCTCCAATGATTGTAACTCACGTGTTCCCGCGGGAGTTGCAGCGGTACTCGCGTTCACTGCCCGGCTGCGTGTAACCGATCGCACTGCTCCATATTCCGAGGCGATTTCCAACGGTAAACCGGTTGGATCACATATCTGTAATGACTTAACTGTATTGTTGTTGTCGTCAATATAGGTTGGCAATTAATTTACTAATAAAGGCTAAAGATGTTCTCTTTTGTAGACATTCAAATTGGGTACGAGTTATAACCGGTTATCGTCTGCTCCTGCATCTAATCATGAAATTGTATTATTTGGTAGTCTCTTAACCGATATCCCGAACGATACTCTAATTACTAAAAGATTGATAGAACCGCACTATTCGCCATGACTCACTAGGTATTTCAATTTGAATGTAGTGAGTCATTGCTACTTTTTTTGGTAGAATACAGAAAGAAATGTCAATGAGGTAACAAGACATATGGTTAGACTGATGGTACAGAAAAATAAAGAGTGAGAGAGGCCGTACAAGAAAGAGGAAAAGGCGTAAATGCAAAAAATATCAACAACGTAACTAAGTGGCGTAACAACACTACTCTTTTAAGAAACCGTACGGAAATAAAATCGACAGGCGGCAGACGCATCGCGCTCGCGACAACCCCTCGTTGCATGGTTAGTTAAACCCAGTTAAAGCACTTACTACCGTTCGTTTGGTTTTATTTAATGTTCGCTGGTGGCGTTGGTAATAGCCACTCGGGCTTGTGTTCCCACGGATAACACCTTTGTAGGTAGTAAAGTAATAACTTGACCTTGGTGGTTGGGTTGGTTTCAGCCGATCTCAGTTCTGCAAATAAGCTGTGGTGCACAATAGATATTTATTTTATCTCAGACATTAACAAACTTTATTTACTTTTTGAATTCAATTAAAGATTAATGAATCCCTCTCAAATTGAGAGCTTAATTTTATCTAGATTTATTCTGTGAAATACTGGTAAAGCCGTGGTCTTTGTGATCCATTTTATTGTAGTCAAGACTGGCTATCTGGTGAGTGTCTATCCTACTGCTTGTATAATATCGATCTAATTGAATTTGTGCTAATAGTTATAATAGATCTGCTTTCGAAATGCATGGTTGGACCTCTGCCTATACTTTCGGTAATATAAGTGCATGTAAGTATGTCGAAATATAATACAGTTCTCGATATTAATGTTGTTGATATAACGCAACTATCAGCACATAGCACTAGACGTGAAGTCGAGATAAAAATTACCAAGAAGTGCGAGCCAAATTCCATTCCCGTGCCAAGTTTTAGTGCTATCGATTCAGACCTCTCAGTGTTCTCACAAACAAACAACTAAATAAACTTTCAATCTCATTTTACTTATGCACTAAAAGGTTTTATTAATTTTATTCATTGCTAAATGCTGTATTTTGTACGCTCTGCGCTTTCGACACGGATTTTCAATTAGCCTGTTTTAAGTATTTTGTTCATCGATTGATATTTCAATTTAGATTCGGTTATACATTACAACTTCAGTAGTTAGATTGGGTGGTATTGTATTCATATCAAATCCACATGAATATAAAATCAATGCCTATGTAGATACTTAGATCGTTTGATTGTCCCCAGCCATAAGTATTATTTTTTCTTCCTACCTTTATTTGTAAACTTAAATAGTATCGGTGCAATAAATTTTTAATGCATGTTTAAGAGCAATTTGCTTTATTATTTTGCATCTGAATACTTTCCAGTGAGTGCGCGGTGGCCTGTTAGTAAACGGACTAGACGCGACTGCCAACATGTTCACGGTGGTTGCGGGTTCGAATTCCAGGGCACACCTCTAACTATTCGGAGTCATGTTTGTATTGTTAGTCAATCATCACGCACTAAAACGGTGAAGGAAAACATCGTAAGGAAACCTGCATTCCATTAGGATTTATAAATTTTCTATGGTATGTAAGTCCGCCAACCCGCACTAGGCCAGCGTGGTGGACTATATGGCCTAACCACTCTCAATCGTACTGTCGGTTGTAGAGGAGGCCCATGCCCTGCAGTGGGACATATATGGGCTGATACAGAATACTTGCCAGACAATATTTCCTTTTGAAAAAATACATCTTGCAAGAAAGTTATGATTTAAATTTGAAAGTGTGACACCAAGTTGCTGTTCTAAACTGAAGAATAGAACAGCAAAATACATACATTGTCCCTAACCGCATATATTGCACTATTAAAACCAGTCGGTTCTAGTAAAGGACATTTCATGTTTACTGCAATAGTGGGACTTACACTCCTGTTTTTTCGAAGCGAGTTTACTCCAGGGCCCAATGTTGTGTGGATTTATAACTATTGCTGATATCTCTGGGGCTGTTACTGCGAATGGTTGACAGGCTTAGATGTCTAGTATAACATCGGAAATGCTGTGTGTAGACGTTTTGGAGTTTATTATTTACATGAATATTTATTTATTTTTGACTTAATATTGCATGTGGTCTTAAGTAAAGAATTTATAAATAAATAAATTCGTATATTTTGTACTTGTGAATGTGATCCGAATCAATTTTTTTTTACCTATTAAAAAAACAAACGTATTTGTTTCTTTTATTGTTAAGAAAAAGCTTATATGTTAATATCTCGACTGTTATACTCGATCAAATGTAAACAGGCAACGCAGTGCATATAGACGGCCTTACATAAAGCGTCGAAGGTAGAAATCGAAACTCACAGTTGCATTTATGACACCCCAATGTGGCGTCTAAAAAACTTACAGTATTTTTTAAATCGTCTGAAATGACGAGCTAACACGAGTTGTTATATCGCGCGATGTTGAGTGTCGACTGGCAACTGTCGTGCTAACAGCGCACGGGCTCGCACTGTCAACACTCGTTTACAGCGAATGTCATTAGTGAACTGTGCAATGCACATCGATACAAGGGCATTGATTGTTTGTTGAGATGATTTTGTGTACCGTTGCACTAGGTAGGGATTAGCTTGTGCGTATGCTGTTAAAGTATATGGGATGTGATGATTCCGCAATGAGAGCTAGGATAGTTTAAGTTAGATGTTGTATTCGGAATAGGCTGTCACTTTTCGAGCATGTTTTGCATGAGCGCATTCAATCTTATGGTGGATTGTTATTATTGAAAACAGTTGAATTTGTAAGGGAATTTGTTATCATGTCTCAATAGGTACAGGTTGTGGATATAATGCATATCCTATAAACGTAAAATCAAGATCTCATTTTATGTACCTATTATGCTCTAAGTTCACGTTTAGAAGAGAATAATTTATAGTCTGCCTCGGTGGCGTAGTTGTACTACGGTACAGTTACAACGATTAGGTCTCGGGTTCGAATCCCGGGTCGGGAAAAGTGATATCGGATTTTTCTATTCATTATCAGCCCGGAGTCAGGGATTTGTGCCCGATATGGCGATAGGCTCGCCCGTATCACATCGTGGGACGGAACACACAAGGCGCAACGTGTATATCCTGGTGAACCTTTGCCTACTCCTTCTGGGAAAAAGGCGTGAGTTTATGTTATGCATGTAATTTATAGTCATATGAAACTTCATTTTTACTAGGATCTTTTTATCTCGGATGTCCAACTTTTCAAAGCCGGATTATAAAAACAAGCTTGAGCCCTGAAAATTCATGCATTAGGTACATGTACAACTTGTTGTGTTGAAATTTCGTTAACAAATTTACTTGGCGGTTTAATATAAAAACGCCATTGAAAATGTGCATTCATCGCTCTTTCATATTGTAAATTTCCAATTTTAATATCTCGATTGCCGCCGATGTACTTTCAGATAATATTAAATATTTTCCGCATCTCATTTAAACCCGGTAGCGCACGTAATTTTATGACGTTATATTCACACATATGCCAGATTATTTAATAATAAACAAGTAATTAAGTACTATTAATATATTCCATGGCGCGGTTGGTTTGACGCCCGCTGTGAAACGAGAGGCCGCGGGTTCGATCCCCGTGCTGAAATATTTATTTTTGTGATCCACAATTATTTATTTCGGGTCTGGGTGTTTGCGAGACTGAGAAAAATCTCGTAGTTCCTGATACCCACGACACAAGACTCGATCTTAGTGTGGGGTCAAAACTATGTATGTGACTGTTGAATGTATTGATTGATTTCAGTATCACATTAGCGGCCAGCCTAGTATAATTAAGAATGTTACAATATTCCAATATCTGCTTTTTGTAATTGATAAAAAATATATAACAGCTTGGCTTATAGTAACTATGCCTAGTAATAGACATGAACGACATTTAGTCTTCGTAGTAGCACTGGCGGCATTTACAAATGCATATTACATGGAAAAGGGCCGGTAGGGCAAAATATCTAATTGAATGCATGTAAAATCATTAATACCTACCTACCACCCAGCCCATTCATACTGACATCAATATTAGGTATGTGACAGTTCTACCATTTACAATTCCATATGGTATCTTCCGTAGATAAATTATCATTTTTCGTAGTAGCCCGCCCGATTCGAACGGCTACCCCTAAACAAAAGAACATCTGATTCGATCAAGTCAATTCAGAAACCATTCCAGCCCGTCACAGTCTATTGTGATACATTAATTGTGCCGTTTTCCTGTTTGCTGTGAGTCAGCAATACGTCTAAAAGGGACATTTAGAATGCAATAAAAAGGAATGATGGCGGAGTGCCGTTTGCCATTCGGGCTCTTTTTGTTTCGACGTCTGCTGTCGCGTAATACAAAATCGGATTGCAGCATCTGGACGCGGGAGATAGCTCTTGCCCTCCAAACCTATTTTTCGTACAGGCATTGTCGAGGCTAAATCCTGAGGTTATTATTATGCCAGCTGGTAATGTAAAATGTTGCTTTCTGTATTAAAAAGGGGTGTTGGCACTTGTGGATGTTAAAAATATTTGATGTAAAAATTCAATATTTGATGGTTTGAATGCATTAGTCACAGTTCTGTGTACAGACTTTGGATGTGTCAATGTTATCTGTGATTGATAACCATACCCATAATAATTGAAAGATATTATGAATGATATTTTTTCCGACAGTTAAAATTCCTTGTCTTTATCCGCAATCAAAAGCCAGCGACGCATCCCTAATTTCCTTCTATACGAAAAACTGCAAAGCTTAGTATCGTATATCAAATCACTAATAGATCCAACCAGCGTAGATACACAAGCAAGCAGTAAATTAAATCCGTCTTAATTGATACAATTTCTGAGTTAAATCTTGTAGCGAATCAGCCAATATTTGTTTGTCCCAAAAGTGATAATTCGCGAGCGATATCAGTGTCATGTATACTGGGGTGCGATGCGAACTCGGCACGGATTAGACGTAAGGGCCGCTCGACAAGACGTGTTTAATAAACTTGCCGCTATCGCTCGTAGTTCGCTCGTTCCGCTCATAATTTGTTCGTCGACTCTTATTAAATTCATAAGTATGCGACGCGAACCTGCCTCGATGGGACAAGTTGGTGGTGCAAGCGGAAGACGTGCATAATTGCTTAATTAATTTTACAAGATTAAATAACGAGCTGTATTTTCATAAAACGATATTGTATGATGGTATCAGGATTACCATTAAACATTTGATTTTCAGAAGTATATTCATATAAATAGAGAAATGTTAAATATTGCCTCCCTGTATGTGCCCCGAACTATTACCAATTAAAGCGAAGTGATGGCATGACACTTTGCATAACTGACCAGATCTATAGAACGAACACAAAACTCGATACGCTAATCTACTTACACCCACATTATTAGTAATTTAACTCCAATCGCTCGTCAATTGTACCACTCTAGTACATAAAGTAAATAACAGACACCCGCTGCCGCTTGTTCCACGCGCTTCGCAAGCAATAAATCAGTTGAGCTCGTCTCGGCACCGGGCGACAGATAAACTTCAGCCGTCGCCGTCGTCTCCAAGTTTTCTGCGAAACGCGCATATTCGCCTTACATCGCTCGCTTTGTGTGACGCCTGTCGCGGCGCCCGCATCATGAATATACAATGTAATGTAACGAATGATGAATGATTTTTGGCTTTTAAAGTCAATTGTGTTAGCGTCTAGGTGTTTAATGATTGTGATGGATTAGGTGCTAATGTGTGTGCGGTATAGTGTTGATCAACATAATTACGAGTGTCTGGCGACAGACCTGAAATTGGCTATTTTCCTTCTCCTCTTTTTCATCGCATATACGCACATGTAGGTTTACGGGACTACAGCTTCGCGTCAGCGTCGCGTCTTCCATTTCGGTTCGAAACATAAATTCTCTAATTCTCATTTTTGTTAGAATTGACACTCATCTATGGTATGATTCAGTAGGTACTCTTTCTATACCGTAGTGTGATATCATTAAGATTCAATTCGCTGCGTCAGAAGAAAACAAAATGGTATTATTTTTTTCTGAGTATCGCTCTAGTTGTAAGTACGTTTATAAATTATAGTTTCTAAAGCAACTCCACCCAGAATAAATGGTCATAGCCGACATCAAAATATTTATTAGGGATTGATTTCCCAATATTTTAGTGCCAAGAACCAATCGCTGAGCAACTGCACCAATTTGTTCAATGTTTATATATAATGTAGACATACATTGGCAGGTAAACTTTTAAAACTTGAATCAATAAATTATACTCATGTACATCTACCATAACGTTTAATCTTTCTTGGTATCTACACATTCCTTGAACCGATCCAAAAGTGGTAGAGCCACGCTGTTATAGACGTTCATTGGCGGAACTGATCACTTAAATCATCAGATGACCAATTTGGATGCTTTGGATGCTGGATTTATGCTCTATAAAAAATAGAACAGAATTTTCGACATTTGACTTTATTAGGACGATTCCAGTCACGCTAAATTAAGAAGCTTACCCCGAATTGTCGCTGTTGAAAATCCCTCTACGGCTGTCCGTTTTTCCATCGCTTTATGCCGGCGCGGCGATACATTCAATGTTCGGTCTAGCTGGTCTGATCCGAATCGAGCCGAATCTAGCCGTACGCAGCCTGCGTGAGACGGATGAACTCTACCGGTTTTATTTACTGGAACCGGATAAAAATTGCTTCCGATTGCCTTACCCGGTATTGCAATTTATGACGGTGTTTTTATCCCTGAAATATTTAGGAGTGTGCGTAAAAAAAATATTATTGTTCTAATAATGGTGGGGAGTGTTTTTAAATTATAGTATTTTTATTGGCTGGGCTTTTTAATATTGGTTCGGTTTAAGATGTTATACATTTGATATTATTAATTGTGCCAGTTCTTTCTTCTGTGTGGTTATTAAATAATTTACATACCGAAGGACTTCATTATAAAACATGTTGCTAAATATTCTAATTAAACCATCAACACGTTCCTAAAAGTTTTGTAAATCCTCGCACGGCCAACAAAACATCGCTCCGACCGCAAGGTAAATACGAAAATTTGAATAAACGCACACATGTTTGTCACAGGCCCGGATGAAACCACAAAAGCGTCGTTGTAATCCGGTTAACCGGTTTGGCGCGCAACCGGCCGCCAAGTGATGCCGGCGGTACTGCGAGATTTTATAAAAAAGTAAAGAAACAAAATAAAAATATGTTTTAAATCCCTTATAGGCGGGCCGGACCGGTTTTATATTAAAAACCCGCTTAATCTGTTTAAACTGCGTGTTGCAAGTTTGTCAACTGGTTTTTTGTCAGATTAGTTTTGCATGTTGATCAGCTTGCAGTTTTCGACGTTTTACTATTTTGTATGGGGTGATTAGTTGACGCATCTCGTTAATTCTGGTAGGTAAGATTTTGTGAGTTTCTTTAGTATTCTGGTTGGTTGCGGTTAAGTGAATTGCGAGCATTTTCAATTATTACCTAGAATTTTATACTAACACAGAAAAGTTATTGATTGCCTCAATTAGTGACTTTCAAGAATGCAATTTTCTTCGAAGTATGTTCCATATTTTTTCTTTTGTCATTCTTGTGTATTTTCATAGTAAAAAGCTGGAAATAAAAATACATTTTTCTTTAAATGTGCGCTTAAAAGTGTTATAAACCCAATATCTGTGGCGAAATTAAAATATTTGAATATAAATGGCACGATATTTCACACATACGATAAAGATCACAAAATTCGTCCCACTAGCATAGTTTAGTTTAAATCCTTTTCATACCCGTTTATCTTGGAATAATGTATTTATGAGCGCACTGCACCGCAGTGACTGGATAAGGTTAAAATCCATTTGAGCCATTGTCGAGCATCTCAAGTGGGAACTACTGCACTAATTTCATTCCGTTAATTCTGATTTGACTTGCTTGAGAAACTTAGTATTGCATTTTGATAAGTGTAAAAAGACCCGTTGCTATTAGGGCTTTGGGCTTGTATTTTCAGTTTAGTGTGTGGTCGATTAGTTCAAACCTTTTTTTTTGTCTTTTTAATGGTGTACAATAAAGTATTAAATATTAATAAAATTTTAGAAAACAAGTTTAGTGTTACTATTATAGTACAATTCAGTTTTAATCCTAAACATACCGATTTAAGTATCTTAAAATAATGTATATATGAGCGCACTACACCGCAGTGACTCGGAGTGCACCGAGATAAGGTTGAAATCCATTTGAGCCATTGTCGAGCCACCTCATCCGGGAACTACTGCACTAATTTCATTCTGTTAATTCCGATCTGACTGCTGGAGAAACTTAGTATTGTATGTTGTCTAGGGATAAAAACAATCCCGTAGCTTGCATATTTGGGTGTATGTTGTGATTCCACAAAGGAGTTGAACAAATTGTAGATTATTGTAGGCATGTTTTTTGAAAAAAGTAGCATAAAATTTAGAATGGCGAGACGAATGTCTTTCGTCTGATGGTAAGCGACAGGACCGCTAATGTACGGTAGCAAAACCAAACACCACCATAAATTACAAGGCAATGCTTGGCATTCCACTGCTCTCCCCGTCCTGAGACAAAATACGGTAATCTCATTATGTCCAGTAGTTACTCTGGCTACGATGTCCTTCAAACGGAACACAACAGTGCATTTACACTTCTATTTGGCGGGAGAAAACTACCCAGACAGCCTCTCACATATGAGAGATCTACCACCAGCAAAATATAAAACATATTTTATGCCAACACGCACTAGGCCAGCGTGGTGGACTATATGGCCTAACCATTCTCAATCGTACTCTCGATTTTAGAGTAGGACCGTGCCCTGCAGTGGGACGTATATGGGCTGATACAGATTATAATTTATAGAGGGACTTCATGCGATATTTTACACAAGTTCGATGTTACCAGCACTATTCTATTTTAATCCTTTTCATACCCGTTTATCTTGAAGTAATGTATTTATGAGCGCAGTGCGCCGGGATAAGGGTGAAATCCATCTGAGCCATTGTCGAGGCACCCGGGAACCACCGCACTGATTTTATTCAGTTAATTCGGATCTGGCTTGCTTGAGATTCTAGATCGGGTAACTTATTACGATCATAAGTTATAAAAACGGAACTTTGCTGGGTGTCCTTTTATCTTGATTTTCAAATGAAATTGACTATATGAATAAAATTAGCGAACATCAGTGTAAACGCACTGTTGTGTTTCGGTTTGAAGGACATTGTAGCCAAAGTAACTACTGGACGTATTGAGACTTACACCCATATTCTATGACGTTCCTCGAAAATTTCTCGACTCCACTCGGCTGTACTGAAGAAAATCTGTATACATAGTTGAAAAAGTCTCCTCCACTCAACGTCACTCAATACTTTTCCTTTCCCGAGGAAGGGATTCAACTGTCAAACTCAAGGTACGTCGCGACCTACCTTGAGGAAGACTTATGGAAATATTTTCACTATGGAAACAGTGTTTATTATTTTCATGACAAATTTTGACTGTCACTTTTCAAGTGAGCATAATATTGAAATATCAAATAGTTTTGTTAAATCTGTAATTTATTAACACATCACTGACGTTTTTGATGACGTAATTTCTCGACTCAACCTCACTCGAGGATCTAGGAAAGATATATTTTTAACTAAGCATACCATTTTCGAGGATTCCTCGAATTCATTTTAAACGTCACCTCGACAGAGATAAGGTTGAGGAAGATTTGAGGAAACGTCTTAGAATACGGGTGTTAATATCTTATTTCTCAGGATGGCAAGCGCAATGGAATATCAAGCATTGCTTACTGTACTTCAGGGTGTTTGGTTTTGCTACTGTTCATGAGCGGTCGTATCGCTTACCATTAGGCGAACGGCATGCTCGTCTCGCTATTCATTGAAATAAAAAAATAAAATAACTGAGGTGTATATCCACTATCGATTATAGACGAGGCTAGAGTACATAGATAGATACATAATATCCGCTTTCGAAATTATATTAATTAATTGTTTCAAAAGTCGAATGCTATACTATTTATCTGATTAAGGCTTATCTAGAAAAAGAAACAATTAGACACTGTAGCAAAAATTGTCTTTCTTCCTTCGTCGAAACCATTTTTAAATAACCTAAAGTAGCTTTGTACCTAGTAGTAAGACGGTATACGCTGTCATTGTTAAACATTAAACAGGCGACCCATATTATATTCTACCTAAGCTTCCCATTACCGCAGTAATAATCATCAAACCGTACAACCGGTCCGAAGATTAGATTAATACACGCAACAACCGCTTTGTATACATTTCTAATAACCCCGCACTAAGGAGGATTAAACCCCGCAAACTTGATTAGATAACCGAACCTATAAGTATGTAAAACTTTATACCGTTTTATATTGGTCGTCCGGCGTCACGTCGCAACATTCCTGCCGGTGCGACACCCCCCCCCCTCTATTCCCCCTCCCACCCCCTCTTACGTCGATAAATTGTATTGAGCCCATAAATCCACCCCGGCCAATACTGGCTCACGGGTCGCGCGTACAACGCCGTGCGATGCGATAAACTATCAACAGCGACAGCCCTAAGACGTATTGTCTTTCTGTAAAGTCTGCAGCTAATAGCTAGGATTTATTGAGTGCTCTGTGGCTTTGAGATGCAATCTGCGTCAACAGGTTGCTGGGCAGTGTTGAGAGTTGCTAGCAATTAACGGCTTATCACATGGGAGCTAAAGCTTCACAGCTTACCCATGGGTGTGAAACTGGTTACTAGACCGAACGCCATTCAAGATGTATCTTCAGTAATTTAGAAAAGAGTTAGATACTATCAGGCAGCATGATCTTTATTGTTAATTACTTATGGGAATTTTTATTTTCTAAGGAGAGTTAGTTTTGAGCTAGTTAGTTTCAATGAATATTAACGTATTTAACTAGAAATAGATTTGTTAGAATGCAGCCATCTCAATCTAAATCTTCCACTATTGGAATTGAACCAATCCGAAATAAAGTTGAGCTCTGATCTGTCAAAATAATCTACTCACAGATAATGCTATCAGCACATATCCTGCGTAGGATTTTCATCAGCGATAATTTAAAAGCATAGCATTTTATAGTAAGCACGAGCCGAAAACGTTTGATTGGTGGAGTAAAACTGTGAACGACTGAGCCCTAATGGCAGTCTAATCAAAGTTTGGACAACGTGTAGCAGGTATAATCGGTTTTGTTTTGGTCTGTCCTATTGAGCGGCGTGGGCTTACCACTGACATTGGGCTATTGGGGGCACGCCATCTGCCTTTATAGTTGTGTATTTATAGAGGTAGTTAAATATTGATGGCTTCAATAAATATTTATTTTTGATATATCTGAAGCAGTCTGCTTTTTATATTGCCACGAGTTGAAACAAAAACGTAGTTATACCTGAGTCGCTATGGGTTTTTTATCATCGTTGTGTAGTGGTATGTAACGTGTATGAGTATCTCGAAACATTTTCGGTCAATGTCACTCACTGAATGGTAAAGCAACACAAACGTTGGTGTTCTATTTTACTGGTGGTAGGTCTCTGATATATAAGACGCCGCCTACATAATATTCATTTCTCCCGTCCAAAAGCAGTGTAAATGCACTGCTGTGTTTCGGTTTGCCGAGCGTAGTGGAATGCCAAGAATTGCTACATATGTATGTAATTCAAGGTGTTATTTGGTTTTGCTACTGCTCATGAGCAGCCGTATCGCTTACCATCAGGCGAAAGGTAAGGCTGTCCTTTTTAGCATCTTGATGAAGGCAACCATATGAATGCCAAGTATACGAATGTGAACACAAGTATTGTGGACTAAAAGGGAATAGATCCGAGAAGAGTTGTCGCCCCGGCTTAATAAAGACAAAATATTGCTCTACATACAGAAATACACGTTGTACTACCTCACGTTATAGGGATAAAAGCAAATAGAAGAACATATAATAAAACTTCCAAAGGATTTAGCACTGTTCTAATTTGAACAAATATGTTGTTTTTGTACACATCAGTTTACAACCTTAGTTTTGTAATTTAGAAACTGCTTGGGTAAGTTTTATTAACTTTTACAGCTGCAAAGTCTTAGCTCGTGGCTCGTGGTGAAAGAATTCGCTATACACTGACCTCGACGCGTGTAAACTTTTAAATTATGTTCCTGGAAATAGTTCTTTCAAAGGAATTCATTACTCGGCTTAATTTGTTTACAAAAGAGTTAAGATACTTAATACAGCCGTGGAGTTGATGAAGCTTTATAGATTTTAGTGAGTTTGAGTTACTTGAAAATCATATTATGTTCATTTTGCTAAAAATGTTTGGGTTTGTATTAATATAACTTAAAGATTTGGTAAGATGTCGGTTATTTACCATAATTCAAAAATAACAACTGATGGGTATCCGTATTTATATTCTACAGTACGTAAAATTGTTTAATGTTTTGAAAAAACGTAATTAACCATCATTATAGCTCTAATCAATATCATAACTACACATAATTTCAATTATTTAAAAATTTAAATTAAACCAAAATAGTTTTTAATTATTAAAAAATTCTGATGTCGTAGAAAGAAACTTTAGATGAAGATATTTAAATCGCCACTATTGCTTACCTTATTGAACCCTAATCTCCGTATTAAGCGTAAGAACCCGTCCAATGGCACAGCTAACAGATGCAAACATGAAAATAATGGCAAATCAAACGCACGCTAAGTGAAATGTAGCATCCCAGCATATAGAATCTCTCGCATTCACACAGCAAGCGAAATGGAGTGTAACGTACAAATCGAGTTGCCCGGCGCAGATGCGTCGCCTGCCGCTGACAGATATCCGTGCCGGTATTTAGGTCGCCACGGATGCTCGACTCCACCAAATAGGTCGCCTGTTGAGTGCCACTCGGCTTAGCTGGTGTCTCCCGTCTTTCTCGTAGGTATTTCGAGGTAAAAATGCGTATATTAAAATTTTTGGTAAACATAAAAGTCATTCAGGTAGTCTGAACCCGGCATAAGACATTACAAACCTTATGTCGTTAGTATAAGAAACTGCGAGAGGTTTTCTGCTCCCACAATACTCAGATTGTATATAAATTAAGGTCAGCCGTCAGTTAGCATTAAGAGTACTTAATCCTAGTATATCCTGGAGATCATGCTATAAGGGTAGATTGGTAGGTCTCACATATCTTCGTATTTTTTATATAATATTTTCTAGCATACAAGTTTCCTCATGGTGATTACCTTCCAAATCAATTTGACCACAGTACCTGAAGTATCTTGTGAAAAAGGATTATTAATCATCTGCATTGTAAGGGAAATGTAATCTATACATATAAATAAAATTGAAGTGTCTGTAAAGTGAAAATAAAAAAAAATGTCCACCTACATATCGTTATATACACGATACCTATAACGAAAATGACCTTAGATTTTTTTTGTCTGTCTGTCCGTCTGTCCGTCTGTCTGTCATTCTGTTTGTTCCGGCTAATCTCTGAAATGGCTGGACCGATTTTGTCGGGACTTTTATTGTCAGGTAGCTGATATAATAAGGAGTAACTTAGGCTACATTTATTTTAGAAAAAATATTTTATTAAAAAAAAAAAACTAATTAACTTTATTGTTAAATTCCACCCGGACGAAGTCGCGGGAACAGCTAGTATTATATAACTATGACTATTTGGTGCCCTAAAATTCATTAAAGTATGTTAAATCGTTACAGTCAGTAAGTTCGTTTCTATATCTTGTTGAGAAACTGAAATAAGTACTACTATCGACAAAGAATCCAGAAATGTAGCAGTTTTAGAGTTGTAAAGTTCGTGTGCCAATTCTACTACGGTTCGTAAAGGCAAAGTTGCATAAGCGCTCACATTTGCATATCGAATGGGTATTCCTGGCCCAATTATTTCCATAGCAGTTTTTAAGCCAATCTTAAAAACTAAATTCGCTCGTTGCATAATAATGTTAGCAAAAAGTTTTGCTATCGCGTTTGGTTAGTATATATAAAACCTGCCTAAACCTAACAATTCTAGAACCCTTCTTTACTTCTGAGTTATTTTCTTATTTTAAGGCAATCAACATAAAATATAATGAAATAAAAATAGCATGAATGGAATAGAATGATATAAAAGTTTCTATAAAAGGATAGCGTGGACGTTCAATAGGTGGGCAGAGAATCACAGAAACTTGAATTTTCCAAAAGTAAATAAATATTGCAGGAAGCCGCTGGATTCAGGTCGCTGCTGATAAAAAGACTTAGGTACATCGATATCAATGTTACACTAGATAAGACGTTCTTTGTAACAAACGTGTCCCACCCAAGTGCGGTGCAATGCACCGCACACGAATCAGTCTGCCGCGTGACGGCCGCGCAATAGTACGCCTCTTTGTTTATATTTATAAGTAATTTATTTTGACTTTTCCCCGTCAAACCGACAGCGAAATTTTCTGAAGTTACAATATAATTAAAGAATACAACGTAAGTGATATAATATTGCAGAATAATGCCGATAATACAGATCTTTTATTTATTACTGGATTAAATATATTTTAGAGCTCGTTAAAATACAAGGCGAGCTCCTTAATCGTATATCTCATTTACGCGCATAAAAATTGCCCGTCGAATGAGAGAGACGAACTATATAAGATATAGATTATTCAAGGGACATTCATATCAGAGGACCAAATAGGCATTAACTATTCGAATACATTACAAATACAAATATGTTGGAAGAATGTAGTTGCAAATTGATTTCAGTATTTTATTTTAATCATATGTTGTTAATTAATAACTCAAAATATGTGTGTTGTATGTAGGTTTTGATATAAGTGGCTACCATGAGAACATACCTATATTTGTTCAATTCATTTTCTATACGAAGATTTCAGATATTCCAAATGCGGTAGTCATTTTTGTAAACTTCTGGTGTACCATTCCTTTTGTTTAAGTCTCGAAAAAAGTTTATCAGCTTGTTAAAAATTCATAAATGTTATTATGATAAACTTCAGACTGATTGTACACTTACTGACTGCTTGACAGACTTGTACACTTGTAAGAGTATTTAATTTCATTTACATCATTTCCATTAATTATTCAGGTAAATAAAAAAAAACATTGCAAATATATTATTGCTATGACGGTATTTATAATTAGGCAGTATCTTAGGCAAAGCTATTACTGACATGAACTGTCTTGTCTTTCTAATAATCTTTGATCATAATTTGTAGTTTTCAAGTAAACGTACCAGTTGTCGCTACTGAGCTTTTGACAAATACGGGACAAATATTTTCTATGATGCGTATGAATAGTTTCTATGACGCGCCTCGTCTATCGGTAGAATATAAGTCAATGCTTAGGTAATTACGTTCAGCATTAGACTCCTAGTACCTTATTAGGAGAAGCTCAATAAACAAAATTATCCACGAAATTATCCTACAAATTGCGCATTCATCGTCACCGCCAAATATCTCATCAGTTGTGTACTAATTGGTGTAAACAGGGCATCGTCCACGTTCGTTGCACATTTGTATTCAGCAGTAAGTTTATTGCCGTCAAACACCCGAGCGCCTGCGTCACACTTCATGTAAGTTTACCACTCGCACGAGGGTGCATGCGGGACGCAACGCTTTGTTGTAAAAGGCAAATGTTGGGTGATTGACGAGTTTGAGGGATCGTTGATTGAAATTCTGGGTTAGGAATAGATTGGATTGGAGGAATTGATTTGGTGTAAGGCTTTTACGGATTGTTTTGTAGATGGTGTCTAGAAATGGAAATGCTCTTTTTTTATATTTTATTTTATTTTATTTTAGGAAGGCTAACAGACTATGTAAATATCATTGGTATTATTTTTTCTTCTCTTTGTACATGTCTCTATTGTTACATACTTTGGGTCGTGGCAACCTTATTGTTTCCGATATATTGTATTTTTTTGCCTATCGACTGACATGTCTCTGTGATGACGGAAAATATTTGTAAACGCCCATTACGGAGACTTTAATGAAAACCTTGAAAAGAGAGTATAGTAATCTATTGAGCGGTCACCATTAAACATTACAAAAACTCGGAATTAAAGCAAAAAATATGTCTCTAATTGTAACGAGTGGCGGCAATAAACCGAACGCGCTACACGGACCGTCGCTGGCTGCGAGTGTATAATTAATGGATTCAAATTTGCATATTATCACACGGTAAATTAAACTAATATTCGGCCTAGATGCCGGTGTCTCGTGCAGGGGCCTGCGAGTGAATTCTCGTCGACGTTTTAATGCACATTTCCACTGTGAAATGAGTCGGAATTCGCGACGATGTGTGACGTCACTCCGCTTTGCAGCTCGCATCGGAAATATTGCTGGGATTACCGAGGGATAATTTATTTCTGTGGAGTGCTGCATTAACGTATTTATATCCACTAAAATAAATAAGTATCGCTGCGGAGGAGTGCATACACTTTTATAGACAGATCTGTCTAGTGCTATAAGGATTCCAAATCGAATTACAGGGTTTTATATATATTTAATCGAGAAAAAACAAATATACGTTCTTCAAAATTGATCGACCTCTATTTGCATTCTGTCATAACATACCGTCATTCACAAAAGGGCGATGAATAGTGTAATTCAACTTAATAGCGTTAACTTAATGAGTCGTCAAGTCAAATGGAGACTTGAAATTTTGTAATTAATAAAATGTATGTTCGAGGTAGGCTGAAGCTTATGAATAGGACGCGATCTGCTGAGACGATGGTCGAGAATTTAAATTCTAGACCACATTTCTATCTTTTGGAATGGAAACATTGAAGGTTTACAACAGCTTCATTCTAAAAAGAATTTCTTTGGTATAATTACGTATACGTAAGTTTGCCAATCTTGGTAGGTTTGCAAATTTCGACTGTAGCGCAGTTCTGTACTCAACAATGAGTTAGGAAGTGTGTTATGTTATTCTGAATGAGGGATATATCCTTAAATCGTGTCGATACTTATTAAGTATAGTTTTGTCCGTTTCTGATAAAACGGCAAGTCAGAAATAATATTAATTTTCATTCGCAGTAATTATCCGCATAACTTGAAGTTCGGTGAATCGCGAAGTTGGGCACTCCACGCGATCCCGAATGTTCATAGGCTGTTCCGTTACAATTTAATATGAGCGCTCATCGCTGACACTGACGTCTGCAAACGAAGCCAATTGCTGACGCCCGCCGACGCTTCGAGCCTCTCGCCGCTGTTTTTGAGCTTCATTTCGATTTATATGAAACTTTTTTTATTGCGAGCCATATTCCGGCCTGTATTTTAAATGGAGCGCGAAATTATTTTATTTTGTGCCAGCCGTTTGTGTAACGCCTTGGTGTTTTTTTTTAGATGTCTTTGTGTGTTTGTAGACAATGTCGTGTTTTGAAGGCTTTGTATGCTTTTTTACAAAATACAAACTAGTGTATTTCACATATTGTATAAGTAAATGTAAATGCTTTTAGGATGAACCATGATGTAAAAAGTATTTGTCTCTATAAGAACTGATTCTGATCATCTAGATAACGTCAGTATATGCAGAAAATAATCTAAACGCAAATAAAAAAAATACTACAATTCGATATCACATGTTACAGCCATTTAATATGATTTAGTTTTAAATCTCTCGCACCAAACAAGCGCGTGTAAGCTACCACCCATATCAGTCGTACTTCGCGAAGTTGCTGAACCGGAAAAATAATTTAAGGCTCCGAAGAGTTTTGTTCAAAAAGTATTTTACGCATCATCGGGTTGAGTCGCGTTTCGCTCCGCGCCGCTCAGCTTTAAACTATGAAACTGCTTCATATATTGAGATGATAGGTTAGGTAAAACGGCCAAACTTGTATGAATATGAAAGACGGTTTAGTGCGCAATTTTGTAGGTTTTAGTCGCGTTGTTGTTCTATGGATAGCCCACACAATTTCGAACCCAAAGATCGTAGTTTTGTAGATGGACGTAAACTTCCTGTGTTGCACCTGGGACAATCATCAGACCGAAACTAAGCACCTCGGAATGTCTTCGAACATGTACAACTCTACCCAAACATCACCCATAAAGCAATTTACAGTAAGCGGAACAAAGAATTCATATTTCCATTCTTATCCAGCACTTACGTCCATTCAAAAAATTCCCTTTTGCATACACTTCCTTTATGAATTTCAAGTGACTGTTATTTTACAGAACAAAGTCTTTGTCGGAACGTTCCGAATTCTTTATTGTTTAAACAACATTCAATTTGACCGAGAGATTGTCCAGGGAAAAAATTGCAGCCAACGGTTTTTAGATTGGTTCGCGATCGTCCGTTGAGGATTCGATTCATAAATAAATATGGCGGCAGCGGTCGCCATCTTGGCGCTTGGGCCGCGTCGAGCTGCGTGCGGCGCATGCTAATATTCGCGTGTGTCGTGAGTTAACTCGCCTGAATATAATATTAACCGTAAATATATACGTCTTGCGTTTCACGACCTACTGCCTCAATTGTAGGTTCATTATGGTCATAACATTATCCAAATATCAAAGAGGATTTTTATTTGCAAGTCAACAAAGCTGGTAAGTTATGAAAATGTAATAAACGGTAGAGTTTAACTCCAGTGTAATTAATTGGCTGCAGTAAGATAGTTGCACAAATAATATAGAGCTACCAGCCTGAAGTAACGATCCTCTCCTAAACCACATTAGCAAAAGCTATTGCGGTGTCAGGTATTGGCATTGTTTAGCTTGGTCTTTTCCTATTATAATTTAAGTTGCAGTTGCTTTTAAAAACAGTAGCAACATATATTAGTATTTTCTATGCAATAATAATTCATGTATTTATTCAGTGTATGCTTAAATCTGTTTATCCTCATATCTAGTTTCGGTATATTTAATAAAATTCATGTATTAAGTGTCGGTCGCCCGCCTACTAGGTGGACGAACGACCTGGCTAAGGTTGCAGGAAGTCGTTAGATGCAAGCTGCTTCCAATATATCAATGTAGAGATCCTTTAGTTAGGATTATGTTTGGCAATGGATTTCCTGTGGCTGAAATCATGATTATTATTATTATTCAAATCGAATACTGAAATCTTAGAAAATTTGTAGAAAATATTTTTCCATGTAGAAAATAATCATAAATTCCGGTGCCCCCATTTTATTTGGGAAACAAACAGGCGACATTAATTCCCTCTAAAGAGTTTTTATGTTAGTAAAAGTTTAGACACTTTATTATAAAGAAGGCTGATATTCCGAGTAAAAAACTTGGTTACTTACGTTCCCCTCACAGAAAAATATTTAAGCCGCAACAATGGCAACGTAAACTCTTGTTTGTGTTATAGCAATATTTGAAAGGGAAGAAAAAGGCAATTTAGGGATAAATAACTGGTATATGTTTAATTTTATGAACTAAAAACAGTTGGCGGTTATAATTGTATGGGTTGGATACCCATAATGTTTATAATATTTTCATCATTTTTTTTAATGTCTCAATAAATGATGGCTAACGTCCGATACTCATTTGTGGATAAAATAAGGCCGGTGCGTTCGAAACCAGATGTAAGCAAGCAATACTCGAAATGCGGTACATTTGCATTTGCGACTATTATGGCATCCATATATATTATATTATCCATCGTATATGAATCGCTATCGTCGTGGGCGCCCTCCAGGTGAAAATAGGTATCCTACAAGGTTGCTACTACTAACAGGCTCTCAATTATCAAAGAAATGCAAGGGGAAAGCTATTATTATATCACATTAATTTACTAGAAGACTGTAGCGCTGCTCCGGTTGAGCCAGGCCATTGCTACTGTAGCTGAGCTAAAGAAAGTCTCGTGTTACTACATTTAGCAATAAGGTCGTTATTGACATCATATTACACTCCGGCAGATAAATCTTACAAAGAGACATATTTACCAATAAAGCTGAAGAGTGTGTTTGTTTGAAACCGGTAATCCCAGAAACGATTGATTCGAATTATAAAAAAGCTTTTAAGTGTTGAATAGTCCATTTATCGAGAAAGGATATAAGGATATAAGGAAGGATATAAGGATTTTTATCTTGGAAAATCTTTTTCACACGGGCGAAGCAGCAAGTAATGCTAGTTGATGTGATAGTATCGTCCCTAATTCGGTTATTACATTATGTCTGCTCTCAGTCGATATGGTTTTCCTTTCTTCATCTTTTTTTTCTTCGTGACGCTAGTTTTTGATGTCCGTATGGATATTGTCGTGATTTGAGTCGCTGCCACAAGGAAATTCGATCGAGTGGAAAAACAAGTTTGGTTCGGTTATTCTTCACACGGATGATCAATAGCGAAGGATATTTCACCACCTTATGTATTTTCAGATACTTGAAGCAAATTGGAAGTTTTTTGACTCTTACAGATGATTGTAATATGGAATTATTGTGATATTTGGGAGAGAGAGCAAAACTAAAGTCTTGTTTGAAATTACGTTATTGATTTTGAAATACAGATTTTGGTTTAAAAACACAATGAATTGATTAGATCAGCTTAATATGAAAATAACATTTTAAAAACATGCACATAATGTGAACAGTAACCTGTGGTCTCTATAAATGTAAGTAGTTAGCAAATCATCATGTGATTGAAAATAGATAATTACTTTTCTCGACTTTCTCTTCCAAATTTCTCGTCCCTAAAACATACTCAAAACCAACCCTCAGATATGTTAGTTGACATTCATACAATTCTATTCACGTAGAATCATAACCAATGCGAAGGTGTTTGACCCAATCAGGCAAATTAACAACGCCTTGCCCGTGGAGCAGGTACATTGATAATGGAGGGTAAGCGCGGGGGTGAGAGGGGGTGGGTCAATCGTTGCGCCTCGAGCAAGCGATTACATTTGCATGCGTTCCAACTGGTTGTGATAAGGGCTGTCACACTATCGCCAGCGAGCGCTGGTAAATAATTATCAGCTTCGTCAGCAGATTGGTACGTTTCTAGAATTTCCCTGGGTAAATTAGTGTGTAGATTAGTTCTGGATCTCCATTTAAATTTAGAATGAGCTGCTACTGTTTTTTTTTTACAAATACTGCTTAAGTAGTAATAGGAAGGGCATCTGGTTCAGTAGAATTTATCACAGACTTCAACTGGCTTCGTATTTCAACTTGGCGAATTAAAACAAACATTCTGTCATTTTTTGCTTTTTGAGTTTAATTTTGTGCTAAATTGTAGAATATACTTTTGGGTTAGCCGATGATAGATGAAAGAAATATGATACTACTTACCAATTCAGTTCCTGCAACTCCAAGCCAATCATAAACAACTAAACGGCTACTGTTTGTTAAACAGCCAGTATTGTCGCATTTATATTCCGCCCTCCGCATGCATGCTCCTAAAGTTCGCTCGCTAACCAAATCACCCACGGTTTATACGAACTAAATGGATGTAACAAACGCACGAGCCGTTGGCATATCCCCGACCAATGTCATGCGAACGCCCCGCCCGATGGCACGTGTAATTCCATTAGTTCCCGTTACTTGCATCTAACAGAGCTCTCTTTCCAATGGTAAGACTCGAGACTCACTCGATTATATTCCAGATGTTGGTATTGTTGTCTGTGGAGTGTTTTGTTTTGTGTCGGTGGTAAATTAAATGTTTGATAATAGTCGAATGCTGGTTATTGTTCTGTTCAGAATGGAGTTGAAATTTTTAATTAAATTACAGGGCTTTTACTTTGTAGACAGATATGTGTGATCACTGTATTTTGATGCAGCCATGAGAATGGCATATAGAGAAACTGAAAATGAAATAAAATCTAATATCTTGCTCATGATTGAATACATAAATCTTCGGACTTAACTTAAAGTTGATAACGATAAAATAAAATTTCTGAATCTCTTGTCGCAAACTAATTGCTGAAAGATATTAATTCGGTGTGACTCATTTAACCCACTATGGAAAAGTCAATCCTAAAATAATAATTAATCACTTTTTCGAATATTCAACGGTAAATTCTAAAATCATATCTCGATAACCCTTACTGTGGTATTCCCAAACTTTTTAAGTCATGTCTAGGAACATCATATCCCATACTAAATTTCGTATTAAAATTTGTTGCGTGACGTACAAAACAGGAATTGTGATTACTCATTAGCAATAGGAAACAACCCACATTGAACGGACGTGGTGGTCTCCAGCCCCCTTTCTACATTGCGACGGGACTGTTACAAGGGACGTCTAACTAAATAAATATGTGTGGTGCATACTAATACAAATGGAGGATGAGGTATTTGAACCTTGTGTTCCGACTCTAAGCTTTGATGCTAAAAGAAGACATGTTAAAAAATAAAATTGATTGACTGATAAATATTTTGGTTTAGTGCATCAGATATTAGGGAGTTGTTCGAAAAAAGTTGATACACAGGCGACAGTGACTTACACTTATCGGCTTCTTGTGATTTTTCTAGCGAAGGTAACAGGATTTTAAGTAAGAGTTTCGGTCACATAAAAACAAAGATTGGCATATTACTTATATACTGTATCAGCCCATATACGTCCCACTGCAGGGCACGGGCCTACTCTACAATCGAAAGTACGATTGAGAGTGGTTAGGCCATATAGTCCACCACGCTGGTCTAGTGCGGGTTGGCGGACTTACATACCATAGAAATTCTTATAAATCGCTATGGTATGCAGGTTTCCTCACGATCACCACCGTGAACATGTTGGCTGCCGCGTCTAGTCCGTTTTACCAACAGGCCACCACGCACTTATATAAAACTATACTACATATATAAAATTACTTATATAAAACTAAGTAACTGGGAACTAAGTCTAACAGGTATAACAACTTCATTTAAATTCAGAGAAACTATAGCTGTAATCATACCCTCAATTGTATAACGTGTACCATTTCTTATTATCACTGCGTTTGGTTTAACAAAATCCAATTCCTTTTTCGTACATTATTCGACTTTTAATAAGCGACGAAAAAGTATGAAATCCTACAGTTCCGTTTGCGGTTTCTTGATGATTTGTGCGTGTGACCAGCGCGGGCCCGCGGGAAATCATGATATGACGGCCATCTGTTCAATCACACCGCCCCGCGCACCGCACCCCGCACAACCCTCTTGTAGTTTTATATTTCACATGTAGCTTGTGGTAAATGTATTGTTTTACGCTCTGTTACTTCGTCTTGGATTTGTAATGGAAAGTTAAGTATCTTGAAATGAGAATTGATGTTAGTTTAGTTAATTGATCCGATTCAATCCCTTTTCTAGTTATACTTCTAAATGTTTTTGCTTAATTGTTACACAGTACACTACACTACTACACTACACTATACTTTTCTATTTTATATATTTACGCTCTCTTGAAATGCATTGTTTTAGCGAATAGTGGATTGTACAAAAAGCTATAGAAAGAATTAGGATCGCAGTCACAGCTTATTTTAAATATCAACCACGGTTTCAAACATCATTTTCAGTCTTATAAAATAAAATGTAAAGCCACTGTTAAAACTTTCTTAGTTTCTTACTCCTTGAACCGGATTGCATATTTAAAATGTAATTCTGTAGTCTAATTTAAAATGTCAAAGCGTCGCGTCGGATGTTATCGCGGGGTCGGTTCCGTGCTCCGTCGCGTGCCGGTGTGGTCACTGCTTTATGAGCAATGTGGAACGGTGTCAAAGGAAATTGTGATGAATGCATAATACAAATAAGGTTTTTTATATTTGTACATAGGATTGGTTAAAAAGAAACTACGTAAACGTGTAAATAGTGACTAGTAACACACTCTTGTGTATCGCGATTTTACACACATTATAATTTTATTTATTTACCCAAAATATATTTAAACAGGTACTATTGTAGTGTCCTGCAAAACTGTACAAACAGTTTGACTTCGGGATCGGTGTTTTTACATGTATTCATGCATTCGAACATATTTTCAGTGTTTAAATCCATGCTACTGGCTATCGTGTGTGCTTGACGTCTGCGAGATAACCCGTGCGTCATTCAGTGAGTGGTCTCCACTCGAAAAATTTCTTCTCGCAAAGCCCGCGAGCCCGATTCTGCCGAGTACCTCTGCCCATTGCCACTTCAACTTGATATGCTAATTATAAACGTCTATTTAAGAGCGTTTATACCCTGCACGCGCTTTTTGGCTTAAAAACAGGACTTTTCAAATGAGTTAATAGCCACCAATAAACAATTTAAAGGAAAAAGAATTATTACTAATTTTAGAAAAGGTTGTCATCTAGGGATTTTGGTGGAAAACATTATAGATTGATTGATAATTTGTGAGTACTATACGGATTACTGAACACAAGTTTCGTTATTTAGGCTTTAAATGGCAATTTAGAAGCTTAAGATATCCTTAACCACTAAATATAAGATGAAAATAAAAATACTATCAGACTAATAAGACCCTTATGGAGGGATTTTGCTGAGAAAAATAATCTTTTTGTGTTTAGTTCCTGAAAAATAAAAATTTAAACAATGCGAAATTATTCAGAAACTCTCGTCAAGAACATATTTTTTTTCACCAACTTATCGTACATAATTTTTTATAAGAATTGCATATTATAATAGAAGAATATCTTATCAATAAATTACCATTTTTATATTTCAAGAAAATTAGTTTTCATGTTTTCTACAAATATTTTAAAAACCACTATAAAACACGCTATCCGACGTGGATCAAATCAGACCGCCGCAAGGCCTTCTAGAGGGAGGACGTATCGCTCGTCGCTCCGGTCTGGCTGCAGTCGATTATGCCGCGCGTAGTAAAAATAGCCACGCGCGGAATGCGATTACCACATCTTAGTACTTTGGTAGTAAAATATTTAATTATTTTTATTACCTACAATGATTTTGTAGTGAGTATAAATTATGTTTCAGGTAATATAATGGGACGTAATTCCGAGGCTAAATTATGTTATTTATTGGAATATAAAATCAAATATATTTCGTAATTGTAAGGGGTTGTAAGGCCCCTAACACTATTTATGTGTTCGAACACGAAATGATTAATAAAACGTCCGTAGTGTCTACTGATTGAACACTGATTTGAATGCAACTTAACAATGTAATAATAACGAAAATATGATTAGTATCCAAAATTTGTATTATTCTTTGCTTGCACAGTAATATTTGTCTACTTATAATGCAAATAAAATATTTTTATGATATTATATTACAGTTACATTTCAATTGAATATTTGAAGCGCACGGATCAAAGTTGTTTGAGCCGATTGTATAGCGAGCCGACGCGGCAGCTCTACGCACACAGCTTTGGTCGCTTATGTGTGCGTGAAATTAACGAAGTAATACCTATAGTTGACTTTGCGCGCAAGGTGTATACGCTCTTAATAGGTCTGTAATGTTACTGACATTATGCTTATCGTGAGTGCATTAAAGATTAGAGAACGTTCTTGAAATTATGTTGCAGACAGAATTCTATTTTTTCCCCTCGTGATAAAATGTATGTATTGTTTTATAATTAGGCAGTTAACTATTTCGATCAGTTATGACTTATGTAGTTTAGTTGGATGGATGGATGGATTAGTGAGGTGATAAAGCGTACTGTAATAGTTTATTTTGTGGTTGTATGTGAAATGAAATGTAGTATTCATTTAAATATGAATGAACTGTTCCATTCAGTATCATTATTATATGTGAGAATAATTAAATTTAGTTTGTTACGCGTCCTAAACTATTATACCCGGTACTGACCCATTATGCAAATTATCCACTAAACTAACATAATATAGTTTTTGTTCCACCTGGCAGTGGATCGATTTCGCTCATACTACCCTGCCAGACGAGCAGAAAGTCTGGCTACAACAAAGCCTATTGTTGTGTCCAGACCTCGAAGCCTCCATGTCCTACGTCTTTTGTTCTTCAGTCTTCATGTAAATAAACCGTGTATCCTTACTAATATTATAAAGGTGAAAGTTTGTATGTATGGATGTTTGTTACTCTTTCATGAAAAAATGGCTCAACAGATTTTGATGAAATTTGGTATAGTGACAGCTGACACCCTGGATTAACACATAGACTACTTTTTATCCCGAAAAATATAGTGTTCCCGTGGGATGAGTCAGGAAACCAAATATACATATTTTCTACTCTTTCAAATTCGAATAGTTGGCACGGGATAGGAGAGGACAGGATTGAACAGCATTCAATACGGACGGGAAATATAGTCGACGGCACGCGGGAAATATAGTTAGTAGACACGCGAAATAATATGTTCTTGATGTGGATTGGACTCAAAAACTATCTGCACCCGGGCGAAGCCGGGCCCGACAGCTAGTTGTTTATATGATGGTTCATTTAGACGGATTTATGAATGCTGCGTTCGTTCATTGCACGATTAAGGGTTTACTTAGCATTGTCGTTTATAACCATACTTACATAGACGTGGGCTTGGATGCAGGAAGTGCTTTTGAGTTAGACTTTTGACATTCCTAAGTCAAAGTTCTTCTCAATTACTTGATGCAACAGAATTTTTTAGTTGTTACATTATTCGTGAGGTTCAATGTTTAAATTAAGAACGAGATAATCAAAGAACTCGGAATATTTATATCGAATAGCGAGGGATTACATTCGCTCTATTGCTTATCAATTCGAAAGATTTCAATCACAAATCATATGCAGTTCAGTCACTGCCTAGCCACAATAAAGAATCACCTCACGCAGGTCACAATCTTTATCCCAGGTCTTATAAGGTACATTATTTACAATCGCGTCTGTGCTAGCTAAACGATCTGAGTCGAACGGAACGTTCCGCTTTCCTTGTAAAGTAAACTCGGCGTCAGCGAAATGTACTACGTGCGTTGAATACTCGAACTGCAATGAAGTCTGCCTCAGCATCTTGAATTATTACTTAATTGTACAAGTACGTGTGTAGCTGATATTTGTCAAAATTATATATAAAATATAACTTAGGATTTTTAGAGTAGTAGTATTCATTTCGAAAGTTTACTACTAATTTATATTCGCCTCTTTTGTTTACCTGTTTCGTATGGCAGCGTGCGTTGTGAATGGCGCATTTTAATGCCTTCTATTTCGGTTTTAGATACCTAAAAGTATTCAGCCAAGGTGGTTGACTATAAAAACGCAGTAAAAACAGAATGTGCTTTAATGTAGAATTCGAGTAAAAGCTATTAAATTAATAGCTAAAACACTGCAATATCGTAATTTGCCTAATAAACGTGAATGAACTTCTACATTTATTGTAACACATAAAGGAAAATGTTTTATTCGGATTTCGTTGTGGACTCAAATTAGTTTCAGCATAGCTCATATGAAATACAAATTTGCCACCAATAAAGCCTTAATCGCGCACGACCGAAGGGAAAGTTAGATATACTGAACTTCTCTTTGGCTAGTGAAGAAGTACTATTTGTTCTATTGGGTTTATGCATAGGAACTTATCACATGTAGTTTCGTTTATATGCCTATGTACTTCTTGAAAATAATTGGCTATGATCCTGGCTTTAAAACGAAGGATTTATCAATAAAATAACTAGAGCGATTTTTTTTAAATCCACTAGGTACTTGTTGTAGATTTGGGTGTTAATAAACCGAAAAGACTTGTGTAGTTTTAAATATTCGCAAGACAAGACATCAACAATATTGAGTCAAATTGGGTTTGTGACGGAAAAAAAATTATCTTTAGTATCTTGATAGAAGTTAATGAACGATCTAACAACAGTGGTCACAAATTTAGAATCAGAACAACAATCTACACAACTCTTATACAACACCAATTGCTAGCAATAAAGGCGCGAGACCCAGAAGACCCGTAAACAATGGCTATAAGGCGCAACCGTAGGGAAACTTAGTTAAACCGGCTAAGTAGTTCGAATGCGTCCATGCATACGGACCTGCAAGCGCCAGGTGACCAGACTCGGTAATATTTTCTGGCAATCTGGCAATTTGTATGTCTGCCAGTTTGATATTGTTGGGAACGTTATTAAAGATTGTATTGCTTTAATGTGCTTTGTTTCGTGTGCATGAATAGGGTTGCCAGTTGTGCAGCATCGTTTTGTTGTAATTTATAGACGTTTTAAATATGTCTCGATGTTTGTTTCTGGCTGATATTTGTTTGTTTACCTTTTATTATATCCAAAAGAATATAATTGCTTCATACGAGAAAATTATAAATATAAAATATTTCTGTTTTTGGTGTCAATTCACAAGCCTTATTCTTAAATGATTATAATTAATTATAACCAACATTGTTTTTAATTTAATATATTTAGCGCTCTCAATTTTTTTCATGTGTTAAACACGCTCGCACTAAACACTATTCTATTTACTGCATTTCCAACACTTTAAATAATTCGCTCATGAATTGATATATGGGCAATGTTTTATGAAACTCGAGGTGTACCCACTACCGGGAACAGGGAAATGGAAAGTGCAAGTTCCCTAGACACTTAAAATAATATAAAAATACGGACGCAGACGGCAGTCAGATAATATAACTTGTAGAAGTAACATTGGATATTTCCCCCTTCGTCTGGGTCCTTGACCCTCTAATGTGTTCGCAGAAACACCCCCAAACGTTCCACGAGGTGGGTCCCCAAAGCCCTCTTTAAATCTTCGAACACGCCTCTTGAATATTTTAACGTGTTTTCCAGAAAGTTGTGTTTTAATTTTGAATATTATGGGTGGCCGTTCTTTTCAAGCTGTGGTGGATCAAATCTTTTCTATAATTATTTTTCCGACTAACAAGGATCTTATTCGGTTGAAAAGGTAAGTTCATAAAGCTCACCATTGATATTATGCGGGTTAGTAGACTAAAAAAATCTATCAAATCTAAGAGTTAGAATTTTAGTATAAAATGAATGGCGACGTCCTCGATATTTCGTTCCAGTACCAATTAGGTTATAGCTCTCTATCTAATCTTTGTCACCTAAAATCTCGAGTTTATCTTTACTTCTGGAAGCACGTTTCCTGCTTTTGCTCTAGCGTCAGTCGTTAAATTAAATCTGAGATCTAATCGCCTTTTCTTGAGGAGAGTGAACTTAAATATTTAGTTGAGTGGAAAAGTAATTGGCTTTATTTAAAAAATCACTATACAAAAGTGTGTTAGATATGGCAGAAATTTATGTGGTAATTGTGAAGTAGTATTAAATTAAATACTATTTTATTAACCCTATAACTCGTTCCACCCACATCTTTTGTAGAGGACAGTCACAGCGGTCCGCAATCATTTTTAGAATACTGTTAGAGCTGCCACGAAGTCTGGTTAGAATCGATGCAGCTTTCTTCCGCATTATAGCATGAAAGCCATCAACACGGGCATTTGTAAACATTGATGACGCACTACAATATCGCGGCAGCCCCAACAGCATTCTAAAAGCATTATTATATTGCACGCGCAGAACGTTATAGGCTCTCTGCGTATACCGAAACCATAGTATTGAACGATAATCGTTTTGAAAATGAATGAATGAACGAACTAATAATTTTCGTCCTTTTTTGTGTAAGCCTCTTCTATTTGTACATTTCCTTTTTTTATTTCCATGAACATTTCTCAAATATTCATATGTGGTTGGCAAATATGATTTATTATGCACGTACCAGAAAGGGTTCTGTTTATGATTTTACGACCGATTGCCTGCCACGTGGTGAACCTTACGAAAGGTGATCCAACGTTGAATAAATCATATTCATCGTCATTCACTCGTATATTTTTAAATGAAGTTGATATAAAATCAAGTCAGCGTTAATTTTACTCTTATAGACATCAAAATTAATAGCCTCGATCGTCGTAAAACAACACAATTTGTACAAGTCTGTAACGAAATTTGCACAAATAAAAAGTATACGAGCTCGCTTAGTTTTATAGGTAGGTCCTTAACCGTCCAATAACACTCGAAACACAAGTGTACGAAACAATTTCAGACTAGCTGGAAACGCGCAGTTCCTATAGACTATAAAAATAAATCTTTCACATTAATCGTTGAGATCGTCGAACGGCTAATGAAGAGGGGCTGCGGTCCAGGAGGGGAACTTTGTGGGGCTGAGAGGAAACGTGATGCATTATGTAGGAAACGTTTGTGATGAATTTAATGATGTTCTTAAGGATGATAGAGTGGTGTATTTAGTTTGATGGAAGTCAGAAGATATAACCAAAGGATGCGATGGCAAACATCCATGGCAGTTCGTTATATGTCTGTTCAAATGAGTGAAATGAACTATATAATACACTTGTGAAGATTCGTAGCCTAAAACAATGAGTAAAATGCATGATAAGTGAGTAGTAATAAATTAGCCGATACATACGTAACTACAATCTTCTGTGAACTTTGCCGTAATGAACATTTAAGAAACGTTATCCTGTCCTTATTTGTCGTGAGCATCAGATAAATACTGCAAAAAACTTTGGTCCCATAACTACAATACTAATACATTGCGAAGCAGTGTTCGAATCCGTGGCCTCTTGTTTTACAGATTGAAGTCAGCGGAAGCTATCAATGTAATTCTCCAGGGTAATATTATTCATAGTTTATGAGAGTATAACCGTACTGAAGGCTTTGTATGGTGCAACGTATTTACTGTCAGAAGCTTTTTGCAAGTAATATTTCATTTGTCAACTTTATCTGGTGTCACTGCCGATAAGTTTTCGTGTGTTTACATTTTTACTGTTGATTTTGATGTTGCAGCCACATTAAAAATAAGTTACTTATTGATTTTTCAAATATTGATTTATTTTCCGGATACCCTCTCCCATCCTTTTTCCTTCCCGCTCCCCTTTCGATTAGGTATGCTGGCAACATATATCTTATCTATGGGTTGTAGATTTTCAAAGGCAGTGATCACTTAGCGTATATTGTAGTTTTAAATGAAATTTTAAACTTAAAAAATGTTTTTCTCAAATAACGACTGGTACGAGCGTTGAAAGTCGATTACTGGTTTGTTTACAAGGCGCGGACTGCGCTCGGTCGAGCGATCTCAGTTCATAATGAAACTAATAGGATTCCCTTGTAGCTCCCCGCCTGCCCGGAAGATATTACTACATAAATATGTTACACTGGAATGCTAAATCAATTATAGATGCGATTCTTTTGTTATTCTTCTTAATTATGGGGGGCTTAGTGCAAATCGGATATAAGACCAGACTGCAGTTTTTTTCGCTATAATATCTTTCTATGCTATTTGTTTGGTTACATAATCCTTCTTTGTCCGGTTTACACAGAAAGTTACACTTTTGCGAAGAATAATCCGTTTTGCAGTATTGAGAATGGTTCCAGTAATTCCATGAAGTTGTCATTTAATATCCGTGAAATCGTGAACAGCAAAAATAATTTTACCATTCGTGTAATTAATTTTGCCTTCATACACACAATAGAAAATAATATAATATATATTCAACGACTATTAATGTACCTTTGTGTTTAAAACTATTATGTTCCATAAATGTATAATAACTATGGAGCTGTGTTACTCACGTTAAATTATGTTATTATGTAACTTGGTATTAGTTTTTTAAATCAAAACTCTTTGAGGCTCAATACGCATTCTTATAAAAAAATTAACAGGAAGTAGAATAAAAAAACGACACCATAGTATTGATTTAAAAACGAACAATAGGCCCTTCAGTATGTTTGAATTTTCAAAAAATGACCGCGGGCATCACGCTAAAATAAATGTTAAATTTACATAATTTAATAGATTTCGTCTAAATGGTGATAAAAATATTATCTTCATTTTAACTTAACTATCTGTCAAAATTCAAGCAAGCATTTTCAAAAATGTTGCGCGTAATGAATTATTTCAGTAACGCTCCACTCGAGATGAACTGGGGCCCTACTATATAAATCCGAAACGAAGTTCGAAACTTCGGACGATCGAAATTTATATACAATATGAATTTATCTACTCTGTAAAAGTTCGTATTTGTGTAACGTACATCCTAACTATAAGTCTATGGTTACGACTATAAGTCAATAACGACCATAAGTATATGTAGGTACATTCGTATCGTATATGAACTTCGATCATCCGAAGTTTCGAACTTCGTTTCGTTGAATATAGTAGGGCCCCTGGTGCGCGCATCACTTGCGTCGAAACACTTTACGCGCTTTCAACTCTGTTCATATATTAATTTCAGTGCACTATAGTATAATTTTCAACAAAACTCTCCAGACAATAAGTGTTCAATACTTGCAGTCGGAAACAATATTCGTAACAGATCTTGAATTGTCGGTGAGCGCCGGCCTCTTTGTGTACTGTAGTCGAGATGCACTTGCAAACAGTCTTTTAATGCACCTCTCTACATCAAATGTTGTTCGTTTCACATAAAATTCCCTTTTGTGAGTAAAGTAGATTATTTCGTGTAGTTCATGTTTGGTGCAATACATCGATAGAATAGAATAGTATGGACTTTTTGAGTGATTTGTGAATTGCTGTTGCAGTGTTGTTGTTTGTTCTTTGTTTTTTTTGTTCTGTATCAGCCCATATACGTCCCACTGCAGGGCACGGGCCTACTCTACATTCGAGAGTACGATTGAGAGTGGTTAGGCCATATAGTCCACCATTTTTTTTTTTTTAACAAGATATTATTAATTACTTATTGTTACAAACCACCAGTAATTTATCTTTTGGATAGCTGTATGTATATGGCTAAAAACTGACTATTATCAAAGCTAGATTACGAAGAGGTTATTAAAAATAAACAACAGATCGATCTGGAGATCCTTGGGGGAGGCCTGTGTTCAGCAGTAGGCTTTCTGTGGCTGAAATGATGATGATGACGATTAAAAGACTAATTTTATGATTACTTCATTCTTAATCGTAATAATTCATCATCACAAAGCACAGACGTCTGCGAAATATAGCCACACATGTTATAATAAAACCGAATGATATACGATATCAAATCTTAATGAACAGTCGTGACTATCGGCGTATTTATCGGCGCATCAATCAATAGACGCGGTTCTTGCGTCGAAGTGTCACGCCGCGCGTTTGTTATGATGAATGGCCGCCAGTGACTTGGAAATGGACTGTGCAGCCTTCGGTCGTCAACCTATGCGAGAGTGGTTGGATTTTATATATATGGTATGTTATATAGTGATGCTGGATATAACCAAAGGAATATATTTTAATGAACGGGATGGTTGTCTTTTATTGCTAGTATGTAGCCACTACCTACATATCCAATGGTAATCAGTACAGTCAAAACAGAATATCTATCAGCTTTTTGTAATACCGAAAAGTCTCTCGAAGTTTGTGATAATCCACGCCACAAGACTACCTTAGTGTGGGTACGACTATGTACTGGCTATGAACGACTTTTTTATCATACGTGTTATTGAATTACTTATATGATCGATAAACGAATTTCAGTGTATAACAAAAAGCGATGTCTATTATATCTACTGTCACACAACAATCCAATAAACGTTCCCCGCTGTATTCATGAATATGTTATGAATATTTATAGTTTTACAAATTCGTTGCCATTGCAACGTTTCATTGGCTAGGTTGCGTGTACGTAATTAGGGCTGTGCTTGCTGCCTTGCCCGTGGTTCCGTACAATGTAAAACTTGCATGCTCGCTTTGTATTTAGTGCGGGTTAGTGGCGCTGATAAGGTAATGTGTTTGTTTAGAATTTATTTTTAATTGCGTCATTGTGATTTTCTTGTGTTTGTTGTATCTGATGGAGTTAAAGGTTGGGTGCATGTGAAGCTATGGGGGTGATTAACAGTTAAAGCAAATATTTGTTGACGGTTATTTGGAATGCGCTTGATGTGACAATCCAACTGTTTTGGTCATTATATAATAATACAACAAGTCAAGAGCTAAAAACCAATATTGCTTCAAATTTGATACGGGGGTCTAGACGGTTTCTTATGCTCTTTATTATAAAAAAAGGCTTAGGCAGTCTATTATAAAAAAAAAGGTGTAGTCATTGTTATAGCACAAAAATGTGTTTATTGTTTTCGTGGAATTGTAACTGCAACGACGGATATTGCTATTGTCTAGGTAAAATTAATGAATCAGCTTGTTTAATTATCTTCAGTTTGTTCAAAAAACAATTACTGCAATATAATTATCTACTTTAAATGTTAATATATTAGTTTTGTTAATTATCCGCTTCCATAATGCGTAGAGCGTAGTTGTTGGTAACCCTGCTGATAATCGATGGGCGCCCGCCGCCCGGCCGTCGACCGCGCGGCCCCGCGGCGAACCCGCGGCGATACACCAATCTTATCGCCGACCACCATCTACCACCTACCACCACCACTTAGTGCCACCTACCACTGCCTGCTACTAAAAAATAAATACTAGACTAGGTCAGTGTGTACGGTCGTGGAGCTTAGACGAGTTTTTACGGTAGTGGAAATTGATGGAACCTAATTGAAAAGTTATGTAATTTAAAAATAATTTAGACTAAATTAAATGCAAATATGCTTGTTCATTCATGTTCAAATGCATTTAATGATAGTGGAACATTTATGGTCATTGTATTAAAACATATAATACCTAAACTCATTGCAATTGGTTCGTACATAAAGTTATTGACTATGTAACAGGTTGTCACTAATTGATTTGCTTAAGGCACACGCCCATCCTTAATGGCATGATAATTGCACCCAACACACACTCTTTGCTCTGACCATACATTAATATAATATGTACGACGTACGTTTCTTACCAACATTCAGATCCGAAAAAAATTTTTTTGTTCATCATAAAAGCATTTTCTTAAGAGTTAATATTAAATCTGCGGTCACGCATTTCATAAAAGGTTTCTCTACTATTGAGCCGTAAAAGCCGTCAATTAATTATTAATCATATTCGAATGCTCGATATTATCTTACAATGTCATTGGCCCCAGACCACCGCTAATTAAAATCGGCTGTCTCGCTCCATTAATAAAATAATCGATACATCTTATTGAGGGACGAGTAAACATCGCTGACCCGCATCTTAGAGTCTCTAAGTGGGTCCCAATCTCAGGATAAAGTGGTCAGATATCGAGGATACTTGTGGATATTTTAATATAACGTCTTAAAAATAATACCGTGTTGTTAAATTAGGCACAATTTTGTAGAGGTCATTAATTTATATTTTACGTGTAAACTTTCATCTGTTGGTTTATTATTTTTGTGCGATGATTTATTTAAATTAAAGCTTAAGCCTCTAATTTATTACGTCCAAAAATATATGTTTTGCGTGGTGCATTAGTGTGTATATAACAATTTTATAGAGATGTTGTTTTAAATAAATAAATAAATACACCCAACAGTTACATACATAGTCCTGACCCCACACTAAGATCGAGTCTTGTGTCGTGTGTGGAACTACGAGAATCTTTTCGGTCTCACAAACACATTTCACACAAAAAAAAAAATTGAGCGAGAATCGAATGCACGGCCTCTCGTTTCACAGCCGGCGTCTAGCCAACTGCGCCACGGAGACTATAAAAAAATGTAGTACCTATTCTGTGTATATCTCTACCCGTTGCAGTTAGTTCATAGAAATATACATGCGTAATTATCATGGGTTCGAACAAAAATTATCATGAGCTATGATTTTTTTATTTATCTATATGGCCATTCGTGCGTGCTATTCGATAATATATAAGCGATACGACTGCTCATGGTAAGTAGCAAAACCAAACAACACCGTGATGGCATGCTGCTTAGTTTATTAATAATTTTATTTTTAATAAAGGCATTCAACGTTCCCTTGATCGTTGTATCTTAAAAATCAACTGTGACGAACTCCGGACCCACAGCATTCACACCCTCAACAAATATTTGCGGATCATAAACATGCGTCCCGTGCCGAATTTCACCCTCCGACTCGAATATATCCCGGCGTATTCATTCCCGGCCTTTAAATGGTTCAATGTAGCAGTAGTAATTAAAATGTAAATAGTTTTATGGATGCCGTAAATATTTATTAAATCATTCAAGTTCATTTTAATAAGCGATATCCATGGAGTTTGAAATAGTATGTTAAAAAAAATACGTTGGAATTATGATGTATTGAAGAAGATAGGCGATGGAATGCTGCAACGGTTTGCATGTATCAAAAGAATTGAATATTTACATTGATGAAAATTAATGAAACGAAAGTATCGGCAACTTATCGGGGATCTTAAAGTATACTTACATATTTATTTTAAAAATTGCTTATTGAGGAGTTACTGAGAAGCTTTCTTGATGAGGTGCTCTTAGGCTTGTTATATTATATTCCTACTGACTCATGGGAACCTAATTTTATTTTCATATTAATGGATGTTAAATTTCGCATTTACAAAGCACTTGAAACATGCCTGTCTAGTAGAATTTATTTTGAAATTATTTTGCTCTTAACAAATTGCAAATGCATTTACTCACTTCCCCTCCCGCGGGTGCACAGTGTAGTGACGTGTTTACGTGCTCGTCATTATTAATTGTGTTTTGTGTGTTTTAACGGCGATTATCGGTTCGTGAGTTGTTTATTGTTGTATGGTATCGTATTGTCAGCAGTGATTCGTAAGTTTTTTAAAGTTTTAAATCGTTTATTAGTGGATTTACTCAAAGTTATTCTCGGTAAGTACTTTTATTTTTGTACAGTGGGTATTGCGAAATAAAATATCGCCCGGCCGGTCAGTCAGCTGATTTGTATAACATTAATTAGTTCGCCTTAGTGCCAATATATATAGTGAATTAATTGCATTTATTTCTGATAAGTAAATGTCGGTTCACAATGACGATCCGCCCGATCGGGGCCCAAATCCTTTCGGTCAAAGTAGACTCACGCCTCGGTCACCCAGTTCGGCCAAACGGTTATTCAGCGATGTGAATTCGCCCACATCTGTTTCCCCCGTTCAATCGAAACGTCTACAACTATCAGAATCGGCAGATACTTCGTCTGTAGACAATGGCAGTGACTCGAGCCGCGCGGATTATTGCGATATGGTGTTGGAAGTATCGAGTTATTTGTCTAAGATAAACGAACTCGTTAATGACCAGGGCTCGCGCATGAATATAGCAAATAGGTCGGCGGTCTTAGATATTACACAACGAGTAACTGCAATCGTTTCATTACTTGCACTAAAATCATCGTGTAATGAAACCAAGTTGGCTAATATGCAACGCGAGTTGGATCAATGTAGACGTGGTAACGTTTCCACTAAAGATTGCAATAAAACTTATTCGGATAATTTAAAATTACGTTTAACGAAACCCACTCCGGTGGTGCAGCCGCGCGCCCCTGCCCCGTGCGTAATAGCTTACCCGACGAGCGAACGGTCAGCTGACTTGCAGACGTCATCCGCGACGAAACAGGCGCTCTTTAAGGCAATTAATCCGAGTGATGATGGGTTCCAAATCGTTGGAGTTAAAAAAACCGCAAAATCGGGTGTTGCTCTGCGCCTTGCTAATGAGGCACAAATTAAAAAATTACAATCTGTCGACGCGATAAAATCGGCGGGACTGCGTCTCGAAAAACCGAAGGGTCGCCGTCCCCGTATCTTAGTTAAAGACGTGCCATCCTCCATGGAAGACCGCGCCTTCTTAACAGCGTTGTACCGTCAAAACATCAAGGACGAATTACCCATAAAGGAGGATGACTTTTCAAAGTCCGTTAAAATTACCCGCAGGCGGATTTTAGATAACGGTCGTAAATGGATAGGCTTAGAATTAGACTCAGAGATTCGAAAACATTTAATGGACACAAAAGATAAAGTTTTCATTGATTGGGCCACATGCCGTTTTAATGATGACATAGAAGTAGTTCGTTGCTTAAACTGTCAATATTACGGGCACGTTCAAAAGTTTTGTACAGTTAAAACACCAACGTGTGCCATTTGTGCTGAGTCTCACGAAACTAAGGCGTGCCCGCAGAAATCGAACCCGGAATTTAAACCAGTGTGTGCGCCTTGTAAAAGATTTAAAAAATCACATGACCATCGTTGTGGATCTCAAGAGTGCCCAACATATAAAAACAAAATCGAGCAATTAGTTCTGTCGACCCAATATTAACTAAATATGGATAAGTTTACAATCGGTCAGTTAAACCTTCATAACGATAGGGTAGCGACGTCAGAATTAGACACGTTAATTCACGATTATAAATTAAATGTCGTTCTAGTTCAAGAGCAATACCAACATGCGCGATTACGTAGTAAGGTAGTACAACTCGATAACAACTCACGAGCAGGTATTTTTGTGTCGGGTTCAAATCTTACCGTTACTTCAGTGCGTAACCTTATGACGTCACACTGTGCTGTCGCTGAGGTGTCTAGTCCGATTTGTAAGGTTTATGTTGTGAGCTGTTATTTTCAATACTCAGATGCTGTGGGTCCCCACCTGCATCACCTCCGCTATGTCTTGCGGTCCCTCGCTGGACATAAAATTATTATAGGTGCTGACGTTAATGCGTCATCTGTCCTTTGGTATGGCAAATATCGCTCCACCGATACCGAGCGACGTTGCGCTGTAGAAGATTTCATTGCAGAGATGAATCTCGAAATACATAACACCCCCGATGCACCACCTACTTATAGTAGCCCTATGGGCGAATCTTCTATTGACGTCACACTTTCTAGTGGAGACGTCCGTATTGATAGGTGGCGCGTCCTGCCGGACGCGTCATGTAGTGATCATCGCCTGATTGTGTACGAGTTCTTGCCTAGATTGACGCAGGGTCCGATACATAACAATTTTAATTTTAGATATAAATCTAGAGGCGCCAACTGGGATTTATTTAGCTCGATATTTGCTCGGCATGCCGGGGACTTCACTCGCAATGATATGTCAGCTGAAACCTGTGCTGAGATTATGTCGAACACGTTTACATATTGCGCAGACGTTACCATCGGTCGAGGTTCCATCACAAACACTCGGAGGTGCGATTGGTGGAATGACTTACTAGTCCAACTACGTCGAACTTTTCGCAGAGCGCGTAGGCGTTTTAACGGACTTAAAAGACGTTGTGTTACAGGGGAAGCATTAACATCTGCTTTAAATAGACTGAGAGTTGCCAGATCTCATTATAAAGCCGCCGTCCAAAAATCGAAAGGAAATTTGTTACGAAAAATTGTGGCTAGGTTAGATAGTGAAGGTCCGTGGTCTCCTTTATACCATGAATTTAAAGCAAATAGGTCGATCAATTTGGCTTATATTGAAAATTTAAAAATTGACAACAACTTCACCACTGGTATTGAGGAGACAACGGAAGCTCTGTTACAATCATTAATTCCGGATGATAATGTTGAAAATGACACAGAATACCACAGGCAGATTAGGATGTGGGCCGTAGAACTGCCGAACTCTTCAGATTCAAATCTCTCGTCCTTTGATGAATTTAGTGAAATCGTACGATCTTTGCCCCTAAACAAGGCTTCCGGTGACGACAAAATATCCAATAAAATGATAAAAGAAGCGTGTAAATCGGCCGGCGATGCATTACTTACTGTTTATAATAGATGTATTGCTGAAGGAGTTTTTCCGCGAGTATGGCGTACCGGTTTCATTCGGATAATACCCAAGAGTGGCGATAAATCCCCGCATGATCCGAAGTCGTATAGACCTATTACACTCTTGCCGTCGCTAGGGAAACTTTTAGAACGTCTTATCGTCCCTCGATTGCTACCGGGTGGACCAAAATTTCACGAAAATCAGTTCGGATTTACTACGGGTAAGTCAACCATCGACGCGGCGGTTTCGGTTAGAAGAGCGGTAAGTACATCGGTGCGCAAATATGTACTTGGTATTTTCCTGGACATCTCCGGTGCTTTCGACAACGCTTGGTGGCCAATGCTGCTTCTTAAGTTGAAATTACGAGGTTGCTTTAAAAATATATATTCACTTATTTACTCGTATTTCTCGCACGGAACAACCAAACTTAAACTTGGACACTATGCCGTGTCGAAACCACTGACGATGGGTTGTCCACAAGGCTCAGTCTTAGGTCCTTATTTGTGGAATTTAGGCTTCGACGATTTTCTTACGATTCCCTTACCGTCAGGGTGTTCTTTGACCGGATATGCGGACGATGGTCTCTTGCTCATAGAATCAAACAGTAGGTCGGGACTAGAAAATAGTGCAGACGCGTGTTTAAAATTAATATGTGATTGGGGCCATCGAAATCGCTTAAAGTTTGCACCACATAAAACGTTCCAATTACTTTTAAAAGGAAGTTTACAATCACCGCCGCGATTTAAATTTAATAATATCACTGTTAAGAAAAAAGAATCGGTTTGTTATCTTGGTTTAATTTTGGAAAGGAATTTTTCATTTCTTGAACATATTAAAAACGTCGGGGAAAAGTCGAAAAGGAACTTTTTTGCTTTGACAAGAATATCAAAATCAACATGGGGGCTATCTTTCAATACACTAAAAATCATCTATGGAGCAACTTACTTAGGATGTATTTGTTACGGATCTCCCGTATGGGCTGATAGGGCTACTATCGGCGCTGTGCGAAGAAAACTGCTCCAGAGCCAACGCTTGGCCTTGATATTCTTGTGTAAGGCATATAGAACTGTTAGTACCGAAGCTTTGCCTGTCCTGGCGGGTGTACTTCCAGTCGACCTGGAGGTTCAACGTCGCGCCGCCATGTATTACTCTACTAGGGAGAATATGGATAAAAGTTTTTTAACCGCACGTGAACTTTTAAAAATTGATAGATTATTTAAACCGCTTTCAGTGGTATATAGCGAACTATTAGATGAATGGCAAAATAGATGGGAGGTATCTTTGAAGGGACGACATCTATATCAATATTTTCCTTGCGTTCGTGACCGTTTGACAAAGACTTGGTTGGATGTCGATTATTGCGTATCACAGTTTCTCACGGGCCATGGTAACTTTAGGTCTAAACTTTACTCTTTTAAGCTTGTTGAATCGCCTGCGTGCCCATGTTCAACACCTAATTGCGAGTATGAGCAGTCCGCGCATCATATACTTTGGGAGTGTAGTCTTTGGCAGAATGAGCGTAAAACTATGCTGGATAGTATGCAGATATCATCTGGAGTCGTATACTACATGGACCTTGTAGAGACTAGGAAGAACTTCCGTGCTTTCCGGCGTTTTTGCCATACTTATTATTGGAATCAAGTCTAAAAGCTCACATAAATAGGTCCCATTTAAATGTAATAATGATATGATCCGTGGTGCTTTACAGCTGGCTTCTCCGGCTGTAAAAGTCTTTTTACGAGGTTATTTACCTGTTTAGTTCATTGTTTTGTCGCCCGCTTTGCACGGAGGGAAGTGGACAATAATTTATTTCCAACTCCTCCTATTAATTTCACTTTCTGATTAATTTCGTTGCGGGTTAAAGACAAGTTAGACATTCCCGGAGACTCGCCGAGCTTCAATGCTCGGTGTCATTACATTGCGTGCCACTGTTGATCCTGGCTCACAGGAGTTACAGTGGTGGGTGTGAGGGTGGGACAGTCTCCAGAAAAAAAAAAAAAATGCATTTACTCAATTTTATCTAGTACTTATTTTAGAGTAACCGTGAAGATGGAATAAAATTCTATCACTTTTTAAATCCAATATAATTTTATATTCTTGATATAAATCTAAATTACTTTTTAACCGTAAAATATTGCTTGCAACATGGTAGTATCAAATAAAAATTGCATGATAAAAATTTATGATGTTGAAATTATGTCGTGGGTATATACTCCCTGAAGAAGAATAAGTGTTGGCAAAATCATGATAGAAAGGGTGATCCCTTCAAGGTTGCAGTGCATTTTATAAATATAGATGTATAAGAACGGAAATACGGCAGACGAAAGCTGATACCAACAAGGATTACCAAAGAGGGTTTTTATATCGGGTTTCATCATCATTAATATCAGCCCGTTGCAATCCACTGCTGGACATAGACCTCTCCCTGCTGTCTGAGTGTGTCTGCTTTATGCATCCAGTCACTGCCCGCACTCTCAGAGCCATTCATATCGGGTTTACGTATGTAATAATATAAATAAAGTAATAAACAACATTTTGTTTCTAAAATTTTAATATTATAACAGAAAACGCTGGAGATCGGGCAAAGCGAAAATGATTAAGTAGCAAGGTGGAACCTGACACGGGACGAGATAACGCCCGACAGGAAAGTTAATTTTCATATAATCTTTTTTATTTTTTTACGGGAACTAAATCAAGCTTTTATATTGTGTAAAAAATACAAGGAAGGAATATATTTTTTGTAGTGGGACAACAAAGTAACTAATGATGAATAACCTACGACTAACTTTTAGATCTCCATCGATCACGCTCACCAAACATAACAGAATTTAGTACGTGAGCTCAATTTTCTATGAGACAGACATACTCGTTTACCTTACATACATAAATAGATACTCACGCATTTTCCCAAAAGGGGTAGGCAGAAGTGCTGGTAGTAACCAGTAGCACCTGTAGTATTAGCAGTCACCTGTATCGTCTAAATTTTATAAAATGTTGAAGTCCTTCTACTCAATTTCGGCCTCGGTGGCGTCGTTGTACTACGGTATGGTGTGAATCGAATCCCGGATCGGGGAAACTCACATTGGATTTTTCTATTAATTATCAGTCCGGGGTTAGGTTGTGTCCGATATGACGATAGGTTCGCCCCCTATGACATCGTAGGACGGGGAACACACAAGGCGAAACGTGGGTATTCTGGTATATTTGGATCCAGAGTAAAGAGAGTAGTTTTATTTTATGAAAATAGAAAAAAAAACTATCTGAAAAGATATTTAAACCTATAACGAAAAATTTTGTAGTAAATTGAGTATTCAATCATTCTGTTTATTACGCTCAGTGTCAATTATATTTTAATTAAGCTCGTATTATAATTTATTTGATCCGATTGCGGCTTGGTAGTTTTGATATCGTTGTTTAAATATAATTGCGCGAGGCGACCGCAACACGCGGCTCGCTGTGCGTCCCATGTGTCCTGTGATGGATATCCAGCCCACAATTTGTATGAGACAATGAAAGCGATGATCGTGCCTGTCCTGTCATGACAAATTACCTTATTGTGGGTACCACGTAGTATATATTTATGAAATTGCAATGATAGTGCTATTAGATTCATGATTATGGACGGATATATATTAGACCGTGCTTTTATTAACTGTTTATACTTTAAAGCGTAACATATTATGTTTTTGTGACTTTTGTCTTACTTTTAAGTGCTTAATATTTTCATTATTACGTACAAAAAAAAAACAGGGCAATTAAAGGTGAATAATAATAAATCATCTCACAAGTATCTTATTAAAAAGTACAAATTACAGTGATGAGTATACTCGTTGTATTAATACCACCTGGCGTTATCGTGGTTGATGTAAGGATACTTTCGCGCTCATTACTTCCTTATCAAAATCCCAATACCCAATTATCAAATCAAGGCAACCCTATTTTAGCAGTCGACTTTTATTGGGGCAGCTTAAGTGTTAAGTCTGTTTATTCCTGTAATTAATCTCCATCCGTTGGTCGCGATATCTTAAATTATAATTGGATTGATTTCTGACTCCTATCTTTCAAAAGTTTATACAATATACTTTCAATATATAAAAGAAATCACAGTATTAAAAAGTAATTAAAAACCTATTCTCGAGATTCAAGGTCATTTCTTTAAACAGTCATTATGTCTCCATCTTCAACAACTTTTTTTTATCACGTCGAAATCCAATAATGATTTTGGCGAGAAGTTTTTTAATTATGTAACGAATATGCATGAAATTCTAATACTTTTGGAGCAGACGGCTTTAATTAGCGACAGGTGGCTTCAACAAAATGCAATCCGAAACCTGTGTTAGGTTTGGGATCACATTTAGCCGTCCACCTGCTCGTGTAGGGCTACGTCTGGCCTGGGGTTGTACATAGAGGTTAATGTAAAAGGCAGATATGTTTTAAATGAATCAATTGTTTGTTATCAAGTAATGCTTAATTTTTTATCATACTTAAATGATAGAGTAAGACATGCATAAGGTTCATACTTCATTTCAACTTGTGGTTTCATAATATGTGCTAGTGTGTCTGCTTGACTACAGCTGCTTCAGTTATGTTTTTTGGTATAACAAGTTGTTCCGTCACGCGAAATAAATCGATGAGGTAGTTGGTAATAAACAAATATAATTATCAAGACGCGTCACTGGGCGTTCTCTGCATGGGACATCCTGCTTAACTTGGCTTGTCTGGTCTCCCAAGGATATCCTTAGCGACGTGCTAGCTGGGTAGTCTGTGCAATGGTGACATGTACAAGTACGTAAATGTCTCTTTGACCAAGAAATCTTATTATAGAATTCTACAATTTTCTTTTATATTTCTTTTGTAAATTATTTTAAGAGTTTTGGATCTGATGCGTCAATCTCGAAGGCAAAGTTTTTCCGCTGTAACAACTGCGGCGTTCGTTACGACTCCAGACTTTCTTATTGACACGCGTCAGTTGTTGGAGCTTGTGGTTTTTACCGAATTATCTTAGGTGTAATTGAATTGGAGTAAAATAGCTTGCAGATGTATTAGATTAAATAATATATATTAAATTTATAAGTCAACATTACCCATGAACACCTAGTGCATTTGACGGGTCTGTGGTGTTAACAGGTGTGTGTTTCAGAGAACTTCTCCCGTTCAATATTGATGATGTAGATTCTAACATCTGTAGATCAAGTTTGCAAATTATAAGTTGCAAATATTGCAGTTTATAAGCTTTGAGTTCTCTGAAATCTTTGATCTTAACGTTTCCAATAACTGAATAGAAAGAGTCTAAATTTCCGATTACATAACCCCAACTATTCAGACAAGCTTTAGGAAACCAATTATTATTAAAATCAACTCGGAGACAATTGCATGAAATGAAATTAATGCCTCAGCCTTCAGTGCGACGGAACGGCAAAAAACACAGTTAAGAGATTAAAATATCATCGGATAAAAGAGTGCAATTTTCATTAACTCCTAGGCAAAAAATGTAAAAAAAACGTGAGAGGGAAAGAGCCTTTTTCACCAGTTGAAATGAAACAGTTGTAAAGAGACGGGCCGACCCACTCGCGCACTTCATTATTATAGCGGAATACTAGCTCTGAGAATTCCCAACACAAAGGACATTTTTTAAAATTAAAAGCTATGCGATCCGACCTAGATGTGCCACGTGAAATATAATCATGCCCCTCCTCCCCATCGAGATGTTCGCGAAAGTACGATAAGAATTGCTGAATTTCCGCAGACATGAAGGATTTTGATGGCGTGAGTGTGCGCGCAGCGTTCCGCGTACGAGACAAGACGCTAGTTAGTTTTTCGTGTTGACTTGCATACCTACTTTGCTGAATTAATCTTCTTTGTAAGTGCACACTTAGTGTTTGAGAATTTATTTAATCAGTTGATGTTAGTGCTTTGTAAGGTAAATGCGAAGATTTTCTTCCTGGGACAATTTTGACGTGATTCTCGATTAGTTGTTTCTGTAATACGTAACAAAATTATACCACTGGTATAGTAATGGATAGGCACCAGTGATATATCTATCTACTCTACGGTTTATGGACTGGTATAGTTTCTATCAATGCCTTTATGTTAATAAATACAGAGTTCGATTATTAGGTTTACCCAACAGGTAAGCTGAAATTAAAACTTATTAACAAAAAGCAGTATCCCTGTACTTAACAACTAACTAGATACAACAACTATACAACTGAACGAAGCTTCTAGTTATATCTGAGATATAAACATACAAGCTCAAGTCTTAGTTCAGCCTGTGGACGATAAGTGGAATATCGTCAATGTTACTCACGTTGATTTACATCCACGAAACGTTATTACAGCATTATCAATTCAGTCACTAGGCAGCCCTCGAATTTATAGGCGGTGAAGTTAAAACCGCGAGTGAAGAGCACTCGCACACTTCAGGCAGCAATTGTTGTTAATCATAACCACTCTGATAAGAACTCAGAGGGGAAATGTGCAGATAGTACAAATGGAGCGCACGTCGTGCATGACGTTTCACCCGTTCTGATAAATTAAGGCAAGCTCAACACCTGATGCGAGTAACTTAATGACTGCCAGTAATGTTTCTTCTTAATGTAGTTTGTGTTTGCTACTGTTTGAATTTAGTGCCGGGTTTGGATGTACGGTAAATTGTGTTCTCTTGATTTGTGAAGTTCGGTTAAGAGCCTTTGTTAGTCGGATATATCTTTGTTCGGGAAGCGAGGTGGTAATTGTAGTGGAGTGATCGGTTGTAACATTTACTAGATGCATTTCGATGCAAACCCGTCCCAAAACTTCTAAAATTACTTACTTATTATGCAATATTTTAATCAAGTGTAAATGCAGTACATCATTAAAAAATGTAGATAACATGAAATAACTACTCATAGGTAATTAGGAGGTAGCAACTGGCCAATCATTTACTCTTTACTGCAAACAAAGGAATTTTAAAAAAAGAAAGAGATACATGGAATATTCGCGTAATTTGGCGCAAACTATGGCACGGCTCCATGGCAACTAAAAGATTGCCGATCCGCATTCACTCGTTCCCCATTTTTATTCCGATATTCGGTCAACCGATACATGTGCGGTATAAAATGGGCAGCTATCTTTTCGATATTTTGTGGTTTCGTGGGCCTTTGTAAATGTCACTTTCTGTGTAGTAAATTTGATTGGATATGTGGGTTATTAATATAATTGATTTAACAAGATTGTAGTAGAGTCGCAAGAAATGAATTAATCTAAAATTTCATTCATAAGATAAATTTCAACGTTGTTGGCAAGTGGTTTCTATGCTTGTAGTATGTCAATTCTGTTAGACTCCCGCACTTCATAATTCAATTTTTACAAGGGTTTTCGATATATTTGTTACAACGAATGAATTTTATTACAACGGTTTGCACCAATTGCAATAATAAAAAAGAGTATATAAGCACTCATGTACATAAACCACAAATAATTATAAACATAAATATAGTTAAACTTAGAAGTATATCGGACTTATTCGCCATATTTTTCACTAAATTGTAGACAAACTATCTTAAGGTTATAATCACCATTTTTCACAAAATGTATCTATGGGAAAGAAAAGTATATTTTGAATTTGTGGGGGCGATTACGTACATTATCAATTTATGCATTTAGAATTTCCATTCGTAAAATAATATTTTCAGTACTAATGCACTGGGATAGCAGAAAAAACATACTCAACTATAGACAAAATAAAATGAAAAATTCAAAGAGATGCGCGTGGAAAGTTAACAAAATCGTGTGCGGAAACATCGAGTGCATTTAAAGTTGTGTGAAACATTTTAAATGCAGGAACGACATAAATTGTCGCCGGAGCTGGTGTTTGCATACCGCGCAGTCGCTGGTAATTCCCTACTCTTGTCTTAGTGACGCCGCTGAATGTTGCCGCGGAATGCATTGGCTTTTGCTACGTTTAATGCGGTGTTTAGATGTTAATTTGGGATTGGCATGACAAAGTGACTTCGGCGCGGCTGGTGGTAAAGAGCTTTTTGAACGGAGTACCTACTGAGTAGTAATGGGAATTGCTATTTCAAATTAACATCACCTTGTTGGTTTTGAACCCTTAGCATGCTGTATATTTCTGCTGTTGCTAATTACCCCCACAGAACTTGAAAACAACAATACTACCGATTTACTACAACCATTTTTCACAGTTACAATTACACACACAAAATTGACTGATCAGTTCCTTCTTTAAACAGGTTCAAAAAAAAAAAACTTTATCGATTACACGAGATCACTAAAGTCGTAAATTATTAGTCGAACGGTGAATCACAATCGCAAATCGCAAAATTTAACTCATTACTTGTGAAATGTTATTATCGACTTCACTTGCTATTTGTGATTGATATTGCCATTCCAATACTACTATTGAGATATAATACTGAATTACTCAGACCACCTCTTGAGTGTTGACACATCTTTGCTATGCTGTTGATGCAACTTTTTGTAACTGGTGTAGCTTGAAAGACATACTTGCGTGGTTCACTATACAGGGTGTTGTACCATTGTTATCAGTGGAACGATATCTAAAGGATAAAAAAAAATACAAATTATAAATGTGTCTGGATAATGACAGCATTGCAATTTCATAGTTAGTAGTTCAAACTTTTATATCCCTTAATGTATTAACTTTTTAATTATTTATTTATAGAACCGGCAAAATATGATTCACACAAAAATCCATAAATTACTTAATTGCTAAAGAAGAGATTTAATTATTCGTTTTGTCCTCTATACTCTCTGTCAATCCCAATAGAACATAAGCGTGAGTTTTACGTTTAATTGGTTCATTGTTCTTTAAGCAACCCCATATTGCGCGAGAAGGGGAAGTCGTGAGGGTTGTGTTGTAATTTCGTTTTCTGCTAACCTTTACATTGGCCGGCATTATTGTCCGGGCTGCTTCTCTTGGCCCCTTGGCAATGGCCAATAATTGCCAATGGGCAAGGATGGCAAATAATCATGAATGTTCATATTGTTTTATCAATTTAGATTTTTTTTTTCATTCCGCTGTACTGTGTTTGGCTGCCTTCTAAAATTAGATTTCATAAGTCACTGAGCGTGATCCTTAAGACGTCTACCCCAAAAAGCTGTTTGTCTGTGCCATATTATTTGGGTCATAGAATCCAACGTTTGTTTTCACATATACATAAATATGCGAAACGATTCTAATAAAAAACAATATAACTTAATGGTTTCCTGAGAAGAGTATCAAAACAATTATGTAAATGTCGGCGTTGGACTTTTGTTTGACAAACAAACAAACCACTTTACAAAAGCAATTACCTCGTATTTAAATTTCTTTGTGTATTGTAACGTCAAATATTATTTTAGCTATTGGAAAACGAGAACGGTTTACGACCATGCGAATCCATCCCCCACGCAGGGGTAAGGGCGCATGCGTGGCGAACAGACGCGCCGCCCGCCGCAGTCCCTCGCTCGGTATCGCCTCCGCCGCCCGTAGCACCGCCCGTAGCTCCGCGCGCTCGTAGCGCCAGCGTAGCGCGTAGCTAACCCTACACCTGCAGTGACGTACGAGTTATCAATAACGTTATATTTTTTTAACTAAATAACGCGTTATCTGTTACGTAAAATAGCAGTGTTCGGATCTGACAGTGATGGTTTGCGTGTTGCTGTGACTCGATCTCGTGTTTGGTTATCTGATAAGGAGATATCGTTGTACGGTGCTTGTTTGTGATGTAAGTCAATTTATAGTAGTTTTTGAAGGTTAAGAGTTTTAATAGATTTGGTATTATTTATTTTAGTTGATGTTGTTACGTAGATTAGCATCAATAGAAAAAAAGTAAACCATTGGTATCTTATTTTATTTTCATTACTCTTTTATGTCTAATTTGAAGTCAAAGTAATAGAGTAAGATACATGATGTTCACGAAATTTAATTAAGCGTTTCATTTGACGTCTCTGTTTTATTATCACAATTCCCTTACAATGCGTAAAGTTAACTACGGAACTAGGACATTACGTCATACACATCACAGTCTTAATAAGCAAACGATGACCTCTATCGTACTTTATGTTTTATCTAATTGATAGACAAGGTATTGATTTACCAATATTGATTAATTATATAATAATTGGTTTTTAATGCAGAAAAAAAAACTTTTTTTATTCAAATGTAACAAAATAAAAAAAAAGATGTTATTTGCTTCACAATTATTATTTTTAAATTACGTATACATATGCAGACACACATAAACACGAGTGCAGTGTACAGCAGTATGTAGACGAGCGATGACGGCCGCGGGAGAAGCTGTCGCCTCCTGTGAAGTTATTTTTAGCACCCCGAAGCGATTGTGCTACGTGTGAATAGCTTGGCTCGCTGTTGATACGCTAGTTTACCGACTACTGTTATGTAACACATCTCTTCAATGTTTTCCGGCTCGGGTTTCGCGAGAACCCGAAATGATGTACGTGCCCGACGCATTTTAGTGTTAACTGGGATCTTGTGACCTGCTTTGGCAATATACATCTGTTATTTACATATTATATCGATAGGATACGTAGACAGATTGTTCGTATCTGTTGGATGGTGACGTTCATAATAGAAAACTCGTCATAGTGACGTATACGTAAGAATGTCCTCATCAAAAATAGAATACGTAAGAATGTCGCGTTTCGAGTTCATCCTATGTATATCCGATTTTGAGCAGGTTTGCACAATTGTATCTGATTTTACCATGAATACTTACCTTGTAGTGCAGTCTCTGTATCGGACCAATATAAAACTCAATATCTTCTTGATATGTCTAATGTCATATTACATTTGTGCGGGATAAGATTATGTAGAACAAAATCGAGTTCTATTTATATGTGGCCTTCACCTGCTTCTCTGGTTAGCGTTGGTGCAACATGTTTTGTATGCATGTCACAGTCGCACTTGACTTTTGCTTTGACGATCGTTCGTCTGACTGGCGTATTTTATTTAAATTATAACGTTTTTTGTAAATAAAAAAGATCATCTGTAACACATAGTCCTGAACTCACACAGATATTTTTTTGTGACATTTCGCGTCATGGGTATCAGAAACTACATAGAAGATGCTATTTGGTCTCACAAGACATACAACAAATATTTATGAATCGCACAGACATTTAACTCGGTACGGAGATCGAACCTGCTTTACGTTTCACAGTTGGTTCTTGACTATGCCAAGAAGGAAAATAAATCATGTATTTAATAAAGAATTGTTGTGAACATCGAATATGTAACCACGTAGCTTACAAGTTACAGCTGACGTAAATTGCTGCTAATGGGGTTTTCGCATCGTACTTATGATAAATTCATGTCATTAGTTTAGTCGGCTAGGGGGCCCTCCGTATGACTCATTCAATGAGCGGAAATCAACGCCCAGTCTGGACAGAAACTAGTTGTGTGATAAAAAGCTCTCTTCAATGTATGATGAAATTAATGATTGTGTGACCAACAAATATTTGTTTTGGAATTGAATGTTAAAGGTGCTGCAATGACTTCTACGGGGTTTTTATAGCTATGACATAAATCAAGTATCCTAGAGCACGTTTACATTTGTAATTGTTTGTGTTATTATAATTAGGTGTTAAAACATAAAGAATGTTAATTTTGTTCTTGTTGTCAAATAGTAAGAGATGAGAGGTTTTTTTTAGCTTAAATAATGTCATAAATTCATAAAATATACTTCTCCTCCATCTAAAAATTGATTAAGTTCTCCCTTAATGCACAGAGTAAATACAAAGTAAATGCAGTAAAGTATGAAAATAAGGTAAGATATTAGGAAAGGATTCTTAGATCTTACTCGGATCCGTTACAAATATTTTTTTTAATTACAAAAACATTTAACGCAGTCGATTTATTGAATCCACGAACTATCATTTCGCTCTCCGTTTGACATCCACTGCGCCCCGCGGGCTGTCAATGCCGTTACAAGTCTGAACGAAACATAGATTTCGGCACGATTCAACAATAAATTTCACTCGCGATATTATTTTATCTGGAAAAGGAATTTCGTTGCCATTCGTTAACTTTGATGGAAATTTTAATTGAATTTCTTTTTTTTTCCTTCATATCAAGGCAATGGTTGGTGCCATGCCAATGGTTGGTGCCATGCCAATGGTTTTAAATAGAGTATTTATAGGTCAATTTTAAATATTTCGATTTGGAACGTTTGTATATTTTGCATTTAAAATGAACGTTTATTTATAAATACAAAGCTATTAAAATTAATATCGTTATTAAGAAAATACTTATCAATAACTTTGGGGCTTCCTGAAGAATGATGAAAGAATAAGCCTCTGACAAAAATGTCAGTTAGCGAACCTAGAAACCTATTTTATTTGTTATACGACATAGAAAGAATAATATTATTTAATTTAAGTAATATTAATGTAAATGTGAAATTTATCTTATTAATAGGCTTAAATAACTGTCTGATACGAACATAATCACTTGCATGAAATCAACATATTTTTAAATAAGAATTCATAACGTATTTTACATTTATCTCATACTATAAAATATTATATGCGCATATATTAAATATTTCATATGAAAAGAAATTTCATTTAAAGCGTGTACTTTTTATATCTCTACTATATTCATGGCACGAGCATGCCTTTTTGTAGTAAATTTGTTCCTTCACTACACCCTTCGAGATGAGAGAGCGTTATACGAGAATAGATGACTCATCCACCCCTAAATCCCAAGAACGAATCCAATATAAAATTGCGTAGGGGATGGAGCCACCCCTTGATGTGGCGTACAATTCGATAATTACTTTATATAATCCCCATATGTTGGTAGAGGAACGCTAAATCTTCGTATAACCGAATGTCTTTATGATTCCAAGAATTTGCGTTTATAATAAACTTTGGGTTAGTTATGTTAGGACTGTTTCTTTATATTGAATGTGTTTGGCAAGACTTATTACAATGCGAGTGATGGCAAGTGCAGAGGAATTCAAAAATAGTATCTATCGAGACAGAATCTCTTGCCCGACTTATGCTATTATGCTCAAACCGGATATATACTAAACCAGAAAGCGGTACATTTGAGTGGGACATCATGATGGGTTTCAAAATCTTCTACTATGGGTTTCCTAATTAGTAGAATATCCTACCATTAATAAAATGCGATTATGAACCCGCACTTTTACTCTATCAAGCACAACGATTTACACAAAACTACAAACAAAACCACAACGAAAATAATTTCCAGTCTCTAACGTGTCGGTTGACTGACGCACGCACCTCAAATATTTCGACTACTACCAGCAAACTACCAGCGGTTAGCGGTACCCGAACAAGGGGGGTTACTCTATAAAAATAATACGATATTCAAATGTTTGGACGTTCGACGTCCGGAGTAAGATATAAGATTTCCATTTCTAAAAAACAATACTATTCTCCGATTCTTATCATTTTCTCCGAACTTAGTCTATGGTGCGACGTACGATAGAGAAATCAAACATTTTGTGGAGTATCTAAGCACATTAGTGAAGTTTTACGTACGGCGTCCGATCATTCGAATTTCGTATCGTTCTATAAAGTAACCTCCAAGACCACCGCGACTAATACCATCTAGTTAAACATTCATACAGACGACAACTGTTCGGTGAAACGTAATTACTTACGCCGGTGCGTGGATTCGGAGACAAAGGCGGGGGTGAAGGGGGAAAGTCGGGGAGGGGTTAATAAATTCCGTACGGCCGTGAACCGGACTTGTGGGGTGTTTCGATATCCTAAATGGGGTGTAGTGTATGCGTCATCAGGACGTTTTTTTAATACTGCAATTGTGTTGATTGTATGCAGGATCGGTTCTTATTGGATTCGAGTGACGCGGGTCGGAATACGAAATGCGCGACCGGGATTTGTGGAACCCTATGTGGTCGTGTTTTAGTATACGGGTTTTGGGAGCGTGTTGTAGAAAGGATATGTAAGGCTTTGATAAGGTAAAGAATCGAGTGATTTAGAAAAATATGCCAAGGATGTAAGTATTTAACGAACTTCCAATTTACTTTCATACAAAAACAAATGTCTTTTTCCCAGATGGGGTAGGCTGAGGAGCATCTCTAGTAGGAACCAGGATACCCACGTTTCGCCTTGTGTGTTTCGTCCCACGATGTGATAGTGATCGATCCTCTCGCCATATCGCGCACAAATTCACGATTCCGGGCTAATGATAAAAAGAAAAATCCAATATCACTTTTCCCGACTCAGGCTTCAAAACCTAATCATTGTAATCGTGCCGTAGGACAACTTCGCAATCGTGGAATTCTACTAATAATCTTAAGTATTAATATTTGTAGTGAAATGAAATGACACACACTTGTTTTGAAGAATCATTGTATTATTAACTATTTTTGTCGTCAATCATTCAGATTTCCAAAAGACATAAGCTTTGCACATTTTCACAACGAAGCGGTATGCATCTAGCAGGTTTTATTTCACAATAAATTTCAGGTAAATCAAGAACTAGGTGCGAATGGAATAATTGGAAATTTCGTATAATTCATGCATATGACAATATAAACAAAATCGGTATCATTAATGAGAACTAACTCATTATAGCGTTAATTTCGTATTGCCTCGCGCCATGCTTAACCTATAACAATTATGATTATGTTTATTTTTTCTAATAACAATTAAAAACATGAGCTTATGTATGCTCACACCTATATTCCCGAAGGAGTTGATACAAGATTTTAATACAAAACTACGGGGCAAACTTCTTGATTATTACCCACAGCATTGATATTTATGAGACCGAATTTTTTTTCCAGCCAGCTTTACCAGATAGTCCGTCCACCTTGTCGTTGGATGCAGGCCGCTTCCAAAAGGTCGATGTGGATATCCTTAGGGGAGGCATATGCATCTTTCTGTGGCTGAGATGATGATGATTTTTTTATTTTGTTGTCACTGTGATTTCATAATTTCGCTTTAAGACTCTATCGGATGCAAATAGCTTTGTTTCATCAAGATATTACTTAGTAAAGAAAGAAGATATGTTTAAAATGAGATGTCATATGTAAAATCCGCCAATTCGTAGTAGGTTAGTTTGGTGGACCTCTTTCGATCGTCGGAGCGGAGGTCCGCGTCCTCTAAATCTAATAATATAGTTTAAATTATTTTCTATCATTATGACATTTATCGGAACGGATAAACCAAATATTTATTGTTATACGAAAATAAGTTTTATCATAGCGCGTTTGTACGATAATTACTTTCAAACAAATATATTTTATTAAACTTCGTAAACACACATTACGTGTTCAAGCCTCTTTCAAAGAATTTATGATGTTGAAATTCCGCTTGAGTGCGTAATCGGAAATTATTGCACGCGACCAAATCGTTACCCCACTCACCTTTTTGTTCGTCGTAAGGGTAGTTCTGACCTATAAGACATTTTAACGTTTCCGCTTAAATTTACGTATTTATATGAACATGTTGTAATATGTTGCGTTTCAAGTTAATGCTGTGTACATCCGGATACAATCAGGCCTATATCTCTGTGTCGAACGGCCGGCGTAAGAAAATTAATCCGAAATCTGTACCTACCATTAAGTGCAATTAAGAATTTTTCGTGCCAGTAAACAATCAGCAGAAAATTCTACCAACCAATAAATCATTGTTTTTAGCAAACACAAGGTTGCTCTGTGTTAATTTCCGTCTATAAGAAATGTAAACTGTATCAATATAAACCAATTCGAAAAAAGAACACCTAATATATTTTCTGTTTATTCCGCGACATGAAAGTGGCCAGTGCGTGCACATTAAAAAAATTAAAACAAAAGGTAAATGTGAATGCAAGGCGAATTCAAGTGGTTTAATACAGGCTGAAAGGCTTTAATGAAGTTGGTATTGTTTTCAGTTGGGTGGGATATCTTAGCGCAAATAAACCGCCGCGGGCGAGGCGCCGGCCTCGTCTGCGCCACTTTATTATTGCGTTGGTCCACCCCACGTGACACATGGATGAGTAATTCGACCAGTAATTGGACGAACATGCTCGAGAGGTATGGTTTGTTACGTCGGAAACTTTATTGTTTCTAGTAGATAAAGGCACTGATGGTATAATTGAAAAGCTAAATGAATGAACTAATATAAGTTATGCTGCAAAATAGTACAAAAATCAACGTCCGTAATGAAAAAATATATTTAATAATTGTAATTTTTCAAAATTACTTGTTATGTGTTTGTGTCTGTCAAATTAAAAAGTATTTAAAACAAAAGAAACAAAGGAGTACACTTTGTTTCTTAGAACTAACTAAACCACGGAAGTAAATAGATAGTGGTGGCACTCTGCTTATTTAACTGATTAAGGCTTAGTTGCACCAAGTAACTTTGCCAATACCTTTGCCTATGAAAATGTCATCGCCATACATTTGAGATGTATTTGACCTTGCGAATGTATGGAATTGACAGTTTCAAGGGCAAAGGTATAGGCAAAGTTAGTTTGTGCAATTGAGCCAAAGCCTTTGTAACGTATTGTTTCCGCGTATCTTGGATCAAGTAAATTACTGGGGGACAGGCACCAGTATCCCCTGAGCCATTTTATTATTGCGTAGGCTCACCCTGTCCACACATGGACCGGCTGGACCGACAACTTTTACCCCATATTTTATATGTGTTTTTGCGTACATTTGAAAGAACTTCTATGTGTGGTGTGGGGGACTAAATAGAACGTATAAGGGCGGCTACAGTCGACAGTTCATTACAGTTTTTATGTAGAGGTTGTTAAAAGCTGATTTATTTAAATTCATTAGAAATGCCGGTCTTATAGTCTTTAGAATTTGTAGGTCTTGTTTCGCTTTGTAACGAAATTTAAAGTATTTTTTTAGTCTTCTAAGAATTGAGTGTTTAATTATACTAGTGGTATCGCCCAGTGGTCGAAATTCGACCAAATCAAGAAGAGAAAATGTTTTTACCTGTATGATGATGTTGTTATTCTGATAATTCGTGCACATTTAAATGTACGTATCTCTCAAAATCACTTATTTCCCCTGAAGTATGTGCAATTACTAAAATCTTAAACTACAATGATTGCTTTGGACCAGCAATAGCAAATTATATTTTTTTTGTACCTGAATGTTATTATTGCAGATTGCTGCTATAGAAATTTCTTTATGCATATAACGATAGTCCGTGTACATTTAAATGTATCTTACTGCTACACAATTTGCATAAGCGCTCAGTATTTCGCGTACTATTCGTCAAATAAAACTTTTCTGTTTGACATTCAATAAAACCACAGTAAACAAAGTTTTTTGATTGACATTCAACTATGTCTGTAATAAACCAAAGAAACAATTTGACCAAAGAGTATATACGTGTACAAATACTTGTGTATGCGTGTGTCAAATGCATGCTGATTTGTGTAATGTTTTATTTATTGATTTAATGATTTTTTTATGCATTATTATTACTTTCTTTTTTTTATATTAAATGAGGCAAACGAAACTCTTTTTATATGTCTATGTCAGAAGAACGAAATGAAAAACAAAAGAAACAATTTATACACCAGCATATGTATGCGTGTACAAATACTTGTGTATGTATGTGTGTGTGAAATACATGGTAGTGTGTGTAATCTTTTATTTTTTTATTTAATGTACTTTATAAGCATTATTATTGAAAAATATTAGCGTTCTGCACTCCTACACATAAACTATAAGTGTGCCAAATTTTATGCTCCTGCGTCCGCGCAATTTTCGTAAAAAAGGGGTCCAAAGATTTTGCATCACTATATACATCACGATATAAATTGTTAAAGAATAATATAATCAAAAAGTTTTGCGTTTTTGACCGAGTTATTTTTATTTGCTCTGGGGTAATACTCGTATTCATGGTAACAACACAATGACATTTATTTTTATACCCGTTACAGAAAAGAAGCTAGCAGAGTAATTTATATAGAGCCGGCTTTCCTTCTACTATTTCAATTACAACTGCTTACATTATTGACTTATTCGTTTCAAAGTATTTTTAAACGCCCCGACGAACCGCATTTCAACGAACCTACGAAGGTTCGCAGAGACCTTTGCTGGCTATGTTTCTCTCCATTAAATATAAATTAGAGCTTCTTCGATTAAACTGGTTGCTGATTCTTTCAACTTTGCTTTGTTACATTTCTGTATAGTTCCGCGAAGAATGCAATAACAAAGCAAATCGATTAGTGTTCGCCGACCGCGGAGGCCGTGTGTATGTGTGGTACATGCGATCGTTAGCACGGTCGTTGACTCGCCAGCGCGCCCCGGGTTGCCACAACACCCGTTCGATTGTGCCCTTTTATGCATAAACACAAGCCCCGCCGAATGTTAAGGCTTACTTCATGTTATGACATTAAGGAAGCCGAAATATTTGAGGCTTGGTGCTACATTATAAGTCCGTAATCGCCTATTGCTGAGAATGAAAATCGGTCTAACATCGGAAGTTATATTAGGAGGGTTTTAGTCATAGCCCACAGCATTGCCCTATAGGGTTGGCGGATTTCACAAATCATAGACATTTTTGCAAAGATCTCTAGGAATATACAGGTTTCTTCATCATGTTTGAGTGTTTTTGAAATATAGACCTCACGGATTTCCATAATAGCTTGTTGGATTCGGCATGCACTTATGTAGATAAATTTACCTCTGTCTCTACACCTATTGATTAATACATTTTAATTATTCATCAAGTCTATCGCTACAAGAAGCTCATGTAAAGTCCCTAAAGATACGAGCGTATTGCGGCTAGCCCCATCGTGCGCTAGGCTTTAGCCGCATGACGTAACGATTTCACTAATGGACTAGAGACCCGTGACTCATTCGATAGTTTTGTACTCGTCCATGACTCGACCCGTACTAAACTTGTGCTAAGAATTCCTCCAATTTTGTTGAAGAATGCCAACTCCACCCAGACACTGGAATGTTGGTTTGAATTCCATATTTCGAGACTTATATTTGGGCGATGTCGTGTATAGTTAAGCCAGACTGCGAGAACTTTGATATTATATTGCCTTTAAATATACATATAAGAGCGATAAATATGTGAATATTTCCAAACCCAGATTGTAGGGAGGGTTTTGAGTCCTATAACATTAAAAAATAACTTGTGTAAGTAAGTAAATAAAATGTGGTCCCGTACGGACCCAAGGCCTCGTATTTGACAGCTGTCTTCCCGCCTACTGTACCGCGGGCGTGGAGGTCGAAATGAATTGTTTATGAAGATACAAAACTGTGTTTAGAAAAATACAATAAGAATATTCGTAGTTATATCAACATATTTGTTAATAATCATATTATATGCGAAGTTAATGCGTGTTTATAAAACGTTCAATCATAATAACATTAATAAAGACAAATTGAACTTTTATTTTAATTCACTGACGTAGTTTTATTCTTTATTTCTCCTATGGGTATGTTAATGATACATGTTTCAATGTACTGTATATATATATATATAAATAAGATTTTCCTCCGTGCATTATGTAACTAAACAACTAATATATCGCATTCAGTTTAGGTGGAGCAACAATCATTGCAGAGTGCCTTGTTAGAAATGGATGGGAGGATTAGAAAGGCGTATCTCCAACAGCAGGCTGCTATAGGCCATGCTTTGACATGTGATTGTTCTGCCTTTCTTAATTATTTACATGCAAATCGCACAGTGGCTTCCTGCATTTCATCTCTTGTCTGACAAGATTGACTTCAGCACACACTAGATAAACATAAACAAAGCTCTGCGAAGCTCGTGGGCAACTAAAGTATACTATAATTAATTAATGCGTTTTTTTAGTTGTAGACTAACCTATTTTCTCTTTATTTTTCAGGTAAGTATGCAGACATAAAGCATTTTACATCAGCCTAGCTTTATTCGTAAGTACCATAAGGCGTAAACTTTATAGGTATATAAAGGATACATAGAAGTTATATATTATGTACAAAGTTCATTTTCACGTAAACCACGAACATTAAACTGACAAAACCGAGTAGATAATACGCTAACCACAGCCCAGACGCCTCAATTTATTCACCGTGTTTATATTTCACAAAACTTAAATAGGATTTGTTGACATATTTCCCACACATTAAGAGCGTTTATACCCTGCACGCGCTTTTTGGCTTAAAAACAGGACTTTTCAAATGAGTTAATAGCCACCAATAAACAATTTAAAGGAAAAATAATTATTACTAATTTTAGAAAAGGTTGTAATCTAGGGATTTTGGTGGAAAACATTATAGATTGATGGATAATTTGTGAGTACTATACGGATTACTGAACACAAGTTTCGTTATTTAGGCTTTAAATGGCAATTTAGAAGCCTAAGATATCCTTAAACACTAAATATAAGATGAAAACAAAAATATTATCAGACTAATAAGACCCTTATGGAGGGATTTTGCTGAGAAAAATAATCTTATTGTGTTTAGTTCCTGAAAAATAAAAATTTAAACAATGCGAAATTATTCAGAAACTCCCGTCAAGAACATATTTTTTTTCACCAACTTATCGTTCATAATTTTTTATAACAATTGCATGTTATAATAGAAGAACATCTTATCAATAAATTACCATTTTTATATTTCAACAAAATTAGTTTTCATGTTTTCTACAAATATTTTAAAAACCACTATAAAACACGCTGTCCGACGTGGATCAAATCAGACCGCCGCAAGGCCTTCTAGAGGGAGGACGTATCGCTCGTCGCTCCGGCCTGGCTGCAGTCGATTATGCCGCGCGTAGTAAAAATAGCCACGCGCGGAATGCGATTACCACATCTTAGTACTTTGGTAGTAAAATATTTAATTATTTTTATTACCTACAATGATTTTGTAGTGAGTGAAATTATGTTTCAGGTAATATAATGGGACGTAATTCCGAGGCTAAATTATGTTATGTATTGTAATATAAAATTAAATATATTTCGTAATTGTAAGGGGTTGTAAGGCCCCTAACACTATTTATGTGTTCGAACACGAAATGATTAATAAAACGTCCGTAGTGTCTACTGATTGAACACTGATTTGAATGCAACTTAACCATGTAATAATAACGAAAATATGATTAGTATCCAAAATTTGTATTATTCTTTGCTTGCACTGTAATATTTGTCTATTTATAATGCAAATAAAATATTTTTAAGATATTATATTACAGTTACATTTCAATTGAATGTTTGAAGCGCACGGATCAAAGTTGTTTGAGCCGATTGTATAGCGAGCCGACGCGGCAGCTCTACGCACACAGCTTTGGTCGCTTATGTGTGCGTGAAATTAACGAAGAAATACCTATAGTTGACTTTGCGCGCAAGGTGTATACGCTCTTAAACTTAAGAATATGGCACGTCATCGCCACACCCCCTCCAACCCCTCCCATCCCCCCTACCACCTACCTACCACCCAATATAGAGCGTGTTTCAACTCTCAACAGTGATATAAAGGGATTTCAGCGCTATAATAGAAAAAGGCGAAGTGACTTTGTACAGACGTCTTCATACAATTTCATTCGGAATTATAAAAGAACCAGGTCGCGGGCGAATTTCATTGTGTTGTAAGGTTAAATAGGTCGCTTTTTGGACGTTTATTGGGCGCTTTACGCTGAAGGATTTTTCGCAAAGGGCCAAGTTATGTTTTACAAACATTTTATCGCTATTTGTTGGCATTTTTTCGTGAATACGTAAATAAGGCGTAGCGTTTTCACGGTGGATGAATGTATGACAGCGGTCGTATAAGTTGTTTTTTTCTTGATCTTTTTATCGGTTTATATGGGTCCGCTATTCAGGTCGGGGAATGTCTATCACAGAAACGATGTTATGCGAGGATCTTACTCTCCATAAGTTTTTTGTGTAAAGTACCCATACAAACAAAAATGTCTAGTAAATTCTTAGCAAAATCTAAATAATCCCTTATATTTTTGCTGTTTTTTTTAGTGGAGCAAGGAAATAAACAGTTACAAGTTTTGATTTGTTTAGACTTGTTGTAAAAAACAGTCAAGCTAGAAGAAACTTGTCAACTTAAAGAAATGAAACAAAGTTAACCAAGCTTCAAAAGAATTATTAAAGGTGACCGAGCAGAGATTGTTCGTAAAAGCTGCAAATCTCAAAGTCGGTTGATCTCTGCTCGTTGGCACGGAACCTCCGCCGAGTAATCCCTTCAATTCTCGCCGCCCCGGCGATTCCGCTTATTTATTTATTGTTTTTATCTGACATCTGAGACGTGCCATAGCTGAAAATGGTAACGTCGCATGTTCAGATGTAATGAAAAAAAATATTTTATGAAGTTTGCCCGAGTCGCGATCGCGTCGATTGTGGTTGATGCATGATATATTAAACCGTTGTGAACAGGTGTAATACTCGGAATTGTGTTTGAACAAACGGCTGTTAGAAAATATAGTTGAACGTTTTCAGTTATTATTTCCACAATTAAATTGCTGCGTCATTTAAATTAATTATGATGCTTATTTCGTGTTATTATTCCGGTTTTTATCAACAAATATGCTCCAATCACATTTACTTTAGTAGTGTCCATTACATATTAAGTACGTTCCCTTTTTTTAATAATAATATTCAGAATTGAAAACCTTTAAAAATTAATTCTCAAATATTAAAGGTTTTCTGGGGCCCGGCGCCGGTGATTCACTTACAAAAATGTAAGCCGCTTCTTCATATTATATTAAACCTTCCATAAAAAAGCGTTAATCGAAAACGGTAAATTCAAACTTCGAACATCAAATTCGAATTTCAAACGCCAACAGCGCCTTGCGACAATTTCACGTCGCCGTGTCAATATCCTGATCTAAGATCGTCTGATCCCTGGTACTCTTGCGAGGGCAAAGGGAAAAAAACGAGTTTTTCCCTTTAAGACGCTGAGTGCTAATAGAGTGGTTTGAACACGAGTTCGGTCCCCGAGCGGACGGCGTCCGTCGGCTTACTTTATGAAAATTAGTCGGGGGATTCGTGATATTTTGGAAATGAAAAAAAAAAGAAAAAGTTTTTTGTTGCGCCCTTATTAATGGTGCGTGATGTAAATGTTACCATGGGTTCTGCGTGACGTATGCAAATCAATTTCTTTCTACTACGTTTACATTGTGTTGCGTGGTTCGTGTTGTTTTTCTACAAAGAATATCGTATTGAAAACTACACGTTATGATTTACTACGATATTTGTATATCGAGCGTTGAAAATGTTTTAATGACCAAAGTTGGATCGATGTACGCGGGTCTTCCGGATTAGTTATTAATGTTAATTTTATTTATATCACTATGCCGTGATGTGAAGTATAACTGTTTTATGGTGTTATTTTTGTTTGTTCAACAAATGTATTTAACCCCTTACCGCATACGAAGCCATTAATGGCTCCTACAGTTTGTAATATTTTTACAGTTTAACTAATCATTAAATTAATGTTAAATAAGTGTCATAATATGAAGTGGTCTTTCGTAAGACGACGAGTATTTTTTTTTCTTCATTATGCAATTGTTGTCAAAACTATTTGAGTTTATTTCAAAACGCGGCCGGTGAGTATGGTGCACGATTTTAGTGAAACTTTTATTAGTCAAAAAAACTGGTAAATCATTGACTGAGATCCTCAATAAAAATTGTACTTACTCTTAAAACCATCGAATACAATAAGAGTATGTTGTTTTTTACTTTCTTTTTATTTTTGTTTGGTTTTTGATATGTTTTTTGCAAACTCCATATATGGCTTCGTATGCAATCCCGTCAACATTGAGTCTGCCAAATATGGCTTCCTATGCATTATGATACTTTTCAGAAATGTATCCTGCAGGCTTTTATTATACTTTCAAACAAGTAAATCTAGTATTGGGTGATGATTCTTTGAGTGAAGATGAGCTTGCTTTGGATTCTGGACTTGCAATACGAATGTTTCTCTTCCCGTTCACCAAAAAAGCATGTTATCATACCCGAGTTTGTCTCGAAGAGTTCGGAATTCGAACAGTGATAAACCCTTTACATTACTTGCATACTGCAAAACTCAGGGTTAAAAATGTAAAAAATACTCGATTGTATGGACTGCCTCGGTGGCGTAGTTGTACTACGGTACGGTTACAAAGCTGAGGTCTCGGGTTCGAATCCCGGGTTGGGCAAAGTGATATTGGATTTTTCTATTCAGTATCAGTCCAGAGTCAGGAGTTTGTGCCCGATATGGCGATAGGCTCGCCACCTATCACATTGTGGGACGGAACATACAAGGCGAAATGTGGGTGCCCTGGCACCTCTGCCTACCCCTTCTGGGAACAAGGCGTGAGTTTATGTATGTATGTATGTATGTATGTATGTATGTATGGAAGAAAGGAATAATGGAGCCTTATATCGAAGAGAAATTCAAGTTTACAGGCAACGAAGATTTGCCGTAAAAAATAAAACAGTAAAGCGCACTACACATAAAAGCCGCCGACCATCCGACTTACGCCAGTAACTTTTTGTCGGCGGGGTAGTTGCACGTCGGAAAATTTTGTCGGTAGCATGTCGGGAGCTCGAAATGAAGATCGTTTTAGTGAACTTATTGTGTGTTGCTGATCAAAATAGCTAAGCAATTGTGTAGGCGACATATCGCCAATGTGTCGGCGGGCAACACGTACGGGTACTTGTTGCCCACATTATTCTTTTTTTATAAGCCGCTGTGTTGTGTCGGCGGCTCGGCAGCTTTGGTATGTAGTACAGTGAAGTGTAGCTATAGATTCACCAGTCCAATTTTCAAAGTTATGTTCCATAGTTTGAAGATTTTGATTGCTAATTAGTCAAAATAATCGTCAAATGTACCAAAATTCCTCTAAGTTAGGTAGGTACACAAAATATAAAAAATGCGAGCTGTTTATAAGCTATGATATAATATACAAACGGAATCTAATATACAATAATTCACAAAATGTAATTGCAATGCATACAAAGCCAGATATGGCTATACTTGTTTTTCACTAGACTGCATACGAATCCATATATGGCTCTTATGGGTAACTTCATAAATAATTAATGATAATTTTTTTTTTGAGTTGATTTATGTTCAATACACACAAATAAACCCATTTTTGCCAAAAAATATTTTTTTATCCCCAGCCTTCATAATTCATGCAGTAAGGGGTTAAGGCCATAACCGGCATAACCGAAGTCGGTCAAAACTGTTTCGAAGAGCATTCCCAATATTATTACATCAGTGTTTTCGAAACAAAAAGTTGTAATATTAAGTACAACAAGCAACCATTTGTGCAACAAATAAGTCCGCGAAATCCTTGGCAATCTCGGATAATCCCCGTAAAATAACCGCCCGAAGCAAATCCGTACCTAGAAAGTTCATCTAACTACGGAAAATATTAATTTCACCCGGTGCCATCCCAGCTGCACTGCGCGACCCTTCTTATTTAGAAACTGTCCAACTTTCAACGTAAATCAATTCTTTTTGGGGTTCCGAATCTTAAAAGGAAAAATAGAACTCTTATAACGTCACTCCGTTTTACGTCTCATAAGGTGGATAAATTCAAACTTAGAGGATTCCCATTGTCACAGCTATATGTAATTCATCACGAAACAAGATTCGACAAAGGATTAGATCTGGAAAAATCGATTTTATTGCAAATATAACTGATGGTACGGAATCCTGGGTTTAGAATCGACTCGCACCTAACAGTTTTTTTTTCTTCTATTCGGGTGAAATGGGAAGGAATGCCATGCACACGATCTGGTTCAGATCTGGATCGGGTTTAGATTTGGTACTGCCAATAAAATTTCACGTTCGTTTCGATGCGAGAGTTCGTTGATCCTTTGTGAGACGATAGTTTATTGTATGAGAGGGCCCCGGAGAACCATTGCAGCTTTGCCGAAAGTTTATTTTGTTGCCTTAGTTGAGATTCGTGAAATTACTTTAGAATCTAGTGTTATTTCTGATACGACTCGAAACTAAACACTTATTGGTAATGACAATTAGGACTATGTTGATATCAATTGTTATGTGGAACTCCAAAGTAGTTTTAGGATGGCTTGTCGCACAATTTAATTATTTAATACTGTAAGGCGATTCTATTGTTATTTCAAATTTGTCTTAGTTTATGATTCGTCTAGTATATATTTCAGAACACTATTTAGTCAATATATAGTAATAATAAAGCATATACAAAAAAAAAACAGAAAAATCAAAATCACAAAATATTCCATTTATCGAATATTTTCTTTCTATTCGTTTGCAATACTATGATATGATACAAAGATCGTCGTCATCTTGGATATGTAAATTAATTAATACTTACAAGAGCAAACTCTTCAATCCCTCGCTAAGGGATCATTATTTTTGACGCGGCTCTCATTCGGCCACGCAAAGAAAATGTTTCGGAAAAATACTTTATACTCTTCAGACATGTAAAATATGAAGAGACTGATATCACGGCTGTGTCAGCAGAAGGGGCTGAGAATGTTCAGTAAGCTTGTTCTGATCTAGAACTTTCATTTAAAAAAAACAATCCTCTAGATACGGAATCTTCTATAACAATACATAAATCTTGGTTATGATCTTTAATGGGATAATTTTATTAGGCTATAAGAAAGAAAGAAATATTTATTTATCTTTGGTACAAAAAGCACAAATGATAAAAAAACAAATAATCAAAAAATATGTTTGCTCTTTTTGTTGAAAAATGTATTGGTGTCGATGTAGGCGGCGCTAAATGTGCTAAGTAACTTAACCAAGACTTATTTCTTACTAGCGGCCCGGCCCAGCTTCGCCCGGGTACAAATAGATTTCTGTACAATAATATGTACGTATTATTATTATACATATAAACCTTCCTATATAGGCACGCTGCCGCCGCCCCGGCCGGCCAGTACCGCCGCAAGCGCTACGTCCCGCAATTTTAAATCTGTAATATCTTCGAAAATATTCATTTAAATCTTGTGCTGAAAAGGACAATCAACAGTGAATTTAAGCTATTTAATTGGATAAGGATTAATGCTGTATTGGTTAAAATCGCTTCGAAAATAAGCCATTATTTGTCGTAAAAAGTAAATGACAAAAAAAATTATTGTGGGATATCCATAAGAGATAGACATATACCATCACGGAGTTTTCTGTAGACCTTTTCAATGTGTACAAATATATAATAAATTATTTTGATAAATCTCGTAGGGTTCAGCCTGCGTTTGCATTGTAAGCGGAAAAAAATAGATAATTAACGACATCACATTAGAAACCTCAAAAATAACAATATTTCTCCACTATTTAATGGATGTTATTATACATGTAAACCCTTCTATTGAATTACTCTATCTATTTAAAAAAACCGCATCAAAATCCGTTGCGTAGTTTTAAAGATTTAAGCATACAAGTGGACATAGGGACCGAGAAAGCGACTTTGTTTTATACTATGTAGTGATACCAAAGGATTATTTAATAATAAATAAGGTTGCAGACCGCTGGATTCATATAGCTTCCCACACGTTGCAGAGTAAATCCTTGTGGGAGGCCTATTTCTAGTATTGGCCTAACTGTAGATGGATAATAATGAAGAATTTTCATTTTTTTCATTTTTTGTGCGAATTGCACCGAATATTATCTGTGAAATTCGAGTGCTTATTCATATCCATCGATATGAATAACCAAACACACAATTATCTGACTCGGTAACAAGCAGTGACATTTAATTGTGCGTGTCCATCGCGTTCCGTTTGTTCGCTTTGATACGACATTTTGGATTTCAAACCTACAATACCCGGCAATGGACTGAAATCAACTGAAATGAAAGGTATTTAGACGTACTAACAGTTATTGACAATTCGCTTGGACCCTGTAATAGCCCTAGTTAGTCACAAATATGATTATGATTTTATCTGTGTCATATACGTCCCACTGCATGGCATTTATGTGTTTTATGTGGACACTAGCGGCAGGGCTCCGCTCGGCCGGGTACAGATAAACATTTTTGAAAATAATCTATCACGTATGTTCATCAAGGATTGTGTTAACAAAAACAATTAAATCGTTCCTCTGTATAATATTGGTTTAGATAAAATATATGAGCCCATAAATCATACCCTTCAAAAAGAGTTTCCTTTAAAATTAACTAGGATACAGAAGCGCCTTAATGGACACTAAAATGCACTTACTATACTTATTATTATTTATTATATATCTATTGTACTCTTACTTTGTAGCTTTGGTTTTAATCGATGCGTGTACGAAATTAATTCAACGTTAGATAATAAAAATTGATTGGTAGCGCACCAAACGAGCGCATTGGCCATGAAGAACAAATATTCAAATCACTGCGCAATTTCAATTGATGTAAAAATTACGAGACTATTTAATATTTACGTAACAAAGAAATTCGCTTCTACAAAAGGTAATACGGTTTCTTTGTTATGACGTCACAGCTTAAGTACCTTTTGGCGTGTCTACGTATTTTAATCTTGTTATTTGGTTTTAAGTAATAACTTGCTGATTTGGGCTTGGTAACTAAGTCCAGGAGTGGGCAGTTATGTAGGCATAGGTAAATGTGTCAAATGACAGATGAGAACTGTTTAATGCCAATAGATTCTATATATTATATCTGGACAGCTGCTTACCATCGCGTCGGATGCAATGCAGTCACTGCTGAGCGAATATTAAAGAAAAGGAATAAATATACCCAATACATAATTAATCCAGCCTTAATCCGGCACGATACATAACAAAATACATTAATATCTTAACCCATCGCGTGTAACATGCACAACTAAATAACATTTACTGGTGGTAGGTCTCTCATATGTGAGAGGCCATCTGGGTAGGTACCACCGCAATGTCTGTTTCTCCCGTGAAACAACACTGCGTAAATGCACTGTTGTGTTTCGGATTGAAGGACACTGTAGCCAGAGTAACTACTGGACATATTGAGACTTAACATCTTATGTCTCAGGATGACGAGCGCAGTGAAATGTTGCTACTGTTTATGAGCGGTCGTATCGCTTACCATCAGGCGAACGGCTTGCTAGTCTCGTCACTCATTGCAATAAAAAAAAAACATGATTTCTACAAACTGTTCACTATTTTTTAAAACACACTTAACCCTTTGCCGAAGAAAGATTTCCGTATTCACCAGTTTCGAGTGAATAGATTGATAGCAATTGTAGTGGATCAGCGCGCGCTCGAGTTAACCTGTCGGCCGCTATCAGCGGTAAGATCGGGCCGTTACGACCCGCCATACATCACATAGATGCAGCGATTGATTGGAACCACTAGGAACACTGGTCTAATGTACCCATCTGGTAAACGGAGTTTAAAATTGTTGGTGATCAGTGGCTTAATGGAATATATTTGTTTGGTTTGTAGCTGTAGAGATTAATGGTTACAATGATTCGATTTTCGATACTCGATAGGGGTTAGAAATACGTACCAAAAATTTTTGGTATCCTTTTGCAGGGGTAATCCATCCAAGGTATTTTTCAATTGATTTATTTAGATTTTTATAATATTATTATAGTTTCCATATTGATTCTGAGAATGCGCTTACGTAATGACGTCGCTATCGTGGAAAAAGTAACTGTTGCATTAATGCAGCAGGGACATTTTAAGCCCATCTTTTTTCCCACCAAAAAACTCTATGAAACAAGTAAAGTCCTTACTGTGCGGCAACTATTTTTTGTAAGTGTTATAAAAAAACAGCATAGAGAACTGACATATGATCCGAAAATATTAAATACTCGAAGATCATATGCAGTCTGTGTTCGGAAAGTTATCCCAAAAACTTCTTTTGTTAGGAGATTCTACATCGCTCTTGCTCCTTTATTGTATAATAAAATTAACCGCATTCTCAACATTTACCCATTAACTTTAACTAAATGCAAAATTACAATCATCAAATATTTGCAGAACCTCACATATGAAGAAACTGAAAACCTAGTTAACATACCTATCTAACGTGACATACAGTTTCTACCATAAATAAACAGGAATAATAAAATAACATATACAATATACACACATACACACACCCTCTGACAATCACACATTCACATCACACATTACACAATCAGAGGTCCTCTGACACTTAGTATTTAAGTTTATATCTAGTAGACTAATTTTTTGTTTTTTTTTTTTTGTTTCTATTTTTTATTTCTTTTACGCTTGTCCTCTAGTTTGTATTTGGTATGGCGGTACTAATTATAATACCCTATTTGTTCATTATATAAGTGAAAATATACACTGGGAAAGGCACTGCAAGCCGAAATACAGGTATTCACCTAGTTCGGCTTCAGAGGCGCCCAAAATATAACTTGTGTCACATTAGTCTTAAGACCTTTTGTTTATATAAATGCTGTACCTCAAGTTTTATAAAATAAATTTATTATTATTATTATATTATTATTTAAATCCAAAATCGCGTAACTAGCACATGTCATTAATATAATTATTTACCTACTTAGAATCATCTGTTTCTAGTGCTACATCGTTCAATCGCTATCATCTACTACTAAGATATAATACTTTTCTAATAATCCTTCCAAGGGATTTGCACGCTCCATTTGAGCTGTCAGAAGGACTGAGCGGTAAGTTGGGCCGAAGCGACCCGCGATACATCACACGGGTTGAAGGGCCTTTAGTCTATCCGATGATATAACTGCGTTTATACAATCTTACTATATCATTGAAGCAAGCGTAAATATTGTTTAAGTTTTAGCAAATATTAATACTTCGGAACTACTTACTGCTTCGATCAAATATACACTAGATACACAGTTCTCTGTAAAAGTTCTGTTAAAAAGTGGCACCGATGCATGACATGAAAAAAATGTAAACAAAAAGATCACATATTCCAAATATATTAACACAAATTCCACCATTATTCGTGGGAGCTTAAATTAGCTTTAAACATAATATTGTCTAAAGTTCTGCGACGTTTTAGAAGCAACGGTCGGTGCGTGACTGAAGGCGAAAGAGTGTTTAAAGCACTCTTTTTTGGTGCCATTTTCTAAGCGCTCATGTTGTATCTAGTGTATATTTGATCGAAGACTTACTGTTTTAACATTTAAGGTCAGACTCACCCTAATTTATTATTTAAAATAATAATGCAACGAGAGGTTTCTTGTTAGCCCGATCTCGCAGCTAGATGTATTTCTTGCGTCTTGTGCAACCTGGAGTTGTTTCGGTGCAATACTGACTCAACACAAATATTGATAGACTCATACATATGATAGCTCACCAGTATCCCCGAGGGGGTATGGAAAGGTAACCAAAGCTACAGCTACGGTACATACGAACATTTGTTTTGGTTTGAGTTTATGTAGTTTCAAGTCTGATTCTCGCTCTTTGTGCTTTTGGTGGACGTCCACTGCTTCGCTTACTGTAAAAATCAAAGCAAGTAAGTGCTTACTATATCAGTCCATATGCGTCCCATAAGAGTGTAAAGGCTTACTCTAAAACCAAGAGTACGATGATAGTGACCAGGCTATATAGTCCACCACGCTGACCTAGTGCGGGTCGGCGGACTTTATATACCATAGAAATTCTTACAATCCCTATGGTATGTAGGTTTCCTTACGATGTTTTTCTTCGTTGTCGAAGTTCGTGGTGATTGAAATAGGTGCTTTGCTTGGTTTGTTTGTCTTAAAAAAATAGTATGTCATTCGTTGCTTTACGAGTACAGTAATTTTCTACCCTTGTCCCGATGTGACGTGTGTGATCAAAACTCGTGGCGCGTCCTCGTATAAAAACCGTGACCGCGGCTTGAAAAATAGCACAAATAACGCCGGAAAAAGACCTGTCACAGTTTTAATGGAGCCTTCACTGGCGCACCGCGTGATGTATGTGCATCAGAATAGCTCGCTGATAAATGGAACGCTAATATGTAATGTTTATGAATTGTTGTAATGTTTTTTTTTCTGTTTTTACGAGACCAAATTAGAAAACAGGAAATAAGAAGAAAGCTACCCGCTGATTGGCAACAACTCATTAATTTACCCATATTACCAATGTAGGATGGCGAAAAGTGGGTGTCCCGTAGGCACCTCTGCCTATCCCTTCTGGTATAAAGGCGTGGGTTTATGCAAGTATATTACCAATGAAATACCCATTTCTACGAAGTTCAACGAACCGGCGTCGCTTTTCCGACATGAAACAATAAAACGTTATAAATTGACATAATGCGTCGCTCGCTGATGGATTGCGCCACTCGCGTTCAGCGCACTACACACTGAGCGATTCCAAATCCGCTTACTCATAAATAATAATATTAAATAATAAATACACCTAACAGTCACATACATAGTCCTGACATCACATTCAGATTGAGTCTTGTGTCGTGAATATCAGGAAGTAAGAGCGACTTTTCGGCCTCACGAACACCCGAATCGAAACAAATGCCTGAATCGAACCCGCGACCTGTCGTTTCACAGCCGGCGTCTAACCAACTGCGCCGTGGAGGATTTCAGTTGAGTGATGTTTACTGCATGTGTGGGTTAGTTTTCAATTGGACTCATCGACTATTACCTCGACTTCGTAAATTTGTAAATTTGCAACAACAAAACAAACTGGTTTTGAAAAGAGCAACAATAGAGTTTCTTGCCCGGTCTTCTCTAGTGAAAACCGCTTTCCGAACCGGGTGGTAGATCAAAAAATTACTGAATGTAAACGATATTGAACATTTTAATGGATTCAATAAATTATTTTCATTTTCATTTTTCATTTCATATTGTAGAAAAATGTTCCCGCTGAATATCGGTGTTCTGTAACTCCTCCTTAGGCGACAAGAGCAAGGCCGAGATAAAATATAGCCTTACAAGACAACTATCTCGCTATTCAACAAATTTATATTAGCAAGTTTAATTGCTTCTCCAAGCTTCGCTCAAAGGACTTTAGCAGATAGATGGAATTTTATAGGATGTAATAAACTCACCGATAATTTCGCAATGAAACAGCCTTTTACTATGTAGTTCAACGAACCGACATGAAATAATAAAACGTTATAAATTGACATAATACGACGCTCGCTGATGGATTGCGCCATTCGTATTCAGCGCACTACATGCTAAGCGATTCCAAGCCCGCTTAGTTAACTCTGTTGTTTACTGCATGCGTTTGTTGTTGCCTATATTGGAAATATGTCTCAACTATATTAGTAAATAGCATGGTGGTCTGTTGGTAACGGCCAAGACGCGGCTGCCGACATGTTCATGGTGGTCGCGGTTCCAAATCTCAAGGTAACATCTGAGTTTTCGGAGTCATGTGTGTATTTATGTAGCTAGTCAATCACCACAAACTGTAAAGGTGAAGAAAGCATCGTGAAGAAACCTGCATACCGTAACGATTCGTAAAGAATTTCTACAGGATGTAAAATCCGCCAACCCACACTTGGCCTGCTTGGTGGATTATATGACTGACCCTTCTGAATCGTTCTTTCGATTGTAGAGGAGACCCGTGCTCTATAGTGGGACGTATATGGGCTGATACAATTTATTATACTAGTAAAAAGATTAAGCGTTCCTAGCGTTAATAGAATAGAATATCGATTTCCTAGAGGTAATTTCTTGGAATCTTTATTTTGTAAAGCATTTTGTTCGATAAATGAGAAATTGTTTTCTTTGAAATTAAATTTGTTTTGAAATAAACTTTCTTGTGTCTGAATATTTTTTAACTCTGTTTCGATTGACAACATTGTGAATTTTAAAAGTAAGCAAATATGAAGCTTTCCATTAATAAAGTTATAACAACCTGTCAGATAAATAACAATATTTCATGTCAGTTAAACATTGACATGAAATGAACACGAAATAGAATTAATATTTGAATTTTAAACAATTGAGCTCATTATTTTGACTCAGTAGATAAACAGTATACTAAGGAAAATGGACTCACAGGAAGAATATCCACTTCGCTAAAAAAATGTTGGCAAAGGATCAAGGATCAAGTGATTGAAGGAACCGTGTTCTTTAACTTGGCACTGTCAAGCTGCCGACCACGTGTGAGACACGGTTATCCAAACAGTCGTTCGTCGTTTTTAGTCGGCCATTATAGTCGTTAATATGAATTAACCGACGCGACGCACTGTGATTCGATTAATACTAGCTAGCTAGACAAAAGTCATTGCTGAATAACCTGGATTTGATTACCTGAGCCTCTAGCCAGATACCCAGGTGTCCCGATTCTAAGAATTGTTTTGCACTAATGTCAACTACTCATAAGTTAATGAGGTGGTTATAGAAAGAAAGGGTTGAAAAACTACTTTTTATTTGCATTTTTGCGCTTACCGAAGTAACATCATAATCCAGTAAGTTTAAGTATTTGAAAAGTGTTATTTACGGATCTTCAAGCTAAGGGTATGTACTTCATAATTATATTTTAAAAAATGGATATAATTAAACCGCACTTCTATTTAATACATCAAGTTTATTAAAAAAATATTTTTTTTTACGATTTTCTGCATTCGTTGGACTAGGAAATACTTGTACCCTCTTGTACCCGGGCTGGAAATGATATATATGGTAGCCGTATCTGTTAGCTTTTAAAATTTAGTAATTTTAGCCTGCGCACTTGAGTGCAACTTTGTCATTTCGTCTATTTTTCAGAATAAGAATTTTCAGTCGCAAATATTGATATTTTTGATGAATGGCGGAAACATCCCAAGGACAACCTTAATAGTGGACTATATGATTTTCTATCGATGAAACATGATCTAGCAAATATTACAGTAGTATCTGCGAGGGAAATCAAAATGTCAATTGGAAGATTTTCAACCAATAGCGCAGAAAAATTGGACACTTCTGGCAAGCGCCGCGATCGCTTCTTGTCTTCAAAATCTGAGTGGTTATCTTGGGATTTCATATTCAAGGTATACATCACTCACCACCGTCATTATCAAGTAAAGCCCCCATTCCTGGGTTTCTATTAGTAGATTTCGTTGAATCAAGTCGGTTTTTTGAAAATCCTGAATAGGCATCTGATATTACAAGTTTAAATGTGACATAAATTACGAAGTTTGGCACTATCCTCATAACTTTAGCTTCAGGTTAAGACATTAATGTTGTTAAATTTAACTATTTTGTACAGGACACAAATAAATGTCTGTATGTTTGTGTTTATTCATGGTATTACATGCTGGTTACTTTGCACAATTTTTTTGTGCTCAGTCTAGCTATTGTGAAATTGGCTCACCTATTTAATGGGCAGCTTTCTGAGGAAGCTCAGAAAGTACGTAATAGGTATCATGGAAGATTTCTGGATCACAATACTCGAAAAAAATCATATATAGCCACGAATAGGGATTTACTAAATATGTTATTATTTTGCATCTAATCCTGTAATAAATAATCTTTGCGAATTTCCAAAAAAAAAACCAAGTAAACTTACTTCCCTTTGGGGTTTTAGACTTAATAATACCCCCTTTTATTGATGTAAGTTCTAGTGTTAGTCATAGTAAATTTTGTCTAAATATTAAGATATCAGACTATGATGTAGAAGATTCTTCAGAAGAAGAACTTACTGAAGTAGAATAAATAAGGGTTATAAATAATATTGTACTAATGAATTTCTGAGCTGTGTATCATACCTTTTTTTTTTGTTGTTGTGTTGTCTTATTCAACTTTATTATTAGTTAAAACATATTCGTTTCAAATAATTAGTGAAAATATTGCTACTAATTCGTAATAAAGCCCCATAATGCCATTAGTATTTAGGTTATTATTAATACTTGAGTTTTTACTGTTATTAATTTTATTTAATATTGTTTTACGTATTGTAATTTTTTGATATTTTTGATTTTCTTATTTTTTTATTTTTTTAAATCTTTTTTTTCTTTTTTTTTTGTTAAATCTGTATTAAAACATCATAAAGAAGCCGCGCAAAGCAAAATATCCCAATAAATAATTTTGTCCCGCTAGCTTGTACTAATCGAATCACAGTGCGACGGCATAAACTCGTCCTTATAATGAACCGAGAGGGAGCACCAATGTAATTTTATTAGGGCACTTCGGATTATAAACTTGTATGTGTAAACAGAGTTCATGAATGATGCTTTTTTACCAGCAACGATTTAATTGGTGGAGTTTACGACTTGGTACTTGGGGATGAATTGAAAGTGCCTAAACATACGTATAAACATTTTAATTTGGTAGTCCTGGTGTAGAATTTTATTATTAAAAGTTTAATTAACTGTGCCAAACGAACACCTGTATCTCGCAGGGCTACCATGCATTTACACACGACACAGCAATGGTATTTTATTATTATATCTGTATCAGGCCTTAATCACCCAATGCTGAATATAAGACTTCTATAACTAAGAGTTCAATTAAGAGGGCTTAGGCCATAGTCCAACACGCTGATCCCAGCGATAACACGAGTAGAATGGATTGGAATGGATGTAATTGAGCATTAATCAGTAGACTGATTAGATTTTACTGGTGGTAGGTCTCTCATATTTGAGAGGCCGCCTGGGAAGGCACCACTGCAACGTCTATTTATCCCGCCAAACAGCAGTGTAAATGCACTGTTGTGTTTCGAATTGTACATTGTCGCCAGAGTAACTACTAGACATATTGAGACTAAACACTCTTCTTCTTGGTTTTACTACTGTTCCTGAGTGGTCGTATCGCTTACCATCAAGCGAACGATATGCTCGTCATGCCATTCAGTGCAATATAAAAAAGAGAATTCCCAACGCTCTCATAAAATGCGATTAATTTAATAATAATAACCCAATACTTATACGGCCTAGTTCCTCACACGATCCTCTATAATTGAAAGATTCCGCATTTAAATAACTCAATCAAAACGATTTCATTGTAATAAATTGGAAATAAAATAGCCATCTTGTGTGACGCAGCTACGCGGAGCACGCCCGACAAATTTAATATCCTCCATGGTAATTTACGAGCAGATTACGTATTCATCTCCAAAAGCTGAGCTTAAAATATAGGCGTTTACCTTGCGCCAATAACATAAGCCTAAATGATTTACAAGCGACGTTTTGTATTCATATCGAATACATAAGTGATTTAAGAGATTCGGTTCGTATTTGTTTTATGGTTCGTTGAATGTGAATTTAAGTTTGATTTTAAGGTAAGATGTGGTATGTTTTTTTGGTTGTATAATTTACGGAAGAATCGACGTCTAAGAAGTCCATCGTCATTAGCCAAAACTTTTAGCGTTTGTGTTGTTTATATGTATGTGGACGATTTCGCGGTTAGTGGTTGATTATGTGGCTTTGAAAATACAGTGTCACTATGCCTGACCCGGGATTCGAACCTGAGACCTCAGCTAAACATTCGTAGTCATACCGTAACACAACTGCACCACCGAGGCACCGAGGCAGTTGATCGTACAAACCATTTTAAATCCTTATTGTAACGGCCTTTTTTATTGAACAAAGAATGCATTAAAGAAACGTCGCCACAAGCAGCCACGATAGTAGTTCTGTAAGTACACTACACACTGTACAATCTTAGAATATTGCTTTGAGCAAACGTTCTTTGTCCCGTCGATAGCAAAAGGGATTCTATTAAAATGCCACGTCCCACCAAATCGTTTCACAGTAAAGGCATTTAGTAATAAGAGCGGTGCAGATTAATATATCTTGTGCAGTGCAGCATCCGCCGGGTCAAGTGACCCCCCTCCCCCCACTGTCTGTGTCAAGGACCGGTTCCACCCGGCCACCTATAAATTATGCCTTACAAACACACACCAATTTAAATCTTAACTTTAACGCGCTTGGATTGCAGTTCGCGTGGCGTGAAGTAGATTGAACCTTTTTTCCATTGGTTATTTTTAATTTTTTGGATGTTCGATGCGGATTTTTTTGGCGCAAGTGAAGCGGTATGCCGGTTTTGGAGATGCTACGTAATATAATACAAAACGATCAACTGTCCGGATGTATTATTTTCTCTACAGTGTATTATTTTTTGTATACATCTATTAAATACTGTGAATGACCCTCTTACGTCTGTTAGAGATAAGTACACCGATTAGGCGACACTAGTTCTATCTTATAGAACGATATGAGGTAAAGTATCAAGTATCCGACAGAATTTCAATTAAATTGTGTTGCAATCAATCTTGGGAAGTTACTTGAATAGCTTACAACTACAACATAGCCCCTGATTTCATATCTAAGTCAAAGCGGCTAGATTAAACAGCCAATCGATCGCAAATTACACGTACGAGAATACAACATTCCCAATATTCTGAATATATTAATATGGAACTCGGCAAGGACAAGGCCATACAACACGTGTTGCGACATAAAGCGACAGCGTACAAAGTCGCGTTGTAGTCCCCCGCTTCCTTCGTGGGTTTCCGAGCACGTTACAGCTCCTTGTGGATTTAGCAGGTTTCCATAAAACCCGGCGGTGGAAGGTTGGAGTTTAAAACTGTCGGTCGCGACGCGGACGCGGTGCAGTAAAGTGGCAAGTTGCGCCTCTCCGCGGCCAAATAGAGAAAATTCGAGAGTGCCAGCGGCGCGGATTGCGACAACCGTTTATTTCTACTGTAAAAGCGTTTAGGGATAGTTTTTAAGTTGGTACAGTTTGTGATATTGTTACAGAGAAATCATTGGGTTGAGTGGAATCATTTTTTTTTTTTTGTATAATCTTAGGTGTATTTTTTATCACGCTAGTGTGGGTTGCTGAGCTTTTTACTATTTCAGTGTATAATGGGAGTCATTGATCGTCATATGAGAATTTTGAAACCAAAACCCAACCAATTCTGAGACACAATTAATTATCTTTTTTTCTGCGCAATATGTTTATTGAGTCACGTTCAGTGTGGTAGACATTTCCCCGATACATCTTGTTTGGCAGAATTATATTTGACTCTACTCGATACAATAGAAAGGTATTATAAGACGTAAACATATTATTGAAAAATTGGTGGGTTAAAAACATTTATAATTTCCCAGAGCATTTGTTTTCACCAGCGATTAAGTGACGTCATCGAATGTCTCCAATATACACATCATATAAACACATACATACATATAGTATTTCAAACAAATATGTGCCGCTCCTTATTATTTGTTTTAATACATTCTGTAAAGGATAAAAGTACATTTCCAAATCACGTCCCGATAACTTCCATCCGCGTTCACAATACATTGTCGACGCCGGCATTATGATAACGACGAGAGTAACAAACACGGCCCCCACATAAGGGCTCGTCTCACATATTTTATTAATGATGCCGCCTTCAAAAAGATACGGAGCGTTTTATTTACGTATAAGGGATTCGCCACATGCCTATCAATTTTCGTGTGATTATTGGCAGTGTTGTTTCAGTGTTTGTTTATGTGTATGTTTGGCTTTTATATCTAAACTGACCTGGTTAGTATGGACGTTGTCATTGAAATAAGGCTTGATGATGGGTATCTATAGGGCGACTACATTATAGCCACTTTTACCTGCATGATTAGGCAGGTTGGATTCATTCGACTGCTGCATAGAAGTTGACATAATAAGCTCTTTGCCACTTTAAAAAAAATGGAAAACTCTATTTTCATCTTTGATCACGTAGTGTCAGCCCATATACATCCCACTACTAGACACGAGCCTCCGCTGCAATCGAGAGTACGATTGAGATTGGTTAGCCCATATAGTCCACGCTGGCCTAGTGCGGATTGTTCTAATAACGTAACTGTGAAGAATTTGTCAATGGTGAAGTTCAGAGAAAGTCCAGAATCATTGACAATGGTAAGACAATGGCTATTATGCATGCCTTTTAACCTTTTTTTGGACTTAAGTAATTTTTTTTAGAATGGTGAATGATTTAAACGGATATTGTCCAATTTATTTTATTTCTAAGTCATTCCGTTACCGGCTTAAGATAACTTAGTACCCATAAGAAACTTGTCGATTGTCGACATTCTGGCTTTCAATGATTCTAAGAGGTTAGTGATTGAGCGACACAGTCTATTGCCGTAATCAACACGATCTAGATTATCATGAAACCTGTTATTTCTGAACCTATTATCATAGAAGTAATTGCCCTATAAACACTGTTCGATGAAATTTGCACACAACGTCAACTACCACGCACTAAAACGATGAAGGAAAACATCGTGAGGAAACCTGCATACCATAGCGATTTATAAGAATTTCTATGGTATGTAAGTCCGCCAACCCGCACTAGGCCAGCGTGGTGGACTATATGGCCTAACCACTCTCAATCGTACTGTCTATTGTAGAGGAGGCCCGTGCCCTGCAGTGGGACGTATATGGGCTGATACAGAATGTATTTGTATGTATATACTGTAGCAAGACCTAGAAAATTAATTATACGATGTGTTACGTACCTACAGTGTTGAGCAACGGTAAGCTGGGATGTTAATAAGCGGATTAACGTCCGTGTATTTTAATATGCTTTGGTGGAGTTTATCGATATAATATTTAATGATTCGCCATTTTATATTTGGTAGGTTGCACTCGTAGCTCTACTTGCGTAATATGGATTTTGTTAATTAATTTATGTGATAGCTCGACAGGAAGTATTGGTTTAAATTTGATTTTTTTAAGTCTTTCAGTAACAGTACATAATACCCTTCTTTTTGTACACAATATACCTTATGTCCTTTGGCATAGTCCTAACAATGTGTATGCAAAAGGTCATGATAATCGAATCAATAGTTGATATTTAAAACGTAACAAACAAAACTTCATTCGAATTAAAATGTTTTACGAATTAATATACATATTATCTACATACCTAAACTTACGACTTTTTCCCAAAATGGGTAGGCAGAGGTGCAACCAGAACACCCACACTTCGGCTTGTAGTTTCCGTCCCACAATATTATGCGAGCCTGTCACCATGTACGAATTGACATAGTGCTTTGCAAATTAGTCTGTTGACCATTAACGCTATAAAAGTTTACGTTTTCTTAGTAATATGAACCATCCCTAACTCTATAAACCCGCAACTGTCGGGCGAACTGTCAATTCCATCAGTTTACAACGGCCGATGCCAACAAAAAAGTTTGGCGAAGTTCATACAGTGCACGAGCCGGCGGAAAAAGAAATATAATACGAAAACGTCTCGAAGAATTCTCATGAGTTTGAAACGGAGCCATAGGGTGTGAAGAACTATTTATTATTTACTACACTTTACTTAGCTAGAATACAGCGTGTTCCTTTGTACTATTACTTACATATAAAGGCGGATTTAAATATTTGTCGTTGTAAATTTTATGAGTGTTCACGAGTTTTCCCTTGTGTAGGTGCTTTTAATAATTTACGTCAGTTTACACCTTTTGCTGTCGATAAAACGAGTGACAAAGTTTATGGCAATATACATACAATCACTAGATCTATGATATATCTTGGAAAGGTTAGATAGAACGGCAGAATAAGTGTTATTTATTTTTATCCCATAATGTCAAAAGGAATACTACTATACTGAATAAAAATAAAATTGTGAGCAATATTTATTTCTATATCAAATCACAGACAATAATTAAACCTTAGAATTGAGCCTAAGATCTCACGGTTCATAGATGAGATGCAGTCACTGGACCAATGGAGCGATCATAACGTCTTGTACACTTTACCCCTCAATTTTATGCTCCGTCAACTGTTACGACCTAGACTTGTGCGTAACGCCTCTAAGGACAAATATTATAATAATGTATCCATATGTGTTTATTTACCTATATTTTCGTATACCTGCCCATAAGTGTGACTAATGAGGACGAGTATTTTAGGTAAGCGGTTTAAGCTTTAGTTCATCAGGCGGGCCGAGAGTGTGTTGGCACAAAGTTTTTCTTATACAATAGGTCCGGTAAACGAGTAAGAAAGTCACGTGATGGTAAGTGGTCACTGCAGCCCATGAACATTCACAATGCTTGCCGCTTGGGTCATGGATGTTGCCGATCCATCATTTCGGATGGGAAGCTTGAAGGAATAGATGGGAAAAGGAAAGGGGATACTCTTATTGGTCAAAATCTAACAAGTATACAGATTCTTAAGACGAAACAATACTTTAGTTACTATGTTGTGTTCTGCAATTTCACTCACCTAGAACTTTATATGACCGACTCATACAAAGGCTCTATTAGGTTCGAAGGCTCGAATACTGTCAAAAACCATTTAAAAGTGTCAACTAATTTAATCCAATCCATAAAAATCCATATTCTTTAAATTTACACTCAGCCCATTGCAAAATAGACGTAAATATATCCAGCTTGCATAAGTGTAGAATTATATCAGATAAAAATAGACAATTTACTTCATTCTCAACCCTCACCAAGCGTATTTTTCGCTCTCATTGTCGCTCGTGCATTGTTTATAATATAATACGGCCAGTTAATTATGAGTTGATAGCGCCGGCGCCGCTGGTGTTTGCCGTGGGCTAACAGCGGGTCGAACCGACCAGCTCGAGTGCTGCACACATAGAGGGCGCCTCTAATTAACGTGAATGTTTCAACGGTTATATATTTATTGTCGTTGATGCCATCTCGAGCGGGGGTATAATGTGTTAATTAATTACGATGTTATGCCGTGGGTCGGGATTTGTTGATATTTTTTTTTAGTAGTTATTGTTGGTTTGTGGTAAGAGTACGGTAAACTTTGACAATAACAATGTACAAGTAGCTGCGTGTATTAATATTTGTAATTGTACTTACAATTTTATGTTGGATTAGCGACTCAGTCCGGATCCGCCCGGTTTCGAATACACTGTGTTGAACATATTCTATCGTGTATGTTCGTCCAGGATCATGAAGGATTTTAATGGTGAAAGAATGTTTCAAATCGGTCCAAAAAATTCACAGATTATTTATTGCAAACAAAGAATTAAATCTTTCCTCTTTATAATATTTGTATATTTAATTTATAATTAAGGTTATGATTAGATGGAAAAGGTAAACATTGATTTGAAAGCCACTTTAATGGATTCTGTTGCAACGCTCTCTCGTATTAGGTGTCAGAGAGATTTCTCCAGCAGAGGTTGATAGATCTACACAATATGTCACATTAATCAATCTCTTTGGAGACGACGGCTTCCACAACGTGAATTAGCATTAAATAAATAAATACAACTAACATTCACGTACATAGTCCTAACCTTAGTGTAGGGATCATTGGCTGGATAACAGGATCTTAATCCAGTCTTGTGTCGTGGGTATCAGAATTTACGTGAGATTTGTTCGGTTTCACAAGCACCCGGACCCGAAACAAATGCCTGTAGATGTTACAAACATATTTTGTCTCCGTGTGATTGATTGTGGTGATTGAATACGCAGCCTCTTGTTTTACAGCCGGGTTCTAACCAACTGCGCCACATAAGCTGGCAAATTGGCATTGTGTAAATTTTAAGAAAAGTAACCAGAATTTTGTCTATTGAAATAACCAAATTTCCTCCACACAACATCATTCCTCTTACCTTTGCAGAAGGCAAATCATGTTAGTAGATTTCTCATGTATGCCATACCCACAACGCCGATTACTCTACAGTCTACGCCCAGTTGTATGGTCAAAGTTATGTATAACTTCATTTGCCGCTCGCTGAAATGACGAGCTGTGTATTCCATTAGTAACAAAACAAACTGTGTCTCCGCGGTACAACGGGCCCTTTAGTGTGTTTAGACTAAGTGTGTTTACATATTAATTAACGCTTCATACAGCGCTGACTTTAAATACGTCTCGCCGCGCTAATTAAGATTGGTAGGTTTTATTCGCGGTGATATTTTTATATTTATATCACTGTTTCTGAGTGTGGGTATATCAATAGGTAAACTTAAACACGGTGAAAGTTTGGATCAATCTGTACAAAGCGATTGAGAATATTGAAAGAGCAAAGTTTGATCACAAATTAATGATATTTTGCGAACTTCCTGATTTTCCTTCAATAGTAGAGTTCATATTTTTTGTTCCATTAGACTTTTCAGTATATTTGACCGCTGTATAAATAGATGGTGTTACAAATCAACAATAACTGCCGAAATCGCAGAGTCCCACGTCAGAGTGCCCTCGCGCGAAATGTCAAACCAAACACAAATGTTATTGGTGTAAATAAACATCGGGTGCGCCCCGCGCGTGCCTGAGTGCGAACACATCCCAGTTTATTGCTTCATTTAAAGGGTTTTAAAGCAGATAAGTGCTTTTAGCGACGCCCTTATTAGGACCTGTATACACGGGGGAGGCGCGAGATAGTAACGACACTCGATGGCGGACAGGGTTGCTGCTGCGAAATTATTTATTATTTTTCTAATTGTAACTATTACTTATCTATAATTAATAAGGATGGGTAATAATACTGTAATATATAAGCTGGACGTAGACATTGACACAAGTTATTTTTTATAGCATTATCTAACATTTAATGTATTATTGTATTCTTAGAAAAATATTTTTTGCGATGATTGACTTATAAAGTAAATTTTTCGGTATCTGTCGCTTTGACAGTATTATTATATCTCGATAATTCTCATTAAAAACTGGTAAAGTTAGTAAATTTCCCTGAGGTACAATACATTAATAAGTTATTTCATCCCAGACTTACAATTAGCTAATTGTACCTCAAGTTCGCCTTTAATCAAATCTTTGAATCTGTAATGTAATTTCCCAATGGATGTACGACATTGCCTCCTTGTGTGTAAAGGCGTAGAATCTACTGTATAATTTAAACTATCGCAGAAGTTATTTGCATACATTGTACATTTAAGATTATTCTGAACCTGTAGACTATTTGATCTCAAATACTCGTGAAATCTCTCATCTTTTCACTACATTTTAGTTAATTGAAACATATTGTTGCTGTAAATGCTTTTAAAATTTAACAAAGGCTTTACAACGCGAAACGTCGTTGCTTGTGACTCGTTACTAAATTGGATCCAACGGGCTTAATATGTTTGCAGTTATAGAATAACGCCCGTTGTGAAATGACCATTAAAAACATTTAACCGCAAAAGCGTTTATGAAAAAATAACACTGGCACAGAAACGCATTAAAATAATGCTCGACTCTTGTCTTACTACACTGCGGCAGTGATTCATGAAACGAAATAAAAAAAGTAACACTTTAAAAGTTAAGCATGTTGAACATTTCAGCTTTGTAGTTCAAACGTCCGACTAAAAGTTAATTTGTGTTAAAACTTTTGGCTCGCAGCCCTAGCGGCGACGAAGCGCGCGTTTGTTTTTGTCGGCAATGTGCGCGATTCTTTATTTTTATGGCCTAACGAACGTGGTTTTTGATTTTTTTTGTATCGTGTGTGCGCGGTACGTACGTAAGCCAATCGTCCGTCGCTGTGTGAATTAAGCTTTTGAAAAAACGATTATCAAACGTTTTAAAAGGGCAGTGCTGTCTGGAGCGATTAACTAACTGGTCGTAGTTGAGAGTTTTCGATGCAGAGATAATGTGCGCGGAATGGACGGCTAATTGACATATCAAGGTGGTTCGCGCGGCGCCAGCGTTTGGTTATGAGTGAAATACGCGATGCAATTATGAAAATTTTAATTAACGGAAAGTGTAATTTGTAAATCATGGTATAATGAATCAGCCTGAATTATCACACAGTCATTATTTTAAATGGTAAATAGTTTTAATTTTGTACGCCTTCTTTATTTATTGAATAAAAGCTGCAATTCAATGATCTATTAGTAGTAGTTTAGATCTCTAGTTTCGGGTTATTGATGGTTATTTTTTATTTTTTACAGGCTAAAATGTTGAATCGGTAAATCAGTTCAGATTGCTGTGTTAATTGAGATGTTTAAATTAAATGGTTCAACCTATTGGTTTGTTAATTTATTAATCAAATGAAGCTGACGATAATTAATAGTATTTTTATGCCACGTCACTCATGATGACATCTAAATTTCCTCGTTTCCTTCCTTTTAATTCGAAAATCTACGTATCTGTGATGATGTATTTTTTGTTTCGCGGTTTTTATTTTCCTTTATTTCCATAGGTCGACTGGCGTTCATGTTATGAAAAAAAAAACACGTTTTCATTACCCTTAAAGTCTTTTAGCAGCAGGAATAGTTAGAACACATGGGCTCGATTTGAGATTACATGCTTCGATCACATCTTAGAACACATATAAGCTCGACGAGTTGTGACTGCGTATGCCATAGCTCTTGGCCGATAGAGGCATTAGAACATATTAAACAGGTAGCTCCCAGATATATATAGGTATGTTTACAGTGTAGGCATCTAGCAAGGAATTAGTAAAGGCTTTTTAACCCGGTTTCTTAGGTAGTAAATTACGATCGCACAGCGTACGGCGGGCTTTATACCTCATTAATGCTTAAGCACCTAGAGGACTTTTACAAATTCTAATTATCCAGAACAAGGAAGAAGGTGTGAAGTTAAAATTCATGAATTTTTGAAACATTATAATGGATCTCGGAATATATTACCACATTTATAAACGCTCTGTTGAACAATTTTAAAGAAAGGATTTTTCGTGTTGAAATTTTCTCGCGGAGTGAAGGAGTGGTTTAGAATAATATAGTTGTGTGTTTTTGTATTATCATATTTGAACTGTAATGCAAATATTATTCCTTGCCAATTAACTTTTTCATCATTTAACTAAAGGTAGGTAACCTTTAGTTTGGTCCGCTAACACATACTGCCAGTGTTTTGGACTATATGGCCCAACGACTCTCAATCGTACTCTCAATTGTAGATGAAGCTCTTGCCCTACGGTGGGACTAATATGACGGCTGATGCAGGCTGCAACATAGTTGTGCTGATATGTAATTGTGTTTAAATAAATTTTTATATAACTCACCATTATTTGCAGTTTAGGTACTTTTTTGAACCTTTGTAGAACTGTAAAAAATATATAAAAATAGATATTGGTTTAAAAAATAGTTGGATAAAATGAAATCCTGCAAAAACCATGCAAGCGCAATTCGTAAAATTCACGTGTAAAAAGATTGCTGTAAAATTCAGCGTTTTCTATTCGACTCAACGTGATCGCGACGCACCGGCGCGGCGCCGTGAGCGATCGCAGACCATCTGTCAAATATTATTGGCGAACGGTTTGTCTGCTGACCGTTCCATTGATTTGTTTGTACAGCGCGCGTGTCAAACGGCGGGAACACGGGATGTAAAACCACGCCGTGTAATCGGTGAGGTGAAATACGTAAAAATAAAATTCACGTAAATATTGAAAAGGGTTGTCGAGAAAAGGGTGGCTGTTTTTAGAATAGAGAAAATAAAATTGATAACGGTAAGTTACATGTAAAATAATCTACTATGTTTTTTTAGTATGATATAAATAAAATGGTAGATAGATAAATATCATTTCAATTCAACATTTAATTTAATTTCATTTCATTGAGCGTAATTTAATTTAGACTTTTTTTGTCACAAATTAACACCATGATCCCAACTGAAAAACCCAGGCTCCGAAACCGCTCTTATATATGTAGTTTCATCGTATACTCGTATATTTACTGTGTTTATACACCTCTATATTTCCGTTGCAAAAGATCGCCAGTCTCCTGAGGTTTCGAAACAGATCGCCATTACGTGAGAGCGGTCTAGTCTAGACGTTTTCCTGGGCATTAATACTCGCCAAACAGAATCGATATGGAGGTTACTCAGAGTACTACCTATCTCGCTTTTAGTGTACGTGTTTTTTACCCAATGCGAAGCATTAAGATGTTTGTCTCGTGTAATGTGTGTGCCAGGGTTTAATTGTTTGTGATGTAAGGGATTTGAGTAAGATTTAGGCTTTGTAGGTGTGTTGAGAAATAAGATATAAATGTTTATATAGCAGCAAAACTCAATTGATTCGGGAAAATTTACCACTTAGGACGTATTTTTTGTGCATGTTAAAATATAAAAATACGCTAGAATATTACATGGTTATAAATTAATAAGATTTACAATTATCATAAACTTAATATGCGTTAATATCTGAATAAACTACGTAATGTTATTGAAATGTTACATAGCGACAAATTATGCACAGACTTAATTGTTTTTTTTTGTAATATTTTGTCCGTTGATAATGTATTCATTTGTTTTTTTTTTATTTCTATTGCATCCCCATATTTCCCCGTTTGAATTTCACCAATGTTATTTCAGTTCTAAACCAACACATTAATCCAAAATCGTTTCTGAACCGGCAGTCGTCCGTCACAATTACATGCACGATGCGGCGCGGCGTGCGTCCGCTGCGGTCGCCCTCCGCAAGCCGCCGACCCAGCCCGGATACCGCCGGTGCTGCCCTATTTCCTATGTACCTATAGACTTTATTGTCTATGGGCTATAGTCTATGGGATGAGCTGGTTGAATTTCGTTCGCTTTTTGAATTTACCGAACATATTTTGTTTATCGGGTCATTAATTAAGGTTAATTAGGGATTTTGCTACAAGGAGTTATGCGTAATTTCATCTCACGTTTATTACAAAATACACAAACATAAAGAAGTGCTATAATTTATTTTAAATTAGTCGGTCATAGAAAAGGCAGGAAGTCCTTTTTTGAAGACGGTCAAACATTGAAATTGATTGTATACATAAAAAATCATGCATAAAAAGTCACGCCTTGACGTAAAGAAATAGCGTACAAGAATAAAATTAAAACTATAATAATTTATTACGCTTATTCTGATTGTTCTTAAAATTATCTTATCATTGAAATAACATTGGTCATGGTTTTATAAAATTAAATATGTAACGTCCTATAAAAATACACGGGAGTATTTTACATACATTTCCGTATCGTATCGTATCGTTTTGTGATTCAAATGTAAAGATTAAATCTATCTTGTATTGGCAACGGTCCGGCATAATAATATGCGGGACGGTGGGCGACTGGGCGAGCAGCAGGAGTCCTGACCGCAGCGTTTCCTCTGGAAGAGAAGGGGACAGCGCCTTATGTATGTGTTACTTTAATGTGTATTTAACTCGGATTAATACAACGGAATAGGGGAATATTCAAGATGGATTTTCAGGATTTTACTTAAGTTTTGATGCACTATTTAATATTAGAATGCGTATGATGTTCTTTTTTGTTACTCAACTCCCTAAAATATAATGTTATTAAATATTCGATTTAAGGGTAATGTAAGTAGCGGCCTAATAGTTTTTCTAGTGCATAACTTCATCGAAAGTTCTTCCTGGCAAAAGTCAATGGGGATGGTTTTTTTTTTATTTAAATGGTTTATGGTTACTTACCATCAAGGGATATCTAACATGAGCATGAATAAAGAATATATAATTCCACACTTTTTATTCTATCGATACATTTTCGATTGCGCAATTCATCGGTAAAATTACCTATCCCTATTCGCTAATCAGAGTTTGCTCGCCTAGATAAATGTTTCCTGGTTATTGATTCCCGTATTAATTCGACGTGATGCGGCACATATTTCATTCTCATGGTTTGTTCGGATACATTGTGCACACATCTGGTTCGTGTAATTGCCGGTGAAAATTCATTATTGATTCATCGGGTAATGTTTTTACTGATCGTATTTGTTGGAGATAATTTGGTAGTAGAGTTAACAAAATAGATTATCGAAGAAACAGTTTGTGCTCTGAATGTTTCACATCTGTTTGAGAATATAATTAGTTTTTATAAGGCTGCTGTTTGCATTTATATAGTAACTCATCTGAACCCTAATAAAATATGCTTATTTAATTTAAAAATACTTAACCTTGCAATAAAACCCTTTAAAATACCCGTTACCACGCGATAGTATCATTAAACCGTATTTATTACTGTAGTTATTAAATCAACATTCTCGTAGTAGCTCGTAGTCATAATTTTTATACCTACTTGGAAAACCGTTTATTTCCAGGTTTACTTAATTTTACATAATCACACCGACACTACAAACATTGATTGAGTAATCGCCAGTCTTGACACCGGATTGTACAATGCGGTTTGTGAAATCCAACAGTTAAATTGCTTCAGTATTTCCTCACTTGTAGTATTAATACACACAGAAGTATTTTTAGTATAGTATGATGTCACTAGCGCCAATCTTAAATAGGTACATTCACTCTCACTCACTTCCACTGTCTCATAGAAAACTTATGATATCGTGTAATCAGCGAGCAATATTACTGGGGGGTCACTACTATTTTCTTCCCCGTGTTTTTGTTTGAAAACAGTCAAGCCGGAACATCCATAATAATACATTGATGGTAGCTTGGATACCGTGGCGCCCTCACACCCACCACTGCAAATCCTGTAAGCCAGGATCAACAGTGGCACTCATTGTCATGAAACCGGGCATTGAAGCTTGGCGAGTCTCCGGGAATGTCTTTTTTTTTTTCAGTGAATGTCTAGACGAGCGTGCCGTTCGCCTGATGGTAAGCGATACGACCGCTCATGAACAGTAGCAAAACCAAACAACACCTTGAGTTACAAAGCAATGCTTGACATTCCACTGCGCTCGCCATCCTGAGACACAAGATCTTAAGTCTCAATATGTCCAGTAGTTACTCTGACTACAATGTCCTTCAATCCGGAACACAACAGTGCATTTAAACTGCTGTTTGACGGGAGAAATAGACATTGCGGTGGTACCCACCCAGGCAGCCTTTCACATATGAGAGACCTACCACCAGTGAAATGTCTTACTCCTCATTAACCTGCCACATCAATTACAAAGTTAAATAAATAGGAGGAGTTGGAAATAAATTATTATTATTGTCCACTTCGCTCCGTGACAAAGCGAGTAACATAACCCGGGGATACGGTAGCTTATTTGTGGCTTTACTACCAGTCGTTCAAGGATGTCTACAACACGACGTGAGTAATTACTGTGTGTATTTATTTATCGGATTGTATTCCACGTTTCAGAATACTCATATACAAACAGGTCACGCTATGACGTGCCCGTTGCCATGACGACAGATCAAATATCAATTACAACAGCCGACCTTAACGCCTTCCTGAACAATAACACGAAATTTGGTAAACAATACCATTCTACCCACAGGGCTTTGTATCGGGAACTACTCGACGTCTATTATTAGACCCTTAGACAAGCCACTAATAAATCACATACAGCCTTGGCCAAAAGTATTAGGCACCCCTATAAAACAAGTGTATCTCATAAAATATTTAAAAAACAACTAATTTGTTTAGCAACAGAGTGGACGCGAATACTAAACGTTCATTTTAAAGCATTGACAGGGTAATTTAAGGTACCTAAAACATCTGGTCCCCAAAAGTAGCTCAGGAGATTTTTTTACGAATGCTTTAGGCAACTTGTTAGTCTATTTTTCACCTCGGTCGTGTTAAGTAGCTGCTATGTGTGTATTATTTTTGTGAAGTAGAGAAAATTAGTCGTTCAAAATGCCGAAAAATCGCGATCTTGATATTGAAGAAAGAATAAAAATCCAGGTTTTTCACGAAGAGGGAAATATCAAGGTGGAAATTGCCAAACAATTAAAATGTTCCCGCTATGCTGTGCAATCTACACTGAAAACGTTTGCTGCAACTGGCTCTAACACAAATAAGAAAAGAACGGCCCGAAAACTGCCCGCCAGGGCAGAAAACTAATACACGACTCTCTCAAGGACCGTAAAAAAACATCTTCCGAGCTCGCTGCTGCTTTGTCACAAGAAATTCGGAGACCAATAAGTTTGCGATCAGCAAGAAAAAGACTCACAGAAGCAGACCTAAGAGGCTGTATAGCCAGAAAGAAGCCATGGCTCTCCCACGACAGCAAAAAGTACCGACTAATATGGGCTCTAAAGTACAAATATTACACTGAAGATGATTCGTCTCTTCTGGTATGCTTCGATGAACCAAACTTTGAGGTAAGTTTTATACCACACCTCGCATAGGAAAATAACAAAAATTACGCCATAATTAATCATCATCTTGTAAAATTAATAAAATATCCAACACAAGTGTTTTGTCTCCATTTTAGGTGTTTAAAACGCCGGCTGTGACTCTTCTGAGGCGTCGTATCAGCGAGGAATACCATCCCAATTGTGTGGTGTCTACTGTAAAACACGGAGGCGGCAGCATTACGATTTGGAGCTCCATGGCTGCCTATGGCATCGGCGAAATGTTCGTTTGTGAAGGCCGCACGAGCAGTCAAAAGTACATAAATGTGCTTGAAACTGTTCTGATGCCGTTTTTAATGGGTATGTTTGGTGACACCAACTCAGATGAAGTGAAATTCCAACAAGGCAATGCTCGCTGTCATAAATTGGCAATCAATATGTGGTGGTTAAGGCACAATAACGTGGTCCTTCTAAAATAGCTTGCACAGTCACCAGACGTTAACACAATCGAACATCTTTTAGGTGTACTGAAGCGCAAGATACGGGAGCATAGCCTAACATCAAAAACAGTATTAAAAACGCTTGAAGAGACAAGTGGTATGCTATATCCACAACCAAATCCGCAAGGCTAGAGCGCAGCATACCGCAAAGGATGGCTGCGGTGATAAAGGCCAAGGAAGGGCCCACTAAATATTAATTTAATTTGTTGTTCTTATAATTATATAACTGTAAACAACAAAATAAGTTTTATTTTTCGCCCTAATAATGCGTAATTCCAAAAATGTTAAGGTGCCTAATACTTTTGGCCAAGGCTGTATACAATGAAAATGTTTGCACGACAGGAATAGGGTCTCGCAATATGGAATAAGGTTATTAATAGTGCGATGATGATTCGATTGCATCGCTTATTGGTTTTCAACTCTTTTTTTTAAATTGTAATTTACGGCAAGACGAGAGTGCCGTTCGCCTGATGGTAAGCGATACGACCGCCCATCATGGCATCAACAGTAGCAAAACCAAACAACACCTTAAATTACAAAGCAATGCTTGCAAGCATTCTACTGCGCTTGCCATCCTGGCACATAAGATGTTAAATCTTAAGGCATAAGATAGACATAAGACATAATATATTGAAAAATAAAATCACTATGACGGCTTTATTTCTCGCATTTTGTAGCCGCTTCCTAGTAGTTAAAGTTAAATTCTAAATCGCATTGAACGCTATTGCTATGAGTAAGTTCTATTAGTTTAACAAATTAATCCCTCCCGAATTTAAACTATTTTTGTTCTCACAATTACACGAAATCGTTTTACATAACGTAATTAATGATCCATCTAATCCTTAATATCCAAAGTCTAAGCTTGCTCAACTAAAGGGAAAAACATTCTGCAATCTAGGTCTAGGCAATATGTTGGCAGTGATTTCCGCCGACTAATACGCCATCTGCCGTGAGCCCTTCGTCATTACTCGCCGCACATTATATACGGATTACCGAGGTGACGGCCCGTTACCTACGTGCCCTTCCACCTATCATACGGCTTTGTACGTTTTATGTATTGTGTGAGCGTTGGTGTGAACATATGTCTGGTGTATTTTGTTGCAAAAGGAAGATGATGACTTTCTGAACCTTATGCCAGTGGATACTAATACTTACGTAGACAGTTTTAAAACCTTGTACTTATTTCAGTTTCATTTTGAGCGAAGAACACAAAATTCGAGAACTAAAATACGTTTTGAAACTGTCCATGAATGAGGCCGGAGGTGTATATGCGCGTTACAGATGTTTATGAATTGAAAGTATAAAAAGTGATGAGTAAAGGATTTGTAGAATCATTGTTAAGTTTTTAGCTGTTTCAGTGATCGGACAAGACTCCACCTCAAAGCTGTTAGTGAATTGAGACATTTTATAGTCAAGACAGTTGTTTCTTCTAATGTTGTAATAATAACCATAACTCCAACCTAGCTGATGACGTCATTAAAACCATACTCAAATCGGAATTGTCACCCCACGTAACATTTGCGGCACAGTATTTTAATTCGCCGACACAATTTTCCCTCTCGGCTTAACTTTTTGCACGATCGCCACGACCCCTGTTGACGACCAGTTTTTGATTCGTTGACCTTCTGGATCCTTTTAAACAGAACACCAGCGAGACACATCTATATAAATGTGTTCTTCATTCATATACATATGTGTGTTTCACCCAATCTAATGATAAAAAAGCGTAAAAGAATTTAGAATAACATTCAAGTCATTTTGGAATCTAATAACCATACTAAAACCGTAAAAAAATTATATTCAAGTCATTTTGCAATCTAATAACCATACTTAGTTATGTTATAGGAAAGGAAATGTAAATAAAAAGCGTAAAATTCTTACTATATTTTGAGATGATTATTTTATCGGTATTCCATATCCTTAAACAAATACTAGGTGCGCTAATGTTTCATTGTATATTCTACACCTCCTGAGCTACAGATTAATGGATGGAGACTTGTTTTCCATTAACCTCCATATTGATTACTCCTGTATTTGAATGAGTCTCACAAATAAATAATACATGTATGCTTATGAACTGAACCATTGTAATGTTAGGCTTAAAAAAAGTTTGTCTTGCTGAGGGAGTTTCTTGCGTCATTTCTTCTTCACAGTTACAACACGTCCCGATGCGTTGGTAGCAGAAATTTACGATTCAAAACATCTTGTAAAAGACTAATTGAATTAAGAATATTTTGATTTTAATATGATTTAGATATCTCTACATTAAATATATCTGTTGCTCAAATATTTATCAGTCCAGAAATCAAACCCCCAATGTCCGGCGATGAAAGCTTAACTTTTCAGACGCCTCGCTAATCTATCGTCGAAGTTAGAATGAAAAAGCGAACTTTTTGTAGTCGTTCGGAAAGTCTGTGGTGAAGCAAAATGTACTTTTTTCCAGTGTAGTTTTGTACAGTTTCAACTGTTCTATGCTACATCTGTGGTTCAACTATTTCGGTTTCAAAATCTTTGAATACTGCTCGAAATAGTAGTGCATTTTAGTGCTTTCAGGTACCTGCCTGTTTTGTTAATGCTGAGGCATTTTTAAGCTCGGAAAATATATTTTTTATGTTGTAAAAAAAAGCTTATTATATTTATGATAGTATGATACTTTGGTTCGGAGACTGGACATTAACCAGTTAATAATGCAAAAAAAACTGGATTATATCGCTTTTATGGCCATATTACTTCGCACAATACAAAGAATCCTCGATAAGAAAATTGGAAGCCTCCCATTGCTCTCTGAGTTGGCTTAATGGCATCCATGTTCTTGCCGTTTGACGACTGAAAGTGGTGGATTAACTCCCCCTCCCTTCCCCCCTACACACGAAATGTCTCGAGACGCTCTCAGTCGGATCTCACACAATCGTAGAGTCTTGATAAGGGTACTCGCGAAAAAATAAAATCTGTCGTTATTGAGCTTTGTCTGTCGAAGTAATAAATCGTGATACTTGGAAAACGACGTAGGAATTAATTTATTATTTTTCTAGTTTTATTGATAATTTTCTTAGGAACTGCCTCTTAGAATACTTGTCATGATAATTATTGAGTTTTACTTCTTTACTTTTTAATTAATTTAACAGTCAAATGTGAATCAGCAATTCCTGAAAACAAACGCTAATAACAACATTACTGATTTCTATTTTCTAAGAACACGCTTATATTAAAATAAGTACTTTTAACTCAAAAGTTACTTATTAAAAGTAAAAAAGAGTAAAGTCGCAATGGCATAATAAGTTTTGTGTAAATAAAGTAAAACCGCAACACCACAACATTCGAATATTAAAACAAAACAGACGATGTAAGCGGGTTGCAGGTTTCACAATATCCCGCTAACCTTGCAGGCGAGCGGGGCGCACGCGATACACCGCGGGAAATCACACCGCGTCCCCGTTGACAGCCGTCGGCGGGTTAACTCGTGTTTCTATACAGAATATTGTAGAGTTAAATGAATTGTAGAAGGGTTAAGTGTACTGTATTGTTATTTGATTCATGGCTCACATCAAATGACGGTTTTATATTTAAAATTTAATTGTTGCACAACCTTATGGGTCTATTGTAACATATTCCTGTAGCTAATTTATATGATATACGCTTACTGGGTAAGGTATTTTGTAATCATGTGGAGTTAATAAATGCCTCATGCTTCAAAAATCTTTGATTATAATTGGCAACTTATAAATCTTAACCTATACGCTATACGAATCATTATTTAAATCAATAATTCTACCACTCTCGACACTTAGTCAAACTACGCTCTTATGCTCCTTGTCACATCCAGTTGCACATATTGCTTTGAAAGTTTGTTTACTTGTGATTTTTTGTTGAACTGAGTTTGCAACAAATTATAGATATACCCTCAATATGTAATGTAAATTGCTCGCGATCTAGCGTCTGTATAAAATTATTACCTTGATAGTGAAGTTTCTCATGTAAGTGAATTATAATTCTTTTATGAGAAATAAAGATCTTAACCCACAACCTATACGCTTCCTAAAGTTTAAAGCCTCTGATGCGAGTCTTCAGATTTTATGGTTATCCACAAGTATCTACGATCCGTATACATTACGTGCCGTGACATTTGCGACTAAGTTATAAAACTGTGTCAGAACATCCCTCCAACATAGTTAGAGTTTGACCTACCGTTCGGCGGATGTCGACGGCACGCGATTGTGCCGCGGGAAATGAACCCCGCATGACTGATGGCTGTCGGAGCTGTCGCAAGTTTGCTTTCGTTCCTCGGGTTAATTATAACTGAAACAGATAAGTCAGAAGCTGCAGAGGAATAACAATGAATGGTAAATTCAAAATTAAATATATTATGCACTTTTATATAACTTCGGGATAGAGAAGTAACTATGGTAAATTAAAAATGTTAAAATCTCATTCCACTGTTAACCGACAGAATACAAAATTGATGGCCTACCGCAATAATCAAATCGATTTAAACACCAATAATTGTTTAACATTCTATCACAATCAAATTACCACGCACCATAATGCGCGTCCTCCTGGTCGATTTACCTAAAAGTCTGAATTTCCAAATTCCAACAGCAAATCTCTAGAGAAGTAAACTGCCAAATCGATCGGAAGTACTCGTATGTGTGCGGTCGCAGGAAGCACAATCTTTCGGTGCGAGGTGGGAACTTTTGACAAAGCCTTTGTAACATTTGCTCTGAGCGCACTAGTATTGCTTAATATTGCTGTTGTGCAATCCGCTTGAGACCATAGGCGAAATACAATGCACATACTATGTAGGAGAAATATGAAATTATTGATGGAGATGTAGAGTTGCTTTGTAAATAAAATAAAGTTTTGTGTGGACTTTCAACGCGATATATATTGACTTACAGAATTGATACGTACAAATGATGGGAGTAGTATACCGGGTATCTGAAGACTGCTACCGAAAACGAAGCCGGGTGGTAGTTTTAGTGGCTACAAACACAATGCAACTAAAAATTTTGCTGAGAAACGCGACAATTATTTTTAATGATTTTTTAAATATCATCATTTTTGGGTGGTAAATCCATAGTTTTTGCTATAATTATAATTTAAACTCTTTTATCCCTTAGAGTATTTATAAATTAAAGGGTACCCACTATTATTTTAGGACAAAATGGATTTACCACCCAAATACGACCAAAGAAAAAAAATTACAAAAAAATAATTGTCACTTTTTTTTGCAACATTTTCTATTGCATTGTGTCTGAAGTCGCTTAAACTACCACCAGGCTTCGTTTTCGGTAGCAGTCTTGATATACCCTGTATGTAGCATTAGATTAGCTAATATTGTTTTTTTTTTTTGCACTGAAGTCAACAAGAATTATGCAATGCAGTCCAAATCATATTTTTACTTTGGACATAATACCAAGAAATGGATGATTTGGCGCGATATTCTGCACAAAATTGGTGTTGCACATAGTTATGGAGCGATCAATGCTCGGCATTAAAACGCAATACAAACAAAAGCTCGAGATGTCGAATAGTTCGTCATGAGACTGAAATAGAGTAACACTTGGTAGTTGGCACGTGCCCTGCCTAGCTCTCTCTAAGTGGTTGGCACTGATGGCAGGTGGAGTAAGGCGCTAACAGAATGATGGCCAAAACCGGGTAACCGCGCCGCTGGCCGTCCGGTGACAAGATTGATCGACGACATTGTTAGGTCGAACCTGAACGCAACTAGTAAAAAGAGATAAAAGTGTTATATGGCATACAGATAACAGCGGGACACAACATGCCATGGTTGATGATGATTAGACTTAATTATACGACTTACGCCCGAATACCAGTATTCACACAACATAAATATTATGTTGCACGGAACTACGTAAATCCCGACTAAATGTACTGGCTAAGTGGGCCGTGCGCTGTTAAGAAAAACTTATTATTTGAATGGCGTTCGAGTATTTGGGCGTTAATTGTTCTTAGTTCTAGTCAACTTTTAACCCCCGCAAAAACAAAGGTGTCTCTAATTGTGAGCTAAAACAAGCAATTACGAAACCCTTTGAGGCGGTTTCTCGTTATTAATAACTTTGCGTGATGACCACAACAGAGTCAGCCCGGCTTGGCCACCCTAATCGACTACTTGTTTGTTAATGCGGCCGAATCTATCACTAGGTTGCCCTTCGACCTATATAAACGATACTTAATTGTACGCTTTCTTGGGGCAATCTGATCGCTGATTTTCTTGCGTCTGCCTTTTTTATGTGTGTTGGCTAGAGGGATGGAATTGTTTCCGTTGATTATTTAAGGTATAATTCAGAAATTAAATATCTTGTTCCTGTTTGTCTTGTAACGTAAAAAAGTGTGGCAATAGACAACATAAACACGCTTTTCAGGAGAAAAAGATTTACAAATAGTTATCCAAATATTATCACAATATAATCCTTAGTCGTTATTATAAGAAAACACTGTGTTGTGAACCCTAGAAAACTACCAAGAACTTACAATCCACACCACGCAGTCACGGATATATATTTTTCGATCACACACACACGCTTCGGCGCGGCAATCAAACTTGGGAAACAGTAATTATTACTATTATTGCAACTTATTATCAAACGTTTACATTAACAGAATGTTGCAGTCATTACGGCCACCAAATTGCGCCAATAATAAGTACTTTTGTGAAGAAAAGGCCCGTGCTGAACTTCACGTTACGCAAACATAAAGCACAAAGCGCTGCATTTCCCTCTTACCATCCACTTCACGCTTTCAATATCCACTTGCGCGCCACTAGACGGCGAATTTGCATGTCAATTTAAAGCGCTGCTTTCGCTTTGCTGTACAGATTGCGTTGCGAGTAAATTGGGGCGAAAGGGGCCGCGTCATAAATAATTTATGATATTTTTTATTTATTTCCTGTGTGTTCTCGCCCAACGCCGAGGTGTGACGTAAATACGGGATTTTTTCACTTAAGCTTTCAGCTTTGTTGTAGTGACTTGTTTAATTCAATGGCGTGTTATTTTGACACCTACTTGTAAGTTATAATGAATAGTCTCTTCATGAATTTGTTAAGAGGGTTGCATTTGTGGGAAAAGGAAACTTGTTTCGATTACTTTTTTTAGCTATAGGCGTTACTGTAAAATTTATTTTCAAATACGACAGTTGTAAGGAGAATTGAGATTTCATAAGAGGTAATTCACAAAGGCCAGCAAAAAAAGGAATTGAACTTACACATGAAAATTTTAAAATGTTTACACGTCGTCTTCATTATTTTAAATGACTGGATATGTTTTTGAGAAAAATCCGGGTACCAAAATATCATTATGAATTTGAAACTGTTTACGACTAGTCTACTTCACCGGAATTTATTACTATACCTTATAAAACATAAATAAATTTGTCCTCCGCCACAATCCAATAAGTAATAACTCCAAACCGCAATTTTCGAAGCAACAAAATATCCTGCCAAACATAATATTAACGTATTTATCTCGTGACAAATTCGGGTTCGAGTGCGAGTTTGGTCAATTTCCCCTTGTCCATATTTGTTTGTTTATGATCGCGACTCGCCGCGCGCCAGAAAGTTTGGTAACGCTGCCGGCGCAGTGATATCGTCGACTATTTATTGGACTTGTGTTGACGGCTGGAGATAGAGCACTGCAGTCTTTGGGTTTCGGGAGGTAGAATTTAATTTAAGGTATATTTTAGTATTAAGCAGTATATCCTAAAATATTTACTTTAGTTACTGGCGACAATGTCGTGTTGGGTTTGTACCTATAAAGATTGTTCAAGAGATAAATAAATAATGTATGTACAGTCAGCAACATAAGTCGCTGAACACTCACGAGATTTGGAATTGTCTTATCATCCAAAATAATAATTATTTCCAATATCGTATGGCACTTCTCGGCATAGATGACTTTACTTGGTTATATTTTACGACTACTGAGTAGTACGTACAAATTTTAATTCATAAAAAGGTTATCAAAAAATGTGAAGTGTTAAGCGACTTATGTAGCTGACCGTACTTTTGAATTTTTTTGTGTTAAGTAATTGACAAAAGCAGATGAACCTATAGGCGCCCACTGCACATATTGATCGCTCAGAAAAAGTTTGATAACAATAATAATTAACAATGAGGAAGATATGACTAATAGCTTTTCTGTGCTTAAACGTAATAAATAGTACTAAAATTATTTACATAGTAAGGCTTTTTAAGTTGTGTATTTTATGCTGAAGTGTTGCTATAATGCGCTATGGATGTTGGCATACCCTTTGTGAACCGTAAAGGGAGCTTAACAGCTTTCTTCTTGAAAAGGTATTGCTAACCCAATGTTGAAGAGGAGCGTGTTAATTTCAACTGAGGCTTTAGGTAATTTGCGACCAAAGCTTACGAACTAACCTAGCTTGCCTCGCCACCTACTTATTATTAATTAGCAATTTATATGTGTATGTATATGCTTATTAAAAATTGATTTTTTTGTTGCAGGTATGACGTGAACGAAATGTTGAAAAAAGGTGATTAATTAAACCGCAATTTTTTATCATTAAGCAATAACCTATGGGTTTATTGGGCCCCAGATTTATCTATAATGCTTGTTAGTATTGCAAATATTTTCTAGCTTTACCGCTTTAACCTTTAATGATGCCTCGGTGCTCAAATAGCTTGCAGTACAATTCCTAAATAGTAACTAGATTATTTTCAAATACCTGTAAATGTTGCATGGGTAATTACGCATATGTCAGTACTATTTTAAATTTTGTCTGTAAAAAGGTAAGAATATTTAAGGTATATTTTGATTAAAAAAAAAAAATCGTTTTTCTCGATTATGAAAATTGGTGCAATTTCGTATGCGTTATATTCAACAACACCCTAATATGGGTTTTGCACCATCGCTTACGATGCAATGGTCGCTATTCGAACTTACACGAATAACCACCAGCAAGGGAACCATTTGTTGAATGTATAGAAAAATATTGCCAATCTGAATTTTAACTTGCCATTTGAGATCCACAGACATTCTGTACCAAAGATTAAACCATCATCTACATGCCTATGCCCATAAACTACAAATTGAAAAAAAGAACTTTTTTTTACTCTTCACGTTTTTTTATTGTTGTTTGCATCCGCGCGATCCGAACATTTCAGTTTTTCATATTCATGCATACGCATTTTCATTTGTTTGCATTGTTCGCGGGTTTTTAGGTCAGAACGCTATCCATCGTTCGGCTAGATCTCAACTGGGCTAAACCATGCATGTATCGTGAATATATTGGTCCTTGTAGACATATGTAGATTATTTTTCACGTAATGGATGAACGGCATTGTTAAACTTAAACAGGATAGCTACGAGTGAATCTGAAAACTGAAATTGTTAAATTACACGTCGTATTTGAATTTAGAAATATATTTTTCATAAAAACTAGATGAGAAAGTAATGTATCCAAAAAAATACATACATACATAAATTCCCGCGTTTATTCCCAAAAGGGGTAGGTAGAGGTACAATCAAGACATCCACATTTCGCCTTGCATTTTCTGTCCCACGATGTGGTAGCGGGCGAGCCTATCGCCATATCGGGCACGAATTCCTGACTGGACTGGACTGATAGTAAATAGAAAAATCCAATATCACTTTGCCCTACCCGGGATTAAAACCCTTCTGTTTCAGTCCCCAAGACCAACCGTAACCGTACCGTAATACAACTACGCCGCCGAGGCAATTACCTATAAAAATATATCTAGTTTAAGTTATCTAGCGGCTATACTGTTGTACATCAACGTAATTTGATTAGCTTTTGGTGTACGTACAGTTGACGCAACGTATGGTTTCAATGCTACATATTATGTCCATCACCTGTGTACAATCCACAGCCCTTTGTTGGACAAGGATTTTATATTCTATCATTTTACATGACCAGGCTAATTGTTTTCAATTTTTTTATGTAATCTAATATCTTCATGAGAAGTAATGCATGAAAAGGTAAAAAGTAGGTACAATGAAGGCTATACTGCATTTCAAGATCACTGTATTGCGCAGAAATGTTAATAAATGAAAATTAAAAATGCAAATTCCATCTTCGTTCAAGCTTAACATAAATGTATCAGAATATCCTTTTTATTTCCCAAGAGAGATTTCTGAAATATGAAACGCAATCATGGAGCTTCCTTGATTTTCTCTTGGGATATTTAATATGTATTTTAAAACTAAAATAATTAATTAATAACTCGACCTTTTATAGCTAATGTTAGAATATTTGTACTAACCTGAATTAAGATCATACATGTAAATGGAAAACTTGTCGTAGTCGACTAGCGAAAGACTAATCTATTTGTAGTGGATTTTCTATGCGACTTGCAAATTGAACTGCACTTCTGTATCAGCATTTATATATCCTACTGCAGGACTCGGGCCTTCTCTACAACTGAGAGGAATTAGGACATCTAGTCCTCCACGCCGGTCTATTGCGGCTTGGCGGATAATAGGAATTCATACAAATTGCTATGGTATGCAGGATCCTCACGATGTTTTTCTTCACTGTTATAATGCGTGGTGATTGACTATCAATAAACAAATGAGTCCGAAAAGTCAGCGGTAAGGGGATTTGTACCCGCGCCCACCGTGAACATGTTGGCAGCCACGTCCGTAGCCAACAGGCCACCAACGCTCTGCACTTACTATTTGGTAAATTATAGTCCCTCGTATCGAGTCACTATATAAAAAATATGTTCTAAGTTTAAACACATAACATTATTGTTTGATAAATCTCTCACTTTTGCCGTGAAATGTTCAAGAAATCCTTTTTGCGGAACTGAGAATTTCTCAATTTCATTTCGATACGGCTAGACCGCTGACGTATCGGTTCCTGTTAAATGTTCGAGTATTTTATTTTCCGATCCTCGGTTTATAAGTCAGACGAAAGATAAATAAGGCACTTCTAGAGAGGTATGTTCTTGTGAAATAGTATTATTTTATTCTGGTGATTTTATTTGACGTTTCTTTTAGTGAAGTAGAACAGTTGTTTTATTAAAATGCATATCAAAGTGTTGCATATTTCAGTTCCTTTTTAGATTTTAAACGTAAGTAACGATCGGAAACGTGGCATGGCATACTATATATTCTTCTATTGTTTTCAAATATCAGGTAATGAAGTTAAAGCTCGTCTGCGGTCATTTAGCTTGCGAAGGCGTGATCGTCATACTTTTGTCAAAATATAAGGAATATTTTTTCTCTTTTCACATATAATTATATTGGGCATGTTAATACTATTAGTAATTTTTTATTCCAAAGAATGGCGAAACGAGCATGCCATTTGCTTGATGATAAGCGATAGGTCCGCTCGTAACCAGTAGCAAATCAAAACAATTTCTTGAATTACAAAGTAATTTTTGACATTCCACTGCGTTCGCCATCTTGAGACAAAAGATGTTAGTTAAGTCTCAATATGTCCAATAGTCGCTCTGGCTACAGTGTCCTGCAAGCCGAAACACAACAGTGCATTTGCACTGCTGTTTGGCCACCCGGCTTCTCACATATGAGGGACCTAGCACTAGTAATAGTGGTAGGTTACGAGAAACAATGCGATAAATAGAGCAAAACTGTTCATACTATTTTGACAACAGCATGACAACCATGACATGAATCTATATCAAATGTAGCATTAAGCTAAAATCACTTTGAAACACACATCAATAAACCCAGCTATTAAATATACGCTTATAAAACTTATTAGTGTAATAACTACATACAATCCATCCATCCATCCATCAGCCAAAGGAAGTCCACTGCTGAACATAGGCCTCCCCCAATGACCTCCACAGAGACCTGTTGGAGGCAGCCTGCATCCAGCAACGTCCCGCGACCTTTACCAGGTCGTCGGACCATCTTGTGGGTGGACGTCCTACGCTGCATTTTCCGCTACGTGGCCTCCATTCGAGCACTTTCCGACCCCATCAGTCATCAGATCTCCGCGCTATGTGCCCTGCCCATTGCCACTTCAACTTGCTAATCCGGTGGGCTATGTCGGTTATTTTAGTTCTCCTACGGATCTCCTCATTTCTGATTCGATCTCGTAGGGAAACCCCGAGCATAGCCCTCTCCATAGCTCGTTGAGTGACTTTGAGCTTCCTAATAAGGCCCATAGTGAGAGGCCACGTCTCGGTGCCGTAAGTCATCACTGGCAACACACAACTATCGAAGACTTTCGATTTAAGGCACTGAGGTATTTTGGACGAGAAGACGTCGCGTAGTTTCCCGAACGCTGCCCAACCGAGTTGGATTCGACGATTGACCTCTCTCTCGAAGTTGGACCTGCCTAACCGGACCACTTGTCCTAAATAGACATATTCGTCAACAACTTCAAGAGTCGAGCCCCCAACACCGATGGGGGTGGGCACAACATGGACATTCGACATGATCTTCGTTTTGTCCATGTTCTACATACAAGTATGAACTGAATACCAGAATGCTTTTTGTGCCAACATACGTATGTTTACTATGTAGGTACAAGCATACGAGTATATTACACGAGCCTCGTATGTTCACAACGGAAGCCAAGAGCAGTGAACCGCGCAAACTTAATTATAAAAAGTGATGGGGTTTTAATCAAATATCCTTCCTGGCCATACGCTTGCGGCTCAACTGAAGGGATATGCGATGAACATTGTAATTCTTGTAGTCTTGTTGACTGTGTGAACTGGATTTAATACTTTTATGAAATTTCTTTTGGATGGTAGTTTTAGTCATTAGGTTTGCGTATTTGTGAAGTGTAAAATAGCTTTCCTGAAAATTAAATAAAATGTATTTTACTGCGCGCATTATTTACTATAAGATTTAGTGCCTACCTAACATTTTGACAGTTAAAAAGTATTCCGCAAAGAACCGTACTACTTAAAGGATAGAAGTTTCAGACTAGACCGTAAATAGTTTCGATTCTTGCAGTAAAAGGCGAAAACATATGCAAATGCCTCACAGTCCCAGTTCCACAGTGGAGCCAATATACATATCTTTGAGAAGTTTCCGCCTCTAAAAACTCGGCAATCGCTCTGTCGTTAAAGTACGAGTATAACTTGCTCAGCCAGCCACTTGTATGGTAAAACGATGCATTCAACTTATATCATAGTCCGAAGGGAGTTAGTGGCGACGAAAGACTATTTCATGAGGTCATCATAAATTCATCGAGGCTCTTTTAGTTTTAATTTTAAATGATGGATATATGTGGTATAAATATAAAAAAAATGGTGTTCCGATATTGATTAATGAACATAATAGTAGAAATCTCGTCATACAACACAAAGTGCGTCGCATTTCACACTCAGACTGTGTTATTCGATTATCAAGAAGCCCATATCTTTGTAACTTAACCGGTGTTAGATTCCTTTCATCTAAACACTTTCACTTAACTGCTTTTTCCATTCAAGGCTGAATGGTACATCATTTTCAATTTTAAAGATTTATGTCTTAAAAAGTACTGTTTTTTTTTCATCGGCTTGTGGTAGAATATTTGTACATACTGTCCAAATAGCCTCCACCTCGCACCATTCTAGCTGCAAATGATATTTTTTACGTGTTATTTTAAGATCGAGCAACGTCTCTAAAAGACAAAGTTTCCCAGACAATGGGCGTTGGTCGTAAAACGTGCTCTCGTATCCCCGTGTTGTGTGGTTATTGGTGTTGCCAGGCTGGGGGTACTTATTGAAGTTGCCAGTTGCCAACTCTTTTGGACAACGTCGGATAATTTTTCTCTCATGTTTTGCTTTTTTTACATTTCAACTCGAGTTGTATTAAAGGGTTGTTAATGCTAATAGCCTTTTAGAGTATTTTTTAGAAAAATTATATTTTTAATATAGAGCCACGTCTCGACAAGACAAAGTTTTTCAAACAATGGGCGTCGTTCATAAAACGTGCTCGCATCTTCGTGTCGTGCGGTTACTGGAGTTGCTAGGCTGGGTACTTATTGAAGTTGCAGTTGCAAACTCTTTTGGACAACGCCGGATAATTTTTTTTTGAATTTTTTCTTTTTTTTGGATGTCCAACTCGAGTTCGGATGAACATTGGATTAAAGGGTAGTTAATGCTAATGGCATTTTGGAGTATTCAAAGATTTAAAAAAAGTGCTTCATTGTAAGTTTGCATACTTATCTGAACTTTGTAAAACTCGGCTATTGTTTACAAGATTTTTCAGTTCCTCTTTACTCTAATAGATTCTGTCCTTTTCTTTGGATGTTGTTTACAAGGTTCTATTCTAAATACACAAACCCATAGATCTGTAGAAAAGTATATGCTATAGTGAAACGGTTATAATAACATACAAAAGTTTTGAAATTTTTGATTGCCTCGAATCCCGGGTTGGGCAAAGTGATACTGGATTTTTCTATTCAGTATCAGCCCAGAGTCAGGAATTTGTGCCCGATATGGCGATAGGCTCGCCACCTATCACATTGTGGGACGGAACATACAAGCCGAAATGTGGGTGCCCTTGGCACCTCTGCCTACCCCTTCTGGGAACAAGGCGTGAGTTTATGTATGTATGTATGTATGTAAGTTTTGAAATTTATACAAATTATTAACAATAATTCGAATGTTATGCCAATAACGAGCGTAAGTCTTTCATACAACCTTCTAACTCCACTTCATCTTACTTGTTATGGAATTGATAAAATATATTATTAACGGTTCAGTACATCGTATTAGGTTAAAATTGGGAAACTTGGTAAGCTCGTGAGAATCCTGAATTTATTTGCTAAATTTCTTTTTATATGTTTGCTATGAAGCGAAAATAATCACTCAAGATCAAGCAAAGAAAAGATCCCATATCTACTATACTGTACTGTATCAGCCCATATACATCCCACTGCATATTATATATTTCCAACTCCTCCTATTTTATGTGTCTCTCCTCGATGTCATTAAAATGCGTACCACTGCTGATCCTGACTCACAGGAGTTGCAGCGGCGGGAAGGAGGGAGGGATAACTTCCATACATCCCATAGTAGGCCTCGGGCCTCCTCTATAATCGAGAATACGATTGAGAGGAGATAGGCCATAGTCCACCATGCTGACCTGGTGTGGCTTAGCGGACTTTAAATATCATAAGAATTCTTAGAAATCCCTAGGGTATGCAAGTTTCCTGACGATGTTTTCTATCACCGTTATTTATGTACCCTATATGATGGCTTAATCTAATTATACATTTAACCTTGCATATTGATTGCATAATGACTTCCCGTGTCACTTGTCAGCCTAGTACTGCTATATGTATGGATTGTAATATTTAATAACATTATTTAAGGTTGCAAATGTATTTATAATGATCCTACGTAGTTATTGAAATAATTATTGCTTGTTGCTTCGCCTTGTGTGCTACCGAAGCTTGCAGATTATGTCATACATTTCGTGTTAATTAAAGATACTAGAGAAGTGCATTCGGGTGGATAATTAATATTCAAATGCATCGGTATTGGTGAAGACTGTTGGAGTATTGAGTGCTAATTAGTTGGATTAATATACTCATAGTTATACTAGGTATGATTTTGCTCTTGCTCTCGTAGGTACACAGCTATGTGTACGCCTGACGGTGAGCGGTGACCACAACTCATAGGCATACACAATATCAGAGTTACAATATAGCCACATGCCTACGACATGGTAGAGGTACATTATTTCACTCATAAAGGAGACATCAAATAAATTGATATTTTTACTAATCAGAGGTTTTCTCCTCAGATTGATTATATTAATAAATAGAGGAATTAATCCATACAGTAGCAATGCTAATATGGCAAACATTTAGAGAGGATGATTTTTATTTATTGCTATGTATGGCGAGACGAACATGCCATTCGCTTGATGGTAAACGATACGACCGCTCATGGACAGTTGCAATGCTTGGCATACCACTACGCTCACCATCCTAAGACATAAGATGTTAGGTCTCAATATGTCCAGTAATTACTCTGGCTATAATTCCCTTAAAACCGGAATAGAACAATGCATTTAAACTGCTATTCGATGGGAGAAATTGAAATTGCGGTGGTAACTACCCAGGCGGTATCATATGAGAGACACCACAGGTATACAAAGCAAATAAGATTGTCCTAGTTTTGAAACAATATCCGGAGGGTTGACGTATGATATGATACACTGTCGGTCTTATAGGTACGTAATCATATCACAATGATTTCTAACACATAATGTTTATAAAAACATGTAACACTTAACCAAGCGTGACGTAATGGCAGATGTCACCAACATTAAATTATACATGGCAATACTTGCGTTCCGCCAACACGAGCCCTTCTAACTCCACAATATCGTAATTAAAACATATAAATAACCAGCCAGCGACATTAAAACATCACTTTTACGATTTCCCGCAACATATTTTCATTAGTAACAAAATATTGCGGACACGCGACACCGCCGTGTGGTCGCCCTACGAGGGCCGGTGTTTACGCGTAACAAAGGTAACAAAATCGAGTTCCCTGTTAACGTTGTTTACGCGCTCTAGTGTGTCGTTTGTAGAGTAATCGCGGCTGCAACACGTGTTTATTGTGTTGTAATGAGTGAAGCTTGAGTCGTCGCTCATGTGTTGTCTGTTGGCTATGTATGCAGTGAATGCGCGCGTGGTTAATTTGTTGCGAAGCTCCTCACGCTTTGTTCGCTGCAATGTTGATATACGAGTGTGTTTGTTTCGTGTATTTAGTGACGAATTAATTAACTTTTATGTATTTATGTTGACAGGCTATTAACTAGAGCGATGATATGCTAATCATGGGTTATAAAACCCAACGTAAAATTATTACAGATGATTTGCCCAAGACGATCCGTTTATCCGAAAAGAATAAGCCGGCTGGCATCTTGCAAGTACAGAGTTACTCTCCTTTAGTGTCTTTTGGATCTTAATACACGCTTTTACACATTTACATTCTTGGAAATGTGTGTTGTATATGTTAAAATGTGCCAATACAACGTTTTTTCTTCGTTTATGGTATTGATCCCTTGATTCATAAATACATATGTATATACAAAAAACTCACGCCTTTTATCCGAAAGGGGTAAGCAGAGATGCTACCAGGACACCCACGTTTCACTTGTATTTTCCCTCACACGATATAATAGGGATCAGCGGGTGAGCCTATTGCCATATCGGGCTCGTATTCCTGACTCCAGGGTGATAATTAAAAGAAAAATCCAATATCACTTTTCCCGACTCGATGTTTGAAACCGAGACCTGAGCTTTGTACTATCGTAGTACAATTGCGACACCGTGGCATCACTTGATTAAAAACGTGAAATTCTTTAATAAGAAATTTGTTTCGTTACCCTTATATCACGTGGCTCTACCCCCAGTTTTAAGGAACAATAGGCAAGTACCAGAGGGTTACGTATCGAGTATCGACCTACCCGTGACCTTTATTACGAGTTTAAATGTCGAATACTTTGCCCCCGCCTTAATGTTTTGTTCACGAAGTGGCACGGTGTAGTGAATAGACGTTGGTAAAATATCTACCGTATTGTTTTGTTAATATGAGGAGAGGCTATTAAGAAGTTAGTTTATGCCAGTCTAGGGATTTATGAGTCATTTATTTTTTACTTTCTATAACTATAGTTAGTTTATTATAAAGAGAAGATAATTACGTTTGTACATACTTCGACAGTACAAGTAGCAGGAAATAAGTCAAGTCCACAAGCGAATACTTTCTTGGTGAAGATGTAGGGTGTCATGAAAGATGAAAGATGGTTACACCTAGTTCCACTATCTCCCACACCTACGTATGTTCTATATCTTTAAAAATAGACAGTGAATTTGTGATTTGCAGGAAAGTGGCTGTTATTATAAATAAATACATAAATACAGTCATGTTATATACATAGTCCTGACCCCACACTAGGATCGTGTCTTGTATCGTGGGTATCAGGAACTCAGAGAGACTTGTCGGTCACATAAACACCCAGACCCGAGACAAATACTTGTGGATCACACAAATATTTTCAGTGCAGGGTCGAACCGGCGGCCTCACGTTTACACTTAGCCGTGTCAACTCTGCCACGGAGGTTGTCAATACGGTCTGCGGTGAGCCGGTGACCACTTTACTCTAGTTTCTTCTCTACTCTAGTCTTTTCCCATCTATATCGTCTGAAAATAGACTGCTTAAAATAAAAAATACTGGATATGTCCCATTTGCACAGAAGAGTTACTTAATGGAAATTCTGACTGAATTATGTATGACGTTTCGCAATATGGCGATGTGTTTAATTAAACAACAAAGCAATCTGCGGCGATTCAGAGTCGGCATTCAATACGAACTTGCGACCGCATTTGTGACAAGCGTGTAATTAAAATTTACAAGGAGAATGCTTTTTGTGAGTCATTCATTATGGAGAAGGCGAAACGAGGTCAGGTCTCCCATAAACTCTCTAAAACCAATTTGTATTCGATCAGTTGGCCGGAGGAAAAATCATGTAATGGAAATGAATGGTTCCCTGTAAAAATGTCCGTGTTTACTCTCCCGGTTTTGTTTAAGCCACAAGCTTACTTCGATCTCTGTAAATTGGCTGTATACATAATAGAATGCGGCTTTGTTATTGAAAAAATTGGGGGCGTTTTGTAGATGAGGCAAGTTGTATTCGTAATTCGTTTCTTCTTTGGCTATTATATTTTTCATATTGATTGTTTTATAATCGCTTCAGATCAGTGGCTCTTAGCCGTTGGTCTCTGGAATGGTCTGCGAGGCCATCCTAAGGCGATCTTTAAGATCATTTTATTCGTGTTTTATAAATGGATGCATAGAAAAACGCTTTATAAATTTACATTTCGGTACTGTATTAACATAACACCAAACCAGTCATCTAGGTGGTCATGGCCATCAACTAGGTGGTCAATGGGTAGATAGAATTTTGTCAAATAATCCCTCACGATTAAAACGCTAAGTAGCACTGCTCGCGATAATTGAAAGTTCTGTTAATCTGAGCTAAACTGAGTGATCAACTAACTCCTTATAATTCTTAATTCCACGATTAAGTATATCTAAGTGGTACCACTTAAAAAACAGTACTGTTTTGATATTACATGATTTGATATTACATAATATTATTCGTAATTACAAGTTGTAAACGACGTTGTACAAAACTAATATAATGTTCGTTTTTGCGTTCTTTATCACCCACTAAAATATGATTTAAGAAAGCAATCTAAGTCACTTTATAAATTCAACCTGAAGCTTCTTTGTAGCATGAGCGACAGGTCGAAACCACTCAAAATATTAAAAGGAAGCCAAAGAAACCCTTGTTCACTAATTGCTGGAACAAAAATGACAACCTCCGCAAATGGCTCCATCTACGCCTGTCCTCGATAATTAACAGATATTAACAAAAGTACGTCACAGGCCATTTATATTTCCATCAGCCCTGAATGGAATCTATTCTTGGAGCCAGTTTTCAAATTGAAAAGGGTCAAATTTTATGCAAATTTGGTTTTGTGCTTCCATTTACATTGAATGGGGATTTCAATACGGCTCTCTGTGTCTTCTCGCGGGTACGGTTGTCGCAAATTAGATTAATTACTGTCTGTACTGTATTGATTGACTTTAACGCAAGGTTTTGCTAGGAATTGTTTTTGAAAAGTAAAGTAATAACAGTAAAGTAAAAGTACTAACATACATAAACTCACGCCTATATCCCAGAAGGGATAGGACACCCAAATTTCGCCTTGTATTTTCCGTCCCACAATGTGATAGGTGGCGAGCCTATCGCCCTATCGGGCACAAATTCCTGACTTTGGGCTGATAATGAATAGAAAAACCCAATATCACTCTGCCCAACCCGGGATTCGAACCCGAGACCTCGGCTTTGTAATCGTACCTTGGTATAACTACGCCACCGAGGCAGTCATAAAGAAAAGTAATGTTGCCAGAAGATCGATTATGAAGATGTCTGGGGGAAGTTTGCTGTTCAGTCATGTTGACCTTTTAACATGTTCTATTGAAAACTGTTTCATTTTGCCTTAATCACAAGCCAATTTGGTCTATTGGATCCTTAATCGGTTGTGAGTTGGTAGTTTTTGTTTTGTTAGTTGCCTATAGCGGATCATCTACTAATGATTTGTTAAAACCATGAATTGCAGAATTGCTTTACGTTAGACTAGAGGGTGACGTCATAAAAGTGACTGAACTTGAGTGCATAAAAATGGTAGGTTATCTGACCCCTATTGAACGTAATTGCAGGTCAATGACTGGCAGATGAACATACATAAAAAACTATAGATTTTGGTAGTTCGCCGAATACAAGGGAATATAACAATAAAGACGCATTAAACCGAGTAATGCTGTCTTATTACGACATACTGACACATATTCTTTTGAAGCCGAAATGTATCTCGTGTACACGGCATACAATGTGTCGTAATAAAAAATCATTTCGCAGAAACCCATCGCGGGGCTTAGGAAAAACTCGCCGTCTCTACGGTCTGCGTGCCTGTCGGCTCGAGTGTGTGGCTACGAAACGAGGGAAACTAAGTTCTTTATAAAATAAATTATATTCATTGTGGTTGTAAATACATTTGTGATTGCAAATTGATTCAGAGGTATAAACGTGGTAAATTTTATTTAGATTTAAATTTAATTTGGGGACGATATATACTGTGTCGGCACATGCAGTACTAACATTTCGAAGGTATTTTAAGTAGTAAGACTATAAGACACCAAACCGGCAACGGCAGACCTAGTAGGTCTATAATCTTAATATCCCATTGGAAAAAGAACTTAAATTTAAATTAGAGTCTTCCGGTACAAATAAGCAATAGAAACCGTGCCGTGGACAGACCGTACGGTCTCGAAAACAGCAATAACTTACCCAGGACTTATTACTTTTAGTACTGAAGGCCTTCATAGTTTTCTTGTAACATTTTTACCGAGCACCAAAAAATAGCAGTTCAAAATAATAAAAAAATATTAATACTAATGTGGAAACGGTAGAGCGACGTTGTTGTCAGTCATGACTCGGCATGAATGGGCAGGTTCGTCCGGGGGTACCACTGTTCCACAGGAAAACGACGTGAGACTTTGCGGTCGCGATTCGTTCTATGAGTGAGATCGCCTCCCATTATATTTCCTGTTGTGAATACTCATACGCGACATGGATCACTTACAGTCAGGTTACGTGTTTGCTCATTTGTCGGATCTATGCAATAAGAAACATGCTCTCAACATATTTTGTAAATTCTCCAAGTTGAGTAAGAAATTCGCTCACACCGCTACTCTGAATTCCGCCAGCACGCCCGCAGTTTTAGTGTCTGCCCAGCTAATACCGTATCGATCGTGTAGTTTGGCAGCGGTTACAGTCGGTGCCACGCGAACAGCGTCGCCTCGCGCCTCCGCCGACTTGCTATCATGCTACGTGGCTTTTAATGAGTATACTATGGATTGTGCTCGGGTGGAGTTTGACTATGCTGGGGTTCGGGATGTTTTGCTATGAATAGGTTATTGAAATATTAGCATTTATATTCTTGGTTTTGATTGCTTTTGGTTGGTTTATATCTAGATTAATATTTAGGATATTGTATAATTTATGAGTCGTTATTGATTTATGAGTGATAATGATGATTTTCGATTGAAATTCTTGAACAGATTATTTTAGCTTTAATCTGTATTACAATTTATCTTATATATTCTCAAATTGAAACTGCGAAGAATAGATATACTCTTGGTAATACCTCAACATTAATGAAGAAAGTGTGTTTCCTAAAACCAACAAAGCTAAAACAAATATGTTACAAAGCTATCTAAATACTCAGTTAATGTGTTAGATTTCCACGTCTAATCTGGCGGCCCGTGTTGCCGGTAGAGGCGGTGGCGGCGTGAGGGCGGCGCGCGCGGCGACATGAGCGCGGCCGCGCTGCGGGCGGACGGCGCTGCCGCTGCTGGCGACTCCACGCCCGGCTCGGACGGCGGCGAGCGCATCACACGACTCTTCCCCAAGTGCCGCCCCAAGAACATGCAGCATCAACACGACAGGTAAACACACACACACACACACATATTAAAGACTGGCAGTCGGGCCCTGCTTCCCCCAGGTGCAGATATCTTTTGAATCCAGTCGAAAATCTAAAAAGATTTATACAAACTTTAATCCCCTATTTCAACCCATTAGGTTAATTTATCGAAAAACTTTCTACGCGGATGCCTACGTCATAACATCTACCTACATGTCAAATTTCAGCCCGATCCGGCCGGTGGATTGGTCCACCGTTGGTTGCGCGTTGATGGATCACTATGTCAGTCAGTCGGACCTTTGAGTTATATATATTTAGACAAGTTAGGCATTCTCGGAGACACGCCGAAATTCAATACTCGGTGTTATTAAAATGCGTGCCACTGTTGGTGCTGGCTTACAGGAGTTGTAAAGGCGGGTCTGAGGGCGGGACAGTCTCCATAACACATTAAAAATGGGACCTAAAAATAGTAACCTATTAAAAATGGGAGGAACAAAACAAAGTGAGTTCCAAGTACGATTAATTCGTAGGGTATAAAATTACTAAATGGTTCTCTTTAAATTGTCCGTACTTTAATTCAAGACCAAAATAACTGATTCGGTTTGGAATGGTTTCGTACCGATGAAGCTTCAAAAAATATTCTAATTTGAACCGGAAATAAAATAAACACAAAAATTACACGAAAGGAAATTCAAAACAAGTATTTAAATTTTTCATAGTATCAGCTACTTTGGTGTTTTGAATAGGTGGTGTATGTACACCGCTTATGGCAGCATAGACAAAGTAAATAGAAGAAGATTGGATATTAAAAAGACTATAACAAGGCTGCAGCAGCAGTTAAAATAAAATTAGGGGCCATTATGCAACATTTTTTTGAGAAATGGCGTTATCGTAATGTCAAATAAATGTCGCAATAATGAGGATACAGTGGCGGCGACAGGAAAGGGCTGGCTGAGCTCGCCGCCTTAATACTTATTTATTGCGGCAGCCGAGCCGCTGGCAAATATATGGCTCTAATTTGTTTATGAAGACGAAAACGTTTTAAAGTGGAAAATGTTGTAGATTACAATTTAGATTGAGCCCCTTGAGGGCTTGAGAACCTCGCTTAGAGAGTCCATGGAATGTTATAGAATTTTAGAATAAGCTCAGAGCTCAGTTTAGTCTACACTATAAGTGAATATTAGGTTGATCTAGAATTATTTAATAACTTTGCTATTGCGATTCAATAGGTCTGTGGGATTGTAGATGGTGCAGCACTTCTTACGCTCTATATTTCATTATCCCATTCATTAGAAGATTCAGTAAAGAGCATTCAATCATGACAATATTGGCAAGTTTCTTTTTTATTGCAACTAAATATGGAAATTCGGTATCATCACAACTTAAATTACATATTTGATGCGATGTAAACATTTCTGCAGATTGTCGTCGACCCTAGAAGGGCGCGACACTAACAACATCAACAATGGGTCTTCGGACGAGGAGCGCGGTACCGAGGGACAGCTCGTCATACTCAACTCCAAGGGAGGCACCTACAAACTCAGAGACTCCAGGTAAACATCACCATTGATGTCTAGTTTTAAAGATGCAGTCAGACTTTCAAACATAGATGAGTAATGAAAATATTAGGATAGGAATCTTGAGACAAGAATGTAAAAGTATTTGTATAGGTTAGAGTAAATAAAGTGACATGGAATAGAATGGCAATACCTACCCTAAAGAAACCACCAATTTTGTACCACCTCAATGTCTGTTTCTCCCACCAAGCACCAGTATAAATGCACTGTTGTATTTTGGATTGAAGGACATTGTAGCCAGAGTAACTACTGGACATATTGAGACTTAACATCTTATGTCTCAATGAATGGCGAACGCATTTAAATGCCAAGCATTGCGTTGTAAATTGTAATTCAAGGTGTTGTTTGGTTGTGCTACTGTTCATGAGCGGTCCTATCGCTTACCCTTAGGCAAACGGTATGCTCAACGGTATGTAATAGCAATAAAAAAAGGAATAAAATCGTGGACGTCCGGGAAATTAAGCTGAATTTTTTGTTTTCTTGATATATATTTGAAATTTAAAAAAAGGCATTTTCCGAATATTCGAATATTATATTTCTTTGTTAACTATCTAACAAAAAATACTAAATGGAATCCCTCGTAAATGTTTGAGCCAGATCTGATGGCAGGCTCACCTCTGCTATTAATTGGATGTTGTTTGTACAACCTGTGTGATCGTAAACAAGCACAATCTGTATTTGATGGAAACAATAATATTGGTTTAACCTGACACACTATTGATATTACCAGCTCTCTGGAAACGACCTCTGACCTGATTGAAGTTTACTGTTCATTAAATAATATCTTAGATATAAGAATGAGCTACTTAGTGGAAAATTGTGAACAATAAATAATTGTTCAATGCTCCGCAAACTCGAAACCTGTAAAGTAATCGAAACTTCAGGAAGTTAAAAAATCCGCGACAAAATCCTGAAGTAATAGATATTTCTTATAATATAAAATTAAGTGTTAACGTAAGTTGATGTCAAGATGAAGAGTCGCTCTTAAAGCCTAATTGCCATAATTCCACCATACCAAGAAATATTATATTTGTAATATATTACGTTGACCTCATTTCGGAGTAGAATTGGGCCAGGAAGACCAAAATGAATAACCTCAATGGGGATGATGACAGTAACAACGAATTAATGAAATTATGGTTTAATATAATAATGTATAATAGAAGGATTCTCAAAATAAACATTTGCTTTAGTTTTTAATTAAGATTAATTATATTTTTGCATAAATAAAAGTACAAAACCTAAGGATCCGCCATATTAGATGAAACGCCAATCAGAAGCGAGTGACGTGTCACTTTCGTTAATATTACTTAGTCATAACGCGAACTTGTTGGCTAGGTTTGGTCTTTTCTATGTTATTCAGTATATTTATCTAATATTTAGTAATGCAATCAGTTTCGTGCTACCTACGAAAAAGGAACATTACTCTTGGAATAAGGATTCATCGCAAATAGCTCAAAATTTGGAACTATGCGATATTCCATATCACTGTTTAATTGGAACATTAATAACGTTTTTCAGTACTCATATACACAGCGATTGGCATGATAATAATACCGAAAGGAAATAAATGAATCGTAGCTCCGATATTTATCGCTATTGTTATTTATAATCATTTAAAATTTTGATATGGCGTTTTCTGGACACGTCAAACATTATAAACATTGTAAATAAATTATTATTTCCGTCAAAATACTGTTTACGGGAATTAATCATCGAATTTAAAGATAAACAAAATCCTGGATCTTGCCTTTCCATTTTTAGCCATATATTTCTAACTGTTTTATCCATTGAAACATTAATAAACAAATTGCACGGAGTTTGTATCGATGTATTCTTACATTGCGGAACTACACATCATCGATCCACATTAAAACTTGGCATTACTATTAAAAATAATAAAATGTATATATTACAATATACACGTAAACATTGCACGAGCAAGCATTTAAAAAAGCATGACGTCACACACGGACGCCATTACTATTACGGCGTTTTTGAGTAAAGGTTAAAATATGAAATTTAAAACGTAATTTTTCGCGCAAATCCTTACTTTTTTTCAAAAATTAAATTCATTTTAAGTATTGTTAATGTATACGAACATACTGAAATAGTTTTTCAAAATCAGTCATCATGCCTATTGTTGTACAAAACAAAAATCTGTTATAAAGAATTTTACAAATAATACTTCTAAGTGGTTCGAACTTGTTTTTCGGTTGATATTCGCCAAATAAAACCATATTGTTTGACCTAGTTCGAATTCTGTTGGTAGTAAAATTTTACTTATAAGGAATAATAATCGCACTCTCAGATCTAGAAAGAATTATGTTAGCATTTTGAAATTGTATTTGGGACAGATCGGTAGATATCCAAAGGTTAACATTCCTGGTATTAGTTGAAACTATTTCGTTGTGACTATATATTTGATTTACTTATCAGTATAAACGCAATTAGAATTTTATATTTGATTTAAACCATCGAATTTAGTAAATATATCTTAAAACAAATAAGAATTACCAATCTGCTCTAGGCCATCGTGATACGCCTTACTCCTCTGAATCGTACTCTAGCTTGTAGAGGAGTCTCGTACACTACAGGGCATATGTGTATAGGCTGATACAGATAACTGGAAAAAACATATAGAAAAACTGTCAACCCAGTAATAGTAGTTTAGTATTATGATTTTAATACTCATTTTAAAAGGCACTTATAAAATCTCTTGGTAACGTAGGCAAAACATGTTGTCTATAAATCGACAAACAAGGTCGGAATGGGCACAGCATAGTGTAAAGTTGAATGTAACCTTCACTAATTAATTCAACTTTTAAATTTTCGTGTATATAAACAAAATATTATCTTTTGATACCAGGATAATAGAAATAGCTGGAGGCCGCGAGCTGTACTCGCAGAGTCGAACGAAGGCGGTGCGAAAGCTGCGGCATAATAACACGCACAAGCACAACTTGAGGAACAAGGTCCGCTCGCTGTCCAAAGACACCGTCGATCACGGCATCGAAAACATTACTAATGAGGTAAGCGACAACTATGGGATCTCTCATTACATTACACTCATTATGTCCTACGACGCAAGGATGCCGTTCCTATACAATATTTCCCATGTCGCCTTCTGAAGCATTGTTGATTGTAAGACTGAGGCCATAATATGTTCCTTGACGACATCATATTAGCGCTTTTTGATCTACGCCGGGTCTTTGCCTGTGTATTTTTATCTTATGGTCTCACAATGATTTAACCAAATAATCCCAAATAACTGTAGCTATTTCGAAATTGGATAATTCAAATATTAGGCTAAGAGATCATGACTTTCTATATAGAGCTAACTGAGTTTGTAAGTCTGACGTTACAACAACAAATTCAAGTCTTATAGATTTTCTCGAGCATGTTTTGATTTAAATCGTCAAAAATACTGGACTAAAACAAAAAGAAAAGTTGCTTCGTAGACACATATTTTGTAACACAATAATAGTAAAAGCCTCGCTCATGTTGGTCTGCCAAATAGTTTTGGCAGCAGATAGTAATTTCTATAATGTCCATTTTTCAGATATCATTACATAGAATAACGAATGAGCCGAAAAAGATGATATCCCGGCACACGTCGCCGTCGTACACGAACGGCGACCGGGATCCTATCATCGAGGCGAATACCATGGGAATACCCAAGAACAGTTCCCCCATACTAGACCCTCATAAAACTACAGACGTCAGCACTAAGAGCAGCCCCATAGCGGTAGTAGCAGATGGAGAAGTCGTTGTCTTTGATGACAATGAGGATTGGAAAGGTAATTTTGTTGATTTCATTTTTGTATATATTTTTTTATCACCAGAACTTTTACGGTTAGGACACAAATACTGCATCTTATTTTGTGAACTTCGATTAACAAAGTTAGCAAAGTCAGTCAAATGGTGGATCTCATTTCCAGCTGGTATATGTGATTGAATCGTAATTATTTTGGCGCTTTACCTAGTTTGCTATCGCTGTATTAAATAATAGGTGGTATTTGGTACGGTTTAAACAAAGAGGTTTTCGTCTAACCTTTACTATCGATTGATCACCGAGCTTACATTTAACAAAATATCGCTGCGGTTTTGGCACGGTTGGTTATGGATCGAATAGCTTAGCTAAATAAATTTGAAGTACCAAAGTTCATTACTTTATAACAATAATATGTTAGTATTTTCTAAAGGATAAATAGTGGTATCTGATCATCATGCAGAAATGGTAGTTCTATATTATGCTATAATATTTTAAAAGTTCAAATTCATGCACTTTCAATGCAGATTCTTTTATTATTTTTTAATCTAGTTTTACAATTTATTGTCTTCTAATGCAATACATATTTATAAATAGAGGTTTCCAAGTAACTTTAAATGTATTTTGTTAATATTATTTACTCCGCTTTTTATTTCTTTACTCCAACTCCAATATCATTTTCTTATGTCTATTGTATAAATGCTTTTATTATCCAATTTCAGAAGGTATATAAAATTGGCCCTTTGTTTACAACAAATTATTTAATTGAAGCTTATAAATTGGATAATACGTTCACGATTGTCTGCTCCACCAAATGTTAAAGCTTCAATTAGTAATACACCAACAGTGAAATATCTGCCAGATAGTTCGAAAATTGTCTAAAGTGACTCATTCACCGTGACGAGTTCAATTGGTAGGGGGCAAACAATCGAACCTCAATCCGCCTCCTTCCCGTTCGTACCATTGTTCATTACAGATTTTTTTTCTCTCTCTTTTATTTTCAGTGATATTGAATTCTGTGTCCATAGGTTCGAGGACGGAACCGGACGCTAGTGATGATGAGATCGATGTGAGTGTTAAAAGAACTTTAGACAATATTAAAAACTGTGATAGTGAGTTGTTGAATAAGAGTGCACTGAGCTGTGATGGTGGCAGTGAGTCCACGCCGTCGAGGGAAGATGTGAGGTTGAGTGACGCTAGTCCTTCAGCTGTGTGGCTGTCGGGTGATGAAGACAAAAACAGGGTGACGAGAGTAATAGGCGAGCTTCCTATAGCGGAGTATGAGGGATCGCCGCGGAGGTATGGGATTGGCACTCAGAAGAACACAGCGAGGTCGCCACGACCTGGCTTTCCACAGGTCAGTTATGTTAGTGATTTGCATAAATTTAACAATATTTTACATCTCTAAAACAAGGAGTTGAAATATTCGATCAGTTTTAGATTTTTTTATGTTAGATTGTATTGGTATTATACAAATACGAAGCATAATTCTAATAAATTTTTTTCGAAACTTCAATAACACTATCTTTCGTAAATTCGTGACTAAAATCAACGAATGGAATTTTAACAGCTGATATTATTATTTTAGTACCGTTCGTTTTGACATTCTGTAAATAACGTTGAGCATGTTTGATATTTTGGAATGGTTAGGGAATAATTTTGCACCAATTGCTTTATCAGTATAAAAGTACTATCATTTATGTGGTAGAATACAATATTCATTTATTGCGCTATCGTACACAAACATGACAATTTATATTACATTAAAAATTTAACACTTTAAAACTTTTACAATTATTTTACATTAAAAAGTTTATCTCTCCGAAAAATCAACTTTCATCCATAATTTCAACGACTTTTTCACCATCATCATATTACCAGAACTATCATCGCCAATCTCTAAAACTGATACGATAGGTTTATGGTAGCTGAAGTAAGAAACGAACAGTTTTGATTCGAACCTATTTAAATGTCTAATAAAGACCGCATCAATAGTAGTTTTGTATTTCGTTGTGCTAAGATTGCGATCATTCAACATAGTTAAACCAAATACATTATTTAAAAATTCAAGTAATAGTTGATTTTTATCGTCTGCGAAGTTTATGTTGAAATCTCCACTCAAAATCATTGGCAATTCATCAAAGCTTTATAAACTGACAGCTAACTGACAGCTGTCTACTCTCCATCCGTCTTACGCTTTTCGTCTTACGATCAGGTCACGTGTCCTGACGCGAGTTTAAGATTTTATACCCATTACAGAAAAAGTGCTCAACGCCGCTAAAGAAGTTTTCACTTCAAAAATGTTTTTCATCAGTTATTCTCTGCCCCTACCTTTCTTCAACTATAAGAAGTTGATGATGATGATCAGAACTACAAAAAATATCTCTTTATTTGCAGAGGGTAGTGACGGAGAGTAGAGACGTGTCTCCACCAGCCAGTTCGGCAGCTTTCGACTACCTCTATGAGTTTTCGGAGACGCGGAAGGTGCTTGAAGAGTTCTTCCGATGTCCAACTGTACCCACACAAACGCAATTGAATGCCAACGATGAAATTGTTAATTTTCAGGTAAGAAGGAAAGAAGAAGAAGATTGTTTTTTTTTTTTCGATTAAAGACAAAGCATGGTTTGCCCATGATAGGACTGTCTTTAATGTACATATTCCGATTAGACAATCTAATACGGAATAAAACCGGTCTTTTACAACGTTACTTTTTTCGTCGCAATGGATATTTATGCGATATTATATTAATAATAAGTACGATCGATTTTTTAGATTTTCAGGAAAAGATTTTTAAATCATAACATACATTAAATTAGTTACATTTTTTCATACTTAGTTTCAACGACTTACAAATTCCAAATGAATTGGTACCTTAACATTTTATATTGTTTATTTGCAGGACTTAGACTACGAGTTGCGGCGGCAGACTCAAAACTGTCCATCCGAGAACGGTCTGGAGGGCGGCAGCGAGTCCGAGTGGCCTCAGGTCGCCGAGGCGCTGGACTCCCCGCACGCCGCACACAACCACACCAACTTCCTGGGACTGCAGGTAAATAGCTGCTCTTGTCTGTTGTTTAAACCTCTTTATAATTTGATTGCTTCTAGTTTCTACTTACTATGTTGTCTACATTTTTTTGAACTCTTAATTTCGATTATATAAATAAGTTTGAAATAATTTTATTTCACACAATTGATTATAGTCTAGGTTCCCCAGAACAAGTTTCATAATTGATTACTAACAAGTTGATTTTTCGTGAGTAGCTTCCTTTTGACGAGACGCCCAACTTTTTCCTTACAGTAACGTTGGGAAATGGTAGCTTAACAGGGTAGCAAGGATAAAACATGTCGATTTGACGAATTTTTAAAATTTATTAGTAACCGAATTTTTCTTTGTTAATTATCGAGATAATTATCTACATAACGTGAAAAACTATTTGTCCTACAAAATATAAGGTTTTATCACAACAGTCCCCCCTCTCCAACATGTATCATAAACAAGGTCGTGGAAAATAATTACTAACCAGCTGATTTTTTTTTTATTGGTTAACTAACATTTGTATAGTTTACTACCCACAATGTCCTACAAATTGTGTGGTATGTCATCTTGGTCCTACGCTCAAAAGATGTAGTACTAATACATAATGTAAAAATAATTACTATCAAGCTGAATTTTCGAGAATAGCTTCATCTCAATGAGACGCCCAAGTAATTCTTGTACGAAAATTCTCGATTGTGGTTTATAACTAAGATAATAGGGATGAAATATGTTGACTTGACGAATTAAATTTTTTTATTACTAACCGATTATTTTTTTGTTAATTATCGAGGTAATAATCTAATAAACGTAAAAAAATATTTGTCCTACAAAATATAAGGTTTTATCACAACAGTCCCCCCTCTCCAACATGTATGATAAATAAGGTCATGAAAAATAATTACTAACCAGCTGATTTTTTTTTTATTGTTTAGCTAACATTTGCATAGTTTACCACCCACACTGTCCTACAAATTGCGTGGTACGTTATTCCAGTCCTCCAGTTACAAAGTTGAAATTCATGAAATTAAAAAAAATATTTTGTATATTTTGCTATTGGAGCTAAGGCACACTGCTATCCTTGCTCACAAACGCATCCGCACAGCATGGTTTACTGTGGACCACAGACGACTAAAAATACAGACGGCCAACACACAGTTACATTGTTTTTGTAGTCACTTAAACTACCATCCGGCTTCGTATTCAGTAGCACCCTTGATATACCCGGTATATATTTAGATGCGTTTCGCACCGGAGCTGGAAATAGGTATTTTACCGAAAAAACTATTTTGTCGACCTTTTAGAACTTGTCTTAAGTGACAAACACAAAGCATGGATTCACGCACTAATAAGGAGAGGTGAAGCGCGCGGGGCGGGGTAAAGTTTGGGGCACCGAGGTATTGGTGCATAGGTTGTGCAAACAAAACATTGCGCGTCGTTTTAACCACAAAATACTAAACTAACAGAAGTCAAGCTTCATACAAAGCGTGCTTAATCAACGCCCACATAGACAGCGTTCACCGACATGATATTCCAAACCAGTCGAGACCACTGCGAGAGCGAGTTTCAACTTTTGCGCGAACGCCGAGCGTAGTATGGCAACAAAAGTGAAGTACATACACAAGGTTGACTTCTGTTAGTATTCTGTGGTTTTAACTAGACGTAATTATTGGTCGCTATAAGCAGTTGGTCGCTTAAACCGGGGTCGCACTAAACGGTGATATTTTCTCAGTACCATACTATGAAACCTAACTTGAGTAAACATTATCGTCGTTAAAACCGATTAGTCATTATAAGCGAAGTCGTTGTATACGAGTACTAGTGTAAGTTTAAATGAATATTTCATTTTATTTTGTATACTCAAAAATTACAAATTTTGTAGGACTAATATAACATACCTTTATTTTTGTAGGACATTGTTTTATTTGGTTGAAAAATATATTAACCTATCACGTGATATATTTGTCCTACAGTTACTAATTAAAAAAAAGTCTTGCGGTATTGACAACTTTTGAGCGTAGGACCAAGATGACATACCACACAATTTGTAGGACATTGTGGGTAGTAAACTATACAAATATTAGTTAACCAATAAAAAAAAATCAGCTGGTTAGTAATTATTTTCCATGACCTTGTTTATGATACATGTTGGAGAGGGGGCTGTTGTGATAAAACCTTATATTTTGTAGGACAAATATTTTTTCACGTTATTTAGATAATTATCTCGATAATTAGCAAAGAAAAATTCGGTTACTAATAAATTTTAAAAATTCGTCAAATCGACATGTTTTATCCTTGCTACCCTACTAAGCTACCATTTCCCAACGTTACTGTAAGGAAAAAGTTGGGCGTCTAGTCGAAAGGAAGCTACTCACGAAAAATCAACTTGTTAGTAATCAATTATGAAATTTGTTCTGGGGAACCTGTACCATTATAGAACAATAATGACAAATCAATAGCTACTCAGTTATACTGAATTTCCATCGTAAATATGTAGTAATATGGTATAGCTCGTCTTTTATTATTTACCTATTTGGACAGGGATTCCATAATTTCCTTTGATTTTTGTCATTGCGTAAAAGAAGTTTTAAAATAAGCTAGATCATTCAACCTCACCTGTTGCAAGAATCTCTTTTCCCATAATATGAGCAGTTAAAAACATACGTATGTATTGTTCCAGCACCGCGAAGGCATAGGCGGCGATGCGGCGTGCGCGGCTGGCGCGGCGCGTGAACTGAGCGCGGGCGCGTGGAGCGGCGACGCGTCCCCGCGCACGCACTCGCCCCGCTCCCCACGCTCGCCCCGCACCCCGCGCACTCCCCGCACGCCACGCTCGCCGCCCACGCCGCGGCGTGACCTGCCCTTCGCGCTCTCCACGGACACCAGTGACACCGCTAGTGATCTCTCGCTGGTGCTCATGGATAATGATCTTGTTGATCCTAAGGGTAAGTACAGTCAAAATCAAAAGTAGTTAAATACGTTTAGTATCCATAAAGTGCTACACATTCTATTCTTCGTGAAAGGCCACCTGGGTAGGAACCACCGTAATGTCTATTTGTCCCGCCAAACAACAGTGTAAATGCACTGTTGTGTTTCGGTTTGAAGAACATTGTAGCCAAAGTAACTACTAGACATATTGAGACTTAATATTTATGTGTGAGGATAGCGCAGTTGTATGCCAAAAATTGCCTTACAATTCTAGGTGTTGTTTGGTTTTGCGACTGTTCATGAGCGCTCGTATCGCTTACCATCAGGCGAGCGACACGCTGGACTCGCCATTTGCTTAAATTAAAAAAAAAACATTAAAAGTGACCAAAACACAACAACACAAGAAACATTTCAGATTGAAAATGAAATGGAAAATGATTTAATAAATCCATTGAAATGTTCTACATCATTTAGATTCAGTAATTTTTTTATCTACCACCCGGTTCGGAAAGTAGTTTTCACTAGGAAAAAAAACGAACAAGAAACTCTAGTGTTGTCCTTTTCATATAGTATGTAGTTTTAAAACACTCGTTTTCATCTAGTGCAGGCGTGTAATAATTATTAATTATTCAAAGATTTTAGCGTGCTGGGCTAAAAAGCCGGTCATAACGTCGATTTCTCTTGGATCTCGCCGTTTTAGCTGAACAGTTATCGTAGCGTAATGGATTTTTTGTATGTATGTATCAGCCCATATACGTCCCACTGCAGGGCACGGGCCTACTCTACAATCGACAGTACGATTGAGAGTGGTTAGGCTGGTTAGGTGGTGGTGGTGGTTAGGATTTTTTGGACTCACTTGGTATTGAGAAATCGTAGAGAAAGCTGTTTTCGTCGAAAGATTTGCCCAGGTCCAGTGCTGTGTCATGTCATTGCAGTCGTGGTTAAAAGGGGTAATTTAGGTGGACAAGTAAGGTTGATCTGATTTGTTATCAATTGCTGCACAAGTAATGTATAAATGCAGTGTGTCTATGTTCCTTCATAATCTTTTTATTGAAAAAATAATACTTCACGCATAGTTTTCCGGTACAGATCGCAAGTTCTCCCCAAAATAGGAATTATTTCTACACCATTAATATCGCTTCAGATAATTATTGTGTATTAATTTTAATGTGGTAATTGTTTCGACAGGTGTGACAGTACAAATAGACACAAGCCGTGGCGTGACGCACTACCCCATTGTGGAAGATGGCTTGTCGTCAGGCCACGCATCAGATACCGACAATAACAATCAACTGCATTCAATACAGGTAAGTGATATTCTAGGGTATCTATCTCCTGACTGCTCATTAGGTATTATTACTTAGTGTTTTTAATATAATTAATATTTAATCATAGTCATAGGCCTCTCCCAATAATTGACACTAAACGGTAATTTCAATATTATTATTATTATTTTTTTTTTATTTTTTTTATTATAATGGCCTGGCATAATGGCGGCATTGCACCTGATGGAAAGTGCCAATGCCGCCCAGGCAGAGTATCCATTGGCATCGGACGGCAGTCCCATGCCAATGGAAACAATTATGCCGGCCTGCTTAGGTGCCTCTTCACACCACGGCGGAAGGACCCAGGATTGTAGGAACACGTGCGCCGGCAAACAGTTCCACAGCCTGACGGTGCGGCACAGAAACGAATTTGAGAACCGTTTGGTTCGCGCCGGGATGGTGTGGACCGTCAAGCTATGGCTTCGCAAGCCAGCACGCGTGGTTCTGGTTAGGAATGGAGAGGAGGGGAGCAAGTTGAACAATTCCTCAGAGCACTCACCGTGATACAGGCGGTAGAACACGCTTAGAGAGGCGACATCTCTCCGGAGTTGTAGCGACTTCAAGTTGCTCGTAACGTCTGCATCATTCACAATGCGGATGGCCCGCCACTGGAATCCATCCAAGGCATCGAGCAGGTACTGGGCGGATCCATCCCAAAGGTGCGAGCAGTACTCCATACCCGGCCGGACCTGCTGAAAAAAAAATTTTCTGGATCAGACAAAACCATATAACATCGTCGTACTTCAGTGACACAAATACCAGTAGATGTTGCCATTCTAAAAAAATATAAATTCTACTAAATAGTTCATTGCCACTTCAAATATATTTTTTTAATCCCGAGAACAACGAAAATAGCGAAGTATAGTTTATGTTAATTGAAATTTTGTTACAGGTGTAAATTGTTTTTACAATCATTAATACCATTTTCCTGTTGCAGAATCACTCATCAGTTATCATAAAGGAGATCGTGGAGAACGGAACGAGCACGGAGGGACACATGCTGTCCGATGCGGACCTGCACTCGCTTGACCCATTAGGTATAACACAATTTTCCTTTTAAACCTGAGCCGATACTATTTATAAAATAGTCAATAACCTATTTTAGTAGCATAGATGTTTTCGGTAAGTGTCTCAGTACTTTATAAAATGCCCAAACCCTTATTTATGGTTCACGATATGCGCAGTGGGAAGTGGGAGGAATCTCGTGGTTATATGAAAAAATTTAATAGACTGATCTAAATTGTCGCGTTTTTTTGCATTTTTTTCTGTTGCATTGTGTCTGAAGTCGCTTCAACTACCACCCGGCTTCGTTTTCGGTAGCAGTCTTGATATACACTGTATAGTCAAATGAAGGGTTCATGATTGACAGTAGGGTAACAAACTAAAATTGTAAAAAACTATTGTCAAGTGTTTTAAAACGTCGTTACAACTTTCTGTCTTCATTATTTCCGTCTAGCCCCCTATCGCAACGCGCGATAAGGAACTTTGTTCCAAAATATTTTATCCAAATGTATAATGAATGCGACATCCTTGTAGTTGTGGGGCCCTACTCTATTAATCCGAAACGAAATTCGAAACTTCAGACGATCGAAGTTTATATACGATACGAATGCATCTACTCTGTAACAATTCGAATTTGTATAATGTACATCGTAAACATAAGTCGTATGGTTACGACTAGGGATGAAACGGATAGTGACTTGGCCGGATACCGGATACCGGATATTCGGCTAGCTACGAGGCCGGAGCGCCGGATATCCGGCTACCGGATATTCGGCCGCTTATAGCGTTACAATTTGATTTGAATATGCACGCGCGATCACGATCGGAAATATTCGGACGCGTTCGGCGTGATCGGTACGACTCGGGGGCGTTCGAGTGTGATCACGCCTAAACTACTGAACCAATTTTGATGAAATTTGATACATAGATAGATTAGACAATGAGAAAGGATATAGGCATAAAGAAAAATTTGTATTCCGATGGAAAAGCGTGATATAGACGAGTTTAGAACGTAACGAATTCAACAACTAGTGATATTATATACCATGTGTATTTATTTATTTTATTATCCGGTATCCGGCCGGATAGTGCGCTACTATCCGGTATCCGGCCGGATAGTGAAAATAGGCCGGATAGGCCGGATACCGGATAGTTACCGGATATCCGTTTCATCTCTAGTTACGACCATAAGTCTATGGTTATGATCATAAGTCAATAACGACCATAAGTATAATGTAGGTACATTCGTATCGTATATAAACTTCGATCGTCCAAAGTTTGTGAACTTGGTTTCGGATTTGTATAGTACCGTCATGAGCAGTGTGTACAGTCGCGTAGTGTGTGTGTTGTCAGCGTGCGAGTCGGCGCCGCCTCCCCCCGCGCCCGCGCCGCACCGCCCCGCCGAGCCGCACGCCGCGCACACCCCTCACACCCCTCACACGCCGCGCCACCATCACGCCGCGCACCACGACGACGTGTACCCGCCCAGGTTACTCATACACATGTACTGCCACGAGTAATAAATAAATACATGTGACTGACGACATGACATAGTCTTGACATACTCAGACTGAAAGTCGAGTCTTGTGTCGTGGTTATCAAAAAGTATGAGACACTTTTCGGTCTCACATACAAATCCCGAATCAAATACATGTGTTTTTTTTTAACATGAGTAGGTTAAGCGTTTGAACATAATCTCACCTGATGGAAAGTGACGATAATGATGGATAGTCTACGTTGTTACACGCCTACCTAGAAGGTGCCTTTTTCACTGTAGCCTTAAAAATAGTCATAATTTTTTGGAAACACTGATTGTGGTATGGCGTTCCATTCTTTCGCCGCTCGCACGTAGCGGTTCATACAAACATTTGTCTAGGTGCGGAAATCGAGTCTTCGGCCTCTCGTTCACAGTCAGCGTCTAACCAACTGGGTTACGGAGACCTCCCTGACTTATTATATCTGACTGTTGTTATTTTGATAGAATTAATTGGTTATGAGCATGTTTTAAGACTCTACATACAATTTAAAAATAATTTAATAAAAAATATCTAGTAACAGCTACAGAGAATAAAATACATTGGTGTTCACGTAACTTTTTTTAAAACATTAGAGTAGAAAAAGATAGATTTTAAAATAATGCAATATCAAATATATTTGTGTCAAAGTTTTCTATCAGAAAGTGTATTGAATAAACTATATATCTAGAATTTATTTATTTTTACTCAGGAAAAGGCCGTCGTCAGCGCAGAGTACTGAATCAGTGGAAATCAAGCCGGCCAGCGGCGATGAAGGTACGTATAATGCTAGGGATCCGTTGTCATTGTGATCTTATAACGAAAATAATTTACTCAATATATTTACTATTTAAACCTACAATTATATTCAACTCTGATGGTATAATCAAAAATTAAAGAGAGTATAAAAATAAATGACATGAACATTCCAGATGAAGCGGACACCGACCTCGAGACTGACAGACTGCTCGGTCAGCAGAGAACTGACGACCAAGGCTTCTTCGACGATAAGGTGAGGGCACATATTTCATAATAATATAGCCTTTACATACATACAACTTTAAACTGTGGGGTAGTTTTTGCACGTCGGGCTGTTAGGCGAACGAAGGCTGTAAATCGAGGTGTATCTCACCCTGAGATGTTCGGTGCCGTCCATAATGCGTATGACGGTCATCGGGTTTTGTCGGTATGCTGGTGTAGGTTTTGGGGTAGTTATTGCGACACTGAAGTGATTTTATTTGCTGGGCACTAGTTACCGATAGTAAATGTCGTTTGCAGCAAGCTTAAATAATAAGCAAAATGGCTCAATTAATCCAAAATTTTTAGAAAGGATGAATTGATGCAATAGAGATTTTGATCTGCAGTGCCGTGATTTTATACATAAAAATATTAGATACTGCCTGTATCCTGTCAGGCGTGATGAGAGGTGCCACTTTTTTCACCCATAGTTCGTCGATTTAATTCCGGTCTTATGAGAATAGGAAGTACATTTTTACTTTATTGAAACTCGCCTTGGCATGGTTCTACCATTCAAGAGAAAAACATTGCAAAAATGTCTGTGTAAAATAAAAATTATGCTTTAATCGTACTAGGCAAAGTGACTAACTGCACCTGATGATACATAGTACCAACAGGGCCGCTTAACTAGAGTATACGTATCGCCTGGCAATAGACAAAAATCTCTTACCATTCGAAGCCGATCTTTTCAATTACCGTATAAACAAATTTTAACGAGTTTCTGACAACTTTTCCAGTAAATAAGAAACAGCAAATGTGTATTAACGATGTTAAATATGTTGATATATGGTGTACATACAAATTACCGGAAAACGACATTTATGGACGGAAGAGATAAGATCAGCTCAGTCGTATTAACATGTTGACATATAGTTACAAAACGACCATGTAATCTTTGAACTAAATTCTAGTACTAATCCCCTACACAAATATAATATAATTTAAAAGAATAAATAAAGCAACAAATATTGCGCTAGGCTTCCTCGGTCCATAGTCCATACATGCCAATCAAACTATTTTTAACAAAGCGAACAGTCACATTCAAAACTCGTAAAGATTATGCTACAATTATGGAGATGATTCAACAGCATGACGTCACAGTCAGCTGTACACTGTACCGTCGCACACATAATGCCAAATAGCGAGTAACGAGCGACGCACGCGCACCGACCTTGCTCTCCTATTATACACCGTCAAAGATTAAATAGCGATGAATGCGACGGTTATAATGCCTACACTTTAACGGAGGTGTAGAGATATGTAGTGTTTAAATTTTACAGTTTGTAGAATTATTGGCACACATCAGTAATACGTAAAAGAGTATAAAGTGTTTATTTTCTTATTTGTTTGTAGTGTGGTACTAAAATCAAATAAGTTCGATGGGGGTCTTTGGATTTCAGCAGAAAATAATTTTAATCTTCTAGAAAACTTAGTTTATTGTATGCATGCCAGACTTAGTATATTTTATAACACGAGGACATAGTAAATATACGCTATAATTTGACCCAAATAACTGCCTAAATCCTCTTGAATTTATAATGGTTTATAAATATTATTTAATAGGAAAAAACTGACAGCAGTCGTTCAAGGAAAAAACAAGAATTTATCAATCATTTAAATATTGTGAATATTAATTTTAAACTATGCATTTTGCCAGGAAACCTTACTTCTACTTGCAAATTGGGTGTAGCTTACTACATGGCCAGATTTTCTACATAAAATGATAAATAGTAGAGCGCCGTAAGGTTTATACCTCGGAATCCAGGGCCAGTCAATGAATCTTAATATAAACCTTGAAAATATGTTTTTAATAGTATATAGAAAAATGTTAAAAAAATTTTTTTTCGCGCTCTCAATTTTTTAAAAATTATTATAAACAATTATTAATTTTTTGGAGTTTTCATTGATTTATATTAGTCAAAAGTCATATTTTAAAAAGAACAACTATTACAAACTTGAAAACTTGATCTTGGATCTTTAGGGACTGCAGATATACCGATGAAGGTCGGGTTGGAGAATAGAGGGGATAACAGCAGCTGTTCGGTATTGTTCATGGCGGGCCCTCACAGGATAGTACACGTTGTAACTTGCTAGACTTAATACGTAGCTGTTGTTTTCGTTCCGAAAAATATTTATTTCAGATTTTTGTTTATTAAAAATTAATGTTTATATTATTGTGCAGTGAGTGTGATAAAAGTTAATTACTGAACATTACTGAGTTTTAAAAACTTTGAAAATAGTGGCATAAATTGTAAGTATTTGTTTTTCATTTATATTACATGCTTTTGAAAACAGTTATGAATATTTTGTAATAAATCGATGTTAAAAGTTAGAATATAATAGTAGAATTTAATAATATAAATCATTAATTATGATATAAACGTTAGTTATTAATATTACTAATATTTGTTGTTGCAGCCACGTGTCGCAATGGGTGAACCATCCAGTATTGATAGTACAAGCAATGATTGCCTCATTTGTGATAAAATCGGATCTAGTTCTGAATTAAGCTCTGAACTAGGAGATATTATAAAAGTCACTAGAGGCATATCATCATTAAAAGCTGCATCTGCGGAAAGAGGGGATGGACTTTCTCAGTATATAAATACTCGCGACTTTGTCTACGTGCATTCGGTATGCAGACAAAAATATATTAATAAAGGATGCATTAATTCTTATTTAAAAAAAAAGAACACCACATCTGCATGCTCTCCACTTAAAAAAAAGCTTCGAACAGCTACTTCAATTGATTTTGATTGGAAAACTAGGTGCTTCTTTTGTGAAAAAGAAGCGGATGAAATGAAGGAAAGAAGGAAGTCCAAGTCGTCAAGACAACAAATCAGCTACGTCACTAGTACTGATTTCAAGAAAAGTATAGTAAGTTTGATATGTGAAGACAAAAGTGAATATTGTCGCAATATTCATAAAAGAATTGTAGGCGTGTTAGATTTAGTAGCTCAGGGAGCTAAATATCACGCGGATTGTTACATGCGTTTAAAAACAACGCTAAAACAGACTCAGAGGGAGAAAAAAATTCATCCAGTAACAATGCAAGTAGATGCAGCAATGGAGCAGATTTTCAAATATATTGAAGAAAATGATGACTGTCAATTTTCACTCGCAGAATTAAAAAGTATTGTTACAATTGACCATATTCCTGACGATAAAACAATAAAAATGAGGTTAATGAACCATTACGAGGATAATATTGTATTCTCCAGTAAATTTGGTTCCAATACAATTATACCGGGTATATCAAGACTGCTACCGAAAACGAAGCCGGGTGGTAGTTTTAGTGACTACAAACACAATGCAACTAAAAATTTCGCAAAGAAATGCGACAATTATTTTTTATGATTTTTTAAATATCGTCATTTTTGGGTGGTAAATCCATAGTTTTTGCTAAAATAATAATTTAAACTTTTTTATACCTTAGATTATTTATTAATAAAAGGGTACACGCTATTATTTTAGGAAAAAAATGTAATTACCACCCAAATATGGTCATAGGAAAAAAATAACCAAAAAAAAATTGTCGCTTTTTTTTGCACCTTTTTTTGTTGCATTGTGTCTGAAGTCGCTTAAACTACCACCCGGCTTCGTTTTCGGTAGCAGTCTTGAGATACCCTGTATGTTTTAAGAATCAACAATACGACATATTGTCCGACAACTGGTACAGTGAGAGGTCAAAAGATAACGAAGAAGAAGAACGTCGTACATGGCTTGGAAGAGAAATATTACCAGAAGAATGGGGCTGGAAATATGAATGCGGAATATTGACACCGCAAACAATGACGCAACGACCAGCTCCAGAATCTTTATTAAAAATTATTTTTTGCTCATGCAAAACAGGATGTGGAGCATCTTGTGGGTGCAGGAAAAGTGGATTAAACTGCACTGCAGCTTGCTTAGAATGCAATGGTGACAGCTGCACTAATCCTTCACCTACAATCTATATCAACGAGATCGACGACGACGACAATAATGTACAATGATGTAACAATGTGTATCGTTAATGATAAAATTTTTTTGTAACTTATTTTTTACGATAATCTAATAAATTAACATTGAAGTTACTCTGCACATATAATTTATTACAAATAAAATTAAATTTTTCACTATAAACACTTTTTCCCCCTTCCGCCTCTCATTTTTCAGTAAATTGTTGTTAAAAATTGTTGTAAATCGAGATCGGTCAATTTTTTTTTTTTAACTTTTTTATTTGAGGTTTTAATAATGCAGTCTCATACTTGATATACAGATTCATTGACTGGCCCTGGGTTCCGAGGTTTGACCATTTTTATGCCTTACGGCACTCTACTAAAAATTATGAAAGAAATAATAACATTATATTAAACATTTTACAGGTAACTGGTGGTAGGTCTCTCATATGTGAGAGGCCATCTGGGTAGGTACCACCGCAATGTCTATTTCTCCCGTGAAACAACACTGCGTAAATGCACTGTTGTGTTTCGGATTGAAGGACATTGTAGCCAGAGTAACTACTGGACATATTGAGACTTAACATCTTATGTCTCAGGATGACGAGCGCAGTGGAATGTTGCTACTGTTTATGAGCGGTCGTATCGCTTACCATCAGGCGAACGGCTTGCTCGTCTCGTCATTCATTGCAATAAAAAAGAAAAAAAAAACGTCATAAATGGTTCCATTTTCCTTACCCTAGTACAATTATTTATTACTTAACCCACAAAATCAATATTGGTCATCTAGCGAACTTCTGAATTTATGAGTATTGCTAATCTACCCCTATCCTTTTGTTATCGTACAATGTTATATTATCTTTTTTCTATGAACATTTTTGCACCATATTCATAATGTAGATATCAAAGGCTATATATAATTTTCACGTAAACATCTATCTACAATGAAAGTTAAATGATATAATATAAATTGATGGGAATATTCACTCACATTGTTTTTTATTTCACAAATTATTTCGAAACGAAGCGTTGCTAACTTACCTTGTGTTTCGTCAAGGTTATGCTAATTTGTTATTCTAATAGGTAGTCAAATTAAATGGTGATTAAATCTGGGCGTGGCCATGATCTTCGTCTTCATTCAATGTCGCAATAATTCAAGTCGTATCTGAATCACGGTTGGCTGTACCATCGTATAAGATGATGGATAATCAGTCATAGAGACAGCGAATTTATTTCGAATTCGAAATTATGTGGAGAAGAAATTACAAAATTCAGACTTGTGAAACATAATTTTGCTGAAAGACGAAACTTATAAATTATATCTAGTAGGAAAAAAAATTAAACAACATTTGGTAAAGTTTACTTATTAACACATAGTTGTTTACAACGTAGCACAACAACCTCAACCAGACTCTAACCCCAAGAACATATCCCAGCGGTAAACACAATAAATACACAGATCTATTTATATCAGCCATTTGTTTATTCTATGACCGCTCCGTGTTTACATCTTGAACAGTCTGTCTCAATGCAGGTACGAACTCCGCGGCAAACGCATGTGTTTACATAGCGTTGTATTTATCATTACGCGGGGCGTGAGGACTGAGGAGTGACCACGCTGATAACAATAATATTAATATTCAGTGTAGACGTACTCGCGACGTGGCGCGATAACAACACAAGTGTGCGCGGAAAAGTGATTCTTAACACATTGAGCGTTTTGTGTGAAGTTTTGGTAATGTGGCATTTAAGGATATATTTTATTGAAAATTGTGAGACGTAATGACTGGTTTATAAAGAAATATATGCTTGTGTGCGTTGATTTAAGGCTCAATGTTATTGAATAGAGTGAGAAATATGGATTTGATGTGCGTATATTTTTATAATGTGTTTATATTGAGTGGGTAATAGTTATTGGCTCGAATGTAACAATATATCAAATAAGATTGAATAAGATTCTACGTTATAGATCTAATATCTAAACCAAAGTATTAACGTGTTAGATCTGTTGATGGCCTGGCACCACTTAAATAAATAAATTTAACAATTCCCTTGTCAATAATCTGCCAAAATGAATGAAGAGGAAAGAAGACCTTGTTTAGAAACCAACAACGAAGCGTGTGATGACAAAGAAATCAACGAAAATTTAGAAATAAAATGTGATAAAACCAACGAAGAAAAGATTCCCTGTTTAGAAACTGATTCTATTGAAAATAATTCGGACAATAATAACAGTGTTAGTGAATACGTTTGTGACAAACCGGAGGAATCAAGAATGCCGTGTTTGGAAGTAAATGTTTGTTGTGACGGAAAAGACGGTAATGACAATATCCTGAGCGAAGTTAAGGATGTGAGTAATGACGAGAATGATGTGAACAATGCTGATGTTGAAACCAAAGAAGTGCCGGAGACGCTTAGTAATGTTGAACAAGATTCAGATGGAGCAAAAAATGACGTGGATAAGGTTAGAAATGCTATGAATTAATTGTTCATTTAAATATTTTCTTGACTGAATATCCTGACGTACTGTGCTGAATTATAGATCAACTTGTTTCTGAATTAATAATTGGTTCTTAATTTCTTTGGTGATTAACATTTCAAATAATTGTTGGATAATCTGGGTCCTCTTAAGTTCTTCTTTAAGACACTTGGTAGATATTACATACACAAATTTACTGGTGGTAGGTCTCTCATATGTGAGAGGCTGCCTGGGTGGGTACCACCGCAATGTCTATTTCTCTCGTCAAACAGCAGTTTAAATGCACTGGTGTGTTTCGGGTTGTAGGACATTGTAGCCAGAGTAACTACTGGACATATTGAGACTTAACATCTTGTGTCTCAGGCTGGCGAGCGCAGTGGAGTGCCAAGCATTGCTTTATAATTCAAGGTGTTGTTTGGTTTTGCTACTGTTCATGAGCGGTCGCATCGCTTACCATCAGGCGAACGGCATGCTCGTCTCGCCATTCATTGCAATTAAAAAAAATATGTTCATTCATAGACAGTTTCGAAACCTATTTTGTTTTCGGTTGTATACCCAATGTTTCTTCAATTAGTTTTCGTCGATCAAACTGAGTTCATAAGTTGACAGAAAGGGACATTCGATAACTAAAATAGGTTTTAAGTATGTCTATGAATGAAGTTAAATTTACAAGTATTAATGAAACTCTATTTAAGAGCGTATACACCTTGCGCGCAAAGTCAACTATAGGTATTTCTTCGTTAATTTCACGCACACATAAGCAACCAAAGCTGTGTGCGTAGAGCTTCCGCGTCGGCTCGCTATACAATCGGCTCAAACAACTTTGATCCGTGCGCTTCAAATATTCAATTGAAATGTAACTGTAATATAATATCATAAAAATATTTTATTTGCATTATAAGTAGACAAATATTACTGTGCAAGCAAAGAATAACACAAATTTAGATACTAATCATATTTTCGTTATTATTACATTGTTAAGTTGCATTCAAATCAGTGTTCAATCAGTAGACACTACGGACGTTTTATTAATCATTTCGTGTTCGAACACATAAATAGTGTTAGGGGCCTTACAACCCCTTACAGTTACAAAATATATTTAATTTTATATTACAATACATAACATAATTTAGCCTCGGAATTACATCCCATTATATTACCTGAAACATAATTTATACTCACTACAAAATCATTGTAGGTAATAAAAATAACTAAATATTTTACTACCAAAGTACTAAGATGTGGTAATCGCAGTCCGCGCGTGGCTATTTTTATTACGCACGGCAAAAATCGAGTGCAGCCAGGCCGGAACGACGAGCGATACGTTCTCCCTCTAGAAGGCCTTGCGGCGGTCTGATTTGATCCACGTCGGACAGCGTGTTTTATGGTGGTTTTTAAAATATTTGTAGAAAACATGAAAACTAATTTTGTTGAAATATAAAAATGGTAATTTATTGATAAGATGTTCTACTATTATAATATGCAATTGCTATAAAAAATTATGTACGATAAGTTGGTGAAAAAAAAAAAATGTTCTTGACGAGAGTTTCTGAATAATCTCGCATTGTTAAAATTTTTATTTTTCAGGAACTAAACACAAAAAGATTATTTTTCTCAGCAAAATCCCTCCATAAGGGTCTTATTAGTCTGATAATATTTTTATTTTCATCTTATATTTAGTGGTTTCGGATATCTTAAGCTTCTAAATTGCCACTTTAAGCCTAAATAACGAAACTTGTGTTCAGTAATCCTTATAGTACTCACAAATTAATGTTTTCCACCAAAATCCCTAGATGATAACCTTTTCTAAAATTAGTAATAATTATTTTTCCTTTAAATTGTTTATTAGTGGCTATTAACTCATTTGAAAAGTCCTGTTTTTAAGCCAAAAAGCGCGTGCAGGGTATAAACGCTCTTAATACTAAATACTAATATTTGCTAATTCGCAATTAAATGCTATTTTTAATGAATAAAGAAGAGCGAGTTATGCCCATGTGCAAGTTACAACCAAATAGGGAATTTGAAACATAAATATTTATGTTTTGAAGTCATGGGAATCAGAACTTGTCTAGCTGGAAATATCATAATCGTGTAAAAGATTATTATGCATTAACTGCCTACATTTATGGTTTTATCTTTCTTTCCCGAAATTATGTACACATATGTAGATACTAATAAGTTGATATTTCATTGAAAATCCAAATTTGACATTATACATTAAATTCTCAATGATTTGTTTTTGATTTTCATTAGTTAGGTACTTCGTCTTAAATGCTTTCGTGGGTTTTTCCTTAAAAGGCTGGTTGCAGGCCGCTTTGAATAAATGACTGTAGAATCATTGCACCTACATTCAGTAGCTGAGTTTCCATGACTAACAAGAATGATTATGCATATACCAGATTCAGATCTCGGTATTAATTTTATTTGTACGGTTGGGACTGAATCAATGACAAATATAAACATCTGTGCGTGCTTATAGCCGTTATGGCGTAATTAATTAAGAATCCGGCAATAGAAAGCGAAGTCGCAGGTTCAATACACATTTGGGACCAATGTTTGTATGGTTCGCACATATTTGTTTATTTCTTATATTGAAAATTCTTTAAGTTTACTGTTATGATATATAAATCAGGCGCATTATATATCATGCCAGTAAAGTATATCAATCACACAAGACTTGTGTCTACCTATAGGTCCTTACTCCTTACGCCATAGCGTAAAGAAGCAGCTTAAAAACATAATTTGTCGAATACCCATTCGATACTCTATCTGGACAGCATTGAGCTTACCATGAGGTGCAATCGAGCTACTTTCCCGTGCTAGAAAAAAATATAAGTTGATGTCATTGAGGTATTGCACTAGAGCGGACATCGTGAACAAAATCTATGCGTATTGTGCGTGCACACGGGAACCCAGTGAAGCGAGTGCAAAGATAATGTTTCTGCGTAACCGTGACAGAGACAAAAATAGAAGGAGCGGTACGGCACCGTTCATTTTCCTACCATCATTTTTTTTTGCTGTGTCCCCTCTAGTATATTATCTCAATGTTAAAAACATAATTTGTCGAATACCCATTCGATGCTCTATCTGATCGGCATTGCCTTGCCACGAGGTGCAATCCATCCATCCACTTTCCCGTGCCAGAACAAAAAATAAACAACTTTTTGCATTTGTGTTGCAGGGCTGGCGCAAGCCGAAGTCCCGCACGGTGATGCCAGCGGGCGGGCTGGCGGGCTCGGTGGCGGGCGCGGGCGGGGCGTGCTCGGGCAGCGCGGGGGGAGGGTCGGTGTCGGCGCGCTCGCCGCGCGGCCACGACCCCGACGCACGCGACGAACACGCGCTGCATAACGGAAAGGTACTTGCCTCTGTGGCGCAGTTGGTTAAACCACGAGAGAAATGTTTGTGCCCACAAATATTTTTTTCGGGTCTGGGTGTTTGTGAGACCGTAAAGTCTCTCGTACTTCCTGATACCCACGACACAAGACTCGATCTTAGTGTGGGGTCAGGAGTATGTACTTATGTGACTTTTGGGTGTTAAATTTTATTTATTTATTGTCAAAGCCGTTAAGTCTTTAATGCGTTTAAATTAGGTGTATTTTTATTTGTCATAATCTCTTTTTATTTGCCTGAGTATTGTAAATGTTAATGGATGTTAATTGTCACTTGGTAAAAGAGTGCAATAGATACTTCAAAATCCTACCTAGTAAAGACATAATTACAAGTCGTTGTTGAATTATAGGTACGCTCTTTAAAAGTCACCGAACTCAATATTCAGCACTGAAAAATGTGATAATATACTGTAAAGCTGATATCGAGTGAATAGTGAAAAGTGAAAGTGAAAACTCCCACGCGTGGTAGTGTTTTTACAGTTGTTTTATGAGCGGTGACTCGCGTCCGACGGATTTGATAACTATGTTAACTTTCTGCAAATATATTTTTCATTATTACAATTATTTTGTAATTTTTATGTAGAAAGATTATATCGAAAATCTTTTCGTTTCAGGATAAAGACGGCAAAAAGAAGAGTAAAAATAAAGAAGGTAAATTAATATTTCCGTAGTTTTACATTATTTAATGTAATATCATGTTTTATGACAATTCTAATTTATCGATTTTGTTTTGTGCGGCCTTGTGACGTTATTTGTGGTAAGTTCAATAACTTTGAATATTCGTGTTATTATATCGAAATAGACACCAAGACCAATTTCATAGTAATCATCACTGTGTTTTTATGCATTTTATTGTATGTCGATATTAGACAATTCTATTATCAATAATTCCTAAATAAGTAATGAGTATAATACAGTTTAGGGTCACTAATTTTAAAACTCAATCTATCGATATACCAAACCCGATAATCAATAAAACACGCACATTAATCGATACTTTTTTCGCATTTCAGACGCGATGCGTTCAGTGCTGATCGAAGGAGTGCTGTTCCGAGCGAGGTATCTGGGCTCCACGCAGCTCGCTTGTGAAGGCCAGCCCACAAAGGCTACAAGGATGTTGCAGGCAGAAGAGGCTGTGTCAAGGATCAAGGTAACGAACATGGAACGAATGTCGATTAGATTTAGTATCGATTGTCGTGGGTTTTCGCGATAGAAATATTTGAATATCTAATTAAAGAGGACAGTAATAATATTTTTGGTAGAATTAGAGAACCTCCTTTTTGAAGTCCGTTAAAAATACGAAATTAAAAATATTACGTGCCAGAAAATTATGCAATCCGCAACACGTATCGATATTGTAAACCATAACTTTGAAAACAATATATCAAATTAATTCTTACGATAAAATATTATTTAAAAGACAGTTTGTGAAATAAAATATATTACAAAAATGTGTTTCAAATAAATTCGTAGCGCGAAAACTCCCGACAATATATTAAAAATTTACAATGAAACTTTGTTTTTGAAATCTCATAAAGATCCCGTAGCCTCATTTTTGTTGATGAATTATAAATATTGACCTATATCACAGTTGATAGACCAATTTTAAAATTAAAATGATTTTTTATACCTTTTAACTTCATTTATATTCATGGTAAAAATTATCGAAAATAAATATCAATATATAATTTTATTTTATTTGACAGATATTTTCGTGTGGATATATTTAAATAAAAAATATTTAAACGCATATGAGAATATCTATACATCTAAGAATACCTATCTTTTTAAGAACATGTGCAAAATAAATTATATAATGCATTCTCACGTATGTACGGTATTTGAATACGGCAGAGACCGCCCGTGTGAATCGGTATAAATGTAAAACCATGTTACTCTAAGTAGATGTTTCTATAAATATTAAGAGCATGAAATTACTTTTGTCTCATAATCTACACTTTATAGCACTGTCCAAATTATCGACACACCACAAATATCCCTCTGTGAATAGCCATTGCCACCAATAAATGCCTCAACATCTCTAAGTTATATGCAAAATTTATTTGTGGAGCCCCGTGGCAGCTATTACTAAATAAATGCTTGGTTGTTTAACCGATTCGTTGCGGATGGCACGACAGACGTGCCATCCAATTTTTTTACATATGGCGTATGACACGCGTTTCGTGTCATTTTTAAATGTCTTTTATCTCGCTCAAATCGAAATTTCTCGAGGTGCTTCTTGAACTAAACATTAATCTTTTTGAATGCGGATCATTATTATAGACTTCGTTTCTGGAAATAATGCAAATCAGATAATTCCAGGGGTTGACAACCTCGATAAGTTGCATTACGATTACTGCGATTAGGTACGTATTAATGAAATGCATTATTTACCTCGAATTATTATTAATAGCTGCATCTATTTTTCTTATCTTATTTAGCTTATCGGGCTAATATAAATATAAGTAGCTATTAGATACCTAGATACATACATAAGTAGGTAGGTATTACATATAAATAATAAATGAATTTCACATTTGCTAAATCTTGTTCCGATCCCTTAAAAATTTATTTTGTAAACAAGTTTCCTAAGTCGGCTAGATCGTCTCGGCAAGATTTTGGAAAATACCATATTGTGTTGTCTTTGTCATAAAACAGTACAAAAGGTTTACAACATCTGAATAAAAAAGTCACTTACCATCCATTTTCAGTGAAACACATATATAATCAGTTCAAAACCACTTAACACAAAGTAACTGACCGTTTACTTTCGATTTTGGAAGTCGACTGAATACAATTCAAGGCTAAACAAGAAAAAAGAGCATTTTATTCTGTACATGGCTGATGGCACAATAGGCGTGTCATCAACTGATATGGCGCTTGACACGACTGTCGTGTCACGAAATATTTGTTCGTCGCCACGCATAAAAGTGCACCAAAATGGGCGTCGCAACGAATCGGTTAAAATTATTGATAAACCTCACCTTTTGTGGCATGACACTTATCCAATAACGGTTTTATATTAAACACGTCCGATTCTCCACACGTTTTATCGATATTTTGACACATGTTTACGTATGTAATAGAGCCTATAATCTCTCGACGCTGCGTAAAACATTTGTATAAAACTTAGCAATTAAATATTGTTCATGTTCATCTGTAAATATGTAATTTCATGCTCATTTAGGTTTAGTGTATTGAGAATGCTAGCGAGACATCCTTTATATGAATAAATAAAGTGATTTAATTAGACATTAGATTGTTATCGAAGTGTCGTGAGACTGACTTGGCCCTGTGAATGTTGAAATTTTTGAATTTCTTATGATGTACGTGGTGATTGGTCCACAAACCTGTCCGCCGAACCATTTACGCTCTTATTGACTTGGCACTAGAGTATTTTTTTCAGTGTACTCCTCACCCCTCGACCCGACCCAAGAAGATTGTCGGATCCCGTATTGGCCGGCTAGCCTCCTCTGAAATTGTTTGTTTGTCTGTCGCTTACTATACCGCTTAATGCTATGCTTTGTACCATTATATATACGACCATACGTACGGTATCGAATGTTTGTGCGCAGGTAAGGTTTAATTAGAGCCTTTGCGATCATACAATGCTCAGCTGACGTAATGAGATTGTACTTTAGCATGATTTCTGAATGATAACCTGCGGCTTACGATCGTAGTTTCATTCGGTCCAAAAGTATCGACTCTCAGTTCGGCTCTTGCGTGAACGCATAGCAATTTGGACCAATGAAATTTCGTTTTGAGCTTTACTTAGGGGCACCCGCTTTTACCTCCACGCACTGTTTCATGGTATGCACAGTATGGCACGACACACACCCGATTCACACCGGCTCAAGCGGCCGTCTTCCAACACGACGTACGCAGGGAGTGCACAGACATCGCGGGTTAGCTTTAACGCCTACGCACAACCGATATCGACCCCTGTTCTAATGTTGTTAATGGTTAATTTTCGGTTAGGTTTGCTTTCATACTAACGACGACGGGACTGGTCGCTCGCTCGCTTCTCACATATCATTGTGTGTATTGTATTCGACTTGTTTTGCTTGCTTTGTGCGCCGAAATTTTTGTGATTCGAACATCATCGCAATTTGGTCTCGTGTACGCAACATGCTAGTGCTTTCGAAATGAAGCATTTGTTAAAAGCAAGCCAAACAAATTTTATGGGGCTTCAATTGTAATTTAATTATTAAATTGTAATAATATTGTTACTCTTGATTTGAATGCTAACGCTTTCTTTTTAAATTAATAACTACAACTCTGGACTTTGGATCGTAAGCCATTATTATAGAGGTAAGGCAACTATGAATGTGTAAACCGAACATTTTTTCTAAGTGCAATTTCGATATTTCTCGTCCGAACAATGTCTCAGCACTAAAATATCGATAATCGATCGATGTAAGTTGTCAAATATATCGAATACAAGACACTGTTGTGGATATGTGAGAGCGAGACGTAGGAGCGAGGAGGTTAGCCGGTGTGTGTGCAGTGGGGGTGCGAGGCGCGGGAGACGCGCGAGGCGGCGCGGGAGGCGCGCGAGGGTCGCGACGGGCCGTACTCGGGCGTGTACTCGGGCGTGTACGCCGCGCCCGCCGCCGTGTTCCGGCTCACGTTCCTTGGCTCGGTCGAGGTGGACGAGGACTCGCGCCGCCGCAAGAAGCGACCCAAAAAGAACATGGTCGAGGAGGCCGTCACTAAGATCAAGGTGGTTTGGCTGGCAGTCGTTTGTCCATAGCCGCTAGCGTCGATAGCGCAATAATGCATCATTGTCGCTCGGTTGATCCTTAACTCATTGTAAAGTCGGATATCTACTGTATGGAGTATTCGGTTACACAAATTACTGAGTCATCCTGAATGCGAGTCGAGAAACGTAAACTTTCATACGTTGTACATATTTAATTAATGTGTTTACATACTCTATGTCTCTGACTTTTTAGCCAATTTTAGTAGAAATGTAGTGAAACAAAATATGTAATTGTAGATACCATTAGTAGAAAAACTGTTTTACCTTGTACATATTTGATTGTAGCTAATGTAATCAATTATTACATACTAATAAATCCACATTTCCCTTACCGCTTACTTGGGTTCTCATCAGGCTTTGGTAAGTTCCAAATTCTAAATTTATTATCTACCTTGCGATTGACAATGTTTCCGTCATTAGTAGTGTTGTATGTACCAATCATTGTACTGGCTATTAGTAATGAAACATTTCATGTCATGATTGTTTTTCAAAATCTAGATATATTGAATAAACGAAATATCGATAACTATATCAGAAATTGTATAGCTCAATTTTCGTTGCAGGCACCCGAAGGCGAAAACCAACCAAGTACAGAAGTGGACCTTTTCATTTCGACTGAGAAGATAATGGTGCTGAACACTGAGCTGAAGGAGATCATGATGGATCACGCGCTCAGAACTATATCGTACATAGCTGATATAGGAGACCTGGTGGTATTGATGGCGAGGAGACGATTCGTTCCACACGAGAATGACTCCGATCAACCGAAACTGAACCGTACGCCCAAGATGATATGTCATGTTTTTGAGAGTGAAGAGGTGGGTGATTTATATTTATTGTGTTGTATCTTTCTTTTTGATTTTTTATATAAATTATAAAATTCAAATATTCGCATTTTATAATTCATAATACTACAAAACTGTGTAGTAAACATCTCCTCTTCTTGTTTGGCCTTATTCACTGAGACTCTTGCAAGTTAAAGACGAGTTTTAAATTTTAATTTCCAGGCCCAATTCATAGCCCAGTCAATCGGGCAAGCATTCCAAGTGGCTTACATGGAGTTCCTTAAAGCCAACGGCATCGAAGACCACAGCTTCGTCAAAGAGATGGACTACCAGGAGGTGCTCAACAGCCAAGAGATATTCGGAGATGAGCTACAAATGTTCGCTAAGAAAGAGTTACAGAAAGAGGTACAAAGCATTATTGATTACTTTTTAATGGTAAGAGACAGGTCGAATATAATTATCATCATTTAAAAACACGTTTGTCGATGGCAAATCGGTAACCGATCGTGCATAATACTTAATCAACCAGAAAAATTTAAAAAATCCCTTATGCGATATAACCTCTTAAATGCATCTAGATTCTAGACGAAAGAGAAGCAAAAGTCTAACAAATTGGATTAACCATTTTTTTTTCTCCATAGTAAATTGGAACTCTAATAACAATTATTGCAGAAAATGAAACCAAATAGGTCGATATACCATTAACTACACTTAAAAAAACTATCGATAATTTCAGGTGGTGGTACCGAAGACGAAAGGTGAAATCCTGGGTGTGGTGGTGGTGGAGTCTGGCTGGGGCTCGATGCTGCCCACCGTGGTGATCGCTAACCTGGCACCAGCAGGGGCCGCCGCGCGCTGCGGACAGCTAAATATAGGTTCAATACATTGTTCTAAGTACAACTTTTAGTGTGATTGTTTTGCAAATTTCAAGATGCGTATCTGGACTTTTTTATTTTTTATTGCAGTTGATGGCGATACGAGCATTTCGCCTGATGGTAACCGATGCGACTGTTCATGAACAGTAGCAAAATCAAACAGAACCTTGAATTACAAAGCAATGCATTCCACTGCACTCGCCATCCTGAGAGATAAGATGTTAAATCTCAATATGTCCACTAGTTACTCTGGCTACAATATCCTTCAAACGGAAACACAAAAGTGCATTTTAACTACTATTTAAATGGCTGTACTCTACCGAAATGGTGTTACTTTCATACATCTTGAATCGGAACTTGAAGATGCACGTATTGTATAATACTCCGCGTCAAAGTTCAGCAAGCGTTTACAAGTCCGGTAACCATACACCCTCACGCTATAAAGGCGGACTAAGTATTCAACCCACATTTTTTTGGTTCATTATGATTATTTCCTATCAGAAGATGCATAAAAGAGCTTTATTTCTATCTAAACAATAATTAATTTAAAATTCCCCAGGTGATCAAATAATAGCAATAAACGGCGTGAGTCTGGTGGGTCTGCCATTGTCGACATGCCAGACGTACATAAAGAACTCGAAGAACCAGACGGTGGTGAAGTTGACGGTGGTGCCGTGCGCGCCCGTCGTCGAGGTCAAGATCAAGCGCCCAGACACCAAGTACCAGCTCGGGTTCAGCGTGCAGAACGGAGTTGTGAGTATCGATATGTAGAATTATTTTATCGACATACCTTGTTTATTTTACCGACAGTAAATTTCGCCTGTATGGAGTACCACATTATAGACATTTATTGTATTTTACCGAATTTTAGATTTTGTTTTACGTATGACTTTGTTAGGCAAATGATGGACCTTACAAAGAAATAGCTTTGGGGCTAAATAGCTCTGGTGGAAATCTATGAACAGTCGAGGTCTTGCTGTAACTGTCAACAATAATACTAAAAACCTAACACAGACAACAATAACGTCAACAACTTACAATTATAAAAATAAAATTATTTGAACATAAATTATATCTCAATCTGTATCTGTATCAGCCCATATACGTCCCACTGCAGGGCACGGGCCTACTCTTCAATCGAGAATACGATTGAGAGTGGTTAGGCCATATAGTCCACCACGCTGGCCTAGTGCGGGTTGGCGGACTTACATACCATAGAAATTCTTATGAATCGCTATGGTATGCAGGTTTCCTCACGATGTTTTTCCTTCACCGTTTTAGTGCGTGGTGATTGACTTATCAATACACACATGACTCCGAAAAGTCAGAGGTGTGCCCTGGGATTCGAACCCGCGACCACCGAGAACATGTTGGCAGCCGCGTCTAGTCCGTTTACCAACAGGCCACCACGCACTTATATATATATCTCAATATTATATTTGAAATATCGATTTAATTAATAAATGTGTATTAATGTCAGATCTGCAGCCTGTTGCGCGGCGGCATCGCTGAGCGCGGCGGCGTGCGCGTGGGGCACCGCATCATCGAGATCAACTCGCAGAGCGTCGTGGCCGTGCCGCACGAGCGTATCGTCAACCTGCTCGCCACATCCGTCGGAGAGGTACGTAGCACTGTTACTTTGTGATTAACCTCTATAATGCTTTCATTAAAACGTTGCATCGACTTTCTAGTAAGTTTTACGAAATTTATTCCGGCTATAAAGTGGATTTGTATGTAGTTATTACACATGTATTGACATTTTTGTTTACGCATACGATGCTCCGGATAATGTGTCATTTGGGGCCTTCGATAACCTCGCCAACTGTGAGACGAAAGGCTGTGGGCTTGATCCCCGCTGGGTGCTCGTGAGACCAAAAAATCTCTCGTAGTTCTTGATACCCACGACACAAGACTCGATTTTAGTGTGGGGTCAGGACTATGTATGTAACTATTTATTATTATTGTGTCTAAAACAGTTGTTATTTACAGTGGAAATTATTACGATTAATAAACCCCATGATTTGGCATTTTTTCCTAAATCCAGTACGACTTCAATAATTATACCTCTTACTATTTTATCTAAAAATATTAAAAACCCAATTTCTCATTCCAGATCCTGATGAAAACGATGCCCACATCGATGTTCCGGCTTCTGACGGGGCAGGAGAACCCGGTGTTCATATAGACGCGCGCCGCCGCCGCGACACAAGTGCCTGCTTGCCCACGACTCGCCCATCACTCGCCCCCCACTCGCCCGCACTCACTGCCATTGGTGTAACTCGATACGAATTAACATTCACTCTAGTTTGTACTGCTCTCGTGGAATAGTCTTTCTGATGCAATGTTTCTTCAATATAGGGTTTAATGAAGCGTAGACTAAAGTCACAATATCGACTAAGTTAGCAAGTCAATATACTGGGACTATAAGTGTAGTCGATATATAAATCAAAAGAAAGGTTATACCCAATTGATACGTTCGAAATCTATTGCAGAGTGTTTATTATAGGACCTAACAATGTTTTGGGAAGACATCGATGTATATAAACTAGATCCACCATGACGTGCAATATGGTCAATTTATCGATAAAAACAAACGCTATTACCCAAGTCCTATATTCGATATCCATCTCAAAGCACGTATAGTAGGAATTGACTGGCTCAAGTATCGATAAGCAAGATGGTCCCATTCCCCAGAGGATGTTAGTTACACCAATGCCCAGTCCAAGGTTCACTCACCGATCGCGCACGCCGCCGACATTCGCTCAAATACCTCGATGGCGGGTCCCGCCCTCGCTTTACACACGTTTATTCAACATTTCCTATGTGTGAGCTGTCGATATGTCGGTTTCGTGTAGAAATTGAATCATTGTGGAACGGGGATCGAAGGGAATGTGAGTGATACAAATGGGTTCGAGTTTAGAAGAGTGTGACGCCGCAGTAGCCTCGGCTAACTAAGCGGCTGGTGTTGTACGGATAATATAAGTGTTTATTTTTAATATTGCTTTGAAGTAATGGAAAACATACATATAAACACACAATTTTGTATACATGAACGTATGGCCTAACTCGTTATTACCCATATGTTTGGAGGATGTAATAAATCGAAAAGCGAGAACGGGACCCACGCTTAGCTGTCAAATAATACTCAACAAAAAAAATGTGATGTGAAACTTTTCAAGATGCTTACATTGCTTACGTGGCTAAATAAGATAATTAGTTTGTAAGGCGTATCTCTCTAATTATATTTTGTATTTACTACTTACTACGCCAAATGTGAAAAATCAACCTACAAAAATACAGCATATTTTTCTGCAATCTACACATACTTGGCGTAGTCGAAAATATGGAGGAATACGTCTCGGCTATCGATGTTCCTGTCTCTTTCGCTCTACAGTATTTCTGAATATGGTTAGAAAAGGACGGAAACACTCGATATGGGCACGAGCGCCATTCCAATAAATTGGTGATAAAGTTTTTGTCATGATAATGTGTATACATACTCCACTTATAAATGTATCTATTGAAAATATCAAAAACCCACTCATATCTGCTTAGATATTATTATAAAATATTAAAAGGCATAACATCTTTAACACTGGAGTACATAATAAGTGACTAGACTCCCACAGCCTACTTTGTCTTGTAATCTCATGTTTTGATATAATGTGTATCGATTCTTTTATTTATCATGGTCACGTTCAAGAGTGAAACGTGTAAAGTGACTATTTTTTTATTTTCATTTGCCATATTATATTTTATAAAATGCGTTGCACATACTTGAAACTTGTTTCGTGGTTATTTTCAGGGTTTTGCTCGCTTTTTTGTCTGTATTTTAACTTTATAGTCAGCAAATTGTATGCAGGTTATGCATTCCATTATGATTACGATAAGGATAATTTATTACGAACTTTTATAATTTGTTATATTTTTTTTTTCATAGATATTAAGTGTACCAGTTGATCATGTTTTTACGAAACCGTATATAAAATTTATCGCGCACCATCAATAGTTCAAATTACATCGTTCATCTTAATAATGTGTATAGTTAAGATGGATCCCGTAGGTTTTGTATTCTCCTGCTGTTTGTTGCGTCGCCATCTTTGCTTCTCATATCGATACTGGACATTTATACTGCGTAGATAATATAGCTATCCTTAACTCCAATAATCTTAATTCCATAGGAGTGATAAGGACAAATAGCGTTCTACATCGCTAACGTAAATGTCGACAGTCCGAGAGCGAGGCGTCAACGCAGCTTGGATTGAGACCTACGGATCTGCAGTGATCAAATTGAATGAAAAAACATGAATTGATTAGTCGATATAGTAATAAAAAAAGCATTATTTCGTGTAGCATCTCAAAAGATATATCATATTTTGTAAATTTTATAGTGTCGCTATAGCATTACTATGTAACCTACAATATTATATGTATGTCCTGTGTTCTTAGCTAAGCTTAGCGCTCTGAGGACGAGTAAACTATATTTATGTATAAAATTTAAATAATAACAGGTATTTATAAAGGAGCTCCCACACTCGGCTGTTTTACGAATCGATAGATCCGACAAATAATCGATATCCGTAAGGAGTCGAGCGTGCGAGATATCGATAATTGTAAACCACGATAGATTATTACCCATTTGAATAACGGCTTCTAACTTTATTATCCCGAATCTATTACGCTTTGGATTGTATATCTCTTTTATATATTTTGTTGCGACCCAGACCAGTGGCCGTTTGGTCCTTGTATTTCAACAATCGCCCCCCTTTTTAATATAGAAGCGAAATGTATGGGAAAATGTGTATAGAAAATGTTCGTCGAATAAAGATGAGAGTTGTTAATTTATATCGGATATTGTCATGTTACCCTTGGCCGCTGGTCGCGCTCTGATTAACCTCCTTTCACAAACATAGATATTACAGTCTGATATGTAATTTTATATTGCTAGCTGTTGTGAATAAGATTTATTTACATTGAGAAAAAAAACACGGATAATAAATAGCCTTTTATTGTGAAAGCTGGTATATGGTAGGTACACTGTAACATGTCAAAAAATTATTGTTGTTCTCATTTCTAAGAGTATTATTCTAGTCTGCATTAAAGTTAAGAATAAAATGAACAAACTGATGTGCGTCGTTTTTCTTGTGTATTTTTATTGATGTGTTTTATTCATTCCATTTAATCGATCCTACGTCCTTTCCTTAGTTAATCTGTGTGCATATGTGGTCTCAGAATGTCACTTTCTTAAATTGTTATCTATCAAACCGCACCTTACCAATTGTATAGAGTAATGCTCGTCGATCGTACAATTATTTATATTTATAACTTTATATCTCAAAGCTATTAATAATTAATTTTATCAACCAGTTGTGTCTATCCAAGCTATAATATGGAAAATGAAATGAAAGCCTTAGTTCTCAAATTTATTTCAGCAGTAAAGTGAATTACAGTTCGTCGCTGGAAGTCATTTCAGTGTTTGCTACTGTCGAATTCCGGTCCACAATAGTTGCTGTAACGGGTAGTGTCATTACTAAACTTACAATTTGTTAATAGGCAAGATGTTTTGTTTTGGATTTTTGCTGTTCCTTTGTTTGGATTTTAAAGGCAATAAATTGTTATTGTTCAATATTTGCGAAGCCATGGGTAATAATGAATAAAGTCGTAGTATTAAAAGTGTCTAAATATGATGTAGATTTTAATGATTTCCAAATTAAATTTAGCTTATTATTTTTTGAGGAACGCGAGCCTACAGAGTCAATGGATTACGAGAATGTGGATTGTAGCTCACACTAAATCACTTATAGGAAAGGTAATTCTATGAAATCTCTAGAAAAATATATTTTTGCAACTGTATATTAGGAAGGAAAGAGTGGTTATTACAAACTTACATAACCATACAAGTATATTACCACGTATTTTTATTATATTAAAAGCCGACACTAGTTTGATTAGAATACTCCACTGTAATTTTTTTAGCATTCCTACATACGTTATATTTTATCCCAAAAACATTAAAAAGTTGCCTGTAACTATTTGGTTACATTATTCATGAATAAAAAATGTGTGTGTGTTGATTATTCACTAATACCCACATCAGCCGAACGGTCCAAGTAGATTCTACCCGCCCGCTGTTCACGCACCGCCCAACACGCGACGACGCGGCGCAAACTCGCGACATCGCGGTCCGTTTGATCTTTCAGTACCTAAAGGGGTACTGAAAGTGCCTGCGTTTACGCATATCCCGTGATTTTGCACGGACGACGTCGCGAACGTGCTGATTTCGCGGTGGTTATTCGTTAAAGAACATAAGAGTGCCAGAGATGATGCCTAGTCTCGCGATTAGTGTTGTGGCAGTGAGATATTATGAGCATTTGGGTATACGCGCGTCTTAACAAGCGAAAACGTTGGTGAGTGTTCGATTAGTTAGTAACAAATACATCCCTTAATTGTTACAAAATCCCTCACAGTGTAAAGTGTTGGTGTAGTTTGTACTGTGGTTGGCGTGAAACCTACGAGCCGGACGACGCGAGATGCGACTATGCCCATGCATCATGCAAAAAACAGGACATTTATCGTAGTCATCGCGTGAGTTTTTACTATGTACCCACCTTTATTTTTATTGCGATGAATGGGGAGACGAACTTGCCATTAGCCTGATGGTCAACACCATGAATTACAAAGCAATGCTTGGCATCCCACTGATATTGCCATCCTAAGACATAAAATGCTAAGTCCCGATTTGTGCAGTAGTTAATCTAGCAATATTGTCCTTTCAACGGAATACAGTGCATTTACACTGCTATTTGGCGGGAGGGAAAGACATAGCGGTGGTACCTACCCAGTTGGTCTCTCGCCTATAAGACCTTCTTATTTCATAGGGAAATTCCTATTGGATTCCCGCGCTAGGCGGGAATGCCGGATTTTTACCAACTAAATTCCTCATGCTCCATCGGCACCTGGAGAAACCTATCAGAGCCCTACTACCAGTACTACGACCTATTATTATTTCATATTTTTATCTGAAAAAATACAGAGTCTTCAAAACCGACGAGCAAGTATGAAGAGATTTATGACAGTTGAAGAACCGAAAGAGATATTCATTTATTTATAATTTCAAGCACAAATTTAATTTTACCACAGCGTTTGTGTTATTCAAACAAATATGTTTAGCTTACGAAATATATAAGATAGCAAAGTAAAATAAAACAAATAAGTGTATGTAGGTATAGACCGTAGCACTTGGCGCTCAATAGTCTGTGTCTATCCCAATGGGACATAGACGTGAATTTATGTATGTGTGTATTCTTAATATTTTTTTATACCAAAATTAAATTCAGGGGTGTTTCAGCTTTATAATATAAAAAGATTGACTCATAATCGGTAGTCGATAAATTACATTGTCCTTACTTTGAAATAAACATTATGGATATTGTGTCACATAAAGTCAACTACTCAGCTTAGACTTCCCTCAAGAATCTTGACAGTCGCTTGTTGCGTGCGGTCTGCATCCAGATTTCCAAGGGCGTCACTACACCTCGTACCTACCTCCACCTGGACGGGACATGCTAGGCTTGCCGGTTTGTGGCCTCTACTCGAAAATGTTGCCAAAATCACTTAGCAGAGGCTGTGTGCCATAAGCTCCTGGATTCGATCACCGATTTATGCCATAAAGATTTGTTGATTAGGTAGTGGGTGGTAGTCTCGTATTTTTGACGTGACACAAAGCCTCGATATCAGTGTGGAGTCAGGATTATATATGTGACTGTTAGGAATGTATTTATTCGCATCATTTTTCAATCAATATTAATGATAAGTAATTCTTAAACATCTACTTACTCCTTTTGCTGTATTGAATTCAATAGGTTTGAGCCTCGACGACGCCTATCTACCATTCAAACCCAACTGAAGAGCAGTAAAATTAAACCTACAGCGCCTCTTTATCTTGGCGCCCCGGGGTGATCAGTCAGTTGCGCCTATCCTATTATAAGTAAATCTATTACAGCGTTCTAAATAGCATCGAATCTTAAAGTAGGATCTGTCATACTACACTTACAACTACGTCGCCTGTGAACAATCGTAGCACTGCCTCCAATACTGACAAGAACCGAAGGTGTGCAAGGAATAGCCTTTCGAGTAAGCTTGATTTTAATTAGCTATGAGGGTATGAGTCTAGGTCCGAAATATATATTAGTTGCAGACAACTAATACAGTAACTTCTGACTAAAGCAAAGCTGAGAAAAAATATTGAAACAAAAATAGGTAGGTACAACGCATTTATTTTTCGATGCACTATGTAACCAACTACTTCAATCTGACAGATATTGTTTGCAATTCAATAAGTTCTCCTTCTGTATCCGCCCCACCTCAAACTTGTTATACCACATCCATAATTCAATACGAACTATGGTATTTTCATGCAATTTGGATCTAAAGACATTTTTCTATTGATATTGAGAAGAGTATTTTACTGCTTATTTGCATCAGATTCAATCGTTCTGAAGTCTGAACATTCATTCTGACACGAAACAAATCCAGATTCGCAAAATAAAATTTAACAAAAGTTGATATTTTTATCAATGCGGGTAGATATGTCCTTAGGTATATTTTATTTCCTCGTATGTTGAATATTGGGTTTGATTAGTCCTATTCCGAAATTAAAGAATATATTATTTGATCATAATATAAGCACATTAACTGTGCATAGATCGTAGGTTCCAAAACCCTCGTACCTGAATAACGGGAAGGGGTCGCAGACATTGCAGTGTGATATAGGGATATATGTCTGTCATATAGGTATTTGAGTTACTTACATTCACTCAAACGACTTATTAATATTTTAACTGATACCTATTATGATTTATGAAACTTTCAAATAAATGCATAAATTACAAGGCAGCCCACACTGGTGCAGCGATCCCAACCGCACGACTTCTTTGGTCGGAACCACTGATACCGCAAAAATAAATAATTAATACACCAAACAGTCACATCATAGTTCTGACCCCACATAAGTACAATTTAATCTTGTGTAGTGGGTATCAGAAACTACGAGAGACTTTGCGGTCTCACAAACAACGAGAGCTGTCACAAATATTTGTGACGGTGCGGGGATCGAACCCGCGACCTCTCGTTTTACAGTCGGCGTCTAACCAACTGCGCCACGGAGGCTGCGTCACAAAAATCGACGGTAATACAATTATTCAAGAAGACATAATTTCAGTTTTCATTGATTAAACGTGAAGTGCGTGGTGGCCTGTTGGTAAACGGATTAGACGCGGCTGCCAACATGTTCACGGTGGTCGCGGGTTCGAATCCCAGGGCACACCTCTGACTTTTCGGAGTCATGTGTGTATTGATAATCAATCACCACGCACTAAAACGGTGAAGGAAAACATCGTGAGGAAACCTGCATACCATAGTGATTTATAAAAAATTCTATGGTATGTAAGTCCGCCAACCCGCACTAGGCCAGCGTGGTGGACTATATGGCCTAACCACTCTCAATCGTACTCTCGATTGTGGAGTAGGCCCGTGCCCTGCAGTGGGACGTATATGGGCTGATACAGAAATTGATTAAACTGCAGGGGGGGGGGGCGATGAGCTTGCCGGCATGTCCTAATATACACTCAAAAAGGTTGGAATTTATGTTATTGAATTTTAGGTACCTATGTACGTAAGTTAACACATAGGTATGTTGTTTACGTTGTATGATAACGAGCAAAACAGCTGCACTGCCCATCCAGGAACTTAATGTTTTGTTTGCTACCTATTGTCTTGGTAGTTTGAACAAAGGCTATCTATACAAATGATCAAAGTCAAATATGCATTATCAGATAAAGGGCAATAAATATAGAAATGTGTAGGATAATGAATGTCAAGAGAATTAACGGGCATTGACATTATTAGTAGGTACTTACTACCTACCTATGTTAATATTTTTCTGACAATTTCTCTTGTTTTTATTAAATCAGAAATATTTTTGGCTCACCGTTCACAACCGTAGTCATCGATAAACAGTCTCTTAAATCCTACACGCACATGTCTAGTTGCTTCGTAACCTTCACGAGGTCATGTGTGATTTTTTAGCCTACACACACGTAACTTTACCAGATTTGGCCCTGATAATACGCAAAGGTAAACCCACTACATATTAACAATTACATCACATAATCATATAATATTCCTGAGGACATTGATATATTTTTTAAAGATTTCTGATCCCGAAAAGATACAATATGACATAACACATATCTTAGGTACTGTCCATTTGGTGCGTTATTATTAACATGGTTTACTGGTGGTAGGTCTCTCATATGTGAGAGGCCGCCTGGGTAGGTACCACCGCAATACCTATTTCTTCCGCCAAACAGCAGTTTAAATGCACTGTTGTGTTTCGGATTGAAGGACATTGAAGCCAGAGTAGTACTGGACATATTGAGACTTAACATCTTATGTCTCAGGATGGCCAGCGCAGTGGAATGCCAAGCAATGCATTTGTGTTGCAAGGTGTTGTTTAGTTTTGCTTCTGTTCATGAGCGGTCATAAAGCTTACCATCAGGCGAACGGCATGCTCCTCTCGCCATCAACTGCAATAAAAAAAAAAACATGGCAATTATTTACCTGAGATTGAAAAGTCGAAAGGACATGTCAAAGATCAACCACAAGCTTGCACCAGCAACTAATAATTCAGTATCAAAGTTGAGCAGTGAATTCAAATAAACAACAAACTTCACTATTTAAGAATAAATTTTGATAAGGAAAATGTTACGCAATAATATAGAAGTATCATAGTGGGTCAAAATTCACAAAATACTGCTTGTGATTTATTACTGTAGGGACACACCTAATACGTATGGTGCTACAATCTCAAACATATTAGGAATGAATTACTGGAATTCAGCAACTAAAATAATCCAATCCAATGATGAATTATCCATAATCTTCTTAATACTGATAGTTTGATTACACATTGCAGTGTTATAAGTTTTAACATGAACCCGTAGTTGTAGTCAGAAGCCTTACACTGTATGAAAATAATGTTATTACCGTTTACTGGCTTTGTTGATCTTTTCACAGAGAAGAATGGTGTAGTACAGTTTTTGTCTGTCTTTTTATTTTGTAAAGTAAATTTATTGGAATTGAAATGTCTCTTGATCCAGCCATTGTAACACTATCATGAGTTTACAGATTATGGCAGATCACAGATCACCTTACAGAATCCAATTAGATTAAATGATAATTTAAAATATGTTTGCATGCAATAATTATGCAATATTTCTTCACAGTTCAGTTTACATGTTGCCCAGTCTGTTTTCCACATGTTAGGTTCTGTGGGAACAAACACATTGGAGTTAAAAAAGGAAAAACTATAAGTCATTATGAGCACAACATATCCATTGTCGCTGCAAGGTAATAAGACTATTCATATAATGTAATAACATTGAAAACAACACATACAAATAATCTCATTTTAAATATTGTTTAATGCTTCTGTTGACACAGTTAGAATGATTGCTAAATACTGCAATAAAAAAATGGTTACTCCAAGCCTAGATGTTGGCCAATATGAAATATCAGAAGTTCATTGACCTCCTGAGATAATAAGCCATTACAATGTATGTCTAGAATAAACAATTTAAAAATAAAGTTATAATTCTATTTGTAGAAGCAAGAAAGAGGGTTAATTTCATCACATAATTCTGAGTTGAGTCATAATATTAACTGCAATTACTTTCTTTAAAGGGTTTACGGTACGTTGTAGGCATGATCTTAAATATATATTTTCATTCTGTTGATTATGTCTAGAAATTGTAGTTCAAGTAAAAGATGGCTTTAGAATGGACGTATTGACTAGTAAAATTCATTAGTAAAAAAGTATTAAGTATCTAAGACTTGTTTTTCTCCATTTTAAAACTGTTTAGTCCCTTAAATCATTATCTCTATGTTAGAAATGTAATACATTTGTGTGCATTACCAGAGTACACAAAACTCACACCAAACCAAACATTACGGGGAACCCAGCAATACTGGCTTCAATATCCAACATGTGTTAATTTGTTCCCAATACATGTCAGTCATGAGTCTCCAATGACTAAACAATTGAATCATTCATTCAAAGTGGCCAATTTCAAATCATAAATGTGCTTTCTGAACAAACATGACTGGTGTTCATTCTGGAAATTGTGGAAACTCAGATTGTTTTGTCTTTTATATTTGAATTTGAAAATATCACAAATGCATTTAACTACAGAAATGTTTTTGTTCAATTCAATGACATTTTGACGTATTAATCACTACAATGAAAACATAAGCATTTGATGAAAGAGGAAATATGTATAGGGAAAAACCATGATTAATTAAATGTTTGTATGAAATATGTAAAGCACCCAATGATTTATTAATGTTTGTATGAACTATGGCAGTTACACACCGGTCACCAACTCAAAATGAAATATTGGTTTAGCTTTTTGTATATTTTGTATTTTGAAGTTTCATCACAAAGCCAAATTAAATTTACATAAATACAATTTATTGACAACTTTTATACAAGACATAATAATACACAAAAGATCCATAATGAAATCATGTTTGTGATTTGTGAAACATAACATCTAAGACACTGTCACTTCTCTAAGTAAAAAAAGGAAACATTAAAACCAACATCAGAGTCACTAGAGATCAGTAAACAGATATTTATTCCAAGCAATTATTTCATATGCACTCAAAAGATGATGTCCAATGAGACTTCTTACAAAGGCAAATCAACTTTGTGACAGTACGCGCTATCCTTTGTATAAAATTAACCAAATGTGTAACCATGAAATATATACATTTAAGTTCATAGGTATGTTTATTCACTATTCATTTAATAATAGTAAAAAAATATGCATACCTAATATTGAAACGAAGCTATGTGTGAACGGGGAAACAATGATCTGTGGAACTGGCGGAGCGTTTGAGACAAACGAGGGGCAAGGCTACGGAGAAATGCGACCAGGCTGGGCGCCGACGGCGGCGGCGGCTCGGCGGCCGCCCGGGCCCACTAATAATAAAAAATTCCACAATTGTCTCTTCACAAGTTACTCGGTCTAGGGTGTGTAACATAACTTGCACTCTTAAAATCATGATATATCTGTTAGTTCCATCGTCGAGAGGCTCGAGAGGCGCGCGGTGCGGCGGTGCGGCGAGGCGGCACCGAGGCGGGCGAGCGAGCGCGCGGCCCGCTGCGGCGCGGCAGCGCACCTGCTCAGTTGTCCATGGCGTACCTCCGCGTCCACTCCTTCGCGTTTCGGATTGCCTCGCTCTCGTTCACCTTCCACAGCTCGGCCACGTCGTTGGCTAGCGGGTCGTCGGGGTTCGGCGCTGACAACAGTGCCTGGATCGACAGCAGCACCGTGCGGATCTGCAGCGCGGGGCTCCACTTATCCTTCAATATGTCCAGGCATATGCGTCCGAGCCGATCTATGTTCGGATGATATATTTTTGTTATAAACCTAACCTTAGGCGCCGACATGGGATAGTCCTCCGGCAGAAATAATTCTAATTTGAATAGTCCTCCCTCGAACGGTGAGTCCTCCGGGCCCGTGACGATAACGTGGAAGTAGCGCGCATTCGTTTCACTTGGCACCGCGCTTATACCCGGCACCGGCTCCTGCATCAGTCGCTGTGTCTCTTTGATTATTCTACGTGGTAGGGCTGCCATTTTAAATATGCGGTCTAGCGCAATTTGTCAAATGAAAGCTAGTACTCATATAATTGTATAAAATATCTAGTTGTCTTTGCACTGAACGCTTTTAACGACTATTACTGAGGCACGTTTTCTAAATTAACAAATTACAATTGCATTTTAGCCATGATAATGCTAAAAACGCGACTACAAAAGCGAAGGTACTTCAATTTTTTAAAACATAGACAATAAAGACTCTGTGTCATAGAGAACACGTGCAATATAGAATTGGTTGCGTTTTATATAAATTTTATTTTCTAATGAAATTATTTTCATATTATGTTTAGGAAAATCTTTATATCATACATAACTATTATTAAATAGCAATATTTTATCCATATAAACTTCATAAATCCTATCGGACAACAAACATTGTTAGATCATAAACAATCTTATATTTTCAATGTTTGCTATTCGATACAAGATGGCGCTATTATAACAATATAATTTTCTAAAATATTTGTAGTGATTTATTCTTTGGTACGACCCATCGGCATGTAACTTATACTTAATGGGATTCTTGAAGTAACTTATTTTATTTAATCCATATACAAATAAAAGACAATGAATAAAGACTCATTTTTTCTTCACCATCCGAATACGAAGGTAGTTTCAAGCAAAAAAGAACGATTCACATAATCTAATGATATTTTTCCTAAAACCATGTGCAAATTGAAGTTGCAGCAGGTAGGACACAGTGCGGAGAACTGATGGCTAGAAACGCGGAGAACTGAGCTTTATTAAAATATGAAGGCATCATGCCAGTAAGCATAGCGTCGGAGGTTCACTGGTGATGAGAGCAAATTGTTCATATTGAGAGTGCAGAAAATCTCTGGGTTCAGAGCGCTTTCTACAGATCCCCAAGGGCGTCGCCAAAGGGGGGCAGGTAGGGGCAGTTGATAGAGTGTAAAAAAAATTGCCAAATATAAATAAATAATAAATAAATAACACCCAACATTCACATACATAGTCCTGACCCCACATTAAAATCGAGTCTTGTGTCGTGGGTATCAGGAACTACGAGAGACTTTTTGGTCTCACAAACACCCAGACCCGAGAGAAATATTTGTGGGCCACACAAACATTTCTCTTGGTGCGGTGATCGAACCCGCGGCCTCTCGTTTCACAGGCGGCGTCTAACCGCCTTCGCCACGGATGTTGTCAAATAAAAATGTCAAAAAAAAAACAACCAAAATCTTTGAATTGGCTTGCCTAATATACGATATATTTTTTTGCATATACCATACTATTGTACAATAATATTGACCGTCTGGTGTCCGCTGTCAAAATTGTGTAAGTTGCAATCACATTTTTTAAATTCTCCATAATATTTGCCTCTCCCTAGGCCATCGGCTGGCGACGACCCTGCAGGATTTTTTCGGAGAAGCCTATGCTCACCAGTAGATTTCAGAAATACGTGTTTGACTTTCATAATTGAAACACATACTTAAGTACCTAAATTCAGAATTTTTCGACCAAGATTAAATTGAGATATGGTAGAGCCGCGCTCTACGCTATTGTTGGTCATGATTCAGCATGTATGGGCAAGCTCAACTCAGTCTTTATTCAACCTCGTCCACCGTCTCACAGGAAACTGACGTGAAGTGACAGCATCGCTGTCGCATTTCGTTAAGTGAGTGAGATTGCGGGATTTCCAATACTCCTTTCCTCTCCTTTTTTTTTTCCTACTCCCCTCCCGATTTGATGGGCCGGCAACACATTTATAATACAGATGTTGTGGATATTCATGGACGGTAATGGTCACTTACCATCAAGTGACATCAGCTCTTCTTACTCGTTTGCGTTTGATTATTATACAGGAATTAAAAGTCTTCCTACTGCAACAGAATTGCGTCATATATTTCGGAATGAAGTGCGTGGTGGCCTGTTGGTAAACGGACCAGACGCGGCTGCCAACATGTTCACGGTGGTCGCGGGTTCAAATCCCAGGGCACACCTCTGACTTTTCGGAGTCATGTGTGTATTGATAGTCAATCACCACGCACTAAAACGGTGAAGGAAAACATCGTGAGGAAACCTGCATACCATAGCGATTCATAAGAATTTATATGGTATGTAAGTCCGCCAACCCGCACTAGGCCAGCGTGGTGGACTATATGGCCTAACCACTCTCAATCGTACTCTCGATTGTAGAGTAGGCCTGTGCCCTGCAGTGGGACGTATATGGGCTGATCCAGACAGATTTCGGAATATGCCAATGCCATCATAAAAACTGAACATCGTCTGAATAAATTATTACGACACTTATATGTCGTTACGCATTTTTATTTGTTTTAGTACCTTAAAGTATATAGAGGGAGCGCTGGTACTTCAAAAACGTAGATAAAAATGGTGGTGTCGGGCCACCTTTTTCTGCCCTCCTATTGGCTAATATTTGAACAGGTTGTGCAACATACATAAATTATTTGAAAAAAAAATTAAAAATAAGTAGTTTAGGTCTATTTAATTCCACTCAAACTCGTTTTAAAAGGATAATAGCTAAATATAATTTCAGCTATCAAAGGAATTTATAGCAATTTATTGCTAAATAATTAATTTAATTTTTACTAATATAGGAGCACTACCAACATTACGAACAAGAAAATATCTACGTTTTTCAAAACGCGAATGTATGACAGCGCTCCCTCTATATATAAATACTCTAAGTTTAGTACCTATCGTAGTAGACACTGAAATGTCCGTTGATGCTTTCAGATCCTACAGTTTATGTATTTTTTTATTTTTGCTATATTAATAGTATGGCATAATATGACGATGAAAAAGTCTTTTTTTTAATAACAGTAATTAATTGTTTTGAGTAATATCTACCACTTAAACTACCTTTGCTTTTCAATTGAAATCGAACCTACATTCAAGGTGTGATTGTACAAAGCACTCGTTACAATATTCATCTATCATATCCCATGAATTCATTGACCCACAGCTAAGCACCTTCTTTTGGAAATTGCGGGTTAAAGAAATTCAGAAACATTTAAAACACTTTTAGAGAAATCTCAGTATCAACCTTAATACACAAATTATAACTTGGCAAAGAAGATTCCGGTGCGACAATTGACATTAAAGAAAAAAAGGACAGCACTATTAAAAATGGCAATGTCTTTGTTGAATAGTTTTATTCGTAGATATTTCTATACATTTTCATACGATTTTTGTGATATAAACAAAGAGCCTAGTAAGGACAATCACTAAAAATACCAAATATCTATTCTATACCTTTTCCGTCGTAGTATATCAGGTTTATATATTAAATGCGATCTTAGCGCCGTCATTAAAAAAGACATATTTTTTTGCCAAGCTATACTTGCAAATATGTACTATTGGTAGAGTACATTAGAATTAGCTAATATCAAAATGGAAGTGAAAGTCACTTTAATATTAAATAGATAGCTTATTTCGACAGTTATGCCACAACTCCGACAGCCGTGATCGTCTAGTGGTTAGGACCCTACGTTGTGGCCGTAGTAACCCAGGTTCGAATCCTGGTCACGGCAGTGTACGCACTGTCACGGCGGAGTGTTCTTTTTGCTTTGTTCTAGTGATTTATATTGTCGATAAATTAAATAAATGTAATATGTACTTGTAATATTTTAATTACAATGATAAAATGCAGAATATTTGATTAATGATAAGCATGGATTTTTATGATTAAATTAATTACACTGGTCAACATGAAAATTGCCTTTTACTTGAAACTGCTATACGTCTTTAGTATTCGACCCCCTTAATCTAAATATAGAACTTAAAATTAATAGTTAGCTCTTATTATTAATTTATGCTATATTTAAGATAATACCGGGTAACTTGGTGGATGTCACTTTATATTATGAGATTTCAAATAATTTTGTGAGAGTATCCGCGTTAATTTTATTATTATGCTTTCGTTTCATGTGTCTTATAGTATTAGCGTTTCATTTGTTTGTTAAAACGCGAAATTTTAAAAGTTATTTCTCATTTTCGACAAATTTCTGTTGCAAAAACTACAATTTGCAAAAACTACGGTTTGTTGGGTCTGCAAATGGGCTACACCAAGTGCTGGTGCTTCTTGTGTGGGTGGGATAGTCGGGCTAGATCGTTGCATTACCTTAAAAAAGATTGGACTTGAAGACAAAGTCTGTGCCCTGGAGAAAATAACGTTAAATATCCTCCCCTAGTCGATCCTCATAAAATTTTTCTCACTCCATCGCATATGAAATTGGGATTAATGAAGACCTTGGTTAATCCTCTCAACAAAGGTGGACCAACCTTTGGAGATTGGTCCACCTTTTTTCGCACCCACTTTGCAAGTAATTGATTACTTGCGAAGTGAATTTCGACATCTATGCGGCGCCAAAATAAAAGGGGGAGTTTTCGTCGGACCTCAAATATGAGATATTCTTAAGGACCAAAACTTTGATCAGATTTCACAGGGCATCGAAAAAGAAGCATGGGAATCTTTTAGAGCAGTAGTAGTTCATGATTTTTTGGGTAATAGGAGATTTGAAAATTACCACGAGCTTGTGAACAATCTTCTGCAAAAGTATCAGCAAATGGGTCGTAATATGTCCCCAAAAATTAACTTTCTTCATTCTCACCTCGATTTTTTCCTCCTAACTGCGGTGATATGACTGACGCACATGGTGAACGATTTCACCAAGACTTATTGACAATGGAAAAGAAATACAACGGCCGATAGAATGCGTCAATGCTAGCGGACTACTGCTAGAACTTGGTTTAAGGTTTTCGTAAAGATAATTCCAAAAGGAAAACGAAAAAAGAGAAATTATTGAATAGTAAAGGTTAAATACTTGGGAAATATTTTAAAATACTCAGTTTCATGTAAAAAGTTTATTAAAAAGTAAAGAACATGTCTTTTTTAAAAAAGAATCGATTTATATTCTATGAAATTTTACTCTTACGTCATATATTTCGATACCAGCCATAATTTTAAAATAAGAGCTAACTTTCAAATTTGGTTTATATTTTCGTATTCAGTGACCCCAAATTACATAAGTTTTACAGATAAACAAAAAGTTAAATTTTGTAGACCAGTGTTATTTATCATTGACTTTACGTCGAGTTAATATTTAGATTGTTATTTTTTTATTATTTTATGTTTGTAAGTAATATAATATGTATGCATTACTTATATTTAAAATTACATTGCATTTAAATCATGTCACTTAGTGTTAAAATAATAATCTTAATTTTACCCATAGAATATAACATAATTTTAATATTATATTGTTCATTACTAAAACAGTAGGATAAAATCGTCATCCAAATAAGAATTTTGATAAAGAAACGAATATACCGGTGGTAGGTCCCTCATATGTGAGAATCCACCTGGGTGGGTACCACCGCAATGTCTGTTTCTCCCACCAAACAGTAGTTTAAATGCACTGTTGTGTTTCGGGTTGAAGGACATTGTAGCCAGATCAATTACTGGACATATTGAGATTCAACATCTTATGTATCAGGATGGCGAGCACAGTAGAATGCCAAGCATTGCTTTGTAATTGAAGGTGTTGTTTGGTTTTGCTACTGTTCATGAGCCTTCGCAGCGCTTGCCATCAGGCGAACGGCATGCTCGTCTCGCCATTCAAGGCAATAAAAAAAGAATATTGATGAAATGTATGGCATATTTTTGCTAATGGGGGGTAACTATATGAAGCGTGAAATAGCCTATCCGAATTATAAATGTCCTCATAATACTCTTTTCATTGCAGGGAGCAGGGGGAGGAGATATTTGTTACATTGAATCAAAAACAAATACCGGCCTTAGGCCATACTCTACTTACTACTAAGTTTGCCAATTATGAGTTGACGGACTTTAAATACGATACTAAATTAATTAAGAATATACACATGGCTTCAAAAATTCAAAGGATTGTATTATCGTTCGCCACTGATGAAAAAAATCTCGATAAAAGCAACCTGACCAAGTTAAGCCTGCTGCACACGACGCTTGTTTTGCTGCTGGATAGCTTGCTAGAATTTGCTGCTGAGTTCAAAGTTGGCTGTGGGGTGCAATGATGGCTCCCTCGATATGTTGGCTTCACACGGTGCTTGCCACTACACGCCGCTAGGCGTACATGCGAAGCAACGTCGCCATTAAAAACACGAGTATTCATAACTTCTGCAGTAGCATGAACGCTTGAGTACAAAAACTATTGCTGCTGAGATAATTAGATGTAGAAAAACTATTATTGTGGGAGCTGCAGTTATTGCTTTTAAACGGAAACGAGAGCTTGAACAACGAAAGCGTCGATTGTGGAGTTGCGAGTGGCTGTTACGGCGTGATACAGGACAGAATGTTCTACTAAACATGGTATTTAGTGAGCTCGGGTATGTATCTATAACATTTCAACTTTATTTGCTACTATATTATTTGGATTTTTGATTTCATACTTCAATTTTTAATATATTTATATTACATTTTTGTTTAAGCCCTGAAGATCCTTCCAGTCTTACTAATTATACGAAAAAACAAAAAATAATAATAAAAAAAACCCCAAACACGCAAGCAATCCATCACGAAAAATAGCACGCGTTCGATCACCGAAATCCAGCACGCGACCACGCTTGAGAGACAGCAGTGACGTCACTTTCTCGCAGCGCTGCCAGCAGAGCACCCATCGGCGAACCCCGCAAGCAATCCAGCAGCAAAACAAGCGTCGTGTGCAGCGGGCTTTAAACAGTGAAATCCGCAAGAAAAAATTTAGACATAGAGTGCGTCAATCCATTCCAGCGTTTGCGTTGACTATTGAAACTAGGTCACGCCGAAAGCGAAGTATACATGGATTTTCGCTGAAATGTTTTCGACTTTTGAACCAAGTTTATTGCGCAATCCCCACGCGCTTCGTTGTTCGAAAATATTTTGGTGACTTGAGTGAACAAAATAGTTTTTGGCGTTTTAAAAGTCATATTTTGTGCTTGACTCAAGATGTCAAATCTGCCGAGTAAAGATATTTTTACTATCGCGTTGTAAATCTCATCCCACTTTTAAAGTAAGCGATAATAATCCACGGAACTTTACAGGTACTAAATAAATATAATAGTGACTAAAGTTATTATTTTTCAATCATACAGAATTGTAGGAAAAGGAATTCTCATTATTTTATTGTTTATGTATTTTATAATTTGTCTCTTTCTTTAATCCTTACTCTTTGGTATTTGTACTGCGTTAAGAGCAATCCTGCAACCAGTTATGGGTTTACAACAATAAATAAAAAATAAACATTCAAAAATTTTATTGGTGGGGATGAATCTACAATGTCAATGATTAGAGTCTAGTGTCTGCGATTAACAACAGAACATGCCACAAAAATAAGCGTTTTTTCAATAGGTAACACATATTGATGTCAGCCTGTAGTTTATATTTTGACTATTCACAAATGTAATTCGCACAGATTTTTTTGCGAAGTTTTGCAATCGCTAAAGCGCAATATTGCATGAAATGCTCGCAAAAATGTTTAAAACAATAATATTATTAATGTATAAAATTGCAAATTTTTTGTTTTTATTGAAATTACTCTTAACTGAATGAAAGTTTAAGGACGATTCATGATCAATTTACTCTCAAAAAATATATATATTTCATTTGTATAAAACGTATTTCACCACACTAAGTAATGTTTAATTTCTGAGAGTGTGTTTGCTTTTAAGAAATAAAATGAGACGTGGTTGCAGCACATTTTAAAATGAGGTGCAACGTTTCCCAGTGTGGCGTGCTTCTAAAGGCTGCCATTTCTCATTAGTTATTTTCCTTTAATTTTACCCGGGCTGCTTCTGTGGTCTGGCTAATGGCGTTTGTTTTGTGTAAATGTAAGATTCCATTCCACCGCGAGATGAGAAATTTTGAATCTAAGTTAAAAAATGAAATTAAATAAATGATGCTTCCTAAGATAATGAATATTTTTTTAAACAAATGTTTCATTATGTTCTTTTATTTAAAATTTGAGTCTTCACAATTCAATTATTATTACATTGATATCAGTGTTTTGTACAATGTGGTCCAATATTATTCAATATAATAAAATTAATGGCTTCGTTTGTCACATTGTTGGCTTTGTGGGAAGTCTGTTGGCCATTCCATCAAACCTCAAAGGAATTTGCGCCAACCACTAGCCGCCGACCACAATTGGCGTGCCTTTTCATCTACAGGTCCTTTTGACACGCTAGTTAATTTTGCTTTGAGGAAATTGTTTTTGATCTAACATTGGGATCGTTCTGTGAAGTGTTCGGAACTTTGAGCATGACATAATACTTGGTTGCTGTTATTTTTGGTCGTAATTAGTTTAATGTATGTAGTAGAATAGCCGATATAGTTAATAGGATTATTTAGGCTATTTATATAGGAATATTTTAGGCAAGTTAATGTGGCAGAGGTCCAGGCACATAGCGCATAGAATGGCAGCTGGCCGCTTCCAACAGGTCGATGTGGAGATCCTTAGGGGAGGCTCATGTTAAGCAGTAGACTTCGTGTGGCTGAGATGATGATGATGAGTAGTAGAATGTCGTTTTTGTCAGTCTTGATAACATTTTGTAAGATTTGACACAGTCGGTGCGACACCACCAGCTCCTAAGAAACCAAAAAAGTTGTTCTTTGTTGTTTGTTTTATAAGGGTTGTGTCGGTTGTCTTGGCCTCTGTCCTCTTTGTAATATGTTATGCTTGCTCATTTAATTGTCGCTTTCATAATTGTAATGCCTTACTCCAAACATTTTTACAGCAACCTATCGGAAGTATCTTGCATCCATCTTTAAATATATCGTCTTTTTCCAATGTTAGTTTCAAAATGTCAATATTATTATACATTTTTATATCATTTTCCCTTTTTTCACCACTCAGTGCCCTTAGTTACATTTCCTCCGCCCTCAAACGTACTCGACAAACAATGACACCGCACTGTACATTGTTCGTTCACCTCGTTTATTTGTAAAAAGAAAGATGGTCGAGTCTGCAGTTACGTGGAAAGATAACAAGGGAACAAATTGGATTCGAATAGAAATAACAACAGTATGTTCCGAGCTGAAAGATACGAGCACAAGGACACGACAAGAAAGTAAGGGCAAGATAGAGTCAAATGCATGGTTTGTGTTTAAGGCTGCCAAGTGTGAAGATAATTCGTTCCCTGCATATTTTTGTAGTTTGATTTTGGAAAAACCATGTAAATGAAATAAGAATAAACTTTTTTAAAGATCGATTGGTACAGCAGCAAAGCAATGGACTTTAGTTGAAATAAGACGGGCACGGGCCTCCTTTACAATTGAGAGTAAAATTGGGTGGAGTCAGGCTATATATTCCACAACGCTGGCATAGTGCAGGTTGGTGGACCTTACATGCCACAGAAATTCGTACAAATCGCTACGGTATGCAGGTTTCCTCACAATGTTTTCCTTCACAGTTATAATGCGTGGAAATTGACTATCAATACACTTATATCCCTGAAAATTTTGCCAGAAAGCACATTTAGATACACATATTGCACTCTTTTAAAAAAAAATGTCTGGCTGTTTACATTAAAGTTACTCTTCAGGAGTGGGCTCTTATAGTTTTCCACGATATTTATGTTTTAAAATAAAAATAAAACTTACTTATATTTTCGACACAATCGGGGAAATATTGTATTTCCATCTAGAAACACCAGTTATGTTGGCTCTATGGATGTGTAATACGCGTACGTGACCGCTTTTCCACTGCTAGAAAAAATGAATTCAGATGCCTGAGTGCTAGGCACGAACGTAATAAAAATATATTGGTATTCAATGTACATTCCCTTGGTTATGTAAATTGATTTTAATAGCGCAAAATATTTTTAGCTTTTATGGTACCACTTGGGACTCGTGTGAAGTCTCTATGGTTTTTAAAATTTTGGTAATTCTACCGCTTATCTTACGAGTTGAAAAATAGAGGAAATATGAATCGTTTCTTTTTGTCGTCTCTTACAGAGTGCGGTTAGTGAGCGATAACCTAATTGGCAACTTCACTTCTGCATATTCTCTTTCTGCTCAAACAGGGGTGAGTTTATTTTTATTCTTTTCTTGTCTCATTTAACTATTATATTTTGGGTAGACGACGACTACGAAACAAGAGGTCACGGTCCCACCACCGAAAGATATATTTATGTGATCTATTTTGTATTTGTTTCGAGTCTGGCTTGTTAGAGCGATACCCTCGTTACTGATACCCATGACACAAAATTAGAATTTTACTGTAGGGTCGGGTTTATACCTACGTATAATTAACAATGGCATTCTGATATATATATCAAGACTGCTACCGAAAACGAAGCCAGGTGGTAGTTTAAGTGACTTCAGACACAATGCAACAGAAAAAGTTGCAAAAAAAAAGCGACTTTTTTTTTGCAATTTTTTTCCTATGACCAAATAATAGTGTATACCCTTTTATTTATAAATAATCTAAGGTATAAAAGAGGTTAAATTATTATTTTAGCAAAAACTATGGATTTACCACCCAAAAATGACGATATTTAAAAAATCATAAAAAATAACAGTCGCGTTTCTTTGCGAAATTTTTAGTTGCATTGTGTTTGTAGTCACTAAAACTACCACCCGGCTTCGTTTTCGGTAGCAGTCTTGAGATACCCGGTATATATTCTACATTTCTTATTGCATTTCTTTATACACATTTTCTTGAATATACCAGGTACTTTGAAATCTCACCATACGCTTATTTTCCTCTTCTTTAGCAGAAAGTCAACTGCTGAACATAGCCCTATCCCAAGATTTTATACAATATCTATACCAAAAACCAGCCTCCTGACAGCCTCCATGGTACAGGCGGTTAGTCACCGCCTGTGAAACGAGAGGTCGCGGGTTCGATTCCCGCACCGAGAGAAATGTTTGTGCGGCCCACAAATATGTCTTTTGGGTCTGGATTTGTGAGACCGAAAAGTTTCTCGTAGTTCCTGATACCGAAACAAGACTCGATCTTAGTGTGGGCTCAGGACTATGTATGTTACTATTGGGTGTTATTATTATTAAAACCACAAAAAATTCTACGGCTTTCTAATTTATACCTGAAATCTTACTTCATAGCTCTGCATCACCAATAAAACAAAACCGAAACGTTTCTATAAATTTATTAAAACACACAATAAAACTAAACTCTGATATGAAATGTGGACAAAAAGTCTGGCGCGCGGACTACCACGTGTTCAAAGTCCATGAAGGATAGCCGTCCGTCTCCATCCACGTCTGCCTCATCCAGGACGCTGGCGACTATCTCTTCCCTCTCTTGAGGATGCAGCTCTCCTTTAGTCAATAACCTGGTGGCTTCGAGAAGGTCTTCCCGCCCGATGTACATATCGTCGTCTAGGTCGTAGATTCTGAACGCATACCTGGGAAATTGTTAATGGAGTTAGTTAAGATGTGAGGGTTAATAATCTTCTGGGTAAGGCTAAAATAAGTAAAGGTAGAATTGAGGAAGATGAGTTTCAGTTTTACCCGGGCAAATACCGGACAAAAACATGTGCATTTTTTTTTGCTATGTATGGTTAGACGAGCTTATATTCGTCTAATAGTCAACGATACGACCGCTCACGGACAGTAGACAGTAGTAGCAAAACCAAAAAACACCATGAATCACAGATAAATCTGACATTCTATTGCGTTCGCCATCCTGAGAGATAAGATGTTAAGTTTCAATATGTCCAGTAGATTGGGGTATAATATATAATACATCTCAATATTATCTTAGTAGGCTACAATGCCCTCAAACTGGAAAACAAAACTGCATTTACACTTAAGTTAATGGGGTTAGTTAACACGTGAGGGTTAATGGCCTCGAGGTTCAGACCAAAATAAGTCAAGGTAGAATTGAGGAAGATGAGTTTCAGGTTTAGCAGGACTGATACCAGGCAAAAACATTCACATTTTATGATCGTAGTATTTATTCTCATAAGTTTGTGGAACTTCTGCCCAAATACTGGAAAGCCAATTAACTTTTAACTCCTGTTAACTAGCTCTAATGACCTGTTAAATTGATTCCAGTTAAATATAACTTCGATTAAACCACTTAAGAATTAAATATTTAATGGGGCATTATTCATCCGATTCGTATTCTCGAAAGCAACTTAAGAGTTTGACAGCTGTCAAACAGTCAAATTTTTAAGAATTTCTAGTTTTAAGCAGCCGTCGTCTTAAGGCCGCCTGCGACCACTCTTAACTGTTTAAATTATACATAAAATTTACTAAAATGACTCTCGCGTCGGTTTCATCGCTGTCTGATGACGATATAGCTTCATCAAGGCGAGTCAATCAAGAAAAAAATCAATGCTTTTGACAAATACAAAGAAGAAAACATTCAAACAAAGTGAGGTTCCGCCTGAAGAAAGAAACTGTTCTGCATCTGTGTTCCTTGCTGGAGACAAAATAGAACCCACTACAAATAGAAGTCGATTGATAAAAACTTGCGACCAACTGTTACTTGCTTTATGATATTCTACGACAGGCAGTTACCAGAAGATTATTGGAGATGTATTTCATGTGGAACAGCCGACTGTACAACATAAAGTTGCAGCAGAGTTAGTTAAACTACAAAATCGTGGCATGAAAATTCCCAACTAACAACAACAATGCCATATTGCGAATGTTTTCTATGCGATCACAGGAGTGATTGAAGTTATAAATTTCATACATATAAGGATCAAATCTCCAGGTAATTTCTACTTATAATAATGTATACATAACTATTAAGCTTTTACATGTACACAAATATATGTTTTCTTATCCTATTTTAACTAAATGTGCTTCTAAAATGCCTAGCGTATTTTATATTGTGTAGTAATCATTTAGAGTATCCCTTTTTACTGTACATAATATATTATTAATCATAGAATAGAATAATATATTATGCACAGTATAAAGGCACACTCTAAATGATTTCTACACAATAATTTATATATATATATGCTTGTTGGAATCAAAACATTTAGCAGGTAATTGGCTCTTCCCCAGCCCACTGTACCCCATATAACCAAGCTCTCTAAATAGTTGTAGGGCTAAATATATAATATAATATAATTAATCATACAATGATTTGTACTGATTGTAGCTATTCAGTATATACTGGAACAATGTTCAACTACAATAGTATAAAACCTATAAACCTATAAAGAATTCAATTTTATGAATATATTTTTTCAATTTACATAAAATTATTTGTAGTTTTCAAATAAGAATATTTGCTAGAGCTCTAATTTTTATTATCTTGTTTTTAGGAGGACCACAAGCAGAAACATTTAGAAACAGAAAAGGCCATTTTTCTATAAATGTGCAAGCAGTCTGCGACCCTAACTTGAGGATAAGAAACATTATAGGCCGATGGCCAGGCGCGGTGCATGATAGTAAAAATTTCAATGATTCTCCTTTATGTGCATTTCTGGAAAGGGGAGACTGAAGAAGCTTACAATCAAGACCATACTAAAACAAGAAACCCAGTGGAGAGGGTCTTTGGTTTTACAACAAAGATCTTCTTGTCTGCAAGTTGGGCTATAAGTTTTTGAAAATTAGCTTACTATTATAGAGGCATGTGCTGTGTTACATAATATAGCATGTTCCCAGAATGATCATATATTGGAGATTGATCTTTCTGAATCATTTCCACCAGCTCCACATAGTATAACCAATGAAAATGTTGCAACAAGGAATAATATTATAATAAAATACATATTTTAAACCGTACAGTGCATTTTATTGAATTACCATGGAATGAATACAAATAAAAATGAGTTATGTTTTATTGTAGTATATTTATTTTAATAACATCATTAGTACATATTATATTTTTTTAATTATCTACATTTCTTTAGATCTGTCTTACATTTATATCTATATTCCTTTATAAACACAAAATAATAACAATTATTTTAACATTAATTTAAAACTAAATTAATAAATGTACTATTAAAAATGTACAATAGAAATATAATATGACATTTTTTAACAATGAAAATAGGTGAAATAAACAATTTATTTTATGTATTACATATTAATTAAAATTCATAACATTCTTCAACTTTGATTTAAAACACTATTTTCTGATGCAAATATTTCTTTCTTCACACAATTTGTCTAATTCTTTTTTGTATATTTTTATATTACATACTCATTTCAAAAGGGTGTGTATTGTCCAAATGATTTGTTGTATGCATGATTTCTATAGCGTTACCTGCAAAAGTGTTTAAGTTAAAGTATGTCATAATTTTATATATCTCTTTTTATTTTTTATATATATTTGTCGAGCTTACTTATTTAGTCTATAGCTGATATACATGGCACTATATAATATATGAGCCATATTTCTTGGACGGTCTTATTATATAGGTACACATTGAATATTTATGTACTCCACTCCAGCTCCTGAAACAAAGGATTATTTATAGTTATACACATTGTACCATACTTTATTTTCCATATTTATTACATAATACTACTATATGAGGAGGAGATAATATATAGGAGGCATAATATGAGAGAAGCCTATAGGTACCCAGCAGTGGGATCCTACAGGCTGTAGATGATGATGATGATTTAAAATGTGTGAATAATCGATTCATATTATATATTCAATAGTTAATTATCATATAAATTCGTTAAAACTTAGAGGAATACGTGTATACTTACCTGTTTATAATATCCAGCACAGCTTCTTTCTCATATCGTATTTATTTACATAGTCTTCTCCATTTGGTACTTAGGTGGTTCTGCAGCCGTTGTTTGGTATTTTATATACCTATTTATTGAAAAGATATTCCAAAAACTAACTTTCAAACCGAGTGCAATTACAACATGACAATAAATAAAATAAACAAACATCATAATATTTTTAATAAACTCGCTTCGGATATAGGGATTAGGGACATAAGTTTTTTCACCCACATGATTTTATTAACAGATTTTTAAAATAATAACATGGCAATATATAATATAGCTTTAAACATAATCGTAACAAAAGTAAAAACGTTACAATGATTCCTCATATTAAATATAAAGGGATAAATTTCCAATTTTGAGAAATCATGTATGAAGAATATTGCGTCAAATGGAACGTTTATATTTATACAATAAAAATTGTAACTGAAAACAAACTTTTCGTTAATCTGTGGAAATTTAGCTGGATGTTTGCTGAGTAGACCGATTTATGAGCTAAATGGCTATCCAGTATTTCGTTTCAAAATTTAACGAAACCTCAAAATAACGTCATATCAAATGAGTCCGGTGGCTGAGTAGCAATCCAGTATTTGGGGGTTCGAATTGCAATTTGCAAACAGATAACATGCATGCTATCCCAACTCATTATACATGATCTTTTTAAAAACATATATTGATTATTATTATCTATTTGCATTTATCCATAACTCAATCGTAAGAGCCAACCCGCACTAGGCCAGCGTGGTAGACTATATGGCCTAACCACTCTCAATCGTATTCTCGATTGTAGAGGAGGCCCGTGCCCTGCAGTGGGACGTATATGGGCTGATACAGACAATCGTAAGAGAATTTTTTGTTTTGTGCTTCTTTTTAAGAAGCTACAGAGTTACGAAAATAAATAATTATTTCAAATAAAATTACATTAATACCGCAACCCAAAATAAGTTTCATAAATGAGGTGTTTCAGAAAGATCTTGTATTTTTGAACCATCGAAGCGTATCTGAAGCTAAAAGCAAACTAATAAAAACATTAATAATTCTAAGTGGTCTGCAAAACAAATAGCTAAATAGGTCATTAGGTAATGGTCGAAGTCTATCGTGCAAACGATCTCGTGCTATTTCATTAAAAGCGAGTCACGTGTGTTTCCATTCGTGACGAGGACACGGATTCCTGCAAAATATTAAAATAGATGTACCTGTAGTATAATCTAACCTAGAAGCTAGACGTAATACACGCAAAATTATAACCCTTTACTTGATACAAAACGTCTGCACGATTTAGGCCATGAGAAACGGCCCATTACCCTAAAATTAGGTCGTTGAACTAACGAAAAGGCTTTGTAAACATGCCTATTAATTATGATATACTTTTGACAATTAAATATATTTTTGATATTAGCTGTAAATGCAGACGAATAATCGACGGAGACAATGGTGAATTCAATACCTGAATATGAACATTTACAGAGGAAAAATATATAAAAAGGACTAAGGATAATTGGATCTCCGGTTGAATGAACATTATCTGGGCCCAAGAAATAAATGTCTCTTTTGTCGTTATCAGATATTTTGAAGGTTCTTTTTCTTCATACTTATGTTCCAATTTGAAATATATTCCTAATAGAAGAATTGTCCAAGTAACCAATAAGAAATGTGGATAATTAATGCTGTTGACCCTTGCAAGTATTTCAGATTTTGGCCTGTTTATTTCTGAAGGCTGGCTTAAAAGTTTCTGGTGACATATCATCACTCGTCTGTTGATGGAATCTCATCTGAAATAGCATTTAGTCAAAATATCAGGATTTTTGTTCTCGAGGCACTAAGAATACTTACCAAGCTTTGATATCTCGAGGAGCCGCTTCGCTGAACACAGACATCATGTCAAGGAAGTCTTCAAATGTGAGGTTACCGGAGCCGTCGTGTGAGAATACTTGACATATGCGCCGCTTGAATGGATTCTCCTGGCAAAATCAGACATACGATTGACATTAGTATTGAAGACAATATTATACAGGATATATCAAGACTGCTACTGAAAACGAAGCCAGGTGGTTGTTTTATTGACTTAGACATAATGCAACTAAAAAAATGCAAAAAAGGAGACGATTTTATATTTTTTATCCGTTGTTCGTTTATCGTTGTTTTTGGGTAGTAAATACATAGTTTTTCCTAAAATAATAATGTAATTACATCCTTTTATTTTTAAAGATGCTATGGTACGAAAGGGCTTAACTTATTATTTTATCAAAAACTATCGATTTAAGACCCAAACACGATGATATTTAAAACATACCAAAAAAATAAGTAGTGTTTTTTTCTGCGAAATTTTTATTTTTATTGTGTCTGTAGTCACTGAAATTACTATCCAGCTTCATTTTCGGTCGTAGTCTTGGTGTACCCTGTATAATTCATTATCATACTCAATATCGACTGCGGGAAAGTCCTCAAATATGAAAATTTTGCATTCCACCGACATCCTACCTCATTAGTACCTTGCCTGATCGGCTTTACATATTGTAGTTAAATCTAGGACTGGGCTTATATTAACGGGATAATTATTCTCTATGAATATATTTATTTTTGCTATTAAGGTAAAGGTTTATGCTTATGCATACAAACATAAACTCACGCCTTCTTCCCACAAGGGGTAGACAGAAGTTCCAGGACACCCACATTTCGCCGTGTATGTTCCGTCCCACGATGTGATAGGTGGCGAGCCTGTGTTTAAATCTCTAGTCGCGTTGACAGCTATCCTCTCCCAAGGACGTAGAGAAGCCACTGCAAAGCCTTTTAACCTTGAACCTTTCGCAGTGATTCGCTCTTGGCCCGACGCCCCAAGGCCAGCGTTTATAGCATCTACCCTCATATGAATAAGTTTTTCGCGATAAGATTTGCAATCGAATCTGTAGCGTTAGTATTTGTTTATGCAAATTGATCTTGAATAAAAATTGTTATATTTTTATTTAAAACCGTGGTTATATTTTACTTATTGATGGTGATAATTTAATTAACATTGTCTTCTGCTACACGACGACCATTGCGAAATATAAGCATCAAGAATATTTTCTTTTAATAATAAATGTTTATAAGTAAACGATAGTATGTCCCAACCAGGCTGCCAGGCGACTTTGAGGTCGTGTGGTTAAAAAGTATACCCAAAGCCAACCTCTAGACAATGGCGTGACGAAAAAAGGGCGTTAATAATATCGAAACCGACACCCCAAGCATATGATATATCCTTAAAATATAGCTCTTTATTTTACAACAAGAACAACATTAAACATTATCACATGTTTGTCGAATTAAGTCAGGTGGAAGAAGACCTCTTACATTTTAAAGGATTAATGTAGGCTAACAAAATATTAGAATTGAAGTCCAACAAAAGGCAATTAAGGCTAGTCTATTAAAGATCTAAATGAAAGCCATTGTTTTGTTTTCCTAGCGCTGGTGGGTCAAGGGTTGATAGAACACTAGATACACTAAATAAACTTACTTTGAGCTCAGGTAATTTTTCTATTTCTTCTACCGGTACTGCTATGGTGTGTGCTTGGTCTTCTGTCATTCGCTTGGGCACCAGATCTGGATTCACTTCTCTGAATCTTTTGAATACTCTGTTGATTATACAAAATAGTACAATCAGAAACTTAATTCGCTACATGTTTCACATTTTTTCATAACCCTTTTATGAATTGAAATTTTCTAATCTACCCTGTCATCATATTTATTCTAGTTGTCATCTTTATCGAAAAGTTCTAACTTATTGGAAATAATTATTATTTTGGATGATAAGGCCATTGAAAATCTTGTAAATATGTAGCGATTATACTAAAATATTTTATAACAATTAGTTAATATTAGTTCCTATAAAATTTATTTATATTTATAAACTAAGTTACCTATTATTTATTTTCTTTTTTATCTCTGTATAGCGCAAAAAAGGATTAAAGAAATAAATAAGTAAGTTAGTTAGGTAGCACAGTTGGGGAAAGTATCAGTTTACATAAGGGATCTGAGTATTTTAATAGGGTCTAAAGCGGATTGGTAAACTAAAAGAAACTTGAGATGGCAGAACTACCGTATTTACAAGAATATAATTATAAATGGGGACGATTTTCACTTATAATACCACAAGAGCTTCAAAATTATCGGGTATTTCCCGATAGGTTCGTTGCAAACAAATGAAGGAGTCAAAACTTGACGACTTTATTTGTTTGCAGGGAACCTTGAGGGAAATGCCAGATAATTTTGAAGCTCGTGTGGTATTCGGGGGATTATTTTTCCGTCCCAAATTTTAATTTCAAACTCATTTTCATGCAAAATCTCCAATTTTCACAATTGAATTCAACCTGTCAGTTTGACGTGTGGTTAATTTGACTGGATCATGTTTTGTTTTTTATATATAGCAACTACCAGAGAAAATTTTCAAAAAATTATCAGTATAATACCATGTAGGTTGTACCACGTGACGTCGCATGCTGCAATTCTATTGGTCGATATTTGGGTCGGAAAAATAATCAGTATAATACCATGTAGGTTGTATCACGTGACGTCGAATGGTGCAATTCTATTGGTCGATATTTGGGTCGGAAAAATAATCACAATAATACTAGTGCAAGCGAATTAGACAGGTCGTGCTTCACAGCTGATTTATGATGCGGCATTTCTAACAATTGGAAGCAAATAAAAACAAAAGTAACAGAAGCCACAGAAAGTGAGTTTTGTTGAAATTCTAATGACGCATTTGTAAGTATTCGCTTGACCTCATTCTGGAATGTGAGTTCAGAAGAACTTTGACCGCGGAGTATAGATAAGGTTATGCTAAACTTTTGTATGAAGCCTTAACTACACCGCAAAGATATGAAAATTAAAAAAAAACGGACTTAGGAACCTTAGAGTAATTACCTCTAGAGAGAGCCGAAATGTACTGTACATCGCAAAAATGAGACACACCGATACGAATTTCTTTATGTCAGAATGAGATGCAAAATAATGTTCTATTTCATGTGACGTGCCGCGTTTTGTTGTTGGGCGAATAAAGAATTTCGCCAGACAAAGCGACGTCGTTCAAGCAATAAAGCAACCTAATGTCATTATAATAGGGTCTATTTTAAATCAAGGCCACAATATGGCGCTTATTTTCTTGTGTTGCTAGATATAGCTATTGATGTCTCATGTGCGGTTACAGCATGAATCTCTCTAGAGGTAATTACTCTAAGTTAGGAACTGTCTTTCTCCAGCCTTGCTTAGTCTGTGTGACGTGACATCAAAAATTAATCGTACTTTTTAAGTTTTAAATACGATGAATAATTCCAATGTTCTAACTTATCGAAAAAGAAGCAAATATTTATTATTTACGTTTGACATGAATACAGATAAATAATTAAAATTTAAGTAAGTTTGGCAAATAACTCGTATCTATTGGAGATTGTACAAAAAGACAAAAAAGGAAAAAAAGAAGACAGTTCGTGTTGCTGAAATAGTATTAAGTACCGTTTCTCTATCACAGTTGTAATGTGTTCCAAAATAGTAATACAGTTACTTAACGATTGAAAAGGCATTTACAAAGGCTATTAAAGAACATTTTGATGTTCAGAAATATCTAGTTTTCAACCCAATTATTGTTAGAGAATTCTAAATTGTTGGTTGACTAGTTTTTCTTCGTGTCATACAGGTCATGAAATGTATCACATTCAAATTAACTCGAATTATATTGATTACACAAAACTGTAATTATGGGATACAAACTTCACAGACAAGTGTCCTTATTTAAAAAAATCGATATCAAAAACAGAATATTTTATCAAGAAAGCTTTACCTGAAGTGGGTGATAGTTATAATCGATAATTTTTTTCGACATTGAACCTGAATTTAAGATATTCTAAGATTTGAAACCATTACTACATGCTTAATGGACTAGTAAGTATTAATGACAGAGGGTGCGAAAAATATGTGAGATTGTTTGGTAGTGATCAAATAATCGAATTAATGCCAGCTAGCTGTTGTCCATTACATTATCTCTTTGGTTTATATGAAAATATTATGGTATATTTGTTTACCCAGCAACAAAACATACGCCATAATATACTTATTGCTTCATAAAATTAAATGAAGTACGTTTTGAACAATATGTGCAACTTAATATTAAACTAGCGGTCCGTCCCGGAACCGCCCGGGTGCAGGCATATTTTCCAAAATGTTGAATGCCGACTATCAATTTAACATATTGGAGCAAATATATTGATTTTGAGGCCAATCTGAGCAAAAAAAAAGAATGAAATGTCATGAGTTTTTGCTAGATTTTACACTACTGCTTCCCTCCTATAGGTCATAGCGTGATAATATAAATAGACTATAGCGTTTTTGATAAATGATCTATCTAAAATAAAAATATTTTGTTCAATTCGAACCAGTAGTTCCTGAGATTAGAGGTAACAAACAAACAAACTCTCCAGTTTTATATATATACTAGCGGCCCGGCCCAGCTTCGCCCGGGCACAAATAGATTTCTGTACAATAATTTGTACGTATTATACAAATAAACCTTCCTCTTGAATCATTCTATCTATTTAAAAAACTGCATCAAAATCCGTTGCGTAGTTTTAAAGATTTAAGCATACAAAGGGACATAGGGACATAGTGACAGAGAAAGCGACTTTGTTTTATACTACATATGTAGTGATACGATGTAATATTTTTAAAACAAGGACATGGTAGCCGAAACGAAATTCATATTGCATCAAATATCCATTATAGTATTATATTCATCGTTTTTGAGTGACCAATCTACAATTATAGACCTAGTTATTCTTAATGTCTTATATAAAAAAAGCCACTGGTCAGGCTTCTGTCTTTTGGTGTCAATAAGGTGTTATTTCGCCACGTTGGGATTATTTTGTAAAACATCACGTGGCCGAAGCCATTAGCGAGGACTAATCTGTCGAAGTGCGTCACTTATTAATAGGTTTAGGCGGCATTCGCCTACAAATGTTTCACCTATTTTATGTGATTTGAAATATTATTGATCGTTGACGCTAATATGAAGTACAGTGTCATGCGAATATGGTCGTATATCGTTTATTTTACTAGTAATATTTCCGCACAGACAGATTTCTGCAGGGGACTGTATCAGCCCATATACATCCCACTGCAGGGCACGGGCCTACTCTACCATCGAGAGTACGATTGAGAGTGGTTAGGACATATAGTCCACCACGCTGGCCTAGTGCGGGTTGGTAGACTTACATACCATTGATTTTTTTATAAATCGCTATGGTATGCAGGTTTCCTCACGATGTTTTCTTTCACCAGTCACAGTGCGTGGTGATTGACTATCAATACACACATGACTCCGAAAAGTCAGAGGTGTGCCCTGGGATTCGAACCCGTGACCACCGTGAACATGTTGGCAGTCGCGTCTAGTCCGTTTACCAACAGGCCACCACGCACTACTAATATTTAGCTTGGTTCAAATTTAGGATTTATTGTTTCTCTCTTTCTCTTCAACCATAGGAAGTCCATTTCTGAACATAGGCCTCCCGCAAAGATCTTATGTGAAGATCTTGATCTTGAGATGTAGCAAATAGTCTGCATCCAGCGACAAAAATATTAATTTTTCATTATTTATTTCTCAATATCGAAACCTCTAGTTTCTAAGTTTTGAACGATGAGTCAGTATCAAGATTTTATAAAACATTCATGCTATAGGAGAAAAACACACACAAAATGATTATTATAACATTTAGACACCACAAATGTGTATTTCGCTATAAATATCGAATCCATTAGTTATTGTTTTACAGGACTTTGGATATACTGCATCATGTAGGCTATCAACTTAATTTTAAGCAGTTTGCTAGCTCGATTTAGAATATTCCTTCATTCGGTTTCTACTGTCTGTTAATAATAATTATTATATCAGTCTGTATTTACTGTCGCAGTCATAACATCAAACATTTGTTTCATTTTAATTCTTAGCTTACAAATCTTACATCAGACAGAAGAGCATTTATATTTGGCGTTCAGACGATATAATCCACTGAATAAATGCAAAAAATCAAGGTCAGCTTTGGTTTTAGTATGTATTAGCAATTTATTTGCGTTGGTTTATTCGCAGAATCAATATTTGCACATATTTATTACAATGTATTGCTTTGCTCGCAGACTAGCTTTCACTAAAATTGGAAGATGTTTGATATCAAAAATTTTATCTATTCGGTTTCCAGGCGGTGTAAAGGGTGATGTTTGTGAATTTCTAAATACACTTTTCTTTACTTAATAGAATTCAGCAGCTATATTCAATCAAATATCTAAAATATGATTTCTATTTTACATTTTGATGGTATTATTTAGCCCTACAACAGTTTCAATGGTTTGTTGTTTAATTAAAGTGTTTTAAGGTATGGTTCTACAATAGGTTTGTAATGTTATTACTTAATGTGAGATTAAAATATCTCAGCTATTTGTATAAAGTTGCGATTCGTCCCGCTAGGGATCTTGGAAATATTTACATATAAATTACATGAATAAAAACAAAACTACCTTAACTAAATGATTTACTAAAATAATTGCTTAAAATAAAAAAATTATATCTAGCAAAAGAAAATTAAAAATATGATAGATATGCGATAAGAATTTGTCTCACCTAAGTATTTCTTTCCTTGTAAAAAATGTACAGTCCTGTATAAAACCAACTTAATTAATCAACTTATTGACGAATAGTCCATTACCACTATGAATTTTAACGTATAATTAATGACGTCCTTACCACTATTCATAAAATAATTAAATAATTACTCTGTGGAAGGCATTTGAAATATAAGGCGAATTAACAAACGAGTCATCTGATGTTGATCATCACCGTCCGTGATCACCCACAATATTAGAATTCTCTTGAAGGACCCTAAGTTGTTTTAATGGAAAGATTGCAGAAGAAAGCTGATAAATACACGCCCAACAGTCATATACACAGTCCCACACTAAGATCGAATCTTGTGTCGGGGGTATCAGGAACTACGAGAGACTTTTTGGTCTCACAAACACCCAAACCCGAAATATTTTTTTGTTGGTTGCACATCTCTCGGTGCGGGGATCGAACCTGCGGCCTCTCGTTTCACAGGCGGCGTCTAACCAACTGTGCCACGGAGGCCGTCAAAGGATATGACAGGGAAGTTACAATGGGGAAAATCCCACGTAAATATGGCACTCGAGAAGCGCCCGTAGAGCAGTAGTAGAGTTCTAATAATTGCGGTTTTATTCATGACAGTTTTGAAGTATATTATGTTAGTTATAAATCTTTTGTCTTCCTCGCTCAAATTCAAAAGCCGCTTACGGCAGTTCTCAATATCCTATCTATCTTTAACAAGGGCTTAAAATAGCTACCATGACTATGTCGGTACCTCAGTCGGTACAATACTACGCTTCATAAAATAAAAGCAGACATATATATTTATATAATTTAGCTATCTATAAATATGTGCAATCGTTCCTACCTCTTTATCTCTGTTAACTGAAACATAAAATGCATCTAAATATCTAACGAAATCTCTTGTTAAAGATAGATAGATTATTGAGAACGGCTGTTAAAGGCACAAAAAATTGATTACTAAAATAGGTTTCAAAATGTTTATGAATTTTCCGCTAATGTTTACTCCTCCCCCCATTAGTTTTCTTTTGCATCCAAGACCAGCTGTGGGTAATCGTAGAAATCTAAGGTTTCTACAATCCCTTACGTATTATAGCGACGGTCCTTATGTAAACTATCGACATTGAAAATAATGAAATTTTTGTTTAATTGCAGTAATTGTAAGTAGAGATAAAGATTTATAATTATCTAAAATGTTTGTAATGTAACATAAAATTGAGAGCACATAATATGAAAATAATAGAAAATCGAATTTGCCAATTTCAAAGTTATTGGTGAAAAGTAGTGCATTCACAGTTTCGATGGTTTGCGTAGGGACCGTCAATGGGTGCATTGTAAGTGGTCAGCGGCGTCCACTCCCTATCAGATAGGTCGCTTGCTCCATTCCAACCTGAAAGCTTTCCTAAACATAAAATCTTCGGTTGAACATTACGCATAATTTCAGCATAAAACTTAGTTTGACCTAAAAGAATACACAGCACCTTCAACCAAGGTCGTAGTCCTGAAATCTAATTATGTTGGACGAGGATTAACTGGACTACTTTGTTAGCGACAAAGTTTTTAAAGTCTCCGTAGGTTTGTGTCTCTTTTAATATTGAAAAAATGAACAAGAAATAAAATATAAGTCAAATGATTACTTTAAAAACTTAATTTATTTAGATGATAAACTTATTTTCATGATAAACTTATTATAAAGAATACTAAGAAATTTCATTATTCTTTAGCATAGTTATTTCATACTTTGTTGTTTATAGTAATGAGCAAGTCTTGGTAGTCTTTTGTTTTCTTTTAATTTGTTTCCAGAGACAGTACAATACTTAACTATTAAATATTTTAAGCTTTAGACCGACGATAAAGCAAGCGTCTCATGTAATAGTAACTTGTCATAGTTTTATGGGAACTTTCAAAACGGCAAATGTAAATGCATCACCGGCTTATGGAACTATATTGAAAAGGCGAATGGTAACTATGATATATATTACCTGATAATCCTCCAACTGCTGTTCCGTAAACGTCACGATTTTGTTTCCCATGTCCGCACAGATTTGCTCAGAATATAAAATAAAATAGATCAGATGTTCAGAAAATAAAATAAAATAGAAAAATGTCCGGCAGGCAGCCTGTTGCCGCGGCGGCTACAAAACACTGGCTGGAAGCCGCCTCGGATTAGGGTGTGACGTCACAGAGCATAGTGCCACAGAGACTTGTGTCAAGGACGATTCAAGCTATACGCGACAGTTGAAGACGTAAGCTTGTATTCATTAATTATTGTTTATGATGATACTTTTTAATTTTATGGAGCGTCAGGGTTTTAATTGTATACGGTTTGTTAATAGTAAAATTAATTACTTCACCACTGTAAAATACGTACTTTGGGGCAAAATAAGGTTTAAATAAGGTGATAATTTGTGCATTACATTTTATGATAATGTCGTTGTCATGATAAATATATTACATATTATAAATATATTTATTATGCATCCTTAATTTTCCGAAGTTGTTATTTTCTAAACGACCTTTGTAAGCATGATTCGAATTAGTTTGTTAAGACAAATCCCAATCGAACTTTGCTTTTTTTATTTTTCTCTCATTACAGCTTTATATACCGTACCAGGCTTCTATGCCTTGGCAAAGTTTAATTTAATAATGTAATTAACATTATTTGTGTTTTTGTGAAACATTTACAAATATAATTACATTTGCCTTTATTTTATTAGTACATATGAATAATTTATGAGCTGGGTTTTGTTATGATCACAGGCTTATCACACACGTTTGCACACAAATAAATAATAATTCAATTTACAGACTAAAAAACATAAACTTGACTTTATTGTCTTACTTAAAACGTAATAATTTATTTTATTGACGTGACAACGTCTTAAATTAGGTTGCGGCTGGGAGTCACTTATGAAAAAGTGTAACGCCCGGTAACGTTACGATGAGTCACCGAACGAGAGAGAGGCCCGCCGAATGCCTTGCGTCTCTCTCCCACTCAACTATGATCGGTCTGCCGCGCGCGCAGCACTAGAGAATTAGGCGCATTGAATCGGCGCATGCTTGTGTCTCTGTCTTTGTCTTTCTCGAACGTTCTTGGCGTTGGAAAAACAAGAAAGCGTCACAATACAAGTTCACACGTGTGGTTAAAGTATCGTCAGCTGTGTCTGTAGTGAAAATATGGAGTGCTTAGATTCGTCATTTATCATTTACAACAACTACAACAATAAAGGTAAATAATTGTATACTGATATTTCATTATCGTAAACTATGATTGATTGATTAATTGTTAGATTGACACAAAAGTTGAGAAACTGAGTTTATAGGTTATGTCATACTATTGATAAATGTTGATAGTGTTTTAGTAAACAAAATATATTTCTATAGTTAAAATTTGTGCAATTCTTATTTTCATTCAATTCCTTGTTCCTATTGTGCAATTTAATTTTATTCATATCAATAAATATTCTACCGAGAAAAAGACGTTGTCACGTAAAATCTTCGCCCGTAACACCGACTTTACAGGCAACCATTTTTTTTATTCTATTATATTTGCGAAGCTTACAGCTAATTTTACATGTTAACAATATCTTAAATATCTAGATGTTAATTAAAAGCTACCACACACAGAATTAAAACATTAGAATTTAGAAATTAACTATATAACTTAAAACACCGAATGAACTTACAACTTGTTTAGGCTCATTAGTAAGGATATGACTAATTTTACGAACGCTACTATAAAATAGGTCTATTTGAGAAGTGTGATTGAATTTATTAAACAAGCGCATAGCTCTTGGCAAATAACTGTTACAACGAAAATTACTGTGGCACCGTGGAACCTGTAGTAAATAATATTCAAATTAATTTCAAAACTATTATTTTGATGTTATCCTTATATCCTTTTTCGTTTAAAAAAAGATAGAAGTACGTTGAACTGGTATAATCTTTATTTGAGTGTTATACAATATAATGTCATTCTTTATTGCACAAGAAATTACAATATTCAGCTTAAAGATAAGTTATGTTTGGTATTACAATGGGCGGTCTTATCGCTTATAGTGATTTCTACCAGACAACCGTATTATATCTATAGTATAACAATACAGAATACTAATAATAAAAAATAAAGTCAAAACTATGCTCATAATGAAATAGGTAAGAGATCTCTGCATCGCAGTGCTCTGTGGGAACATCAGGCGTGTTAAGGGAGCGGCTTGTTTCGCGCCTAGAGCCGTCTGCTGATTGCTGACTGTTTTATGTTACCGAACGTATTACAAAATGTTTTTCGAACAGGGTTTTTGGTTCAATACATACATAAACTCACGCCTTTTTCCCAGAAGGGGTAGGCAGAGGTGCCAAGACCCACATTTCGCCATGTATGTTCCGTCCAACGATGTGATAGGTGGCGAGCCTATCGCCATATCGGGCACAAATTTCTGACTCTGGGCTGATAATGAATAGAAAAATCCAATATCACTTTGCCCAACCCGGGATTCGAACCCGAGAGCTCATCTTTGTAACCGTACCTTAGTACAACTACGCCACCGAGGCAGTGGTTCAATTGTTTGCTAATAATGTGTATTTGATACCTTGGTTTGTACTGGCAACCAGTGTTGGACCAACAAAGTAGGTTTCTTTATTGCTATGGCGAGACGAGCTTGCCATTTGCTTGATGCCAGCACCATGAATTAGAAATCAATGCTTAGCATCCCACTGCGCTCGCCACCCTGAGATATTAAATGTTAAGTCCCGATATGTGCTATTGTTACTCTGTCTCGAATTTTCATCAAACCAGAACAAAATAGTGCATTTATACTGCTGTCTGGCAGGAGAAATAGACATCGCGTTGTCGTGTGTGTGACAGGAGCTGTTGTAGAAATTGTCCCCAGTCGCCGTGGATACTAAAACCTCTACTTACGATGGTGGTTATCTTTTATCATTCCATTCCCACTCACTGGTTTTCGGAGGCTGTAATTATTATTAACTAATCAAAATACAATACAGCAATACAGCGCGGTGGACAATATGGCGTAACCACTCTCAAACGAACACTCGATTGTAGAGTAGGCTCGTGCCCTACAGTGGGACCTATATGGGCTGATACGGTATAGTTACAATGAAAATACGTCTGATGTAAATTTCCCGAGAGCAGATTATGATTTTCATATTTCAAAGTAGGTCAAAATAGAGAATTTCTATACCGAAGTTGAACACTAAAGGCTGCGATAATAGCGAAACTGGAGCGAGCTGCAACGTTATTCAGAACATCCGACATAGAAATGCTTTTGTTTTGATATTTGTGTGCGGCGAATAACGCGCTTTCCTGTACCGAGTTTCTCTGTACATCTCTTTATTCAAGCCCACTACGGGTATGATTCTGGATAGTAGCATATACAGGGTGGACAAGAAAACGGCGCACCTGCCAATATACATTATAGTATATGGTGAAGGCATCTTAATTAAGACGGATTTGCATGGCGCTAGCGAATATTAAGAAAGATGCCGAGAAAAAAAAAACTAACGTTACATATGCTAACCCTTAACACATTACGCTAAGCGGCTAAAGTGATTGAACCTTGCAACTGAACGGTAGACACTCAACAATAAATAAGCAGAGCTCATTATTTACTTATAAGTCGTGCGATTGTATACATAACGCTCAGGGTACATAAAAAAGATATTAAATTAATACTGTCAAGTGTCAACAGTCACATACATGGGTACTAACCCCACACTAAGATACAAATCTTGTGTCGCGGGTATTAGAAAAATGATTATGGTTCATGGAAATTGTCTCGGGGCAGAAACCGAACCCGCGGTCTCTCATTTCACAGGCAGTTCTTACCAACTGCGCCACGGAGGCCGTCGGTGATCCATATGGGCTGGTTAGTTGTCATTAATGACCACTAAAATAGTTAACTGACCTTGTAATGTAAACCGTAATGACCTTGATAGGCAAGGATGGAAGCGCAGGATCCGCCAAAACCCGCACGAAAACACTGTCACAGTTTGGTAGCACAAATCACTTTTTCTTTTACATTTCACATAACACAAGTTACATCAAAAGCTATCAAATTGGGTAATGTTCAAAGCATAATGAAATTAATAAAATTTACTCAAAATAACTGAAAACGAATTTACAATAATATGCACACGACTAATACATGCACACGCGATCGCAATCCGAATTCAACTAATAAAAAATAAATTATTATTTTGATTTTTGAAAGATAAAGGCCTGTTCACATTAGATACAAAGCTTTCCTATTTGAGTTCATAATAATTCATGTGAACAATTAGTATTAGTACTGTATCAGTTCATATACGTGCCACTGCAGGGCACGGGGTCTCCAGTGCAGTAAATTAGTGCTTAGTGTTTATTGATTTCACTAATTTTATCTCACAGAAGTCTCATATGCAAATTCTATGCTATAATGGTAGACGACATTTCTCTAGGTATAAGAATTTAGAAGAAATTTTATCACTTTAAAGTAACATTATTTTCAAAACACATTAAAGTAATGTTAAATACAATAATAAGCAAAAGTAAATAGGCAATTTGTAACTGACTGGATCGGTTGATGACATATTTAAATAATATTATAAGCTCTTGAGCAAGTAAGGACCATTCTATCAGTCCAATAAGATCTTTTTTTTAACGTAACTTTTATATCGGAGTAGGTACTTAATCAAATTAAGTTATATCAAGTGTGTAGTGTGAACACACCTCAAGATGTCGGTCTTCTTTTGCAAAATGCTAAAAGTTACCGACAAAGAAATTGCCGCCTTTCGGCTCGCGCTCACAAAGGGCGGCGGCAACCTCAAAGGAAGAATAATCGAGCCGCGTTGGATCCGACGAAGTACACTATGACCGGCGGCTTCCTTTGACTAATAGGGCCGAATTGGGCCATCATTTTAAAAATCTTATTTTTTATTAATCAGTGTCATCAGATTATTTTTTCAATGAATATTAATTATTTAGAAAATTTAAATGTTATGTAGGTATTACCAAAACTTTTCTAATTATAATTAAATTCGCAATCTTACATGATTTAAGCGATGACCAGTGTGATTTCTTGGTGTCTTTCATTTTGGATTTGTGACACTAAGGAAAATAATGACAAACAAAATAGTCCATCCATACACGATGCAACTGCACCTAAAGTTATTATGTTGTTAATTTATTGACGCTTAAATCTAAGTACGTCCCTGTTGAACTGATTTATTTATTTGAAATGAAACAAAAATATCCTGTTTTGAAATTAGAGAAGGATAAATTATACAGCTAAGAGTTCATGACCTTACCCATGTGTAAACAACGGTTAAAGCGAAGTCTAAGGAAGTTTTGATGCTGTTAAAAATGGTTTTCGTGGTATAATTCGTTAACCGTTCAATTAACGACGAAACGAAAAAATACGTATGTGTTTAAATCTTGTTCTTCATCCATTCCAACTGGTTTTATGCGAAAAAGTGGTGATTAAACTTAAAACTTTAAACGGTCATAACTTCAAAACGGATAGGTATTTTCCAAATATTATTTTTTTATTACGATATTAATATTATGCCCTTGTACCCATCTGAGCAAGTGCGCCATTTTTTTGCGCTCCCTGTATAGTGTAAATGACAAAAGTGTATACTGATTTTTTTGTGAATTGATTACAGAATAAGTCGTATATTCTTAGTCCGGCCAAAAGTACTGTTACAATTAAAAATAAACAAAATATTACTTTTGAATTTGGAATCTGTCAATTTTATACAATTACGCCATCATAATTGTAAAATATTTTGTGATTTTAAAATAGAGTGCGGTGACCAAGAGAACCGAATCGCTGTAATTGAATTTTGTAAAGTGGATAATATTATGTATTTTATTAATAGAATTTTAATTAAAAGATTTTAGATTGAACTTAGTCAATTTAAAAATTTTAACTTAGGTTTTTTGCCTGGTTCATAATGTCTTGTATAAAAACTTGTGTTTTATTCTTTCCAGGAACTTGAGGTACTTCGGTTTCGGGTGAGTAATCTTAATTGATTTATACATATGATTTGCTCTATCGAATACTTGGAACTTTAAACTTACTAACAACTTAAGCAGCAATAATGGTAAATTTCTCCCCATCCGCCTTCGGATTTCGGTAAATTTATCTGTACATACTACTGAGCTGGTATACCTTTATCGGAATTTATACCCCTATCGGCATAAGTAAACCGTAGGTATTAGAGTATCTATAATATAGAGGTAGCGCTGGTACTTCAAAAACATTGATAAAAATGGTGGTGTCGGGCCTCCTTTTTCTGGCCTCCTATTGGCTGATATTTTACAGGTTGTGCAACATGCATGAATAATTGTTTGGAATAGAAAAGTAAAAATTAATAGTTTAGGGCTATTCAACTCCACTCAAACTCCACTTAAAAGGATAATAGTTATATATAATTACCGTTATCATAGAAATTTTTAGAAATTAATTATGCTATTTATCAGCAATACGAACAAGAAAATGTCTACGTTTTTCTCTCTCTCTCTCTCTCGTCTCTATATTATAAATACTTTATGCCGTAGGTATATCTGACACGGCAAATCAAACACCATGAATTATTCGGAGTGACGTCACGGCACGCGATACTTCCCACGTCTAGTGACAACTTGACGTGTTTCTGTTGATAGCCCGCGAAAATGTAATCACGTGATATTAATAATTTAGTTGCGATGTTAGGTTGTTACGGGTTGTTATTCGCTTATGAATAGAGAAAAATATATAATATAATTTGTATAAAGTGTATAATATTAATTAATTAATTAGGTCAACCAATGCTGGTTACAATTTTTACTTAAATAATAAAATATAAATTATATTAAAATAAAAACAATACATTTTTAAGGCCGTCACAACATGCTACTTTGAATAACAATTAAATTTTAAATAGGGAAAAGTTTAACAGAAAAGTATATTCTCACTATGGCGATATATTCCTACAATTTTAATTGATCAGAAATGGTGCTCCTAATTTATTCCGCTGGGCATAAATTCTAGCCCCAGGCCATGGAAATAGGTTTTTAAACTGGAAATCCACGCTGAAAAACTCATTTGAATCGCTTGCATTTGATGGATTTCTCGAAGTGAGATCTTTCTATTTATATAGTGTCTAAAGTCCACCAACCCGCATCAGGCCAACGTGTTGGACTATATGGCCTAACCACTTTCAATCGTACTCTCGATTGTAGAGGAGGCCCGTGCCCTCCAGGGGACATATATGGGCAGATACAGATACAGATATGATCTACTGAGGATCGCAACCAGGACCTCACCATGTGTGTTGCCAATAAACCCATGCGGAATAATCTAGATATTAAAGATTTATTGAGAGCAAGACTTCATCAATATAAGTAGTAATATTTGCGCATAATCTTTTGTTTCAATACAGCATTGTTTAAATATTGGGTCACGACACGAAAAGTGGTAACGTAAATCCGAATCCAACCTCAATCATTTAAAGAATATCGGGATTGTGTCCAATTCATGCTGACTTGACAGTTTTAACGAGTCGCCTTTCTGTGGCTTGAAACAATAGGTTCATTGACTGGTTATAAGCGGCCTGGATTTTTGTTATTGGCCTATTATAATTATGATGTATTGGACGTTTTTTTTTCCATGCCAATGTCGACAGACAAATTAATGGACCGCCTAATGATAGGGGCAGCCAACTTGTGAAAGCATTTGCAATCCCAGATTACCTCCAATTAGAGGTAATCAGGGTTTGCAATACTAAGGTCACATTAAAGCCTTTCAAAATTGTGTAATACAAAATGTCTTTAAATTTCTAAAAGAAATGACAAATAATAGCGCTCAAGAATAACAAGTAGCAGGAAATGTACCTATTCCAGAGTTTCCCCCTGTGTGAAAAGACTTTATCCCGATAGGGTTATTATCCGGCAGGTATCTTATCAAAAATTACAAGCTAAACCATTGTTACAATTATAGCTGTATGATCATGGTGTGCTCCAGCAAAGAAAGTGTAGAATAAGTGCAAACAAAATAACTATTTGTATCGTTTTTTTTTCATGCAAGTAACAACTAGGGGGTATTTTATTCAGTTCTACACCAAAATTGAAATTCCACTAACTGGCTTCCCTAGAAGTGTATTTTTGTAAATCCTTTCTTGCCTCATATAAGGTGAGTGTACTGATTTACTTTCAGAGTTATAAACCTCATGTGAGATTTTGTGTCAAGAAAATGTTGTTTCGCTTTTATATCTAGATTTACGAGATATATAACTAACCATTACGAAACATGAAGATTCCCGACACAGTTCTCTTCTCAAATATAAAGTTTCGGGCCATGTTTATAACATCATTTGAGCTGTGTTATATCCTTTTATGTGCGTACATAAGCTTGCTTTGGTATACAAAATATATTTTATGAAGTTTTTCGCGTTTTTCCCGCAATAAGGCGTAGTGTTGCGAAGACAGGAGCAATATTAGATTGTCAGTCTTCGAACACTCGAGAGGTTTGAGACATAAATATTTATTAGGTATGGCGGCTTATTTAGTAGGAAAAAGACTTACGCGTCGGAGACCCGGTGTTTGTTCCATGGATTTTAGGTCGAACATATGTATCTGACTTTCCATTACATGTTGTTGCAGTATTTACTTATAGTTTTAGCTACAGTCTAATAATAATATATTGCAGTTTTTGTTTATTTACACTTAAGAGTATTTCTTTTATTGCTAATATAAGCCGGTGAAGAGTATTGAGCCGCTGTTGTTGGGGCTTTCCGTTCATTGGAGGCATTGCCGGGAAAAGTGATATTGGAATTTTCTTTTCTTTATCATCATTATATCATTTTTTCATTATTCATCGTTGGACAAAATGTGGGTGTCCTAATTGCATATCTGAGTTCTGGGAAAAAGGCGTGATTTTATATATGTATGAGGTTCACGCATGTTTTGAAATTATGATCAGGCGAAGTACATGCACGTATCGCAATTTATCGCAATAAAATAGCATGTATACTTACCGAACGCCCAAGGTCCCGGAGTCTCATAAATCACAAAACAAATAGAAAAAAACAATATGAGTTGTCATTTAGCGCCAATATAAAAAAGTTTATTAACAGAAAAACGATTCAAACGCTTTCAGACGCGTCGTTGCAATAGAAAATTAAAGTAAAAATATAATAAGTTTATGCCCATCCACCGCATTCTTCCATGCAACTATCTTCAGTGGGGAAATTGTTTGTAACAGGCGGGTCACGCACGGCGGGGCAGTGGTCCGACCACCGGATCTCGAAGCAGTTCTTCATGTGCCAGTTGTATACGTATCTATATGTGGAGTTAGAAGAATATTAATGTTGTCATTGGTAGGGTGTAAATTGTGTATGCTGTCGATTACTATGGAGTACTTGTTGATAATATTGATTTGTAGATGCAGTACTGAGATAGATTTCAGTTCACAGTTTTGTTATGTTGTTTTAATGTACTATGAACACGCTTTGTTATGGTAAAAAAATCCCCAACAGTTTTAAATATCTTCAATAAAGTCTTCGTAACTTCCTATAGGGTTATGACTATGTTCATATGCCACAGATAATGGTGTAGGTATTAATAAGTATTATATACTTATATTTTACTATAATACGTCTTGAAACATTACTTACCTGACTTTATGAGGCCAGCGGAACTTTACAGTGTGTTCGATGAGACAATGTTTCTCTGCCGGAGTCGTCTTGCATAATTCCGAGTCGACTGGGGGCAATAAAATACAAGAAATTGTTTTTATGCATGTCGTAGAGATCCAATCGCTTAAATAGCAGTATATTGTAGTTATCATGTTAGTTAGTTGTAGTGATGCTTTTACAGGCATTACTACTAAAACATTTACTGAAATAGCGATTTATAAAAATTTCTATGGTATGTAAGTCCGCCAACCCGCACTAGGCCAGCGTGGTGGACTATATGGCCTAACCACTCTCAATCGTACTGTCGATTGTAAAGTAGGCCCGTGCCCTGCAGTGGGACGTATATGGGCTGATAAGATAAGAATGTTTTTTTAAGATTCTTATTTATCTAAATAAATCAAGTAGAATATTTAACGACTGTAATATTTGAAGTGCGTGGTGGCCTGTTGGTAAACGGACTAGACGCGACTGCCAACATGTTCACGGTGGTCGCGGGTTCGAATCCCAGGGCACACCTCAGACTTTTCGGAGTCATGTGTGTATTGATAGTCAATCACCACGCACTAAAACGGTGAAGGAAAACATCGTGAGGAAACCTGCATACCATAGCGATTTATTAAAATTTCTATGGTATGTAAGTCCGCCAACCCGCACTAGGCCAGCGTGGTGGGCTATATGGCCTAACCACTCTCAATCATACTGTCGATTGTAGAGGAGGCCCGTGCCCTGCAGTGGGACGTATATGGGCTGATACAGAATATTTAAAAAATGAAAGTAGTCCGAATTCCTTTATCGATGTGTGGTTCTTTTTATATAACTCTGAAAAACTCTGAAATACGTGGTGGTTTGTGAATCATGCGGCTGCCGAGACGATAATCGCGAATTAGAATTCCAGGGCACACCTCTGAATTTTAGGAAGCATGACACATATCAATATTCGATTGCCACGCACACTAACAGTCTAGTCAACAACAGATACCAAAACAATTATTTTTATAGCGTGTGATGTTCGCCAAACCTTCTCAATAAAACTTAACATTTTAAAATAGTCAGCCATTGTGGCGCAGTCGTTTAGAAGCTGCCTTTGAAACGTGACGTCGCGTGTTCCATCCCCGTACCGAGAGAAATCTATGTGCGGCCCACAATTATTTCTTTTGGGTCTGGGTATTTGTGACACTGAAAAATCTCTCGCAGTTGCTCATACCCACGACATAAGACTCGATTTTAGTGCGGGCTCAAAATCGTGTATATGACGGTTGAGTGTTATTTATATTTATTATTATTTATTAAAAAGCAGCCCAGAGTATCAGTGGGTGTGTATGGGGTGACACAGTAACAAAATCAATAAATATGTAGATCATTAAATAAATACACTTACTGGCTTCCAAATGGCTGACGACACCCAGAAAGAGCAAGATAAGAGGAACCTTTGACATGTTTGTTTAGCAATGCGTTATCGTGTGTGTACTACCATTGTTTAACTTGAGAAGTTCGTTTATATAATGTATTCTCATCAATTCAATAAACAAAAATGAATTTGATTACAGTGCTGCAATTTAGAGGCGGTGCCTCTTACTTAAATAATGTGACTGATTCAATAATTCTGCTTCGTAAATCAACCGCTTTTTCCATTCGTTCCTTCCCCAAAGATTCTCTTTGATAAAGATATTTTAGCTATCTTTTTTACATTCATCGTCATCAGCCCATAACGCATCCAGTGCCTGCCATTTCAATTTTGTCTTCAGATTTCACGTCCAGCATCTTGCAGAGACCTTTAAAATCTTTTATTCAAGAATTGAAATATTACATAGATATGCTTTATATATCTAATACATAAAGTTATATCGGTTGAAGGGCAGCGGGTATTTTATTACATAAGTATGTTTTTATGTTTATTACATTGATTTAAAATTAAGGATAGGCAATGAATTTCAGCCAACCCGCACTAGACCAGCGTGGTAGACTATATGGCCTACCCACTCTCAATCGTACTCTCGATTGTAGAGTAGGCCCGTGCCCTGCAGTGGGACGTATATGGGCTGATCCAGAATGAATTTCAAAAAGATGACCGTGAAAATGACGCACAAATAAATATTAAAATAACTTGATTTAATAGATTTTGTCTAAATGGATAAAATACAACTTAATTTTTATAAAAAATTCTGTCATTTATGTATAAGCATGCGTTTTCAAAATTGCTGCTCGCAACGACTAATTTCAGAAACGCTGTAATAGAAATGCACTCTTATGTTGAAACATTTAACACGCTTTCCTCGCTGTCCACATATTTATGTTAATGGTTTATTATTATTTATGATATTTAATCAATACAGTAAAGTGACTACAATATGCCTGATAGTAGCTCTAGAGCTATTCACATGGAACACAAACTTACAAACCCATATGTCTCTGGATGATTGGCAATGCCAAGTTTTTTTTTATAATCCATGGTGTCTTTTAGTCTTAGCACTATCCATGAGTCGTCATATCGCTTACCATCTGGCGAATGGCAAATCATTGTGGCAAATTCATATAGATGTTACATGCAATAAAAAAAATGGTTGCCTGTAAAGTCGGTTTTACGGGCGAAGATTTTACGTGACAACGTCTTTTTCTCGGTAGAATATTTATTGATATGAATATAATTAAATTGCACAATAGGAACAAGGAATTGAATGAAAATAAGAATTGCACAAATTTTAACTATAGAAATATATTTTGTTTACTAAAACACTATCAACATTTATCAATAGTATGACATAACCTATAAACTCAGTTTCTCAACTTTTGTGTCAATCTAACAATTAATCAATCAATCATAGTTTACGATAATGAAATATCAGTGTACAATTATTTACCTTTATTGTTGTATTTGTTGTAAATGATAAATGACGAATCTAAGCACTCCATATTTTCACTACAGACACAGCTGACGATACTTTAACCACACGTGTGAACTTGTATTGTGACGCTTTCTTGTTTTTCCAACGCCAAGAACGTTCGAGAAAGACAAAGACAGAGACACAAGCATGCGCCGATTCAATGCGCCTAATTCTCTAGTGCTGCGCGCGCGGCAGACCGATCATAGTTGAGTGGGAGAGAGACGCAAGGCATTCGGCGGGCCTCTCTCTCGTTCGGTGACTCATCGTAACGTTACCGGGCGTTACACTTTTTCATAAGTGACTCCCAGCCGCAACCTAATTTAAGACGTTGTCACGTCGAAAAAAACTATACTTTTCACGAACGGATAAAATAGTATTAAATACAAATATTTTTACTTAGTAGATTGTCAACAAAGTTAATATCTTACTACTATGTAATCTTTCATTCAACAAATGTTATCGTCATAACTGGTCATAACCAAGAAGTTAACTTTAACGTCATTGTGACGAAATACCAACGCCATCTTGTGATTGCTGTAAACATCTTATGGTTTGCGTAGTTCCTAAAAGATGCGGCTAATTTACCAGAGTATTTTTTTCATATTATTATAGCATTTTGAATAGTTTGTCCTTATTTACGCTAATTGTTATACTTGGTATGGCTGATAATGACACCATTATTGCTTCTTGTATAAGTTATAACAAATTTTTTTCTGGCCCGGCATAGTGGCGGCATTGCACCTGATGGTAAGTGCTAATGCCGCCCAGGCAGAGTATCCATTGGCATCGGACGGCGGTCCCATGCCAATGGAAACAGTTATGCCGGCCTGCTAAGGTGCCTCTTCACGCTACGGCGTACATATACTGGGAAAAACACTGCAAGGCGATACACAGGTTCATTCATCTCTTTCCAATTCAGAGGCGCCCAAGATATAATTTATGCCACATTATGTAATTTTTTAAGACTTTTTATTTCAATGAATACTGCACCTCAAGTTGTTGAATTAAACAAACAATTAATTAATTATCATTTGGTGAATCAAAATTTCGAGTTGTCAAGATTTTGTATGGAAAATAGGTAATGCAATCAATAAATTATTAATTAGTTATAATTTAGTGCAGAAACGAAATTAAAAGCTATCAAGATGATGTATGGGAAATAGGAAATTCTTATCGATCGGATGATTTTACGTATGCAACCTACGTCACTGTGTGATCATTATTATATTACTAATTCATTTCTGTAGGATAAACATGACGGAACTCGCGGGTAAAAGTTGATAGAACGTTATTATATTTCTACTCCAATGAACCGTGAAATGATATTTGTACTAGAACGATTTCATTCGAAATATGGAATATATAGTTTTATGCTCTTTATAGTCAGTGAATTCCGTCCAGTTAGAGCATGTTCGCAAAACAATCTTGTTCGTTATCTATAGATCGACATAGGGTAAAAGAAAACGCCCACATTGAACATACAACATTTTGTTTGAGTTGATGGAAATTAGAATCTATTACAATTAAGAGCTGTAAATGGGCGAAGTCGCCTTATTATGGGCGCAGAGGAAGCATCCAATAGGCGACAGAAAGATCAGTTAATAAGACAGTATAAAAATAATATTTGGGGACAAATGTAGTGTACATTCTGCGTATAAATTTAATTCTTCTAAACTAAATTCCTGGGACCTTCCACCGTAGTGTGAAGAAGCATCTTAGAAGCCTTGTATAATTGTATCTAATGGCATGGGACTGTTGTTTGATGCCATTCGATTCTCAACCTGAACGGAGTTTGCGCTTGCCATCATAAAAAGGTAATTTTTTTACGGTAGCTAAGCAGAATGAAAATCATATTAAGATTATAGCAGTACACTTCTTATATTTTTTATATTAAATTTCACCAAGCTCCAAAGCTTATTGTGATTTGAGTCCAGTTTAATACTAATTTAGTGTTTGTGGGTAAAAAAAGAAATGAAAAGTATTCACAAAAGCTTGTCATTATTGTGTTTCTGGGAAAATACGGTCAAGCTACAAGGCCGATTTGAACAGTCTCAAGATAATTCTATAATACATGTATTATATGCGTTATTCATATATTATGTTATTAGTTTAGCGTGGGGTAAAACATTCGATGAAAATTGTAAAGTTTTCAGCAGGTCGTAACAAAATAACGTTGGTTCTTCGGTCAAGTATTCAGTGTCAGTATCAGCCCATATACGTCCCACTGCAGGGCACGGGCCTACTCTACAATCGCCAATACGATTAAGAGTGGTTAGGCCATATAGTGCACGCTGGCCTAGTGCGGGTTGGCGGACTCACATACCATAGATTTTTTTATAAATCCCTATGGTATGCAGGTTTCCTCACGATGTTTTCATTCACCGTTTTAGTGCGTGGCGATTGATTATCAATACACACATGATTAGTCAAGTATTAAAATATGTATATATATTTAATTTAACATACCCTATCAGATCGTAGGACGAAACAATCAGTGCAAAACGTGCTTGTCGTGATTGCTATCAATGGAACCTATGCATACGCCTTTTGAAGAAAAGGCGTGAATTTATGTATGTATTTAATTTAACCTCTATGTTTCTCATCACCCCGGAGAATATAGAATAAATTTTGAAAAAAAAAACATCAGAGAAAAAAATACTGGCGATTACTAAACGCCACCCTCGAATTACGTAAATATATTAAATTCAGATTTCTATTTTAGCATTCTCGTTGGTTAAATCTGTTCAAGACAATGTCCCTGAGCGAATAGCTTAATCAGAACTAATTCCACGGCCGATTTAAACTTTGTGCGCTCGGCTTAATAGTATTCAGATTGTTGGCATTAGGGCAAGGGTACAAGATATTGTGCGGAAATACCTGCTAGGTATACCATGTATTATAGGGTTTACAAAATTATATTTACTGCGCTAATATATTTTACAAAAAATATTTATGTGATGTAAAATTATTTATACTCCCTACCACGATGGGTCACATGTATGTTAAGTGGATAGTTTTAGAAAGAAAGAAGAAACAGGTTAAGATTTACAATCAGTATGGACTGTTATGCAGATTAAACTCAGTTACTATGTAACTAAACTTTATTAAATGGAAAGTAGTTTCCTATTTTCTACTGACAAAAATGTTTGAACCTAAAATCTGAGTATAATAAAAACGAAGAGCCTTTGATATTCTCTGTTAGATTTGTATAATATATCAGAACTATGCAAGTGTTATGACGTTTAATGCATATAAATTCACGCCTTTTTCTCAGAAAGGATAAGCAGGGGTGCAACTAGGACACCAAGTTTTTACCTCGTGCGTTCTTTCCCAGGGGGATAAGGGGGCGAGCGGCATTATGCACAAATTCCTGATTCCGGTCTTATATTGAATACCCGACCCGGGATTCAAATCCGAGACCTCAGCTTTGCAATCATACCGTAGTAGGAATGCGCCATCGAGGTAGTGACATTTATTATTATTGTAGAAATTAATTTTGTTTCACGCAGATCACTATAAACCACTACAACTACGGTGTCGCGGCTCTGAATAGTAATTAAGTTTCTAATTGAAAACTTATGTTTTCGTTCGCTCGAAGTTTAAATTGAAAGACAGTAACGCGCAATTGAAGTTGGATGGGAATACATTTGTTATTTTGTCCTCAATGTTTCTAACGTACGGTTTAGTTGATTTGTTTAGACTGGTGCTGTAAATTGAATGCGCTGTATCTAAGGCTGATGTTAAAGTTACGCAGACCGCGTGCTGATCGTCAGCGCTGACAGTTGAAATGTATGAGCTTCTAAGGAGCGTTTTAGAACAACGCGTAGTTGTCAGCGCTGACCCCCGACCGTAAGCTACGCGCTGAGCTGTCAGCGCTGACGGTCAGCGCGCAGTCAGCGTGACTCTAAAACCAGCCTAATGGTACCAACACCACGCATTTAACTCACAAGGTGTAGGCAGAGGTGTGCAGGGTGCAGGAGGCGAGTCTAATCTTGCTCTAGGAATTTGCACTAAACTAATTAATAGCAAATAATTTTTATCCAACAATACAGAATATAGATATTTAGGAGGGTGCAAAAAAATATTAAAGTTTAAATGCAATTTTATTTGACATGTCTTTCCTGAAAAAATATTACAAAAATAAAATTAAAAAAGCTCCGCCGTGACAATGCGTACACTGCCGTGACCAGGATTCGAACCTGGGTTACTACGGCCACAACGTAGGGTCCTAACCACTAGACGATCACGGCTACCGAAGCTCTTGGTAACCATGGTCAAAAAGTCGATCGCATTACATTACCCTAACAAATAAGAAAGTAGTCCAAAATAATGATCAACGTAACAATTACGAAAGTTGTTCCCTATCAAAAGTATACTCTTAATTTAGTCGCATTACTTTATTATAAACAAGGTAAAAATGAAAGTGTACATATTGAAGATAGCGCTTGCGTAATGGCGCCAATGCCATTTGAAATTGGTCGCATTGTAGGGTTTTTTTGGTTACAGTAACACTTTCCGTCGAAGATTGGTTTTATAAAAAGTATCTGTTTTTATTTTAGTCGCTTGATAGCCGCGTCTAGAGTACTGCCGCATTTGGTCGGCAATACAGTAGATATTTGACTACTGACTTATGCAGAGACTAATGTAGACTAAGTTTTTTGCGCGAGAGGTTGTGTGTGTGCTGTGGATTTTTTTAGAATAAGTATAAATAATTCGCATAAACTCACGCCGTTTTCCTAGAAGGGGTAGGTAGAAGTTCCTTGGAAGCAACGAGGAAACCCACGTTTCGTCTCTAGTGTTCCGTTCAAAGATCTCAAATCTCGAAACACAAATCTCTCGCACACCACAAGCATAGTCTATAGACTAATATGAATTATCTATCCCCCTTGGTTTTTATTGAATATTAAAAGCGCCACGATTTTTGCAGATTTTTCATTTGGGATGTTTTGTTCCGTTTAAATGGTGGAGTCTTACCCCCTTATTCATAAGGACTTAAGACAGTTTTCAAATTCCATAAATATGAACTCAAAAACTTCAAAAAATTACTAATCATGTATTAACATAAAATGGCCTCAAAATTAAATTAAAAATGGCCGAGGCCCTTGTTTTAGCAAATTTTAAGCAGAATAAGGCGGAAATCTGTCTGGTGGGCCGTGGTCGTTTGATATTACTGTGAAGTTGGGTGATAGTTTCGATACGATAAATGAATTGCTCTGATTTAAACAAACTTGTAACTTTTGTAGTAATCACCGTATTGTAAACTGGTTCTTAGAGAGCAACACTAGAGGTTCTTGCCCGTTCTGCTCTAGTGAATATCAATTTTTGAACCTGATGGTAGGAAAATATGATAGGTAAAAATGATCGAAACGAAATAATGTTGAAAATATTAATGGATTTGATGTATCATTTTCTTTTTTCATTTTCACTAAATATAAAGTATCAAACGCCAATCAATTTGCACGAAATTATTTTCAAACGTTTCTTTTACTGTTTTTTACCTACATGTTTTTTTGTGAATTCGTCAATATCCTAATAAGTCCAAGACGCATTACTTACATTAAAAAGAGAGTTACTACAATGATGCAGGTTTGATTAACCAATCCATTTTATGGAAGCTGTATCAATATTACCAGCTATAAAATACATTGTAACATTACGAAGGTTTGATGAGGCAAATCTTGTACTTTTTTTATAGTTTTTTAAGAATCTTATTTACCTCTTTGGTTCATCGGTAGCGTGTTTGGATTGGAAAGAAATTAATAGTCTAGCCGACAAGTTGAAAATGGTACAAAATAGAGATACTGCTCTTAAAATTATGTGCGATAGCTCATTGGATCCGGAATGACGTCTAGAAAAATGTGCCAAAAGCGTGTATTAACACATAAAAAATTGCAAAAGTTATAAACAATTAAAGATGAAAAAAAAGGCATTTCGTTTTTTGCCAATATTTAATAAACTATTAATATTTAAGAAATTTCAAAAAAAAAAAAGATTCTGAAAGAGGAGGAAATTTTCAATAAAAAACTCCTAACTCTCGGAACTCTATCTCCATTATTTATAATTTTAATTTTACGCTGAAAATAGGTCTGCGCGTGACATTTTTTGGATGCGCGCATGGCGTCAAAAGCGAGTACCGGACATTTTGTACCGTTTTCAACTTGTCGACTAGACTATAAGGCTATTTTTGTCTATCTATCTATTTAATTTTATTAGTATTATTGTTATCTGGGAGAGATTGCTCTAAGCAAAAATACATGCCTTGTCAGTTGTAGCACTTAAATATTATATTAATTAACGAACATAATATAAAGACAAAATATATGATTGTTTATTGTTTGCATTGAATAGGTTCTGGACAAGTTCGGACCCTGTCTTTCTGGACACAGAATCCACTTTCAGGAAATTTATGTAAGATTAAGCAAATGCCCGACCGAAGTATTGAAATCAGGACCTCACATTCAACAGCCTTTTTAAATATAGGTTTCTTATTCTTCTAATTCGAGGTAACATGAAAGAAACCTTAAAATTAAAGAGTCTTTGCAAATACTCAGTATTACACGCCAAGTCGACTTTTTAATTTATTTTTAACCATTTCACACGTAGTCGGTCAAAGGAGGTAATAACTTGCTCCGTAAGCTAGCTTCGAGCTCGCTCCTCACGCGTTGCAGATTACGCCCTCTGTTGGAGGCTTTGAGAGATTACCGCGGATGATATCCTGATTGGATATTGCTAAAAGTAAACTTGTTGGACAGTTAATTGGACGGCTTTGCGTAAATTGAATTTTTGTTTGTGACCATTGGTATTCAAGATATCTACCAATTTTAAAGATGTTATTTTAATTTTATAACTTGTTTTTATTCCTATGAATGGCAAGTATGCCATTCGTCAGATGGCATGCGATACGACCGCTTTTCGGGATGTTTACGCGTCCCCCGAAGAGGCCGAAGAGGCCGACTGTGATGCACGTTTCTCAATGTTTACTATTAATAAGTTAGATGAGCGTTGGAAAAGTATAAATACACAAATTATCTCCAAAATCAACAGTCTTTCGTTACCATGGAGACGGAGAATAAACTTCGAGGGATGTCAAAATCCTTCTCGAAATTTATTCCCGCTTCGTCCGGAAACGTCACAGGCTCATGGATAGTAGAAAAACCAAGCATTGCCATGAATTACTAAGCAATGATTGGCATTCTGCCGCTGCGCTTGCTATTCTGAGACGTAAGATGTTACGTCTCATTATGTCCATTACCTAGTTCCTTTGGTTACAATATTACAGTGAATTTACACTGCCGGTTGGGCGGAAGAAATAGACATGGCAGTGGTACCTTCCCAGGCGGCCTCTCACTCATCAGAGACCTACCACCAGTAAAACCTTTCTTGTAGATTTTTAGAACTTCTAATAGGCATGTGCATCAGCATTTTATTTAATAAGTGTTTGGATACATTTATAATGCAAATGAGATTGGTGTACGTTTCTTAAAAAAAATTGAGATGAAGGATTATTAATTTATTGATATGTAGCTACTCATCAATTAATAAAAATCTGTTACCCACCTGCGAGCTGCGCCTCGCATAGTGACAATCAATCGTCGTCAGTAATAAAATAACTGTGATCTTGACCGGCTGTTTTACTCGTGCTAATCACCGACAGTACATTTATTTTATGAATTTAGATAAAATTTTTGTGCAGTCAATATATTTAAAGTCTAGTTGCGGGACCAAATATAAGCTTCTTATAGGCTATAGCTACTAAATATATAAGTAACTTTGTGGTTATATGAATTCGAGTATTTGGGCAAATCGGCAAATATTTATCGAATTTGATAGCGTGTGCGGATGCAAATTCGATAGCGGAAGTGGAAACTGGTCCTAAATCGGAAGTGATGAGAATTATTTTACAGAATTTAATCGGATTTATACCTAGTTATTCTTAAGCCATAGATGCTGTTGCCATCCAATTAAACCTGGAAAAAGTTGTAACAACTACAGTTTATTGAATTAATTGCGTAGTTTAGTTACATAGAGAGTAGAGTCGAACTGCGACGATTATAAAGATGAGGTCTCGGGTTCAAATCCTAAGTCGGATGAAATGATATTGGATTTTTTCCATCCATTGTTAACCCTATCACATCGTGGAACGGAACATACAAGGCGAAAGGTGGGTATCCTCACCTCTGCCTACCCCTTCTGAGAAACAGGCATGAATGTATGTATGTATTTATGTATATTAAATGTAAACAGAATAATTATTAATTAAAATATCTACACAAGCTTCCTTTATTTCCAAATAAACTTATTTTACAACCCGTCAGTTTAATAAGCGCTGGGTTAGTCCATAAGCTATAACAATGGCCCTTTGTGCTAATTACGATGCGATGTCTAAACCCTATTGTTGAGGCCACTTGAAATCAACAGTCGCTTGATTGAATCTCATTCAATTAACTATCAGAGATGTACTGTTAATCTATCTTTCAATTTAGAAAGGTAATATTAATTTAGACATTGATGGATGACTTGAAGGAATTACTGGAATTACACAAGTCCGCATAAAATTAGGACGGTTTATTTGTTTCGAGTAAACATTTGAATACATTTAAGATATTCCGTATCTGTATGTATCTATATTAACCCTTATAGGACCGACTGCAGGGCACCGGCTTCCAATACAATCGAGAGTACGTTTATGAGGGGATAGGCCATATAGGCCAACACGTGCCCTGCAGTGAGACGTGTATGGGCTTAAACAGACAATTAGTTTAAAAAATATAGGATGAATTTAAATTATTTTATTATTTTACACCACTCTGCGATCACCGTTGCGAAACATATGAAAAATTGAAGAGTGCACAAGAGAAAGTTTTTGAAGTATTCGCGCCGGCAGACCCTCTTCAAAGTAGTGTCGGGTCATGATTATATCTTCGTATTTTTTTTTCATTTATCATTAAAAATGTAAAACAGCGTTTTTTTCCTCACTTCGACAAACAAGGTTTTCTGAGAGGCCGTGTTGACAGGGCTTTCATCTGTGAGTAAAATATTTCCTATCGATTATAATTAGTATATTAGTCAATATGTCCAGTAGTTACTCTGGCTATTATTTCCTTAAATCCGAAACACAACAGTGCATTAGCACTGCTGTTTAGCCGGTGAAGTAGACATTGCGGTTGTACCTACTCAGGCGGCCTCTCACATATGAGAGAGCTACCACCAGTTATTACACCACAGTTTCTCTGTTTTTGAATGTTCTATGAACTTGGCACTTGGCTGATAATTACATTGCGCGCGACCTTCCGGCCTTTAACAGGCCGCTGCAAACTAATGCGGCCAGCTAAAGCAACTGACGGCCTCATTAGTGAACTTTAATGGCAGAGTGGCCGTACTTATTGGTATTTAGATGATTGGTAATCCTAAAAATAGGGGATATTTTATATTTGAGTACTGATTGCAGTCTAACCAATTTTGTTTGCAATTTATATTTTACTACGTTTTCATTTGAAATTCTAATTAGTCTAACTGATCATTATTCACATGAAATACACAATACCAGGTTATTTTGCCTCCATTTCGGTAATGGTTAATAAAAACTTACAATATTTAAATACATATATTGTTGAAACTGATTCATTAAACGTTTCTGAAATTTACGCGAATTTTACACGTTGTTGGTTTTATTGCGAATTGAGTGACTCAGTCCGCCCCGTGACCACGAAAGCAGTAAAGTAATCGAAAAGTAAAAATATGAAAAAAATATACCATTGTTCGTTAGATATGTTTGAAATGAATAATGTATCTTCTTTTGGTAACTCTAAAATAAATAAAATAAAATAAAATAAATAAATACCAAATCTTCCGTAAAATCCGTAAATACTAGTTTAGTTTCAATCCATTTTCTATACAGGGTATCTCAAGACTGCTAACGAAAACGAAGCCGGGTGGTGGTAGTCTTAGTGACTACAAACCCAATACAACTCAAAATTTCGCAGATTATAATTTTTTAAATATTGTCATTTTTGGGTGGTAAATCCCTAGTTTTTGCTAAAATAATAATTTAATCTCTTTTATACCTTAGATTATTTATAAATAAAAGGATATACACTATTATTTTAGGAAAAAATGTATTTACCACCCAAAAATTGTCGCGTTTGTTTGCGAAATTTTTAGTTACATTGTGTTTGTAGACTTAATTTCTTATCGGAACCCATGATTTCTAAGACATTAAAGATTTCAAACTCAGTTTTAATAAAACAGATGCACAACCTTTGGTTTGTACTAAGGTACATTTGACATAGCTCCAGATGAAAAATATAAATATATAATACCTATACCACGGCGATATGACGCTACAGAACCCTTCGAACGTGTAAACTAGATCGTAATCTCGGAAATATGGAAGGAAAACGTAATATCCGGTGAATATCTCGATTGATTTATTGGATATTAGACTTTACCCACGGATTCGATAGGTATAATATAGGTTCTGTTTTGGATAATTGGATTGTGGAAGAATCAAACAACAACTTGTTAATTTAATTTAAGACGCTGGGATTTTTTTCTAAATGAAATAATGACCTTATCTGTACCTTTGTTAAGGTGTAAGAAAAATTACACAATGAATAATTGCTGTTATGTTCAGGTGTTCATCAATATTGATAGTTTAAATGAAACACAGTTGTTGATTTTCTGTGTGTGAGACCCGTTCGCTCCGTCTGACCTCTGTCAGTACAATTGTGGTGACTGGTGAGCTTAGCTTGCGCACTTTTATATAATTAATGTCTCCTCTACACGATGGGCCATCGCGATGGTCCACTATGATGGCCCATCCTATAGAGGGCGTAGTGGCGTCTAATAGCTTATGGTGCGTGCGATGGTCTTGGAATGGGTCGGTGTCGCTTTTCCCGGTGCACATCAAAGAGAGTGGGAGATCACTACTGCATGTCGCCATCTTGTAGTTGCGTTTCCATTATTCACATGCGTATTAATGACCAACTCGCTGGTCCAGCGCTGGCCATCGTGTAGACGGGCTATAACATATTTGGTCTCCATCCATCCATCCATCAGCCAAAGGAAGTCCACTGCTGAATATAGGCCTCCCCCAATCATTTCCACAAAGACCTGTTGGAGGCAGCCTGCATCCAGTGACGTCCCGCGAACTTTACCAGGTCGTCTGACCACCTTGTGGGTGTATCATTATTATATATTATTTGTTATTTGGTCTACGTACAGTTTATTAGTTTGCACAACATAGTTGCTTAGTTACGACTAGGAACTGTTACAAACAAACTCAAATTTGCATTTTTATTATGTAAGAATTTCTTATTCTATATTTCCATAGAGAAACATCTGACGCGAGGGAATCGGCAGTTAAATTCTTGTCCGTAGTTGTTCTGTTGGTTCGCCATTAGAACAGAAAGTTCTCGAAGGTTCGCCGAAAGTATTTTTAATATAAATACCCACTTGGGCCGCCTTTTTCAAGTTGATTTCAACTTTGCATTTTTAGCGAGTTTTTAATTGGTTCGCTGGAAATAAATGTTATGTATAATACAATATGTTTTTCTCGCTTCTGATATTAATAATATTATTTCAGTGATTAATATATTCCCCATTTGCTATTAGTGTCCTTATGGATATTTATTACCAAAATGTAAATAGAATAAGATCTAAAACTCATGATGTGTACCTTAATATTTTAAATAGTAACTATGATATAATATGTCTTACGGAAACCAATTTTAATGAAAGTGTGTATAACGATGAAATTTTTGACGCAAGATTTAATGTGTTTAGAAGGGACCGATATACAACTTGTATAAGTAAAAATGAAGGTGGAGGCGTAGTTCTCGCAATAAAAAAAAGTTATAATGTGGTTCGCCAGGTTTCTTGGGAAAGTGGTCTTGAGGATATATGGATAAGGATCATGCCCGATTCAGATAATGATATGACCATTAATTTTTGCCTTTGCTACCTACCCCCTGACTTACCGCGTCAAAATCTGGACGACTTTTACACAAACTGTCAGAATATAATATTAAACTCTGATTCTCACAGCCAATTTTTATTTGTTGGTGATTTTAACACCCCAGATATTACATGGAAGAAGGCTTTACATTCTTCTCACGCAATACCTTCCTCAGCTAGCGACCCGAAGTCTAATCTACTACTAGATTTTTCCAATTTATGTAATTTATATCAGTTTAATACCATACCCAACATCAACAACCGGTGTCTTGATTTAGTATTCTCCACACTTGACGGCATTGATGTCCACGAAGTTTCCCCTATTAGTCGTTTAGACAACCATCACCCGGCTTTAAGCTTTACCATAACATTTGCTAAACAGTTGAAAAATTTTGTACCCAAACGGTGTAAGCGACCTAACTTTTATAAATGCAACTATGTTAAGATAAATGAAGAATTACGTCAGACCGACTGGTCCCGATTGCTTTCTTCCTCTGACATTGATGTTAACGTTTCTGCTTTGTATAACCATCTCAACAAATTAATTCGTAACAATACCTGTATGACAACCCATGGCTCAGATGGTTCTCCTATCTGGTACACTCCAGCACTAAAACGATGTATAGCAGAGAAACTTAAATACCACAAAATGTACAAAAAATATAAAAATCCCCGTGATTATGATACATTTGCACTCTTACGCACCCGCAGTAAGAAATTAATAAGTCAATGTTATAGCCTTTATTTATCTGTCGTTGAAAAATCTCTGTCCTCTAATATTAAATGTTTTTGGAGTTATATTAATAATAAAAAATCTTTAAATAATAATGTTCCTTTAAATATGAAATATGGTGAACTTAACGCATCAGACCATGTAGGAATTTGTGAGCTTTTTTCGAGTTATTTTAGTTCAGTATTTGAAAGCGATCGCAACATCAGTTATGATCCTCTTCCTATTTGCAATAATAATCAATATAATAACAGCGCACTGCACACCATCACGGTTACTCCTCAAATAATACTCCAAAAAATAAAAAAACTCGACTCGTCTAAAGGGCCCGGGCCAGATGGTTTACCCTCGTTTTTTGTTAAACAGTGTGCCGATGAACTTACTAATCCATTAAATATCATTTTTAATCAGTCTTTGCGACTCGGGGTTTTTCCTTCTTACTGGAAGAAAGCACATGTGGTGCCAATTCTTAAAAGTGGCAATGCGTCTTTTTGTGAAAATTATAGGCCCATAAGCATTCTATCGTGTTTCGCTAAGTTATTCGAATCCGTTATTTACGATGCCATATACTATCATGTAAAGCCACAACTATCCTCTAATCAGCACGGTTTTGTTAAGGATAGATCCACTATTAGCAATCTATTAGAATATAAAAATTACCTATGTAATGCCTTTGCAAGAAATATTCAAGTAGACTCAGTTTATACAGATTTCTCCAAGGCTTTCGATAAAGTGAATCATTATATTCTCTGCCTTAAATTGGAGGAATTTGGTATACATGGTTCTCTATTGAGGTGGATTCGATCATATCTCAACATGAGAAGCCAACTAGTTTCACTGAAGGGGGCATTATCATCTCCTGTAATCATCACGTCCGGAGTACCACAAGGGTCTCACTTAGGTCCCTTATTTTTTATCATCTTCATTAACGACCTCGTTGCACGCTTACGATGCCCTTGTTTGCTGTATGCGGACGACCTAAAAGTATTTAATGGTATATCCAGCATCCGTGATGCTATTACTTTGCAACGTGACCTTGACCTTATCTTTCAGTGGTGTTCGGCAAACCGTATGTTCCTGAATGTCAAAAAATGCTTTTGTATATCATTCACTCGCAAAATTAACAAGGTTACTTTTGATTACAAAATACAAGATCACAGTCTAGAACGCAGAACAGTCGCAAAAGACCTTGGCATTTTATTTGACGACACCCTATCATTTCGAGACCATTATGACTATATTGTTGGTAGGGGTTCTAAAATTCTTGGTTTTATAGCTCGAGTAACTAAACCCTTTAAAAATCCCCGCAGTCTTATTTACCTTTTCGAGGCCTTAGTTAGGACCATATTAGAATACGGCGCTGTGATTTGGTCTCCTTTTTATCAATTACATATTGATCGGGTAGAGCGTGTTCAGCGCAACTGTTTGAAAATATTATGCTTCCGCCTAAACCTTCACCGTAAATTAAAGTCCTACGAAGATAGATTAAATCATTTCAATATGTTATCATTAGAATCGAGACGAAAAAAAAGCGATTTCGTTTATCTCTTTAAAATAATGCATTCTAGGATTGATTCTTCTTGTTTATTATCTAATTTAAGCATTAACATTAATCTAAGAAGTCGCAAGCCCAATACTTTCTCCCTTAGAGTATATCGCAATAATACTTCTTATTATAATCCCATAATACGTATGTGTAGACAATATAACGAAGTCAGCAAAGAATATCCTAATGTCGACTTATTTAATAATAATATCAACTCTTACAAACGACAAATTCAATATATCCTCAAAGATTCACATCCCATAAACCGCACATAATGATATTGTTTAGTTAAGGTTACTTGTTACTCTATCTATTACCTTATTTAACTCTGTAGTGTGTAGCTTTACTTGTTAATTACTTTTTGGAACACATGTTTTGGGTTATAATTATTGTCCAATAATATGTATTATATTACGTATGAAACTTACATGATTGTAACCTGTTTCGTGTTTAATAAAATAAAAAAAAAAAAAAAAAAAAAAAAAGAAATGTTTCGGGAACTTCTATGTATTCAGCAGTGGATTTTCTGTAGCTGAAGAAAGAAATAAAGACAGAGAGAGAAAGAAGGATTTCAGGTAACCATCTACCATAAGAGATTCGTGTCTTTGCTGGGTAGAGCTTTCGGTGTCTAATATTACCATTTTCCTCCACCCATCTTTTCTCATCTTTTCTTTCTGATTTTGAAGGGTTGGCATTGCAACATCAAGTATTATGACATGTTTGTAGGCGGCGGTAATCAGTTACCATTAGGTAAGCATTTACTTGGTTTATCAAGTCAATAAAAATAAATAGTAGGTACCTACTGTTCCTGTATTCCAAAATATTTTACTTTTTAATTCGACAGCCTTCTTGACGCAGTTGGCTAAACGCCGGTTGTGAAACGAGAGGCCACAGGCTAGATCCCCGCACCGAAATAAATATTTGTGTGGTTCCCAATTATTTGTCTTGGGTCTGGGTGTTTATGAGACCGAAAAATCTCGTAGTTTCTGATACCCACAACACAGGACTCGATCTTGGTGTGGGGTCAGGACTATGTATGTAGCTGTTAGGTGTATTTGTTATTATTAAGTTTAGCTTACATATCTTACTGTATAGTCAGAATAAATAAGTAGAAAGGTCTGGTTGGTTGGCTAATTTCATGTTATTAAAAGTGTCTGCAGTGTCTCCTATCACACACTAAAGTTCATCGACCGCTTCACAACTCCTCTATATTAGTGTACTCGTTAATTCATTATTAACATTACATTAACTTTCATTTTTATGGCGGCTACGGCTCGCTGTGTAACGTAAATGGTACGAAAATCCTTACACTTGCGTTTGGATAATGCAAAGGGCATTGGACGACTGCGTCATAATAAAAGTTTAGGTGATTTTATCGGAGAGGATTTTAAAAATGTATTTCGAATTTTATGAAAAAACTTTACCTACGTCATCAGCAGACGATGATATAAAAATTGTTAATCGATGTTTACTACCCAGATTGACAGATGGCGCTGATGTATCAATTCACTTTCTTTAGCTACGACTTATAATTATCATACAAATATTTGTGGAAGATCAATCTTTTAGTCGATATAGTTAACAATAAGAATAGCCTAGCTGAGGACTGGTATCTATTAAAATAAAAATGTATGCTATAACATTATACTGTAGTGCACAGTGTTTCTAACAATAAGTCGATAACGCATCACTAGTTCTTGAAACGCCGAGCATTCATAGTCTGCAGTAATAATTATGCAAAAGCTGTGCTTGATCATGTAAAACGACTTCCTATTCTTTCTAGATTTTTTCCATCTACTTCGTTCTATCTGAAGTCGGTTCAATTTGTCTTTTTATCGATTTCATTAGATTTTTAATTTAACAGGTGACTTATAGCCTAGTCTTTCTATTTATTTATTATCCTGAAACAGGTTGATTGACTAGTATCTAGTTGATTGACTAGACTATGTAGATTCTGTCGCGGCCTTTCTTTGTTATTAAATCAATTAGTAATTAAATAAAACTACACTCATCTATTTCGGATAGACTGAATCGCAAAAAAAAATGTTAATATTAATCAAATCCGCGATAAAATCCGTAAATAATTAAAAATATTTTTATTTCAATAATACACTCTAATAATACACTGTATTCCAGCATGTACATTGATTTTGAATCATGAACTATAGTCGACCAGTACGGGTTTACTCAACAACTTATTTTACTTACTCGTTACTTTGAAAAAATATATCTGAAATAAGAGATTATACGGGATATTATCGCACCGTATTTCGCTGTAGTATCACACTCAAAGTTTAATAATGCGTGAACATTTAATGGTGTTGGGATGTGACGCGTAAATAATTGTCTTCTAGTGGAAGGAAAGATTAAGTCACAACAAGTAATTCCTTTTTCTCTCCTTTGCGGATTCGTTTTTCCTTGACAGCCTGCGCGTGCAGTTAGTTAGACGCCAGCTATAAACCGCGATGCTGTGGGTTCGATTCTCGCACCGAGGTCAATATGCCTTAAGTATTTGATTCGTATCTGAGTAGGTCCTCGTGAGACTGAAAAGTTTCTGGCATAATACTCATATCTTAGTGTGGGGTCAGGAGTAACATAAATTACTGTAAAAATTCCGGCGCACCAAAAGTTTGCCCTCTTGTTTTTATTATGATGATAATTAATACCACATTAGCTCTCTATAATCCCTACCTGCCTCTATGTTCTACCGCATGACCTTACCCATTTTACTAACAAATAAATTATTCACCGTCCCACGCTTTAATTATCAAGTACGGTACGGGGTATGTTGTAGCAATTTCTAATTGGTGTGGACAGAGTTTGCGCTTATCGTCTTACTTTACATTACGTTTTACCCGCCGGACCCTTGCACCGACCGTCCATTAAAACTTTGAGTTCGGGAACACCGCTTGCCTCATGATAAACTGCGTGGTCGGCCGCGGATATGTTAAGTGCTTGTGTAGCATTTGTTACTTCGCTGTTATTTATGTATCTGTATACGATGAAGGGCTGATAAAGAAAAAAGAAGAAGAATACGATGAAGAGTTTTCGGTATCTTTAAAAGGGATTTCTTCTATATTTGTTATTCTAGGTCATTATACATTGATAGTATTATACATAATATAAATAAATTCTGTAGTCACACTTTTGATCTTGAGAAATATACGATGTAATTTAGAATATTCAGCCAAGGGAGAGTAGTACAGAACATAGACTTCTTGCAACTTCCTGCAATATTTATTAGGTAGTTTTACCCAAAAATATTTAGTATCAATGATAATATTAAAGGATTATTACTACCAGTCGTATATTAAGCATCACATTGCCGTATTATCGTTATTATCAAAACCATATTTACGTTTGTGAACTTTATTAGCATATGATTTAGCTTTACGACTTCTCAAGTATGGCGCAATTCTTTGTTTTAACTACAGAAATATAAAGCAAGATTTAATAATATCTAACCGGAAGTTGCCGGTGTGTATGCAGCACATTCCGGCAGATAAATCACAGCCATTACGTCCAAGGATAAGGCACGCCATCGCCCGTTTACGTCATCCCTCGCGACAACAATAAAACTTCTGTAAGTGTTTCATACACTTTATTGCTTCACGGATATTATTCTCCATAAAATCTCAAACAACCAAGTTTATAACGACGAAACGAGCGGCGCCCCGGCGGGCCGAGGCCGCCTGTAGACTATACGAGGCACTGAGAGACAGGAATCACAGATCGACAGAGCTTAGAACATAGACGGACATCAATACAGGAAGCTTGAAGGGGGAGGCCGGGGCGACGGGGCGGGGCGCGCGAGCCGCGGGTGGAACGCGCCCAGCGCGGCCTCGTTGGTGGATGAGGGCCGCTCTTCCCGCACGCGCAGCTGCGGGAGCCGCCAGGCGGCGCACGCCGACGTCAGAGCGTGCCGGTTCAGCACCCAGTAGGCCACGGCGTTCAGCGCCGAGTGAGCGTAGCCGAGCAGCAGGGCGTAGTGCGCCACCATCATGGGCACGTGAAGGCCGAATGCCCCGCAAATTATTATAGCAGCATGAGGACACCAGCACACCGCGAATATCGCTGCGATCCCCATCAGCACGTTGCCTAGGCGACGGCGCGAGCGGAGCGTCGAAGTTTGCGGTTGTGGCCCAAGAAGACTCGGCTGGAGTTTCTTCTTGGCTCTGACGTCACCAACGTCGACGGCATCGCGGCGCTCTCTGGGCCCGACGCCAGCGACGATGATGACGTGTGTGGGGCGTCTCATGAGCGGCACCGGGAGGGGCAGCTCACCGTGTGCGGCCCTCGCAGTCAGGGACAGAGCAGTGAGCTTGACGCGCACTGCCCAGTGGCATCGCGCCACAGCCAGCACTGGCACGCAGTACGTCAGGATCGCGTGCACCGCAGCCAGTGGCGGGAACGTCACGCAATTTGTAGTTAGTGCGGCTGCACCTGGACAGAAAAAGTATTGATTATATTTATGAGGTTAACACCTAGTGAATCATAAAGAATAGCGACTATAAGGAGTCTGATATATCCATATCAAATTCACGATCTCTCGATACTGATGTAATAATATTCATGTCTATTTACAACTTAACAATATTTAGTAATAAGGCGAACATTTTCTTCTATTTATTAGAAGTCGTTATTCAAATCGATTCTTTTCGCCTAATTCTCTACATAATTCATCAGCTTACCATAAATTATTTAGCAATAAGGTTAATGCTATTAAGAAATCTTACTGAGCATAAAAGCCGCGACCCAAACAGCAGCGACTGCGAGGAATGGTTTTGCAAACACGCTGGTGCCGCGACCACGTCGTATCGCACCACAACGATCTGCTGCTATAGCCACTAGAGACAGCGTGCTTGCTGCCACTGGGAATGACTGCGGATATAAGATAGATATTGTCAGTAAGGTCAGTGATATCTTAATTGAAAGTGCATGAAATTATTGAAAACGCATGATGAAGAGGTTCCGGGCAATTTGATTTCTTTTTGAGTTACATGTTAATATTACTTGGAAGTTGGTTGAATAATAATTAAGATGTACAACATCTAGTAAACAGCTTAAGCTAAGACTTCTTGTGTGTGAAGAATAAAATGGGATTAACCGAATATCATATCGTGAAACTAAAATACATGATGATTAAGTTCCACTGTACATGATCGTAGCCAGCCGTGGGATCAGGGTGGGGCAGAAGTCTTAAATCATATGTAATTAGCAAACTGTACCCACGGTATTCTTCTATTACACCCTGTATCTGTGTTTATAATTCGAATTATCCTAAATACTTTCTTATTGTTCACCTGCCTAGTACTTTACCTATATCATTTATTTTTTTAGAGTTGGTTAAGTACCTTACAGATCAAATCCAGGGTGGGGCAAGCGCCCCACTCTGCCCCACCGTGGCTACGCCCATGCCACTGTATCCAAAGAAATGTGCAATAAAAATAAGAACGAAAAAAAAACATGACCATCAGAATATCGTATATCCCGAACTCATGGTGATAGGTAAGAACATGTGGACACTATCACGACATCCTATAATGTCTTAACTGGTAAAAAAATTAAGTAATATCGAGCAAAAAGAAGAAAACAGTAGACATAAAGTCTCTCACCTCAATATAATAAATGACATGGCACGGCAGGTGGTGTATCCTGGCCGCCCTGGTCGCAGCGAGCGGCGCGCTGGCCGCACACACCAGGAAGTCAGCGGCACAAGCGCTAAGCATCTGCGGCGTGCGTAGTCTCGCAGCACCAGCTGACGCCAGGGCTGCCATTAAGCTCACATTTCCTGGAAGGAGATTTGAATTTAGAACCTGGTCTTTAAGATGGGAACCAAGGTGTTATGTTACATTGTTTGTTTATATTTCTTTTTTTATTTTATGTTTTAAGCCTGGCCAGTAACAGGGTCAGCGGACTTGATTGAATACTCAATTCTGCTTAATTTTTAGGTTCCTCAATTGTGAGACCATTGATTGCCATACCTTGTTGACATTAATTTAATCTTAAAAAGGTTTTTTAATACGCATTTATTAGCTTCAGACGTATGTATGTTAGTATGTTAATATGTTAGTATGTAACGAAATCTTTGAACATGATTTTAACCCCCTTCAAAATGTCGGATTAACTCGAAATTGCATACTTATCCAGGACCGATGACAATACAATAATAAAAAAAAATAGATTATTTGAAAAAAAAAATATTTTGCATGCCGCTAACTTCCTCTGGAAATACAGCCGTAGATGGATGTTTTTAGTCAAAACAATTAAATAATAGTTTAAGAAACTAAAAATACACGCCTTAATAAGATATCTAACTAAAAAAGTAAAAATAATTGATAATGAATTTAAGATAAGAAAATGGAGTAGAATACATACATTTTATTGTTACAAAGCGTGGGGTGCAGGAGGATAAGTAAAGGTTGTAAACACCCCACGCTTTGTAATAATAAAATGTATGTATTCTACTCCATTTTCTTATCTTAAATTCATTCGTTCGCTTTACAATCTTTCGAGATGTATTCCTACAAAAATGCGTTACACAATATATAATTGTTTAGTAAAACCACATTTATTGTACCTGATTGAGGTCTGGGGCAGCGCCGGCAAATTAAAAATTAAAGAACTTCAGAGAGCGCAAAACAAAATTATTAAAACACTTTTTAAATTTCCATATACAACACCAACATTGAAACTTTATAATGATACAAAAATAATGAATGTAACACAACTTTATGCATACCTAGTCAGGTCATAAATTCTGTCACATGTTTAATATAAAATAATTGAAACAAGTTTATTCATTAAGTAACCATTTATATACCAAAATGAACTTAACAAAACATAGATTCTTATGACACTAAAGTTTATTCAAAATGACCTCCGTGATTTTGAATACAGGCCTTCAATCTGCGCGGCCAGTTGTCTATCGCAGCACGAACGAGGTCCATGTCAATATCGGCGGCTGCCTTAATCAAGGATTGATTGAGTGACTCCAAATTGGGATGAGGCTTTGAGCACGCCTTTTCCTCCAAGTGTTGCCATATCTTGTAATCTAACGGATTCAAATCTGGACTGGAGGAGGGCCAGTCTTTGTGCCGGATGAAGTCAATTTCACGCGCCGCCAGCCAGTCTTGTGTGCACTTCGCTCTATGAGCTGGCGCCGAATCTTGTTGGAATACCCAGTGCCTGTTATTGAACATGGTATGAGAAACAGGTTCCATAAGGTTCGTCAGGACTGTATTTTGATACACAACTGCATTCGTTTTCACACCTTTCTCACAAAAATGTACCTCTGTTAAACCCCAATAAGAAACTCCCAACCATACCATGAGCGAGGATGGAAAATGACCTCGTTGGACACGCGGAATATGGTTGCTCGCTTCTTCACTACTGTGTGCGTACACCTTATCATTTTGTTTGTTGTAGCTCTCTTCTACGGTAAAAAAATTTTCATCTGAAAAAAGAATTTCTGATATTTTTTTCCCGCGTACCACTTCAACCAAGCGCGGCATCTCTTCAGTCTCAGGTCCATTAGACGAGCATTCAAACGATGTCCTGTTTTTCTTCGATATGCCCGAAGCCCTAAGTCTTCATTTAATACCCTTTTCACCGTGGTTCAGCTTAACCCCATCTGAAGGGCCAACAGTTTCTGCTTACGTTTGGGATTTCTTTGAATTCGCACCTTCACAGCTTTTATCACTGCTGGAGTCCTAACAGACCGAGGGCGACCACTTCTTGACCTGTCATCTACACTAGAGTTTTCATTGTATCGTTTGATGGAACGATAAACGAATCTTTTGGTTATATTCAAATTTTTCAATATGTTAAAAATTTGAATTAGCGCGTAACCGCAACGATGCAACGCAATAACTGCAACACGGTCTTCTTTAAGTGTCCACTCCATATTTAAAAATGAGTAAAATTCTAAAAAGTATACATTTTTATTTTCATGAACAATTCGAAATTCGAATTCAATAAACTTTTTTGTGGCCAGCATTCTAAAAGAAAAGTTTTTACTGTGTGTCAATACTTATGACCAGACTGTGTATAATACTTGCATTTTTATTAGGAAAGTTATTGATAATTCCATCCACACTGATTTGCACTTCATCAAAAAATCTCAAATTTCCACACGTAGCACCCGCAGACCTAGTTTACTTGTTCTCCCAAAAATACGAACAAACTATGCAAAAAAAACATAACTTTTGAGCGAGCACAATACTATAATAAAATACCTACAGAAATTAAAAATGTAAGCTCATTTAACTGTTTCAAATCTCAACTTTCAAAGTACATACTTGAAAATCAACATCTTTATATTACTTAAATAAAATAAAAATTGCAAGAAGTTAAATATTAACATAACATATTGCTCGCTGCAACTACAATACTTAATATTTATAAATTAAAATATGTTAAATGAGTGCACGGCGACCACTGTACTATGAATTAAATTTTACTTAAGCTATCTTTGTTATTCTCATGTAAGTGACTTATTTTGTCTTTTTGAGAATAAATTTCTTAAACCACATGTATTTTACTTAGAGTGCGTAGTGGCCTGTTGGTAAACGGACTAGACGCGACTGCCAACATGTTCACGGTGGTCGCGGGTTCGAATCCCAGGGCACACCTCTGACTTTTCGGAGTCATGTGTGTATTGATAGTCAATCACCACGCACTAAAACGGTGAAGGAAAACATCGTGAGGAAACCTGCATACCATAGCCGATTTATAAAAAATTCTATGGTATGTAAGTCCGCCAACCCGCACTAGGCCAGCGTGGTGGACTATATGGCCTAACCACTCTCAATCGTACTGTCGATTGTAGAGGAGGCCCGTGCCCTGCAGTGGGACGTATATGGCCTGATACAGATGTATTTTACTCCATTTTCTTATCTTAATTCATTATCAATTATTTTTACTTTTTTAGTTGGATATCTTATTAAAGCGTGTATTTTTAGTTTTTTAAACTATTATTTAATTTTTAATAAAGTACAATATAGTTTACTTATTACTCTAAAAAGCATCCAATGATAAGAACAGGGCCGTCGAGATTTTTTCTATAAAAGATTGTTATCGTATAAACTTGCGTTGATTACAATAATGAGTACACAAGAGTGCATTTACACTGCTGTTTCACGGGAGAAATAGACATTGCGGTGGTACCTACCCAGATGATCTCTCACATATGAGAGACCTACCACGAGTAGTGAATATCCTATGAATATAATTTTGATTGTACCTAAAAACGTTGCTGCTTACAGTACCAGAATCTTGAAGCGCTGTCGTATCATATCCATTTCACTAACTAAGGCAAGACCCAAATAACAAACCAAATATACAAAATACGAACTCTAACAAGAACGAACAAGTACGCGTTGAAATGAAGCTAAAATCCGAATAAACCCACGTCAACATACTCGATGTAAAACTTCCAATTAAAACTTCAAATTCACACCACACGACTTTAGTCCGAAAGTTACACTCATTAAGTTGAAATAGAATGGAACGGAACTGAGCTTACAGACTGGTAACTTGGTGCGATGTGCCTGAGGAATAAAGAACGTAAGGGGAACAAGATATTATAAATGTTAGCGGTGTAAAATTACAGCGGAATGGGAAAGTAATTGCGTGGCGTTTGTCGCTATCTTGAGTTCAAATAGCTTCATTCAATATTCCCCTCTTTCCCCTTTCTTTATTTCACAGAAGGGTCATGGACTTAATTCTTGACTTCACTTAACTCAGCCGTATATAAATAAGCAAAAGCACTTAATACAGATCTGATACAGATTATTATAAATTAATGAACTACTCTGATTTCCACTAATCCACGACTCTTGTATAATCACTGTATTGTTAACGTGTTTTGAAAAGAGAAACGCTAGAGTTTCTTCCCCGTTCTTCTCTGGCGAAAAACGCCTTCTGAACCAGGTGGTAATGGAAAAAGAAAAAAGTGACTGAATCTAAATAAAGTATGACATTTTATAGGTACAATAAATATTTCCATTTAGTATGGAAAAAGAGATATGTCAAGAGCATGAAAGTCAAAATTCAAGATCCACTGAAAACTCTTTAGGAATCCAATATTTAAGCTTGTAAAGAATTTGCAATTTCAACTCAGGGGCCACTTTAAAGCCCCTATAAAAATTCTTGACGTTATCCGACTAAATTGAGACGGATTTTTCACGATGTTAAATTCTTGTATTGTTAAAATTGCTTTCATGTCTGGAAATTGTATCGGTTTATTCTTGGGAATATTGGTGCGTTGCTTTGATTTCGAGGATTTACAATCAGCGTGCATTTTACATTTGCTTTATAGTTTATTGGATACTAGCGGCTTAGTTTTTGTCTGGGTTTTCAATGTGCTTGCACATTGTGGTTTCTTTTTTAAAATATCGTATGAGGGGTGAATGAAACAAATAATATACTTAAAGGAAAATGGGTTTTAGCGCACACACAGCACTTGAAAAATCAATGGTGCATTACGAGTTTTTTCATAGTGACTTTAGGAAAGAAAATGACAGATACCCTTTGCAACAGCATCATGGTTGCTATCAATTAAGTGAACCACTTTCTTAATTACTACATTATACTAAATATAACGTTTTATTTATTTTAATGGTCAGCAGCAAGTAATATTAAAAGAAAATTAAAGACTATTTGTGTCTTACAATGACAACTACAATATTCCTTTACAAAATTAGGAAGAGTGGATCTAATTTTTTTTTTAACATACCGAGCAAAACAGGTTTCAACAAAAGAAGGCTACTCGATCATTCCTGTCATTTTATTGGTAGTAAAAGCACGAGGGATTCGCCAAATGGACTGTTGTAACACTAATGGAACTAATATAGGGAAGTCACGAACAACTCGTTTCTGGGAAACCGTAATAGTGATACCATAATAGTCGTCAGTGAAATCCGCCTTGTTTTATTTAGCGAAGGTAATATAGGTTTATCTTAACTTACTTTTGATTCATGTGCCACCATAACGAAATTATATTGTATCATTTGCTACATTGGGCTCATGTCGATAGTCAATAGCAGGGGCACAACATAAAGAAGTTACTGCCTTTAGATAAAGCTCTTTTTATAACTTACTAGAAGAAGATCTAGTATCTGCGTTCACATCATAAATCTGGCGTGGTTCCTATCGACTTTATACCTCGGTCATCTATGCTGTGGGTCAGATACAGAAATTGACGATGTATTGGTATTACTACTTTGTACATAAAGAAGTTGAAAGACCTACCTCATCATCGGGTCATCTTCAGAGGAAATTAAGCACATTGAGTAAAAAGCCTTACCCTGGCGACAGCCATAACAAAGCACAGCACAAAACCCTCACCAATAATGCCGATGGTGGAGACGAGCACGTAGAGCACGAGCAGCGTGGCGAGCGTGTGCGCGTGCGTCTGCTCGGCCGGGTCCGCCTCGCTCACGTTACCATATATCATGACGAAGCACAACATCGAACACTCACCAATAATGCCGATGATGGAGACGAGCACGTAGAGCACGAGCAGCGCGATGAGCCTTTACGCGTGCGTCTGCTCGGCCGGTTCCGCCTCGCTCATGTTACACTAAATCATGAAGAAGCACAACACTAAGTCCTCACCTATAATGTCGATGATGGAGACGAGCACGTAGAGCACGAGCAGCGTGGCGAACGTGTGCGCGTGCGTCTGCTCGGCGGGGTCCGCCTCGCTCACGTTACAATATACTATGACGAAGCACGACACTAAGCCCTCACCAATAATGCCGATGATGGAGACGAGCACCTAGAGCACGAGCAGCGTAGCGAGCGTGTGCGCGTGCGTCTGCTCGGCCGGATCCGCCTCGCTCACGTTACAATATACTATGACGAAGCACGACACTAAGCCCTCACCAATAATGCCGATGATGGAGACGAGCACGTAGAGCACGAGCAGGGTGGCGAGCGTGTGCGCGTGCGTCTGCTCGGCCGGGTCCGCCTCGCTCACGTTACCGTACATCGCGACGCATCCTCGGCACCTGCAAACACAACTAGATTAGAACTAGCAGATAATAAGCTGGAAGCTGAGTGGATCTACCGATCACAGCCGGAACCAACCGTGTCTTTTTTTAATTGACTATTACGTATTGTTAATATTAATCATGTTTGTGTAAGTTGCGACTTTGACGAATAAAATCGTTTTTTGTTCTTTCTTTTTTACCATAAATGCAAAACTTTCTTTTACCCATGGTTTCAAAAGTGGACGATTAGTTATATATCAGAAGAAGGCATGCGACGACGTACGCGCATAAACGGAGAGCCCTAGTGCAAAAAGAGATCTCACGTACCTATTCCCAATCCTGTCTATTTTAGTTTCTTTGTTGCTATAATCTTGAAGACCTGGTACAAATCAAGGCCCGAGACCATAGTAAACCAAAACAAAACTTTCAACCCAGTTTATTAGGAACCACACGCGCCGGGGAAATTCACATCCCATTAGTCAAACTACTGGTTATCGTTTCCTACTAACGTCACTGAGTCACTAGTTACGAAACAACTACATAAAGCAGATTAGATTTGCGACTAGTTCAGAAGTTGGCGAGGTTTTGGAAAACGTTCACGTGCAGTATCTGACAGCGGGGGAGATTTCATCGCCAGACGCTGCAACGTTTTACGGAATTTGTTCTGTATTGCCGGCGGGTATTTCGTGTTTTATAAAGAGAACTTGTACAGCTAATATTTTTGCGACTGTATCAGCCCATAAACGTCCCACTGCAGGGCACGGGCCTCCTCTCATCGATGAAAATCAGCGCTGTCGTAACTATTGGTTCGACAGCACCTCATGCTGAGTCGGTATCCAGATTTGGCATCACATCGCTTTCGAATGCACTAAAAATATTAATTGTTCTATATATTTTTTCACTTTTTATTTATCTTTTTTTTTTTTGTTTAAGTTCTCTCATTATTTGTTACTTACTGAATGTTTGTTTTGTATAAGTTATTTTATATGTTGATTCCAAATAAAATTATGTCTATGTCTCGATAATCGGGAGAATAATTAAGAGGCGTCAGGCCACATAGCCCACCATGCCGGACACTAGTCCGGGTGGTCCACAAACCTCCACTAGAAGGTTTGTGGATCACCCACCCAAATACATAACAAAACATTCTTGTTATTAAACTGCGTCGTTGTCTATTAGTAACGGATCAGACTAAGCTGCCTACATGTCCCAAAGCATAGCTCTGACTTTTAGAAGTCATGTGTGTATTCATAATCAATTACCAATAAAAAAGTCATGGCGTATAAAGTCTGCCTCCTGTACTAGGCCAGGGTGGTGGATCGGAAGACTTTAATTGTAATTACGGTTGTAGATGAGGCTTGTGCCCTGCTATGGAACGTATATGGGCTGATAAAGAAGTTCAAGACACTCGTGTTCATCATACAATCGTATCTACTTTCAGAAATTAGATAAAATGTAATGGATTTCCATTCATAAAAATCACTGGCTTTCTGAGGTCATTGTCACACTTCAGTGCGTTTATGTCAGTACTAACATTCCTTTTAAAATTAACACCAAAATTGTCATCTCTAACGCAGATTGGACAGTGCAAAACTTTTTACGTCCATCGCAGACGCCATGTTGGTACAAAAAGCGACAATACTCGCCATAGAGCAGTAAAACGGAACGTATACTGTCCCGCAACGGTTATTACTATTGAAATTCCGCAGAGAATATTGAGTTTCAAGCCACTTGTAGCAATGGAACGTTTTTGCTTTTATAATTTTGTTTCTATCGCTTATTTGAAACCTATAACAGCTTTATTGGATGGAGTAGTAATGCAAGGAAATTTATTATATATAAGTTTTGCCATATTGAGTTAGTAGAAGCGTGGTTCAGTAGTGTAAGCGTGGGTTACGCTTCACATTATTCTTGATCTTAATAAATGACCTGAGTTCAATGGCTTCGTGGAGTAATTCGCTTGATGTAAGTTTGACTGGCAACACCTGGTTAAACCTAAATTGGTTCATTTTCCAGTAGAATAAACGTCACATGAGAAGCTGTTATTAGTTAATAGCGAAATTTAATGCAGTATTTCTTAATTTATACTAAGTCCATTCTGCAAACATATATATAGAACATTTAATTAATTGGTTTTGCGAAACTTTTTGTAATCTTTTTACTTTTAATAGAAAACGTTTTTTTAATCTTTGCAGAAAGAGCTTTGCAAAATGAATAACGCCATCGTCGACATTTATTCGTTACATACATATATACTCACGCCAGTTTTCTTTCAAGGATTAGGTAGAAGTGCTACCAGAACACCCAGATTTCGCCTTGTATGTTCAGTCCTACGATATGATGGGGGCGAACCTACTCAATATCACTTTGCCCGGCCCGAGATTCGAAACCCGAAACCTTAGCTTTGTAATCGAACTGAAGTACACCATCGAGGCAGTCACTAAATTCCCTAAAATCATATGATACGAAATTACATGGTGTTAGGGAATTAATTATGCTTTGATGAGGGTTTTCACATAAACACGTTCAGTAACCCTTTTCATTTAGCACGTGTTGAAGCGGTTCTGATTTGGGAGGGATTAGCGCCGACACTAATGGACGGCCAAATGTGGCATTAACTTATTAATTTCAACTGCGGCCAATTTTAGAGCAGATTATGTTTAGTCATTTGTGTTTTATACATAGCTATGAATATTTTAAGAAGTGTGGTTAAGCTGACCTGGCCACACGCCAGGACTTTATGGCGTAGGTTTTTTAATAAAGAAATCCTTACAACATTATATTGAACGATTTACAGGGTTCACGGAAAGAGTAGCTCTGCTTAACCTAAACATACAAGGATATATTATAAGTATTATTCAAGCCTATGCCCCCACAACTCTATCAAGTGAAAAAGAGATAACAGAATTCTATCGAAATTTGGACACAGCAATACAGAATTCTTCAAAAAATCTAATTTTAATGGGAGATTTTAATGCGAAAATAGGCCAACCACTAAAATATGAACATATTATAACAGGAATATATGGATATGGCGAAAGAAATGACAGAGGTCAAAGATTAATAAAATTATTTAAAGATATGTTAATGCTGCAACTGTTCGTTAACAGTTAACAGTGCGGTGCAGTGGTATTATTAAGAAAGGTCGAAGTAAATAAACAGATTTTAAAGTATAAAATAATAATGAGCAAAAAATCTGTTGGGTAAAATACTACGTATCTAATGTTAGGATACAAAATCAATATTATATTGGTGCCGTTCTCAATTCGAATGTATGTTTTCTTCTTCATACCAAAAATTGTTTTGGTATCCATTTTTTTATGAAAACATACAGTAGCACGTATAAAAAATCTATAAAAAGTATGCTCCGCCGTGACAGTATTTCACTGCCGTGACCAGGATTCGAACCTGGGTTACTACGGCCACAACGTAGGGTCCTAACCACTAGACGATCACGGCTGCCGGAGCTGTGAGAAAGCTGTCTAAAATCTCCACCGTATTCGTTATTTAACGCGACGAATTTAAAAAGATTCTTAAAGTAGTGTATTACGATACTAAGTACGTACAATTAAATTTTGTCGGGTCGGAAACTGGAGTACTTTCACATTCATTGCGTTGGAAAGAGGGGGAATTTTGTATAAACAAATAATTAAACAGTTGGCTGCTGCTGTACGCAGTTGACAAACCTATTCCGTTGTAATAAGATTGATTATCGATGTGAACATTTTAAAAATATTTACGTAATATATAAATCCGTATACTTCTAAGCTTAGCATGAAGAGCGCAGGCGTCTTCAGTGATTCAGGTGGCCTAGGCTCAGTCCACTATAATGGCCTGATAATACGAGTTGACGGACTTCACATGGCAAAAAAATTGGCGTTCATTATTTATAGTATGACGGTCGTAAAAAATATACACATGCGTCTAGGACTCCGATGTGCATGTGATGGTATTTGAACCCGTGACCAATGCCTCCGTGGTTTGCGTTACGCCCGTCCATCACGGACTTATTTATTATTCATTAAACCATTTATTGAACTTATTGAAACCCTGTTTTAGCGGCGATTAATTGACGACATCAAACCCTTGTTACTGAAACAAGAAATCAACAAGGAAAAAGATACAAAAAAATAAAAATGTTAATTAAAGTAGGCTCAATACTGAAATAAAATTCAACAGAAACGAATCAAGCCAATTAACTTGTAGCACGAGCTGAAAAATCCCAACATCAAATTAAAAAATCATCCGATTGATTGGCAACAATTTATAAATTGTTCAGCAAAGTTCCCGAACGGACCGCGAGTGGGCTCAGATAATTATTATTTCCATGAAATACCATGAATATTCCGTTTGAGAATAACAAATAATTTGAAATTCAATTGAACCGGCGTGTTCGGAATTCTGCGTGTATCTCGAATTCAATTGTTTCATCGACATTCAATTTCACGGGTTCTATTTTCAAAAATGTTTTGCGAAAATTTTCTGTGAATATCATCCATGCACTTATAAACATAATTTCGTTGGGAAGTGCGTGGTGGCCTGTTGGTAAACGGACTAGACGCGGCTGCCAACATGTTCACGGTGGTCGCGGGTTCGAATCCCAGGGCACACCTCTGACTTTTCGGAGTCATGTGTGTATTGATAGTCAATCACCACGCACTAAAACGGTGAAGGAAAACATCGTGAGGAAACCTGCATACCATAGCGATTCATAAGAATTTCTATGGTATGTAAGTCCGCCAACCCGCACTAGGCCAGCGTGGTGGACTATATGGCCTAACCACTCTCAATCGTATTCTCGATTGTAGAGTAGGCCCGTGCCCTGCAGTGGGACGTATATGGGCTGATACGATACGATACGATACTTATAAACAATTTTGAATGCAAGTAAGCTTTTAAAAGTAGAATATCTCTGGGAGATACTTTGATCAAAGTAAACAATAATTTGATTGAACACAGTATGGGCAACTCGAATATTTAGGTATGTCCCTTTGTTAAAAAGAGAAATAAAAGAAGAGTGAAAGGATGGTGCAAATATAATAATTTCCCAGGAGTAAATATGGACGAAATTGGCAACTTGCAAAGGACGACTCGTGACAGGATTCCACGAGTAAAGTGACATAACATTTACGAGTTTAGAATTCTTTAAACAAAATATTGCCAAAATTATAAGAAGTCATTGGTACCTATTAGATTAGTAGCTAAGTGACAAATTTATGTATCCTACCTAATTATTATAATTGAACTATATCATAAGCACCAACAAGTTAATGTTTGAAAAACGTAGTCGAGATGGAGAAGCCTACAAGATTATTTTTTCTACTAACAAAATAATACACGCGTACACAGTAATCTTCGAATTAATTCTGCGAACTTGTAAGTACTTGGCCCTTGCGTATTATCACGCACAGCCTCAGGGCATATAATTATCCTTATTTTCGATGGTACTGGGGTCCATAACTACATTTTACTTCACTTGTAATCATAATTGGGTTAACATTGTTTTGAACATTTTACAAAGGGCCGCACGAAAAATGAAACCATTCGAAATCCAAATCAACAGCTAAACCTAATGGCGTCTACTTTTTCAGCCAATATTCACGTGTCACTGGTTCATTACAGCGTCCCGCCGCAACACAATTTCGCAGATGAATCTTGCTCCCGCGGGAGTGCCGGGATCACCGCACAGGACTTGAGGAAGATAAATGATTCGGGAGTAACTCAATGAAGATTGTAATCTTGTGAGATATTGGGAGTTTTGTGCTATATGTAACTGGTTAGATGGAGGATTTTCTATATGATAGCGGTAGGGCCGGGCACCGTCCGAGTGCAGATAGTTTCAAAATGCCGGACAAAATGTTCAATTCTAACTATCAATTTAGAATATCGACCGATCTGACCACAAAAACCAATAAGATTTTCTCGTATTCTGAAAAAAGGGTCTATGCAAATAAAAAGTGCAATTAAAACAAAAGATAAAGGATAGAAGCGACGTTTAGTATAATAAAAATCCTGAAATATTTAAAAGAATGTTGTATACTTTTTGCATTAAGGATTTTTGTTAGCACGTCAAAAGAGATATTCAAATACCGACAAAGTATGATAGGGATTTAACAAATTCTACGATTTCGCTATTCACAGATTATAAACACTTTGAACTAGACGAATAAATAAAAACACCCAAATATCACGTACATAATTATCGTCCCACACAATACAAAAGATTTTTCAGTCTCACGAACCACCATGCCCGAACCAATAATTGAGAATCACAAACATTTGTCTCGGTGGAGGGATCGAACCCGCAGTCTCTCGTTTCACACCCGGCGTCTAACCAACTGTGCCACGGAGGCCATCTTTAAAATTTTGCGAAACTAAATGTCCCACATATATGGCCTCCAACTTATCATATGAAGAGGTATTCAGGAAGAAATATAGAGCTACTTGCGAACCACTTTTTCAACCACGTAAGAAAATGTCTCCACTAAAAAATAACACGACATTTTTCTACTCGTAAAAATGTACTGCGGAATGAAGGGTCTATTTCGAGATAAAATGTCCATTGTTATAAAGCTTCGGGCTTCTGTAAAATTGTCGTAAAGGTCCGGTATGAAGTCGAAAGGTCGACTGCTGAAAGGAGATTACATTGGGAGACAATTAAATTTATTTAGAATGTAATTTATTAATTAGCTTTTACAGTTAATTAAATACTGTAACTTTTTAGCGAAATTGCAAAATACTTGAGGTTATTAGGTATTAAGGTTTCTATGCGATATAAAAACTGTGTATTTACCATCAAAACGTTTGCATTCATTCATAATTGTGTCTGAAGTCATTAAAGCTAACGCATTGCTTCGTTTTCGGTCGCAGTCTGAATATAACCTGTATAAGTACACCCAACAGTATAATGTGAATACTTGTTTTATTTTATTTATTTTGAACAATGATAAGCGAGACGATCATGCCATTCGTTGGATGGTAAGCGATACAACCGCTCATGGACAGTCGCAAAACCAAACTACACCATAAATTACAAAGCAATGCTTGACATTCCATTTCTCTCGCCATCCTGAGACCTGAGATTTTAAGTCACCATACGTCCAGTCGTTACTCTGGCTACAATGTCTTTCAAACCGGAAAAGTGCATTTACACTGCTGTTTGGTGGGTGAAGTAGAAAAAAGTCATTTCAAACAATACACGAATCTTAATACATTCAAATTATAATATGGAATATTTGGTGTTATTTATGAACCGTACCGATCCGAATCCGTACTGAATATTGGCAGTGACACAATCTGCTGCAGGAAACAGTCGATCCCCATACTTCCTTCGGCCAAAAGCGATTTCCGCATCGGTCACAAACCCATTCGCCGTAATGTTGTGGAACCAAAGCCAAGCTATTTGGGATATTACGTGTTAAATTACCAAATTGACGTATGACTTGTTCCTCATATAAAGCTCCGGACTCATGTGTATTTCAGCAATTTTGAGATACTTGTTTGAAGTGAACGTCGTATTCGTAGTGTGTTAAGACAGAACTGTTCGGCAAGGATATAATATAAATTAAAACATTGTAGCCAGAGTAACTACTCGACATATTGAGACTTAACATCTTATGTCTCAGGATGGCGAGCGCAGTGGAATACTAAGTATTGCTACTGTTCAAGTGCGTGGTGGCCTGTTGGTAAACGGACTAGACGCGACTGCCAACATGTTCTCGGTGGTCGCGGGTTCGAATCCCAGGGCACACCTCTGACTTTTCGGAGTCATGTGTGTATTGATAGTCAATCACCACGCACTAAAACGGTGAAGGAAAACATCGTGAGGAAACCTGCATACCATAGCGATTCATAAAGAATTTCTATGGTATGTAAGTCCGCCAACCCGCACTAGGCCAGCGTGGTGGACTATATGGCCTAACCACTCTCAATCGTATTCTCGATTGTAGAGTAGGCCCGTGCCCTGCAGTGGGACGTATATGGGCTGATACAGATACAGATAAGCTGTTGTATCGCTTACCATCAGGCGAATGGCATGCTCGTCTCGCCATTCATAACAATTAAAATAAGTTAAGTAACAGGGCCATACCATACTTTTTATTGCAATCGATGGCGAGACGAGTAAGCCGTTCGCCTGATGGTAAGCGATACGACCGCTCATAAACAGTGGCAAAATCAAACAACACCTTGAATTACAAAGCAATGCTTGACAATCCACTGCGCTCGTCATCCCGAGGCCATGGGCGTAGCCACGGTGGGGCAGAGTGGGGCGCTTGCCCCACCCTGGCTTTGACCTGTCAGGTACCTAACCAACTCTAAAAAAATAAATTATCTAGGTAAAGTACTAGGCAGGTGAGTAATAACAAAGTATTTAGGATAATTCGAATTATAAACATAGATACAGGGTGTTTTAGAAGAACCGTGTGTTTACCGTGGGTACAGTTTGCTAATTACATATGTTTTAAGACTGCTGCCCCACCCTAATCCCACGGCTGGCTACGATCATGCCCGAGACATAAGAAGTTAAGCCTCAATATGTCCAGTAGTTACTCTGGCTATAATGTTCTTCAATCCGAAACACAACAGTGCATTTACACTGCTGTTTGACGGGAGAAAAAAAAAACATTTATACATTGTAAAAATGTGCCAGTTAAAATAGGATAGGACAGTACCACTACCTTACAAAAAATCTACATTTACCAACAGCTGCGACGTCAAATTGCTTTTAACTATTCCTATTCCTACATTTGACGTGTCCTGAAGCTGAATAAAGGGTGAAACCTAACCGTTGACTGACGTGAACATTCAACGCGTCGTGTCGACCGCTCTTTCGATTCCCCCATTCCGAGCGACCTTTCATGTCAACCGCGTAATGGATCGTTTAACGTTGCTCACGGCTTTATGTTCGGGTTGACCCGCCGTCGGTTTTCTGTTACTATGTACTGACGAGGAACTGACATAAAGGTAAGTCGAGTTTTAGGAAACTATGATATGTTTTTTACCTATTTTTCTAATGGATGTATATTGTAGAGTAGTAAATTGTGACATTTGAAATGATTTTAATTTTGTTTTAGCATTTACACACATATATAAACTCACGCTTTTTCCCACAAGGGGTAGGCAAAGGTGCTACCAGGACACCCCCATTTTGCCTAGTATGTTTCGTCTTACAATGTGCTATGGTCGAGTCGATCGGCATACCGGGCACAAATTCCTAACACCGGGCTGGTAATATGAAAAAAAAATCAATATTACACTACCTGACCCGGTATTCTAACCCGAGATCTCAGCTTTGCCGTATCTTACCGTAGTACAACTACGTTACCAAGGCAGTTAGAATTTCATTGCACTTTAAATTCACGTTATCGTAACCCTCACAGTAAAATGGCATCGCGTATTTTTAATATCAAGTTATGAATTTGTAGCGGATTTGGATTAATTTTCCCAATTTTTTACTTCTCGACGTTTCAATTACTTTACAGCTTTCGTGGTCACGAGGTGGACGACGGACGGGTTAATAGTAGTTTTATTTCAATGTGTAACACTTATGTTAATCTAAGAAACTTCTTTCTTATTGCGGGTATTGAATCTGTAGCCTCTCCCAACCACATCGACTATCGTAAATACGAAGTCACATAACCAAAAGGAGGGGAGCTCGCATCAATTCTTGTATGGTCTGGTTACATTGTTGCTGGCTCTGAAGTCTTATCTCCTCTTTTATATACTTGGAGAAATGCGTCAGGGAAATGTTTTGATAAGATACATTGTAAAGTAACAACTATGTTGGTAGTTCCGAACTTAACATTGTAAAAGCTTTTAGTTTTGCTCGCACTAGTAAAGCTACTACTTATTTCCACTGTTGTGAACTACACACACCTTGAAAACCAAACACAACCTTAAAAACTGGGAATAAGTTTCACGCCTGTCCCTTTTATAGTGATAAAGGTATATTGTTTGTTTTTAATCAACACCACAAATTCATGTTAGTGAATATGTTAGTGGTAGAGCCACGCTGTTATCAGTTATGACTCGACATAAATACGCAGGCTCGTCGGTACCACATACTCACAGGATATTAACGAGAAGCGACGTTTCGCTGTTACGTTTTGTTCGGTGAGTGAGATTGCCGAATGCCAAATACCCCTTTGTTCTTTCTCGCTCCCCTCTCGATTTAATGGGCCGGCAACACATACATGATCTAATCGTTGTAAATGTTCATGGGCAGCAGTGATCACTTACCATCAGGTGACCTGTTTGCTTGTTTGCCAGACCTATGGAATAAAAAAATATACCAAGATCGATCAGGGCACAAATGTACACTCTCTTATAGAATGTCAATATGCCGCACCACATTTGTTGATGTTTTTTTTTATTTCCTCTAATCTCATATAAGGCTCAACATTAACCAATCGACAATTCAATTAGATCCCTAATAATTCACACTTCCATTCCATTAGGTAATTCTCTGTCTTCAAAGCTTATGCCAAAAAGCAATTTAAAAAAAAAAGAAAAATACAGCAGATTACCAAATTTGAAAAATGAATTTAAACAAAATAAAAATAGAGCATAATTTAGCTCTTAGCGATTAATCACGCGAATACTCCGTCACGCTCAACGGATTACTGTTTGCACGGCGTGTTCAATTTGGATAATGCCGGCCCGTGATGAATGCCGGCCAACATTGGCAGCGTGCGTGTGGCGTGCGGTGAGCCAATCCTATTCGCCTTCACGCTGATTTACATATGAAAATGGTTGTATTGTGTTGGTCAATATTTGAGTATTGGCCATGTTTTCAAATGTTGGATGCTTATTTATGTTGCTAGTGGCGTTCGAAATTGGAACGCGTATTGACTGAAGCTGTTTTGAATTCTATAAGGTTGTGGAAAAAATCCAAAATGATGGTCGACACTTTATCTTAATTATTTTTATACAAATTATTCAAAGGTTATATGAATTTATGAAATAGTCATTAACGGTGCTCAGAATTAATTAAAGAGTGAATTAAGGCAATAATTTTCTAGGCATAGAATTTATATTTTTTATATGCTGTACATATAAATATCGTCCATGACAGTTATTCAATGCTTTACAATAACAGTAGATATATTATTAATCATAAGTCAAAACTAAAAGCTAACTTTCCAAATTAGCGTTGAAGGAATCTCTTAAACTAATACAATAGCGAAGTTTCAAGTTGCAAATGACACGGGCGCCTTGAGCCTAGAATAGCAACAGGTTTCAGCCGACACTAAGTTTGTATACTACTTGAGAAAACTCTTTACAGCGAGCGTTACTAATGAGACATCGCTTTTGGAAGTTGATGCATGAGTTTTCCTTATTTATTTAATCATTCTATGCACTACGTAGAAAAAAATACACTAATGAAATCACTTATAGCACAAGAGACGGCTTTATCACACTGGACAATTTATTTCCGGCAACCTTTGGATGGATATATAAATATATAAGATAAATATCGATATATATAGTTATGATTTCTTTACCTCAAGACGAAGAAGATTATACTGAAAAACATTATTCTAGAAAAGATTATTACAAGCAGGTTGACAAACACTCTGCCCCTGAGTGGTAACTTTTTATCGAGTCACTTTTTTGTTGTATATGAGACAAGCGAGCATAAGTGTGTTCCTTGTCGGGTTAATTCAGTTTTAATCTAGACACAATAAGCATAGTAGCGTAATTGACATTATCTTTTTTACATATCTATAAAATTGTCACGGCTTCTGACTGTATAAATAATCATAAATTCAATCAAAACGAATTTTGTAAATGGATTCAGAATATATTATACTAGTTGGAAACGTTTAAATTGTGTAGCAGTAAAATAAAAGGGATGCAAAACATAACTAATGACGTCAGTAGTTTTGAATGCATGTTGCATTTACAGTGTGCGCATGTAAAAGAGACGGTAAGAGACTACATTCCCACTATGTATTTAAAAATACTTGGCAAAAAAAGTCTGTTTTAAAACCTACGTATTATTCAACGGACACAGTGACATTTTTAATAGAGTTGCCATAAATACTTTTCTTTATTGCTGAGTTTATTGCCAATTGTCACTTTTTTCCAAGTGATATTTTAGCACCGTTTTCAAAGAAATGTTTAATATTCAAAGTATTTTAGACCAAGAGCCCGTGGTCACCACATTTTCGTATTTTTATAAAAGCTGAAAGTTTGTCTTCCATGACTCTGACATAGGCATCACATGATCAGCTATTATGAATTTCCTATGGAGGTGACTTTGAAACGTACTTTGGAAGTTACAAACAACAATACAAGCGTTTCAATGAGATACCATCTGCCTGATGATAGCTAATATGTCAATGGGTAAATGTTGGAATATTTCTGAACTTATTCACTGTGTTTTAAATACCTACACATAAATATATTTTCTGTGTGAAAATCGCAATTTTTACCTGAGAATCCTGTTAAAAGTACAATAAATTTCCTAATATAGTACCATTAGAATCCATTACAATACTTTCTCTCTTCAAATACATTCTGTACTAAGAATGTTTTAAAACTCTATAAATTGGGGCACAATGTTATTATGCAAATCAGCTGTGCTCAGGCTAACCTGTTGCTATGTGGGTTATCAACGTAATTTGAATTTACATTTTTACTTATACTTCTTAGGATAAAATCTACAAGGGAAAATTTAAAAGATAATAACCTCACTCCCATATCTTGAAAAGGGTAAGCAGAAGTAACACTGGCAGGGTCCAGAGTTTCGGAAATTACATTCGACGTAAGATGTGTCATGCAGGGCATAACTTAATTATTTGAATATTTTTTTATCGATACACCAACTCTATCGTTCGGACTGGGAATCGAACCCAGAAAAAAAAACGGTTGACAACCTTGTCATGAGACCTTTGAGACGACCATTGAGTTATAATGTACTACGTACTTTACTGGTGGTAGGTCTCTCATATGTGAGAGGCCATCTGGGTAGGTACCACCGCAATGTCTATTTCTCCCGTAAAACAACACTGCTTAAATGCACTGTTGTGTTTCGGATTGAAGGACATTGTAGCCAGAGCAACTACTGGACATATTGAGACTTAACATCTTATGTCTCAGGATGGCGAGCGCAGTGGAATGTTGCTACTGTTTATGAGCCGTCGTATCGCTTACCATCAGGCGAACGGCATGCTCGTCTCGCCATTCACTGCAATAAAAAAAAAAAAAAAAAAAAAACGTACTAGAGAAGACACCTCAAGCAAATAGTTTGTAACACGAGTTGGAGTCCAGGCGCTCCAACTCATTTAGTCTATGTCAAGCGCTTGCTGGAACTAGACACGTATCAGTGCGAAGTTTTATTCGACAAAATGCCGTCGTGTGCATTAAAATACTGCTCGAACAATTCAAAAAACATAAGTAAAAGTCAAGGTGTGGCTTTTCACCAGTGAGCTTAACTTATTATATTAAAAACACATTTAATCTAATTTAATATCAACAATTGTGACATGTGACAGCGGTTGATGACGGGCGGCCATGCATGTCAAAGACTAACGAGTATTTGTATGCGCAGAGTCGACAATATCGACGCAGATTTGTAACGGATACTGAAGTATTTATATAAGATAAAAAATTAAAAGCATTTAAATTAATATTTTTATTATTATTTAAATTAAAGGTTTCCTCGGCCATGTCGTGAAACAAGAGAATTGTGGATCAAATTTATTCAGAAGAATCGCGGCTTGTTATTTCATATTTTTGATTACCTATGTATATATTTAATAAAAATATTTTATTTCTAGAGTGTTTCTATTAATTAAATCCTGAAGATAAAAAAATATTTATTTATAATTTAATTTCTTGTGTATTATTCACAAATAATGTGCTCACCAGGCGCCATGTTTATAAATCCGGTAAATAAAAGAAACCATATTATTTTATGTAAAAGAAACTATTATTTTATATTATATTTTAGTTGTCGGTATTAATATGTAGACATCATATAACGAAGAGTTACGATTAATATGAATTGTCTTATCTATTCGTGACACGTTTTTCTTTGGCCATAATTTGTATGATATCAAGTCAATAAAGTAGATGTCGCTATTGAGCTGGGACAAATAATTTCTATGACATGTCTTGTCTATCGGTAGAATATATGTCAATGGAGACGACGACGAATTTTTCATCTCTTGTCTTGATTGAAAGTATCTACTACATTATGATATACCAAAACCAGCCTTGTATACGTAGGAATTTGGCGTATAAATTAAATTATTGCTTGCTAACATACACAAGCCGTGTAAGCAAGTTAAACGCAAGTTCGCTTTGAGTCGAGTTCTGTTGCTAGTTTGTTTATTCAATTAGTTCACTTTCCATTGACGTGCGGTGTTGGGACTTAATACCGCTACATAGTTTGTAGTAAGCAAACTAAAAGGTGTTATTTATGGGAACGGAGCATGCCATTCGCTTCATGGTAGACGTTATGACACCACGAATTACAAAGCAATGCGTAAGATTTTACTGCGCTCGTAGGTATAAGATTTTAAGTCTCATTAAGTGTAATAGTTACTCGGTCTACAATGTCCTTCATACCGGAACACTGGTTGCGTTTACACTGCTGTTTAGCGGGAGAAATAGAAGCCACCATTGAAAAATGTTTTGTTTCTATACTTTCAACATGATGACTGTACTATGTAGATATAATATCTAAATAGGAGCAGTAAAATAACACTGGTATGCTCCTGCCGGATTATCAGTTTGCTGTGATAGATGATGATGATGCCAGAACCACACTATAAACACGCCACGCAACGTAGTGTGTTCGTAATGTGGTTCTAGCCATAGAAAATACTACGATGTGATTTGATTCAACACGTTCCGCGTCGGGTCGGGTCGCGTGACGTTTCAATAGTATGTGTCGGGCCTTAATAATACTGCGTACCAGTGAAGAGAACTTTGTAATCGGCAAAATGAATGAATGGTTTGTCATCTGGTATAGGTCAGAAGAAGGAATTTCATGCAGGCTGTTTCTAAGGGCCAGCGCAGACCAGGACGGCATGGCAAGGAATTATTTTTTTACCTAAAGATATTTAAACTTATTAAATTTATACCGTGGCATCAAAAGTCATTTACTGTTGCCGCGACATCAATTTAAAACAATGGAATCTATGTCATTTATATATTATTGGAAGAGTCAATATCTTTTGGTAAAAATTGAATTCCTTGCCATTTCGCCCCGGTGTCCGTTGGCCTTAACGAAATACTCTGGATTTTTAAAGAGGACTTTTTATTTTATTTATTTGGATCTCCAACGAAGATAACACATGATATTTATATTAAACTACATATTTATCCTTCTGCGTGCATCTTCAATTACAGAAGAGTACCGCTTGCACGGATTTTGTTAACAACATCAATTTTAGTACCTTTTGTTAAGCTATGGAAAAATTCTGGCATTTTTACTTTCCAAGAGCGTTTTAATCTAATAACAATATTACGTCGTACATCTACCTGTTTGGGAGTTTATAATTTTATTATTTTAAATTTACTTATCAAAACCAGGCTAGTAGCCAAGCTAAAATAAGGCTTCGTTTCTGAATATTTGAAACGTAATATTGTTGTAATTACGCATCACACCTTTCGGTCATTAATCTTGGAGCTATGGCTTCTAACGAGGATTAAAGTTCACGTTTTGATGTATTAAAACCTTAATTTTAGCTCTAGTTTCGGTTTTCATGTTTTGGTGTGGTAAATAACAACATTTTACGTAATAATATTAATATATAAATCCAACAGACGCGCTCTTATATTCAGAAGCGAAATTTCAACACATGTATAAACTTATGGCTTAAATAAATAAAAATCTTATAAGTATGTTAAACGTAGCAAAATGTGAAAGTGAATGTGATTAAAATTTTAAATTTCTTATGGAAACATACACAACATTACGATTTGCAAAGGGTCGCTGGCAGATGCTGGATTCAACAGGGTGAGACTTGTTGGAGGCGTATGTCTAGCAGTGAACAAAAAAAGACAGTTTATGACGACGATAATTTTCGCTCCTTTTAAAACCGATGTCAAATGCACGTGTTTTCGAAAAGTCCATAAAGAATTTAATTATTGAAACCTGCATTTTATTGAACAAATAGAACAATGAAAATCATATACAAAAGCAAAACAATGACTAACAATATTCCACACCGCGTTTCATATTGTTTGAGTACAACAAAACAAAACTTTGTAGAGGGCGCTGCAAGTTTGAATAACTTCACAAAGCTAATGCGGTGTGTTGCGGCGCTAACTGCGCTTTATTGTGTGTTAGCAACCTTGTGACTTGAGCTAAATGTCAGGTCTGGGGGTTACTTTATACTACGACACGACTTCGAACGTCGTACGTAAAACTATAAAAATAAGCCTAAATATACAGCATTTCCGAAGCATATATATCATGCCGTAATATTAGACTCAGTTCAGAGTAAGTATAGTAAGTATTGATTTTTAGAAGTGGAAACCTTTTTGACATCGCACGTCCGAACATTCAAATTTCATGTCGGAGTATGGAGTTCCCCCCCCCCCCCAGACTTTCAAATAGACTTGTCATAATGCAAAGTACAAAAATAATTAACAAGGACAGGGGCCCTACTATATTCATCGAACGAACGAACGAACGAACGAAGGACCCTACTATATTCAACGAAACGAAGTTCGAAACTTCGGATGATCAAAGTTTATATACGATACGAATGTACCTACATAAAACTTATGGTCGTTATTGATTTATGGTCGTAACCATAGACTTATAGTTACGGTGTACGTTATATATATACATTCGTATCGTATAAAAAACTTCGTTTGTCCGAAGTTTCGAACTTCGTTTCGTTGAATATAGTAGGGTCCTTCGTTCGTTCGTTCGTTCGTTCGATGAATATAGTAGGGCCCCAGAATCCTCTAGTGTGGCAGACGTCTAAACGAACTATCCAGGCCTCACAGCCACCACTGCAACTCCTTTAAGCCAGAATCAACAGTGGCACGCATTGTAATGACACCGAGCATTGAATCTTGGAGAGTCTTCTCTAATAATGTCTAACTTGTCTTTAAGCCGCAACAAAATCAATCATAAAGTTAAATTAATAGAAGGAGTTGGTAATAAAATGTCTACTCGTGTATAGGCTATGGTAACGCTTAACATTACGCGGACCGTAAGCTTGTTTGCCGCCTATGTGATATAAAAAAATCTTCGAATGATTGTTCAGAATAAAAACTGGAAGATGGTTGATTTATTCGTAAGGTACCTTGTAGAAGTTATTAGGAGTATTATTTTATTGCTATAAATGGCGAGACGAGAATATCATTCGCGGTGGTAAGCGATATGAACATGGACAGTAGCAAAATCAAACTCTTACATGAATTACAAAGCAATGCTTTGCATTTAACTGCGCCCGCTATTCTGAGACATATGATATCAAATATCATTATGCCCAGTAGTTTGTTACTCTATCTGTAAATAGTGATACCAAATATCAGTTGTCATAAATACCAGTGGGCGTAATTGAAAGTTGAAACAGGGTGTGTTTTATCTTGTTGTGTCTAGCTATCGCCTTGTGGTGGATATAATATTTATATATATAACCTTTGATATAAGTTTTATGTGTTTGTAATTAGTATTCGAAAATTTGTTCATTCTAAATGTTTCCATGTCAATATTTTTCCTTTAAAATGATTTATAGTTTTATTTGTTGTTCTTTGGTCTTAGCTTCTTGGTTTTGTATTCATAATTGTAAAATATTTCTCTGTTTTAATTATACTAATATTATTTAATTTTCTTTGAACCTATACAACGATCTTTTACCTATACGTGGAGTAAGAGAGAGAAGAATGAGCCTCATCATCAGGCAAACCCCACAGCCTTAAAGGCTTGGACTTCATGGCATAGAAATTTATTTTTTCACCTAAAGGTATTTTTCGATGCCACGACTTCAATTTAAAACAGTAATAATTTAAGACGTATTCCAACAAGATAAAATTGAGTATCCTTTGGTAAAAAATTAAATCACTTGCTATTCCGGGCTGGGTTGGCCTTTATGGTAGAGCGTCATCTTTTTTACAGAGATATTAAATCCATATCAAATTTACTCGAACTACGGGAAAATATTCTTCACTTAAAGTGTTTTCTTTAAAATCTTCTATATTCTCAGCCAATACCATGTATTCAAAACATACTAATAGAATTTAAATACGAAGTATACAATTTTAAAGATACATTATTTATTTTTGCAACAGGTTGCCGCGTAAATACAAAATACTCAATGTTTTCTAGACTCAAGAGCTGTGCAATATTCGAAGCTAATATTTTTATATTTTGAAATACGTTTGAATAAAACAAACTCTATTTTCAATTGAATAAATATGAACAAATAAAGATTACGTGCAATATTTTGTAGTATAACGCGAGTTGTGACAGATATATAATTTTGCGTTCATGGAAGATACATATAATGTATAGTCAATACAAGTATAGATATTTTTATGCAGGATGTATCCAGACTGCAACCAAAAATGATGCCAGGTGGTATTATTAGTGATTTCAGACACAATGCTACGAAACATTAAAAAAAAAAACACGTTTTTTTGTTATTTTTTTCCTATTGTCGTATTTGGGTGGTAAATAAATATTTGTTTCCTAAAATAATAATGTAAACTATTAACGAAACTATTAAGCCCAAAGGTTCAAATTATTATTTTAGCAAAAACCGGTGGATTAACAGTCCATACATATTTTGACCTGCAATTTTTTGCTGTAGATGAAAGAAAAATATGAATAGAAAGAAACAAAAATATTTGCACATACTAATTATTATCATAGGAACAATATACATACATAAACTTACGCCTTTTTCCCAGAAGGGGTAGGCAGAGGTGCCAGGGTACCCACATTTCGCCTTGAATGTTCTGTCTCATGATGTGATAGGTGGCGAGCCTATCGCCTTATCGGGCACAAATTCCTGACTCTGGACTGATAATGAATAGAAAAATCCAATATCACTTTGCCCAAAACCCGGGATTCGAACCCGAGACCTCAGCTTTGTAACCGTACCGGAATACAACTACGCCACCGAGGCAGTCATAAGAACAAACATAATAAAAAAAAACAATACAACCGCTAAACTGTTATTTTATTTACTTGGAAACCTACGCTTCACTCTAGTTCTGTTTTCCCTAAAGTAATTTCTAGAAGCCTACTCAGTTAAAATTACGGGCTTTGGAAATGACTGGGGAAAATTATAATAATATAAATTAATTGAAAATGTCTATTTCTCCCGTCAAAAAGCAGTTTAAATGCACTGTGGTATTTCGGATGGAAGAACATTGTAGCCAGAGTAACTAATGGACATATTGAGACTTAACATCTTATGTCTTAGGATGGCGAGCGCAGTGGAATGCCAAGCATTGCTTTGTAATTCAAGGTGTTGTTTGGTTTTGCTACTGTTCATGAGGGGTCGCATCGCTTACCATCAGGCGAATGGCACGCTCGTCTCGCCATTTACTGCAATAATAAAAAATGACGCTATGCCAATATAATCTGACTGTTAACTCTATATCCATAATATATGGAATGTACTCTGTGGCAAAAACTACTGATTCACCAGACATACACGATGATATTTAAAACACCACATAAAATGTCTTGTTAGTACCTACATCTGCCTACCCCTTTTGGGAAAAAGACAGGAGTTTGTGTACTTATATAATTAAAAATCAAATTAATGGTACACTCAAATACACAAGTATCAATGCAGGTTATAAGCAATACACCCATATGTAGCCAATATCAATGTACAATTTACTACATTTTTGAACATACAAACTGAAAAGTAACACATACATAGCAATTTGGTGTAAATTGCCCTATTGGAAAGGTAAACCAAATCAAATATACGCTCAAACGGGTATCGAGTAACGGGTATGCGGGTAGATACCCGCACCGGGCGGGTGACACGGGTAATCGGCGGGGTGCCGCTCGGCTAGTTAACCGCTGATTGGTTGGCGTTGGTCGTGTAATTAAATACCATCCACGCTAGTGATTTGCAATTGTCGATAGAATTTCTAGCGATTGGAGTACAAAGGAATTGAGAAATGGTTTTCTAATATTTTTTTGCGATTTGTAGAGCTGGGCTGTAACAGGCTTATCGACGGTACTGACAAAAAGCGACGTGAAGTAAATTTTCTTTCTAAGACTAAGATTGTCAGATGTTCAACAATAATACTGGTACTGTTCAATTATTTTAATAGTAGGTATCTTATATGGGCGAGGCCGCCTGGGTAACTGCCGCCGAACAGTAATGTAAATACACTGTTGTGTTTCGAATTGAAGGACTTAACATTTTATAAATATAAATAACATAATATATAAAGAAAAAGTGCTCTCGTTATTTTGACGATTAATTAAATACTAAATGTGTGTGCTCATAGAAATCATAATCACTTATTATGCGGTGAATTGCTAGCTCGTTCCCGTCCCCACGTTAAAGTCCTTTCAACTTCAATATCTAAAAATAGACCACAATAGATTTCCTATTTCAGATAAGTAGTTGTCTGGACACCAGAGTTCCATAGTTCAGATTTTAATAATAGTTGTTGGTAAATAAGATTGTATTGTCGAGACAAGGGTCCTGTCAATATTACACTCTTGGTATTGGATCGAAGATTACGGTTTGGGGTTCCGCGGAGTATTCACAGATGTGATTTACAACGGAAAATAACGCACTTTATTCAAGATGAATATTATAGGTTAGTTTGCTGCGGTTGGTTGTGCAAGTCCCTGTTGAAAACATTTTTATATAAGAAATATGTAATTATTAAATTACTTGTATATTTATATAGTATTTTTCCTTATCTATTAATTATGTATTCATACACCTTCTTCAGCTCATCTCTGCGTCACTTAAAGGTCTTCTGGGAGATAATGCCATGGGCATTAAGCCCGCCTTTTACACTTTTGTATATGAAACTTAATAAATTAAATAAGGTTCTAGAGTTTTACAATCTATTAAATTAACTAGAAGTCACATGATTGACGAAAGATAGGTATTTTCGGCACCTTCACCACACCGCTTCACATAAGTAGCTTTCCAAGTATCTAAAAAAGTAAGTATGTGATAAAATAATTTATTGGACGCTATATTAGGGGCCTAGCAGGTATATTAGATATAAACGTCAAATTCTGTAGAAAGTGTCACAACCTCAAAAGGCGATAATGACGAAGGTACGAAAGGTTTTGTAATTTTAAACAACTGCTTTTTCAGAGCTGACAAAAACAAGCTTGCGCAAAGGTCCTAGATTACATTTTCTACCTTCTGATAAAGGAATAAAATGCTTACAAAAATATAATGCCGGTTTGCTACACCACAAAATTTGGTTTCCTTGCCAACACTTTCGCAATGGGTCGCGAGTCCGCATTATTATGCTTTGTGTTGGAAATAAGTCTTAAACATATTGTTAAAGTTCGCGTGAAACTTCGTAAATTGGGGCAGGACTTTGCAAAAATGGGATTGTGTTATTTAAATCGAATTATTTTTCTTCTTAATACTGGTCAGTGATCCTTGTTAATGGTTCTCGTTATTAACAACGAACCGCATTTTATTTAAGTTTGAAGCATTATTAGCAAACATTACGTCTGGATTGCTTTAACGTTCGATTCTGAGACCGTCTCCATATTGAGTGAATTTTCAGGTTGAAGAATATGATAGATTTATAAATAATTATTGGCTTTGTGGGCACAATACTTTCAAATAATTCATGTTCCTTGTATTTTAATTTTTGTTCTTGTAATTTTCATAACAACGCTATATCAATCTGTCGCCGCAGGAATTCTGAGGATAGGCCTCCTACACTATAAAATATATATTTGTTTTCATTATACGAAATACATCTGTTTATTATGATTAGAAATAAAGAAAGAAAATTCATTTATTAGTCACAATAAGATGACGCACACACTCGTTTAACATAAATTTATATATCTAACATACAACAACAAGAAAATAAAAAAGGAGGTTTGTACGTCACATAAACGTGACACGTAGGTGACCACTCAGCTTATTGTTGCACTGCGACGCGAGCTACAGCGCAACGATTAATGATTAATGATTTAAGTTAAAATTGTGTGCATTTATACCAGGTTTGAAAAAAATTGTAGCCAGTGTGCGAGAGAAAATAATGAGACATCTTATGTCTGAGGATGGCAAGGGCATTACAATGCTAAATTTTGCTTTGTAATTTATTGTGTTTTTTTGTTTTGCTTCTGTCCACGATCGGTAATATCGCTTACAATCAGTTAAATGGCATGCTAGTCTTGCCATTAATCGCAATTATAAAAATATTATACAAACAACGATATTTTTGGCCTTAACAGAATTTCAGTATTGAGTCCAGTTTCTACTCCACCTATTAAATATTTAAACTTAATCATTTTTAAACGACAAAATCGTCTTAATTTTACGGCCCGATGAATATATTAAAACTTTTTTGTAACTTAAACGTAAATTTATTTCTATTGAAATTTATTTTTTAACGAAAGTACCACAAATAGGACCGCTTAGCGCAGTTAGGATTTAAATTTCTAAACTTTGTCGACTTCGACATTACGGTAAAAATTACGCAGATGGACTCTATTCATACGAAAATGAAATATTCTAAAATGTTTATATTTTTAAATTTCATTTCTGAATAATGTTGTTTTTCTAGTAAGTTACTTCATTGGTCCAATTGTTATAGATTGTAAACTGTACTGTCCTAATTACCAGCACGGATAATCCTTTTGGAGGTGTAATCCGACTAGAAAAGTGTCACATAAATAGCCCATTATTTTCATATATGCGTGCCAAAACTAGTTATGACAATTAAAATATATATACTTACATGTACGAGTATTCAACGCTGATATAAAATTAAATTTGAATTAAGAGCGTTTATACCCTGCACGCGCTTTTTGGCTTAAAAACAGGACTTTTCAAATGAGTTAATAGCCACCAATAAACAATTTCAAGGTAAAATAATTAGTACTAATTTTAGAAAAGGTTGTCATCTAGGGATTTTGGTGGAAAACATTATAGATTGATGGATAATTTGTGAGTACTATAAGGATTACTGAACACAAGTTTCGTTATTTAGGCTTTGAATGGCAATTTAGAAGCTTAAGATATCCAAAACCACTAAATATAAGATGAAAATAAAAATATTATCAGACTAATAAGACCCTTATGGAGGGATTTTGCTGAGAAAAATAATCTTTTTGTGTTTAGTTCCTGAAAAATAAAAATTTAAACAATGCGAAATTATTCAGAAACTCTCGTCAAGAACATATTTTTTTTCACCAACTTATCGTACATAATTTTTTATAGCAATTGCATATTATAATAAAAGAACATCTTGTCAATAAATTGCCATTTTTATATTTCAACAAAATTAGTTTTCATGTTTTCTACAAATATTTTAAAAACCACTATAAAACACGCTGTCCGACGTGGATCAAATCAGACCGCCGCAAGGCCTTCTAGAGGGAGGACGTATCGCTCGTCGCTCCGGCCTGGGTGCAGTCGATTATGCCGCGCGTAGTAAAAATAGCCACGCGCGGAATGCAATTACCACATCTTAGTACTTTGGTAGTAAAATATTTAATTATTTTTATTACCTACAAAGATTTTGTAGTGAGTATAAATTATGTTTCAGGTAATATAATGGGATTTAATTCCGAGGCTAAATTATGTTATGTATTGTAATATAGAATTAAATATATTTCGTAATTGTAAGGGGTTGTAAGGCCCCTAACACTGTTTATGTTTTTGAACACGAAATGATTAATAAAACGTCCGTAGTGTATACTGATTGAACACTGATTTGAATGCAACTTAACAATGTAATAATAACGAAAATATGATTAGTATCCAAAATTTGTATTATTCTTTGCTTGCACAGTAATATTTGTCTACTTATAATGCAAATAAAATATTTTTATGATATTATATTACAGTTACATTTCAATTGAATATTTGAAGCGCACGGATCAAAGTTGTTTGAGCCGATTGTATAGCGAGCCGACGCGGCAGCTCTACGCACACAGCTTTGGTCGCTTATGTGTGAGTGAAATTAACGAACAAATACCTATAGTTGACTTTGCGCGCAAGGTGTATACGCTCTTTAAATAGTATACGTATACGTAAATTATTCAAATAGGCCCACATTATCATAATATTAATTCATAGATTATTCACGGACTGGAATGAATCAGTAATCTGCTTACCCCTCTGGGGCCGTGAACTTATAAGTATCAGTTACGGTATCGGAGGAAACTTAACAAAGCATCCTGAATATTTGAATATAAGGAGTATTAGCAGTGGGTTCGGAGGCGGGTTATTCTCTCTCTCTCGCTCAAAGTGCCTTTAAATTCCTTAAAGGACGTCCTAGCAATGCCCGCAAAAAATTACCGAATTCAATAAAGAAGAACTCCCGCTACAAGTGGATTTTGTTTCCCCTCCATCGAAAACGTTTGAAAACAAACTGGCCAAGACATTCTAATTATATTTTATAAAAAACTTTGGTGATTCAATTGTACCGGCTCTTTGTTTCATTTCTTTATAACTTTATTCACGCAGTTTGTATTTTTTACATAATTTAAAAATAGAACGGATTTGCTTTGATGTTTAAAAATTTATTTCGAACATTTTGTTCACTGTTTTAGTATAAGTTTTTATTGTTTTGCAAGAAATAAAAAATCAAAAAATATTAAATAACTATACATTGATCATATTAAACCTGATAAAGACTTGATTTGTTTTAAGTATAAAATGCTTGTGTAATTTTGATTCATTAAGTATGTACCTACAACAACCGTAAATTGGAATACATAACTCACTTAAAGAATAAAATGTTTTCCTTCAACATTCGAGCCTATAAAACATTTTCTTCACAATTCGCAGATTTATGAAGGTTTGGAGTACCTTATTATTTTATGTTCACGGCAGGTGCGATGAAATATAGCTTATGTTCATAAATAACTGGAGAAAGGTAAGCTTATGATCGATCAAGCTCGACGATATTCAATAATAATTCCACGTTTTTTATTTTGTCCACAGATCGGGTAAGTTGTCAAAGTAAATCAACAGCAGATAAAAGTAAGTAATTTTTATATTGATATTAAAAGTGACAATACTAATTTATGAAATAACTGCGACTTCTTTTACCACGGTATCATTGAGGTCACGTGACGGCGGAATTGAGGTTTCGGGCTCGAATCTAGTTGGACAAAGTGATATTGGATTTTTATTTTCATAATCGGCCCGTAAGAAATATATGTCTGAAATGGCGATAGGCTCGCCCCTTTCACATCGCGGGAGTGAACACTCAAGGTGAAGAGGGAGTGTCCTGGGAGCATGACTGCCTAACCATTCTGGGAAAAGGCGTGAGTTTAAGTATGTTTGTATGTAATGGTAAATCTCTAATAAATCCAAGTTTTAGTTTGAGTAAATGATAATATAAAATCATCTATGGTATAAGAAACTAATAACAGCAGCTCAGATATGATGGAAAATAAACAGAACAAAAAGTATAAAGTAACAAAGCCCGGATTACGCGAGCAGAATCTTCTAGAAGCAGCGAAGACGCTAATCGACGAAGGCATTAAATTTATTATCTCCAGTTTGCTAGCTCAAATTGAGTTTGTACACAAGATGAGTTACTTTACAAATGGTTCTAGTCACATTTTTTTTTTTTTTATTGCCTTGTAGGCAGACGAGCTAGCGGCCCGCCTGATGGTAAGCGGCTACCGCTGCTCATGGACTTCCGTAGTGCCAGGGGACTAGCACAACAAAGTCGCTGCCTACCTCAAGGATAGAACTCTCCTTAAACCTCGTTTAAAGAAGGACAGGTCATAGCGCTGAGGAAACAATACATACTAACTTCTTACAATGTACGTAGAATTTTATACCTAGTTAGTTCGTAAAAATGTACGTAGACTTTTATTTTATATTTTATTTATTTATGCCGATATAAAAACAAAAATAAGTATAAATCGCAAATTTTACTTAGATAAAATACCAATGGTAAACAATGTATTATTTCGTTTTTTAATATATTTATTTAACATTATTCGTAAATGTAATATGTCATGTAAAAGGAGGCAAGTCAAAGATTTATGAATGTAAAATTGTTGGGTATTACTATTAACACACCACCCGTGCTAAAAGAGGTCAGACTAAGACCCGATTTTTTTATGTTAATAAAAGGAAAGATTTTGGTCAGCGTCCATTAGGATTTGGAGAGGAAATTATTTGATTGCCTAATGGTAAAGAAGGATTAAGCTGGGTTAAATGGTGAATGTTAAATAAGGGACAACATTAACAAATAATTTAAGGTTACCCGCTTCCGGAGAAAGGTTTGGGTGAACCTCCTTACCTCAAAACCGCTATGAGATTTATTTAAATGACCTGATTTCTGTCGGACAAATAATTTTGAACTGTGATACATATTTGGTAGTTTTACGCGTATATTTCATGCAAACGATAATAAAATAAAATTAAAAAGCCGCCTTTTTAAAACGTAAAGACTTTACGTTCCCAAAAACATGATTTATACAGGCCGTATTTGTACATCGATTACAATCACAACATAAAGAGTTGTGAACAACAATGAAAATTAAGTGCTTTGAACCCTTTAAAAAGGGTTTCTTGAAAGCCTTACATAACTGAAGGTTATTGAACTAAACAAACCATCAACCCACTTACATTTGATATTGGAATACTACCAAAACTCCACTTTGGAGCATTTTGGCGTGAGTCCAAAGCGAAGTATTAAGAATGCTTAATGATTAAAAAAGAACCTTAGTACCACTGCCGTGAGCAAGGATGGAACCTAGATTACTTGATCTGTGGGTACAATATACTCTTAAATATTGAACGAACGCAAATATCAATAGGATTTTCGACTCCAATTTTTTTATGTATTTGAAATGAAAGTGAAAATAATTTATTGAATTCAATAAAATATACAACATAATTTAAATTCAGTAATTTTTTTGATTTGCTTACCGGTTCGGAAACCGCTTTTCACTAGAGAAGTGCGGGCAAGAAATTCTAATTTTGCTCTCTAGTGTTCAAAACCAGTTTACAGTGTAGTGGTCTAGTATCTATATCATATGAACGTAGAATTTTGTTATTCAATTTAGAATTAAACAATTTAGAAACTATTTCAATATTGTAGTGGCAGTAAAAGTAAAGGGATGCAAAACAAAACCAGTGACGTCACTAGGCTTAAGATTCATTACAGTGTGCACGTGTGAAAGAGACAGTACGGTGTCCCCAATATACCCCCACTCTTTAATTGTTGTATATATATATATATGTACATATATATATATATATACAACAGTATTTTATTTTATATAGTGTATATGTGTATGTGTATATATATAGTGTATAGAAGTGCGTGGTGGCCTGTTGGTAAACGGACTAGACGCGGCTGCCAACATGTTCTCGGTGGTCGCGGGTTCGAATCCCAGGGCACACCTCTGACTTTTCGGAGTCATGTGTGTATTGATAGTCAATCACCACCGCACTAAAACGGTGAAGGAAAACATCGTGAGGAAACCTGCATACCATAGCGATTCATAAGAATTTCTATGGTATGTAAGTCCGCCAACCCGCACTAGGCCAGCGTGGTGGACTATATGGCCTAACCACTCTCAATCGTATTCTCGATTGTAGAGTAGGCCCGTGCCCTGCAGTGGGACGTATATGGGCTGATACAGATATATATATATATATATATATATATATATATATATATATATATTTGTAAATCGAATAATAATATATGTTATATAATTTTTAATTACTTGTATTTTTTCTCTTTATCTTTTAATTAAGTATTCGTACACCTACTACAGCTCATCTCTGCATCACCTAAAGGTCGACTGGGTGAAAATGCCACAGGCATTAAGTCCGCCTTGTATACATTTGTATATGAAGCTTAATAAATAAGTAAATAAATAAAATACTCATATTTGCGTCACGTTACAAGCTACTTTATAGTGTTTTGACTGAAATGTTTTGTTTTAATAGTATTTGTGTTTATACACAAAATAAAACAAAATTTCGATCATCGTCAAATAACCAAAATAATTATGGTTATAGCTGTTGTATGCCTTTTTTAACTTCTACACGATGCATAAATACATTATGCGAATCTGATATTAATGATGAAAATCATACTAAGTGGGAAACTTGTCTTAAAGATCGAACTCAGGACTTCAAAATATACTGCCTTTAACAATGAGACACCTCCTATTATACATACTTATTGAAATAAAACTATTTATACGGATTTTCTTGCTATATTTAAGTTTTACATTTATCTAGAAAAAAATCAGTACAAATAAAAACGTTTTCTTTATTTATTACTTTTCGTAAATCTAAAAAAACTTTTAACTTTACTGTAGAGTAATTTCGATTGAACGAGTTTGCGCCAATTGAGGTGTTCCGCAACAAAATTTCGCTCCACTCGTTTGGAATAATGTTTTCTCACCGCAGACGTTGCGAATAGCAATATAAATATTATACCTTGAATATTCCACGTTAGTAAATATGTGTAAATGGAATTAGAGTAGTGGGGAGGCTTCTTTTCAGCAGTGGACGGCAGAGGGAGAGAGGGATAGAGAAAAAGAAAATAAGTATGAAGGTGCTACGAAGATTTTCTTCTCTTTAAAAGCGTCGACGTTGACGGTTTTTTACCATTCCCAATATTTATGTTCATATGAAATGAAAATTTAACGTCCAACGCTCAACGTCGAAAATCCGAGAGCGCTCGATAAAAAAGCGTCGCCGTAATTTTTGTCAAATTAGGTAGGTAATATTACCATAGAAACTTTGCATCTTAGATAATTAGATCCATTTCGCAAGTAAGGATTCGTATTACTTTCATTTAGTGAAAAGGATACCAACGAGTGACAAACATTTTCTTATATTAAAACGGATATTCCAATTCATTGCCATCCCACCTATTAAACGAGGAAAAGAATATTGTCATCAATAAAAATATATTGTACTGAACTCAACCAAACGAATTTAAAATTTTCGGTGTATCGTGTAATGAATACAGTACAGTTTAATTGGATCGCCGCCGGGAACCATTAATTATTTGCCAAATTTTATTTGAAGCTTGATTGCGGAATGTTGCAAATGAACAACCGTTCAGTGTTGTTCAATTGGTTGGGTATAAGGGGCGATTCACAGGGACTGATGACGATTTTATTTTGTTTTATAATTCACACTGATTCTGTTTCGATAAACATCAATGTCAAGTACCTGTGACACCCAGTGGTGACACCCGTATTCTAACACCCATATTCTAAGACGTTCCTCGAAAATGACTCGACTCCACTCGGCCTGAACTGGAGAAAATCTGTATTCATAGTTGAAAAAAGTCTCCTCCACTCAACGTCACTCAATACTTTTTCTTTCTCGAGGAAAGGAATCAACTTTCAAACTCAAGGTACGTCGCGACGTACCTTAAGGAATACTTGAGGAAATATTTTCGCTATGGAAACATTGGTACGGGAGCTAGCAACGTTTGAAAAGTAAGAATTTTAGGTCAGCTGATTTTGTGATAAGTCGTCCTTCTTCCACTTTCGGTTAGAGTCTGGGCTATCTGGCTGGCGGTAGTGGTTGCGTTCATTAGTGCGCATCCTACCTGTCCAGGTAATAATCCTGGATTTTAAAAGCATTTTAGAAGGCGTAATTTTTGATTTTTTGTTTTTAAATAAGTCTCTCTGACATACTTTTTTTATTGCCAGACATCATTGACATTGCTAACTATGTGCTATACGCGATTTTATATTTTTTTTTTTATTAAAATTTTAAAGTATTTTATAATGTCTGTAATTTTAATATTATGTTATTTAAAGATAATAAAAACTTAAAATAAATTTGCCAGACATTAATTCGATTGTTAAGTCTGGAATTAAAATGAAAAAGTCATGAAAAGTATTGCAGTATAATGCTAGTATTCGGAGAGAGACAGTTGCAGAATAAGTCGAGAATGATACAGAGAACCATTACAAAAGTAAATTACTTGTCACTGTACATGTAATAAAAAATAATAATAATATTCAAACACTACGATTATTTTTCCATTCCAAATCCCATGAATCAGAACTACATAGAGCTGTAGTACGAGCTGATCATAAATATACACCACTTACGCCCAAATACTGGAACACAACTTAAATATAAATGGCGCTTAACTACGTTAATCCCGATTAAATGTACTGACTAAGTGGGCCGTGCGCTGTTAAGAGCAACTTATTAATTGAATGGCGTTCCAGTATTCGGGCGTTAACCTGTTAGATTCCATGATGGACTTAAACCCGACCACTAACACACAAAAGCTGAATGCCTGGACACAAAAATCTCTCCACGGGAGACACCGCCTCGACTTAACTAATCCTATCGTTGACAAAATAGCTTCAAACGCGTGGCTTAAGCGAGGCGAAATGTTTCCCGAAACGGAGGGATTCATGGTTGCCATCCAGGACCAGACAATCGACACAAAAAATTATAGGAAACACATAATCAAAGATCCTACAGTCCAAAATGATCTCTGTCGGCACTGTCATAGTAATTCTGAAACAATTCAACATATAACCGGAGCCTGTAAATCTATAACCCAGACGGATTACAAACATCGACATGACCAAGTAGCTGCAATAGTACACCAATATCTTGCATACAAATACGAGTTAATAACAAATAAAACGTCATATTATAAATATTCACCCAAAATAATACTAGAATCGGACAACTACAAGCTTTACTGGGACAGGACTATTATGACAGACAAGACAATTCATCACAATAGACCGGATATTACACTACACGATAAAAGAAACAAAGCAGTTTTTCTAATTGATATAGCTATACCAAATACCCATAACCTACAAACAACATATATAGAAAAAATAGCAAAATATAACCTTTCTATAGAATTAAAAAGACAGTGGCGAGTTGACTCCGTGCGGACCGTACCAATTGTGGTGTCAACTATGGGTGTAATTCCTAAGTATCTTCATAAAAGTTTGAAGACACTCCAAATACATCCCCTAACATATACCCTCATGCATAAAGCTGTCATTTTAAATACCTGCCGAATAGTTCGTAAATTCCTGTCAATAGAAACATTTTAATAAGCTCATCCATTATTTTTCTATTTCTTACGTGTTTTAACTATCATTTATTCATTATCAGTTTCGTTTTGGCCGCAAGCCTGCGTAGCTGATTATTTCGCCAGAAATAGTAGAAATTATTTTAAATACCATATAAATAATAATAATAATAATCATTCTAGTCAGAGCAAGTTTCCAAAAAAAATTAAGCATAAAAAGGAATATAAAATTAGATTGAAATTTAAAAAACAACACTTTTTATTTAAATTGTTCTGATTACTAAATGTAAATTATAAATAATTAATATTAAGTTTTTCAAGTTGTTTCAGCCCATAGTGACGTCACAAAAAAAGAGGCATCTTCATAATCATCATCATCATCGTCGCTGTCTTTGTCAGTGTCATTCATATCATCTTCTTGGGAACTTTCGTTATCTTCTAAAACTCTATCATCTGTAACAGAAAAAAAATAAACAGTATAATTCTTCTTGTTCGTTATAAAACATTTTAGTTATTATTGATAAATATTCCATTTTACACTTACTTTGAATAATAATATCTGCAACTGAGGATGGTAATTGATCTCCCAAAAACGAGACAAAATCATATTTGTCACCGTTAATGGTTCAACCGAAAGCCATTGGAGATAAAGATGTTGGATGTTTTGAGTGAGCATTTCTCCAAATTTTCGTCACGTAACGAACCCTCAATAAATGCTGTTGCAATTCCACTTTACAGGGTGGCAAACTGGATGACTTCAGCTGTCTCTGTCGGAATACTAGCATCATACTGCAATACTTTTCATGACTTTTTCATTTTAATTCCAGACTTAACAATCGAATTAATGTCTGGCAAATTTATTTTAAGTTTTTCTTATCTTTAAATAACATAATATTAAAATTACAGACATTATAAAATACTTTAAAATTTCAATAAAAAAAAATATAAAATCGCGTATAGCACATAGTTAGCAATGTCAATGATGTCTGGCAATAAAAAAAGTATGTCAGAGAGACTTATTTAAAAACAAAAAATCAAAAATTACGCCTTCTAAAATGCTTTTAAAATCCAGGATTATTACCTGGACAGATAGGATGCGCACTAATGAACGCAACCACTACCGCCAGCCAGATAGCCCAGACTCTAACCGAAAGTGCAAGAAGGACGACATATCACAAAATCAACTGACCTAAAATTCTTTCTCGAAAACGTTGCTACCTCCTATACTACATTGTTTATTATTTACATGACAAATTTTGACTGACACTTTTCAAGTGAGCATAATGTTGAAATGTCAAATAGTTTTTGTTAAATCTGTACCTTATAAACACATCAATGACGTATTTGATGACGTATTTCCTCGACTCAACCTCGAACTCGAGGATCCTCTAGGAAAGATATATTTTTAACTAAGCATACCATTTTCGAGGATTCCTCGAATTCATTTTAAACGTCACCTCGACAGAGATAAGGTTGAGGAAGATTCGAGGAAACGTCTTAGAATACGGGTGTAAGACGTTTCTTCCTCAATATTATCTCTGTCGAGGTGACGCTTATAATGAATTCGAGGAATCCTCGAAAATGGTATGCTTAGTTAAAAATATATCTTTCCTAGAGGATCTTCGAGTGAGGTTGAGTCGAGGAAATTCGTCATCAAATACGTCATTGATGTGTTAATAAGGTACAGATTTAACAAAAAATATTTGACATTTCAATATAACGCTCACTTAAAAAGTGACAGTGAAAAGGAGATCAGTCGATTTGGTCCAACTGCGGACAAGAAATTAAGAATGACTAAAAAATCAGGCGTATTTTTTTAGATTCATTTCTCTATTTATTTTTATCCTACACCGTGGGGATCAGATTTTGTAAAAAAAAAAGGATATCTTAATACTGGATTTTCTACATCTGATAAAACAAACAAGGACAGAGAGATGGAGAAAGAGAGAGAGAGAGATAGAGAAAGAGAGATAGAGAGAGAGAGAGAGATAGGAGAAGATTGAAAAGATTTCAATACAATAATGAACTTGGTATCATTTTCTCCGAGTAAATGACGTCAGAAACAGAAAATAACATCTAGACCATTTAAAATAACCAACACTTAATCCCATTGTTCACAGTATTACATCCAAGACAGCTCTAAGTTATCTATTACAAATACTAAGTAAAATAGCTGCTTTGAAATATTTCGAGTGGAACTCAAGTCGGGATAATCTTTGGCTTTTAGTCGTCTCTTTGTTCCTCAGTCGGTAGCAATTGTCTTGTACACGTTGAGATGTCTTTTAATGTGTTCATTGAGTATTAGAAATATATTTTGAAAATCTAACGCAGTAGTTTGTCGGTTTAAAGACTTTATGAGTATTCAAATAGGTAGAAAATCGATGTTGAGTGAAGACTGTCCTGGCAAGTTTTGTTTAATGAGTGGTACTACCAGGGCCAAATATCATGGGATATTTCCTCATCTCATCAGTTTTTTGTCCTGGAAAATAATGCCGGGTAGTAGTTTTAGTGACTAAAAACACAATGCAACTAAAAATTTCGCAAAGAAGTCCATCGTGTTTGTGTTGTTAGGGTAAGGGGTAAAGGGTATACACTATTACTTTAGAAAAAAAAACTATTTACAAGCAAGCAAAAGGAACAAAATCCCCGCTTATTTAGTTGCATTCTGTTCGAAGTCACTTGAACTACCCACCTTCGTTTTCAGTTGCAGAAGTAACATACCCGGTATAATATATTAGCTTAGCATTTAAACATAATAAAGAATTTGACAATATTAGCTTACGAACTAAGCAAACAAATTCACTAAATGCCTCTATAAAACTCGCTGTTCAATATTTCAGGACTTCCTAACTTCCGAGGTCGTATTTACATTTCTATCCGTATTTAAAATACAAAACATGGCAATGATATAAAAATAAAAAGAGCGCAATATCAACGTCTTAGAAATGTGTCAGGAAAATAAGAGTGAACGTAAACATGAACGAAATGGCTTGCATTTACCGCGTTCCCTGCAAGATCTCTTCTTCAAGACTTTCGAATTGCACAATAGTATTTTAGTGGATGGAATTTCGCAATGCGGAAATGGGATCGAATCTTATTTTTTATTTCAATGAATGGGGAGACGAGCATTCACCTGATGGTAAACGATACAACCGATCATGGACAGTAGCAAAACCAAACAAAACCATTAATTATTGCATTGCTTGGCAATCTACTGCGCTCGCCATCTTGTTAAATCTCAATACATATGTTCAGTAGTTACTCTGGCTACAATATAATAATTTTAAAATGACGACAGTTAATATTATTGGAATTGAATGGTTAAATAATATTGGGTATAATATGACCGCCGCCATACTCGACTGTTGCATTTCTTATTTGACTGTTCTTATTCGGCGCAGAAAGTTTATAAATAATTTGAATCATCATTACAGGTTGAATTTTTAACAAAGATATAACCATTTAAGTCATCTACGTATAGAATAATGTATTCTGCCGCATCATCGTACCATGCCTATGAATTCTTACTGAAAACATCTGCCGGTTTAAAATTTTAAACATTCCCTGACAAATATTTTTGCACGTAACGAGGTAATGTGTAAATTCGGCTATTTCTTGTATTATACGTCAGTTTGGCTATTTTGTAAGGACTAAACAACTTTGTTTTTTTCGTTCTTGGTTATAAATATTATATACTAGCGACCGGCTCAGTTTCGCCCGGGTACAAATAGATTTCTGTACAATAATATATACGTATTATAGATATAAACCTTTCTCTTGAATCACTCTATTTATTAAAAAAAACGCATCAAAATCCGTTGCGTAGTTTGAAAGATTTAAGCATACAAAGGGACATAGGGACAGAGAAAGCGACTTTATTTTATACTATGTAGTGATTAAGCAATTTTATTCTATAATAGTTTGAAACGATGACAATGACAATCGACAGAATTTACTCTAGTATTATTAAAGTTGAACGTATTATGAAAAATAAATATACCGCCAGTTATAAGGCTAAGGAAAAAAGAAACAGTGTAGGTAATATTTCACGTTCATTTTCGACAATATTGCCACATGGTTTCACTTAAAATTCATACAGTAGTTACAACAAGCTGTAGCTTTTAATTGGCATGCCATTGCTAAACCGGGATCTATCATAGCTCTACCAATTAAGAAAAGTTCTGTGTCTGATAGAGGAAATTACTTGGCGTTAGTGCCAACTAAGTATAGACAATTAACTGCAGGATCGATAGTATGTATTATTGTTGCCTTCGTTTAGTGTATTGTTCTTTCAGCCGAATATATTATGTGTGGTAGAAAAATACTGTTTCCCCATTCACGATACACATAATAATAAATAAATAAATAACACCCCACGGTCGCATTCATAATCCTGACACCACACTAAGAGCGAGTCTTGTGTCGTGGGTATCAAGAATTACGAGAGACTTTTCGGTCTCACAAACACCCCCAGACCCGAAAGAAATACTTATGGGCCGCACAAACATGATGCGGGGATCGAATCCGCGGCCTCTCGTTTCCAGGCGGCGTCTAACCGATTGCGCCACGAAAGTTGTCAGATCTGAAGTAGTTCCGCCATGGGCTTAATTAAACAAAGATTGTTCAGTCAATCTTGACTTTAATAAATACGTCTTTTGTCGTTAGTTGTACACGGCTCTACCATCTTCCATACCATTCTCTTGTATTCCGTACTTCCGTTCTTAGACATCTTAATCATTCATCTTCTAACTCTTTCCATCTTAAGTACTTTCATTCGTCATCTCCTTTACAAAACACTTTCGATATCAGTCATTCATCTAATGTTTCATTCTATACATATTTCTTTAATATTCAAACGCTAAATAGATATTCGGTCAGCACAATGGAGAAGTTATATGAGAAGTTTGTCGTGGCTGACATGTACATAGGTGTACACACAGCATAACGTGTAGCTTTTGTGCAAACAGCAACACAACGTTGAATTTCAGTGGAAGCACATCATTAATTTAACTACACAAAATATCAAGAAGACAAGAATTCCTCGTACTTTAACTTCGTAGGAGTTTGTCTACAATAAAATAGCGAATTAATAATATCTTGGAGAGTCTAGCCAGAATAAGTCCTGCAAATAGTTGACCATTCTCCACTAGTTACTATAATGCGCTCTTAAACTTGTCTTCGAGATGTCTGGCGTCGCTCCAAATGTACTCTGGACGAAAAAGCCCATTATGTACGAATAATTTAAATAATGCCTCCTATATGGACATAAATATGTAGGAACTTTGTGACACATATAAAGAATATGGGATAGTCTGCTGTTTTCAAAGTGATCTTTATGATTTTATATTTTTAGAGTGGTCATAAGATAAGGTTTAGAATTGAGTCTCAGGGCAAGCACTTTAGAATTTCTAGCCAAGTTCGTCTGTATATGTCTTGTTAAGTAATTGATAAATTATTTTCAATCACTTCAACGGTGGTCAAAAACATCGTTAGTTAGTGCCTTAAGAGTTGTCTACATATTATGTGGCTTCGTAAAATAATAAAAATTAAAAAAATACTAGTCTATATAAATAAATAAATTCAATCAACAGTCACTAATATAATCCTGACCACACACTAAGATCGAGTCTTGTTTTGTAGGTATCAGAAATTACGAGACATTCGGTCACAAACATCTAGACCCGACATAAATGTTTGTGAGTCCCACGTATATTCGGTGCGGGACTTGAAACCCGTAGCCTCTCATTTCACAGCCGGCGTCTAACCAACTGCGCCACAGAGGCTGTCAACCAAAATATTCTTCTTTTCTTTCTTTATCAGCCCATATACGTCCCACTGCAGGGCACGGGCCTCCTCTACAATCGACAGTACGATTGAGAGTGGTTAGGCCATATAGTCCACCACGCTGGCCTAGTGCGGGTTGGCAAAATATTGCGTTAATAAAAACGAAAGCCGAACAAATCCCCAGCGCGATACATTTAAATATTTATCAGTACAGTCAACCGCACAAGTGGAAGGCACCTTTGTGACTCATATAAAATTCAAAGCCGCTTATCAAATGCGTAGCAACATTTCGCCCCCCTGTACAACGTACAGCGAGACCGAACTTCGAAAAACGTACCAACTTTTAACGTGTTGTTAAAACACGATTTTTTTTGTCAACACCCCACGTGACCTGGTGGCGTTTCCTGATTCCCGGATGGAAAAATATTTTGCCAGCCCGCTTTCGTGTGGATTGTTTATAATTCCTTTTGGAAAACATTTGGAAGGCGCGGAAAAAACATTCGTCGGATGAAGTTGTATTGTCTAACTTTTACGAATTTTGACAAGGTTCGCGCCACAGAACAGTTGAATATGGTTAGAATGGCAATAGCCGTCAAATTGTATGAAAACCAGCGTCGTCGTTTTCAAAAAACAAAACCTCTACAAAAACAATCTAAAAAGCTTGCAATAGTCGATTTAAAGTATCGATAAAATTATGGAAATATGTTTTTGTTACAAGACCGGAATTTATTTTATCGATATGCTTAATGGTTTTTCCTGATACATTTATTTTATTATTAGAATTATGTTGATAGACGGAAAATAAATGAGACTACAATATCTAATATTGAAAGTTAATTTTAATTTGTATACTATTTTACTAATCTATATATACAGGATTTTCAACATTTTCAGCTGTGTGTGAGATATTAACATATTTATTATTGGAAAAGTACATTTATATGCAATTATTACAATAAAATTATGTTTTCTTTACGTCAATAGCTTCAGTAGTTTTGGTTTTCCTACAATAATTTTTATTTCACCCCGATAATACAGTTTTTCCATAAGCGTTGCCCATAATTATTTTTGGTTTGTATATAAATTATGATACATTTTTTTTTATCGTCTTCTGTTTCTCGAAAATGAATACTTAGAACAAATCGTACTGGATTTTGTAAGAATTCAGTTGTCTATATGTGTTTCCTTTATCGACTCACTCTCGGAAACCTACAAACGAATGAGTTAATATTGTAAAGTATATTCAGACACAAATATATGCTGTTCAAGTTAGCGGAGTTATGACATTGGAATATATGGATAGGTCGTCAACGTTATCAAACGTTACGAGTACTACAATTTAAAATTACTATAGGATTTGATTTAATTTTCTTTGTTTAATGCCTATGAAAACTGATTGACGAGTAAACGAAATCTAAATCTACATCGATATAGTTACTATGAACATGACTACAACACTACGTGACATGTGACAAATTTCGAAATTGACATAACAAAACTGAGTCGTATGCATTACGTAGGAATTTGGCATTCGCGTACATTATATGTACGCGTAATCAGCAATGTATATTTTTGTAATGCCGTCGATCATATTATCGAATTTTTTAAAATGTCGTAATTATAAACCGCAATTTTTGAAAATAAAGGTGAAAATCAATAAAATCAGGATTAATAGTGGTATAAAATTCCTCCCCTATTGATATTCGACGGTTTAGTATTGAAACTACAAGATAAAATAGCTGCAAATCTGCATTTTTACTCTATTTTTCCGGAGCACCACACTCCAAGGCATTTCGACAACGACTGATTTGACAGATCATCCGTGCCGCGGCAGTGATGCTTTTTATGCACCACCTTGCGACGCGTCAAATGCTTCTATTTCCCTTCTAACTATATTCATCTGTTCTGTGGTTCGCGCGATGTTTCGGTGAATACTTAAGTTGTTATTGTAGGCTGAAAGTGTAAAAATGCACGTCTATTTACTTATTACAGAGTTCTGTGCTAAATTACATAAATGTTTTATATAAGTAGTGGTTCAGGTGCGGACCCCGAAGCGAACAAAATTATATTGAATTTTTCTATTCATTATATGCCCGGAGTCAGAAATTTGTGCCAAATATGGCTATAGACTCGCCCCCTATCGCATGGGACAGAATACACAAGGCGAAACATAGGTATCCTAGTAGCACATCTGTCTACCCATTTAAGGAAGAAGGCGTGAGGGTATGTATGTATGTCAGTAGTATGTAACATAGACATACCAGCTGTGATATGAAAAGTCAGTATTTGTCTCGGTTCTTTTTGTAAATTTGTCATATAGTTCCTAATAATGATGATCAGATTGGTAATGAGACTACAGTATGACGAGTAAGAATAAGTCCGCTTTTGTCCGCCCCGTGACCACGAACGCTGTAAAGTAATCGAAACGTTGGGAAGTAAAAAAATGTAAAAATATTACCAAATACGTGATAAAATCCGTAAATAATAGTTTTTGTTTCAATTTTTTTATACTACTTAGAACCCAATGAAGTATATGTCCTGCCTGATAGTGAGCAGTTACCGTAGCCTATAGACGTTTGTAACACCAGAGGTGTACTCCCGCGGTGGCGATCCAGTAAGAACTTAACTCCTTTCTTGTCCTTGCCTATTGATAATCAATTAATTTAATCCTTGTTAATATCCTTCAAACCGTAACACAACAGTGCATTTTCACTGTTGTTACATTGGCAACCTCTCACATATGAGTGACTCACCATGAGTAAATACTGAATAAATATGCAGTATAGTATGTATGTATGACTGCCTCGGTGGCGTAGTTGTACTACGGTACCGAACCCGAGACCTCAGCTTTGTAACCACAAAGCTGAGGTCTCGGGTTCGAATCCCGGGTTGGGCAAAGTGATATTGGATTTTTCTATTCAGTATCAGCCCAGAGTCAGGAATTTGTGCCCGATGTGGCGATAGGCTCGCCACCTATCACATTGTGGGACGGAACATACAAGGCGAAATTTGGGTGCCCTGGCACCTCTGCCTACCCCTTCTGGGAACAAGGCGTGAGTTTATGTATGTATGTATGTATGTATGTATGTATGTATGTATAATATGTAGGTATCCATTAAATTTTACCCTTTACGATATCTTCAAAAGTCACCCAATTTTTATCCCCTCAAGGTTGTGTTTCCCTCACCATAGACACTTGACACAGTATTAAATATTTTCAGACTCCAAAGAGCCCTGTAGAGGGTTTAAGTCGAGAATGTCTACTACCTACTCTACCAACTCTACACATTGTTCGTAAGCACTCTACCGCTGGTACAATAGAGCGAGAACAATGGAATAGTTCTTTTTTGTTAAACTATGTAAAAAACCAGAGGGTAAAGGTTACTGCCTAAGGGTCCGTTGCAAAGGGACAAAAGTGAAATTTCTTTTGTTAGAATAAGTGTTGTTGCAAATGTAGAGTTTGAATGGGATTTTGCTTAGCTAGAAAAGCTTTTTGAGTTACCGCAATTAAATTCCTTTTGTTAGAAAAATGCTCCGGCATACAAATATTTCTTTTGAGTGGGTGGCATGACATTGAATTATTATTATAAAATATCTAACATCCACGCAACGATGAAAATAAAAATATATAGAGTAAAATTCATTATTTTTAAATAGTTATTATTATTTATGAATTAAGTATGAATATAAAAATTATAAATAATAAATTCGTAACCCAGAACTTATCAGTACTTGCATAGAAATGAACTGTCAAATCCAGCTGTATCTTCACAAAGCTCTACGCAGACTCGTAGAGCTCACAATACAATGCTACGCCCCTATACCCTTTATAACGCGGTATCTTCAAACATCATTTTAGCATTATATTTTAGTATTTCATACAATAATATAATTCAAGCTGTAATTCTTTATTAAGAAGAATGATTTCTTAAATCATTACACACTGAAATAAAATTTTTATTTACGAATTTTATCGCAGATCTGTTTAAATTTTTACATGTTTAGTCAAGTAAAATGGTTTCTTTAAACGCGAATGTTACACACTGAAATAAAATTGTTATTTACGGATTTTATCACGCATCTGGTTTAATTTTTACATTTTTAGTTTCCCCACGCGTCGTTGCAATTACATTACAGCTTGCATTGTCATGTGGCGGTCCACACCGAAAATATTAAAAATGTAAAAATTAAACCAAATCCGTATATTATATGTAGTTTCATTTCAATAAAATAACATTTAAAGTTGGGGTGTATGGGGCTAACACTTCATCTATTAGCCCAAGTCAACCTCACCTGCACGTGGTACACCTGCTGATTAACGGACGAGGCTCTGGCGAAAAACTCACCAAGACGCACTGGCCAGCGTGGTGTTTTATGGCTAAAATCCTTCTTTATTATTATGAACCACACAAATAAATTACGGCCCTCAGTCCCCGGCAGCCCCACTATTCCGAACTACGGCAGCGGTTTCGGTTCCGGCGGGGCAGAGGGTGCAAAGAATCCCCGGCAGAGATTCGGCTGCCAAACAACCATGACCATAGCTACTTATAATACAAGGACATTGAGCACTGACGATAGATTGGCTGAGTTATTAGAGGAAATTGACAAAATAAGTTGGGATGTTGTAGGTTTATCGGAGGTACGTCGGAAAGGCGAAGATCTCATGAGACTCTCATGTGGTCATTTATTTTACTTCAGAGGAAATGACGATACATTATATGGTGGGGTGGGATTTCTTGTTCATAAAAACATCGCAAAATATATTCAAAGTTTTAAAAGTATTAGTACTAGAGTTTGTTATATAAATATCAAATTAAATAAAAGATATTCATTAAAATTAATACAGGTGTATGCTCCAACTTCTAGCCACAGTGATGAAGACGTAGAAATGTTTTATGAAGATGTGAACAGTGCGTTGCAAGATACTCCATGTCAATACACAGCTATAATAGGAGATTTCAATGCAAAAGTAGGAATAGGAACCGACAACGAAAGATCAGTGGGAAGGTTTGGACTTGGACAGCGCAACATACGTGGACAAACACTAGTTAATTTTATGGAAGCGCACCAATTATATTCAATGAATACTTTCTTTAAAAAACGAGCAGCTAGGAAGTGGACCTGGGCAAGTCCCGATGGTAGAACAAAAAACGAAATAGACTACGTTATTAGCTCTCACAAAAATATTGTCACAAATGTAGCCGTATTGAACCATTTCAAAACACACAGCGACCATAGATTAGTTAGAGCAACATTCCGTTTTAACCTCCGAAGGGAAAGGGAGAAGATGGTCAAAAACAATCAAATAAAATACTATAACACAGATTATTTATTGTTGCAGAAGGAATATCAGTTAGATCTTAAAAATAGGTTTGAAGGACTCAAGGAACAAAACTTAGATGCTGAATCATTAAATAATTCACTTTGCGAAATAATAGCTAGTACAACGAATGAACATATAGGACGTGTCAATAGAAAACAGAGTAAATTGACCCAAAGCACTTTAAATTTAATAAAAGAAAGAAGAAGTTTACCACAAAATACGATAGAAGATCAGAAAAAAATTCAATTAGCGAATAAGAATATTAAAAAAGCGATACGCAGAGATCTGAGAACCTACTCCACTAACATAATAATGGAAACAATAAAGAAGCATAGGGGACCTAAGGTATTTCAACGTAAATTAAGTTACTATAAGCAGGAAATAATAAGACTTACAGATAAATCGGGAATTATTACAACAAATAGAGATAATTTGCTAGACATAGTAGAAGAATTTTACACCGAACTATATGCACAAAAATATCCAGATCCAGTTACGACAGAACCTACAAAGTTACATGTCACTACAGAACTTACCCGAGAGGATAATTTACCACCGATCCTACAAGATGAAGTTATTTTTGCGCTAAAACTAATGAAGAAAGAAAAAGCACCTGGCGAAGATGGTATTACAATAGAAATGTTGCAAGCGGGTGGGGATGCCATTATAGAAATTTTGGCAAAATTATACAATCAGGTTTTAATCAATGGCTTAGTACCTAGCAAATGGAAGAATGCAATCGTCACCTTACTTCACAAAAAGGGGGACAAAAGTAAACTTGAAAATTACAGACCAATCAGCCTTCTGTCACAAATATACAAAATTTTTGCTAAAATTATCTGTATGAGACTCACACGATTACTAGATGAATACCAGCCAGTAGAACAGGCTGGATTTCGAAGTGGATACTCTACGATAGACCACATACATACTATCAAGCAACTGATAGAGAGATGTAGAGAGTACAACAAGCCCTTGTGTTTAGCGTTTGTCGATTACGAGAAAGCATTCGACAGCGTTGAACACTGGGCTGTATTTCGGTCTCTCATCCGTTGCGGTGTCGATTACAGATATGTAGACATCCTTCGAACCATTTATGAGTCGGCTACGATGCAGGTACGCTTGCACAACTTAAGTGACTTCATCGCAGTAAAAAGAGGTGTACGTCAGGGAGACACAATATCACCAAAACTATTTACTAATGTCCTTGAAGACGTTATAAAGACACTGGATTGGGAAGAGTCAGGTATTAAAATAGACGGTAGATACTTATCACACCTACGCTTTGCAGACGACCTTATTTTAATAGCTGATAATGTATCTAGTATCCAAACGATGCTAGAAAACTTACAAACTGCATCCTTGACGATCGGTCTGAGGATGAACATGACTAAGACTAAGATCATGGCGAGTCATCATTTACATTTACCCCGTATAACAGTGGGACGATGCACAGTAGATGTCGTGGATGACTACATATATCTTGGTCACTGTTTGTCCTTGGACCAGGATATCCAAAGGAAAGAAGTCTCCCGACGTATACAGTTAGGTTGGGCTGCCTTCAGAAAGCTTAGGGATGTCTTCCATTCGCGCAAAATACCTCAAAGTCTGAAGACTAAAGTTTTTAACCAATGTGTGCTGCCGACCCTCACTTATGCAGCCGAAACTTGGACGCTCACACAAGAACATGTGCACAACATAAAAGTGGCTCAACGTGCTATGGAGCGATCCATGTTAGGTATATCGCTCAGAGATAGAGTCCGCAACGAGAAGATCCGACAGCAAACAGGAGTGTTTGACGTCGGTCAACGCATTGCTGGACTCAAGTGGAGGTGGGCAGGCCACTTGGCCAGACGAAGCGATAGTCGGTGGACTAAGGCAGTTACGGAGTGGTGGCCTAGAGGGGCCAAGAGAAAGGTCGGCAGACCACCCGCCAGATGGATGGATGACATCGTTAGGTTTCAAGGGAAACAGTGGATGAGACAAGCACAGGACCGGAAGAAGTGGTGTAATGAAGAAGAGGCCTATGTCCAGCAGTGGATTAATGTGGGCTGATATGATGATGATGATGAACATTTAAAGTACTAATTCAATAATATGTCTTAACTACTAGCAACATTAAACATTATTTAAAAAAATATGCTTAAACAGAAGATTAAAAGAGAAGACTGGACATAATACTAGATAAAACATTTACAGAGACAATTTTCAATACTAGGTTAGAAGAACTTCGCAAAATCTGAACAATGGCTGAACATCAGTCAAATAGAATGAAACAGTCAAACGTCCGGTTGACATCAGTCACTCGGATAACTTCCGCTTGTGACACAGTTTGTGAACAATTGTTCTACAAATTCAGACAATTCAGTCGGAAGCGACCAATGAACTGACTTTTAGTCGATTTATAGTTTTGTCGAGCTTAAAATACCGCACTCTAAATTACGATAATACCATCAAGGCAAATATAGTATTATTCATGAGCGGTCGTATCGCTTGCCATCAGGTGAACGACATGCTCGTCACGCCATTTCATAAAATAAAAATTAAAAAGGGGTAAGTTACAAGAGACACAGATGGTCGAATGATATTGCGAAACATATCGGCAAGCAGTAGATAAGACTCGTACAGAACCGGAAAGAATGGCGTGATTGAGAGGAGGCGTATACCCAACAATGGGTTGATACGGGCTGAAAAACAAGAAGAAGAAGAAGCTACAAGAGGTGCTACCAAAACACTCACGTTTCGCCTAATGTTTTCCGTCCTACGATGTCATAGGGGGAGAGCCTAGACCCATATCAAGTACAAATCCTGACTCTGGTCTCATAGCTATGAATAGAAAAAATCAAAATCATTTTACACGACCCGGGATTCAAACCCGAGACCTCAGCGTTGTCTTGTATCGTAGTACAAGAGCGCTACCGAGGCAGTTAAAATATGATTTAATAAATAAATAAAGTGCGTGGTGGCCTGTTGGTAAACGGACTAGACGCGACTGCCAACATGTTCACGGTGGTCGCGGGTTCGAATCCCAGGGCACACCTCTGACTTTTCGGAGTCATGTGTGTATTGATAGTCAATCACCACGCACTAAAACGGTGAAGGAAAACATCGTGAGGAAACCTGCATACCATAGCGATTTATAAAATTTCTATGGTATGTAAGTCTGCCAACCCGCACTAGGCCAGCGTGGTGGACTATATGGCCTAACCACTCTCAATCGTACTCTCGATTGTAGAGGAGGCCCGTGTCCTGCAGTTGGACGTATACATATGGGCTGATACAGAATACAGAATACAGAAATAAATAAAGACAACCAACAGGCGCATAAATAGTCCTGACCCCACACTAAGATCTAGTTTTGTGTCGTGGTTATCAGGAACTATGAGAGACTTCTCGGTCTCACAAACACCCAGACCCGAGACAAATACTTGTGGGCCACATAAACATTTGACTTGAAGCGAGAATTCAACCCCCGGCCTCTCGTTTCACAATCACTGTCAAACCAACTGCGCCAGGGAGACTATGTGTTCGAGGATTTTAGAAATTATTTTGATTAATGCCTGGGTGACATTTTATAATATTTTCTGCGGTATTTCTATCCACCTTCAGAATTAATTCTTCTGCGGTAATTCTGAATCGTTACGAAGGGACTCTCAAAGGCGTAATCAATCTTTAAAGCTCTGAAATGTGGTATCTTATTACTTTGAACTGTAGGTTTTCAGAAGGGATCATGATTCCTTATCAATTATCATAAAGTAAGCCAAGTTTTCCTTGCCTACAAATTTTAATTTGTGAAATATTGTGGAATTATGTGATTATGTATAGAATTATTCATTTTAAACAAAAACGTTTTGCCGGATTATACCCTGTAAAATTCGTAGATAATTAAAATAGTTTTATGTCAATGTGTAACATTCGCATAAATCCAAGATACTATTAATAATTATGTTTTTTTACAGATTTAATCGCGGTTTTTAATTTATTCACATCCCTGACGTTTCGAAGTCTTTCAGTCTTTTTGGTCACGGGACGGATTATCCCTTTTATTTATGTATGTAACATTCATGTGAATATAAGAAATTATTAATGATTATAGAGTTATATATAAACATATATATAACATATATATTTTCGGAGTCATGTGTGTATTGATAGTCAATCACCACGCACTAAAACGGTGAAGGAAAACATCGTGAGGAAACCTGCATACCATAGCGATTTATAAAAATTTCTATGGTATGTAAGTCCGCCAACCCGCACTAGGCCAGCGTGGTGGACTATATGGCCTAACCACTCTCAATCGTACTGTCGATTGTAGAGGAGGCCCGTGCCCTGCAGTGGGACGTATATGGGCTGATACATATGATACATATATATACAAAGTATAAAAAGTATAATAAAAATAAAGTATAATACATTTTTTTTTTGTTGTAACTAATTATAACCTTTACTAATACAATAAGTTATTAAATACATTCACACCCGTATTCTAAGACGTTTCTCGAAAATTTCTCGACTCCACTCGACCTTACTGGAGGAAATCTGATTTTTCATAGTTGAAAAAAGTCTCCTCCACTCAACGTCACGCAATACTTTTCCTTTCTCGAGGAAAGGAATCAACTGTCAAACTCAAGGTACCTCGCGACCTACCTTATGGAAGACTTTAGGAAATATGTTCACTATGGAAACAGTGTTTATTACGTATTATTATTTATATGACAAAGGAGATCGGTCGATTGCCTAAGGAAATTGGGCCTAGTAGTGAAAACTTGACAGACACAAATGAGACCTAGAATTCAATAATAAAGATTCAATATCCTGTAAATATAATATAGTCTTTTTGAGCTACGATATGGGGTATTTAAGATATATCCTCTTAAAGTTTTACAAAAACTACCATATTCTACTATCTTCACATATATCTTATTTGGACAATATTTTATATTATTTTCTGTAACTATGTAAATAATTTCGTTTAATAATATTGTAAAATGTATTACATTATTATAAACACGTTAAATACTTTTCGATATAAAGTTGATTAAGAAAGCATTTCTGGGGGTAGAAATATCCGTTTCAAAGAAGGTAGTCATTCTAAAAAGGGAATGATGACAGTAAAAATGTTGGTATTGATAATAAGAAACATAACAGGACCTGTTTGCAACCGATAAAGTTCGAACTTCTTTTAAATTCCCTTTTGAAACTATCAAAATGTCACGTCCGCAACCATCGCAGAGTGCCGTTAGTGACCAGGAGTCGGATGCCCGATTTGTAAACACTAAATCGAGAAAACAACCAGGTGACGACTTCGTGTCTGCTATAGATCGCTTAGCAAAAACTTTAAATAGTTCCATTTCGTCACTGCGCAACGACATGAATGCAAAGCTGGAGTCTATCACCAAAATTAACGATAGTTTGGCAGTCGAGTTTAATAATTTTTGTGAAACTATTACAATCATTAAAGATGAAGTCTCGGAGATAAAGTCTACTTGTAAGAACTTGAATATATCTATCAATGAGTTGGAACTTAAATACGAACAGTGCCAGTCCCAAATTACCACAGTCAGTGAACAAATAGATTCGCATAGTGAACGTATTCGCAACATTGAATCAAATGAAATCTCCATAGAATCAACAAATAAACAATTGAGTGAAATTGAACACATTATCAAACATCTTCAATTACAGATATCTGTCAAGGAACAACGTGATCGACTCAATAACCTAGAGATGTCTGGAGTACCGGAAAGAAAAGGGGAAAATTTGTTTTCAGTACTGAATTCACTATGCGTTAAAATTGGAGTAAATGTAACACCCGGCGATATAAATCAAATACACAGGGTAAGGAAATTTCCAAGTAATACACAACACAACAACAAAGAATTGCAAGTACCTTCCAATATCATTATACAGTTCATACAGCGCAATCGGAAAAATGAAATCATGGCGGCATATAAATCTCGTCGCGGGGTCAATACTGTGGATCTAGGTATTGATGGACCTGCCAGACCTGTGTTCGTAAACGAACACTTGACCCCACAGAACAAGTCAATTTTCAAGAAAGTACGAGAAGTCGGAAAGGATCGTGGTTTCAAATTTATTTGGGTTAAGGACTGTAAGATATTTTTACGCAAAAATGAAACCTCTAAAATAATATATATATCCAATGAAAGTGAGATTTTATCTAAATTAAAATGACTATTAATGTGTTACGTGTTCAAAGTAAAACTAAAGGTAGTATTAATTTATTATTCATTGAGCGTATTAGTCACAGTTATTCATGTTATCAACGGGTGTATTATGTACATTGGATTGTGCAACATGTGTCTTAAAAATTGTTTACTCCATTTTTATCATTACATGTATTCTCTAAAATATACATTTCTTAAACTTAAATTTACTTTATCGACTATATTGATTATTTTGACAGTAACATTTATAATCACTCTTTACGTTATTTATGGTGTGAAAGCGGTCAATCCACAAATTTTAATTATTAAATGCACTTATATAATTTTGTATGGTTGTTATTGTAACAAACGGCGAGGTATGGGTGTTTTGTGCGAATATATTGGTATTTATATACTTTCTTTCTTTTAAGTTATGAATAAATTAAATTTATTAATTGGATATCAAAATGTTAGGGGACTCCGAACGAAATATAATGAATTTATGTCTCAAACCGTACACTGCAATTATGATATAATTTGTCTCACGGAAACGTGGCTAACAGATAATTTTTATAGTAATGAATTTTTTAGTGATAACTTTATTGTATATCGTAAGGATAGAAATGCCGTTGCTAGCGGCCGGTCGCGTGGAGGGGGCGTGGCAATAGCCGTGCGTCGGGGACTCGAATCCACGCTTGCAACCGGCGTACCGCACGCAACCAAGTGCGCCGAAGAGCTGTGGGTAACAGTGCCACTCAGATCATCTGACGTGTCGCACCAGTCTTCGCGACTGCCGTTTACACCATCTGGCGCTCATTTCACATCATTAGCGCATGCTGCAGCATTGCATATTGTATGTACATATATTCCACATGGACCCAATCACCTCGGCCGACTTAATGATTTCTTTAATAGTGTTTATGAATTTATCGATCTTCACCCTACTGATATTTTTGTTATTCTAGGTGATTTTAATGTTACAAACGGCCTATGGGAATACGATTCTAAGTGTGACAGTATGTGTTTGCTAACAAATGGTGATAATTTATCATCCGTGGTAGCCGATTTCATGAATCTTGCACAATTAAAGCAATTAAACACTATAGAAAATGCAAATCGGAAATTTCTTGACCTAATTTTTTCCAACACTTCCTGTCACATAACTCGTAGCTCCCCTCCTTTGACGCCTGAGGACGGACACCATCCAGCTTTAGATATTGACTTATCTGTACCCTCTCATAAATCATTCAATGCGAATTCAAAGTCTTGTAAACGTGCATTTCACTTGGCCGATTATCATAAAATTAATTTAGAGCTTGAAAAGATAAATTGGTTTAAAGAATTCCAGTTTCGAAATGATTTAGAGTCTACTGTAAAATACTTTTATTCCGTTTTAAATAAATTAATACACACATATGTTCCACTCAGGCAAATAGTTTCAAACACCAGATATGCACCTTGGGTCACGCGTCCTCTCATAAAGTTACTAAATGAAAAACGTACATATCACCGCAATTGGAAACGTTACAAAAACGATATGGATTATTATACTTTTTCTGTTTTAAGGCGTAGAGCTCAAAAACTTGAAAAGTCCTGTTATGAAACCTATACAAGGCTAACCGAAGAAAATATTAGAAGAAATCCAAACTACTTTTGGACTTATGTAAAGTCTAAAATAGGTAACCGTAGTATGCCACAAAAAATGTGTTTTAATGACATTACCAGTAGTGACAGCGTAACAATTTGTAACTTATTTAACAATTACTTCAAGTCAGTTTTTATAGAACCTAGTGTTCCTTTCAATGATGATTCAAGCTAGGTTCGTCTACCTCCAGTCTAAATACAATATTAAACGTTAACAATATACATATAACTCCAAGTTTGGTATTAAAGGAATTAAAAAGTGTTGATGTCAGAAAGGGAGCCGGGTATGATGGTATCCATCCTTTGTTTATATCTAAATGTGCAGATAAATTATACATTCCCATCATACATATTTTTTCCCTATCTTTAAACACTGAACATTTCCCAGATATATGGAAAAAGTCTTTGATTACTCCCATCCCTAAAACTGATAAAACTAGCGATATTACTCAATATCGACCGATTTCGAAACTATGTGTTATTGGTAAAATATTAGAGAAAATAGTGGCTGGCCAGTTGTCCTTTTTAGTAAAAAATTTTATTACACCGTCTCAACATGGCTTCATACGTGGACGATCAGTGGACACTAATTTGGTAACTTTTGTAAATTTTTTGTTGAAATCCATGGCTAATAAACATCAAGTAGACGTAATTTATTCAGACTTCTCCAAAGCCTTTGACAAAATTAATCACAGTATGCTCATTAATAAACTTTGTAAAGCTGGAATACAAGGCGATTTGCTACGCTGGGTGAAATCATATACATATAAGTAACAGATCTCAGGCCGTTTGTATTAAAGGTTTTCTCTCTGACTTTCTGAATGTACCCTCTGGTGTGCCGCAGGGCTCCCATCTGGGGCCCTTATTTTTCATTTTGTATATAAATGATATTGAAAACTACCTATCTAATAGCACCGTTCTTCTTTATGCAGACGATGCAAAGATTTTTAGAGTTATAAGAGATGAAACTGATTGTATTCGGCTTCAAGAGGACATAAATAACTTAGTTAGCTACTGCTTTCAAAATCAGCTATTCTTGAATCAAGATAAATGTTATGTTATGAGTTATACTCGTAAACGTAATCGTGTAGAATATACATACACTTTAAATAATCATATACTTGCCAGAGTGGATCATATTCGTGACCTTGGAATTATCTTGGATGATAAATTATCTTTTAAATACCATTATGATCATATTATTAAAAAGGCGTACAGACAACTTGGATTTCTTCTTAGGGTGTGCAAACCTTTCAAAAATGTTAGTACTTACAAAATCCTATATTACAGTTTAGTAAGATCCATATTGGACTTTGGCTCAGTCATATGGAGCCCATATTATTCATGTCATATTAATAGAATTGAAAGAATACAAAAAACATTTATTAGGTCTCTTGAATATAGGATTGGATCTCAGTTTGTTTCTTATAATAATTCATTGGTAAAATATAAAATGCTATCCTTGTCACTCAGGCGTCAATCTCAGGACATAATGGTTTTATACAAAATTGTTAACAATATTATTGATTCCCCTAACTTGCTTGAACAAATAAAGTTCAAAGTACCCACCAGATCAATGCGTAAAATTAATAATTTGTTTGTAGTTCCGTGTTGCAGTACCAACTATACCTCCAATACACTTTTCTATCGTGGTTTGACCGTTTATAATAAACAAATATCTCATATTGATATGTTTAACACTTCATTGGCACAATTTAAAAGAAAATTAAAAGAGTTCTTCTTGAGTAAATTATAAGAATTTTGTTCTAGACGCATAAACGCTATGTATTTTAAAAGTACACTAACGATATGTGTGCATAGTTTACATTGTGATCCTTTTTATTTGTAATGTAATATCTAGCTTTATAATTTAAGTGTTGGCACTCAAAGTCTGTAAGTTGTAAACATATAATCTTTATTTTTTGTTGATGTACACGACTGTTTGTTGTCCAAAATAAAATAAATAAATAAATAAAAATAAATAAAAATATTTTTATAATAAAAAGTTCTATCGAACTTGTTCCTAAACAATATCTCATGTACCTGGTAGTAACAATACATTGTCGAGGTGCTTTGCAATAGGTGTGATATCATTTTGGTACCTAGCCCAACCAACGTACCACATGATAGTCATTACATGTGCAGAGCATCCCACTGTCCTTTTGATTGCAATGCAATTACAATAATATTGTATTATTGCATTGTGGCCATTTTGAGAGTTGTCGATCTGAATATAAACAAAACATATTTTTGTTCTGTCCTAACCAATAACGCACTAAGTGGCCTGGCATACTATTTATCTCATTAAAATCGATTGATGTTTTAGAATTGTTTATAATTGTAAACATGTCGTGTACATGTTAGAACTAAAATAATATAATTAATATTAAAGAGCCTTTCCGTCATAAAATCCAATGAGGTATTGCGTAGATGCACTGAGCAAGCTCTGCTATTTTTTGGAATATAATAATTATAATCTTTTTTAGAGTAGCCAAGGGTTGTCGTAAATAATAAACTCAAAATAACCAACATCACAAAAGCACATTCCTTTCGCGACCAAGTACAAAGAATAGAATTTGACAAACACTGAATGAATTTGACAGATGTCAATTCTGATATTATTGCAAACAATGCAAAAAGTGGTAGAATATTTTAAACATAATCTGCTCCCAAGGCTCACCACGACTGCTTGAAAACCAACAACCAACGGCAAAGAAAAATATAGATAAGTAATTCACGTGCCTAATTGAATCAATTTTATTTTTCCATCAATGCTTATATCATAAAGGTGGTTTAATTGAAAATAAGATCGATTTAAGCCTGCTATTAAACACAAGTTTTCAGGTCAGGAACACACCCAAAACAAATATTAGCCGGCGTCAAATATTTACCTCGGGGCGACGAGCGATCCCTCGGAGCTTACCTCTACACGTGTAGTACAAGCTTTAATGCTTTGGTGTTAAAGTAGACGAAATAAGGATACCTCTACGAACAACAAGTTTTTAAAAGTGTGTTGTAGTCATTTTTGGAAAGCATAAAAATGTATTTATCCCTACTAATGTTAAAAATGTGAATGTAAGTTTGTTTGTTACGCTTTCACTTAAAAAATACTTAATCGATCATCATTACATATATTTTTGGAGGTATTTGAACTAACATAGGATACTTTTTATAGCAAAAACAAAGAAAGATAAAAAAATATTTTTACATTTTAGCCGCCACTTTGAAAAGATGCCATTTTGATAAGTGTAAAAGTCCCGGGCGGAACCGGGCCGAACCAATAGTTTATTTATAATTGTTTTCTTGAACACCACATACGTAATTAATAACAATATAGGTAATTAGTAAAATATAAGTACACTGGTTTAAACAAAGGTGAAAATCGTTGGTCCGTTCGCTTACCGGAATTTCTTCCAGCCTTTGGTTTTGAAAGAAGAAAAGGGTCGTCACAACCTTGGGAAAAATAATGACAATAATAATAAGTAAGTACAAACAAAATATGAGAAATGCAAACATATTTACATTTTCAAATATATTCTTTGTTCGACTAGTCTTTTATAAAATATTCTAAAATGTTATTTAATAATTCCAACGCTACTGAACTTGTAGTTGTAAAAAAATCATTAATATTCACTCTATTTTCAATTATTTTCATTTCTTTAAAATAAAATAAAATTACATCTCTTCCCTCAGTTATGAATAAAACGCAATTATACATAATCAGCGGCTTAGCATTTAAGTTTTAAAAATAAAATTTGAATGTGGAAAAATTGTGCAATTTTGAGCCATTTTTCTTTCTTTCAATGGCACGTAATGACATAATGATGCCTCATTTCGCGACTGTAGTTAGCACCGTTATAAAACGTTCTGAACATCTTTATTTTAGGCATAAGGCTTTTTGAATAAATACTATAATGTATCAAATATTGTGGGTAGTAAAGACGTAATTACTTGTCTTACTAGCGATATTTTCTTGTAAAATCTTGTTATACATTTGGTGAGAATATTAAGTATTGAGAAAAAGTGCGTGACAAAAAAATTGCATGGTGGCTTGTAGGTAAACGGGCACGACGCGGCTGCAAACATGTTCACGGTGGTCGCGGGTTTGAATCCCAGGGCACACCTCTTGCGAGTTAATCGAGAGTTCGATTAAGAGTGGTAGTTCATAATTATAGTCCACCATGCTGGCCTTGTACGGGTTGGCGTTTACACACCATAAAAAAATTACAAATCGCTATGGTATGCAGGTTTCCTTACGATCTTTTACTTCACTGTTATGGTGCATGGTAATTGACTATCAATATACACATGACTCCGAAAAGTCCGTGACCCCGTAAATATGTTGGCAGTCACGTCTGGTTCGCTACTAACAAGCATCTAACATAACATGATTAATAAGGTAATATTATAACACAAAGACTAATCTACCCGAGCATTCTCAGCTCGCATGATAAGACGTTCCTTTGTGCGACGTCATTTAATAAGCTGTGTTTGATGTAACAAGCTCTCGAGTACAAATTATGTAATATGCTTCGTTAGAGAAACTCATTAGCGATAGTAAGGTAATGAAACTACAGTAAGACAAGGGAGAATAAGTTCGCTTTTTAATTTAAAAAAATGATTTTTAAGGAAAATATATTGTAATTTTATTATTAAGATATAATGGCTGGATACAAGTTTAAAGGACATTTAAACTGGAACACAAAAGTTCATTTTCTACGCTGTTTAGATGGAGGCCTTTAATTACCACTGTATCGTTTATTTATGCTTTATATACAAAATGTATAAAGGCGGACTTAATGCCTGAGGCATTTTCTGCCAGTCTACCTTTGGATGGTGCAGAGAGATAACAAAGTAACAATGATAAGAAACAATATAGAATAATAGAAGTAACAATGATAGAGACTAAATGGGATAATTCACCTGTACATTTTTTAACTCATTCAAAATGTTAACAAAGGTCTTACGATATCTCGTGTACATGTTTTTGGATGGCGAATCACTTACTATCCTATGAGTTGTTTGCTCGTTTGCAAGACCTATGTTCTTATTTTTGTTCTTACTGCTTCTAGTTTCCAGCTACAATATAATCAAGATTAAATCTACGTAATACATACAATACTTAGTTATACTTATGTATCTGCAGCGAAGATAGTTACCCAAATGCAAATGGCATGTTCCTTTGTGCCCGTTGTTGGAACAATAATGAAATTCCGATGTCCCTAAACATTGTGTATTAATTATGGATACTTGCGTAGCATATATAAACTCACTAACTATATCAGTGAATTATTTAAATCTATACATTTAGAGCGAAAAGACATCCGTCTGAACTTATTTGCTTAATGTAGTTTTTTTGAAGTTTTTTGTGCGTAATTAGGAATAAATCAATAAATAGTAAAAATGTAAATGATCACCGTTTGCACATGTATTATGAGAAAAACTGTTATCAGGTCATTTTTGTAATGTAATAGATTCCAAAACCATATTTTTTTCTAACTTTGAACTGTTTGTCTGTTTAGGTGTTTTTCTGTTGAACTGTTGGTACATGCCTTTAGCCGCGCCATATCATATAACAGGTAAGCTAACTTGGGTGTGGTTTTTACAAATGTAGTAAGTTTTATTTCCGCGAGAGTTTTTTGAATAGAAACGGTTGTGGGTATCTGTGATTTTGCGGCTGATGTCAGGGTATATAAACCCGCCAGTTGATTAATAAAGTTTAGTTGTAATCGAGACTCCGACGACGACGGTCGTTGTTGATGCTCGTACTGTGTCGGTTATTCGCGAAGTTTTTGTGGTAGACAATAATAGTGATGATCATAAGTGCTGTTGGTAATCCAACGTATAAATATAAATAAATTTATCGCTGCCGGTGAATAAGTAATAGTGTTAGTGAGTGACATAAGGAAAAGCTGCTTTCAGCCACGTTACCAGCAACACAGTTTTCGCCTGTCATTGGGTAAGTGATTTTAATTTTATTCATACAGATTCTATCTTCTGTTCTTTTGTTTTCAAAAGTTGTATTTCCTTCCTTAGCTTTCCATACAGCAACACTTTCCTTATGTACAGGCATATGTTTTAAAAACCTTACTTTAACAACTAATAAAATCTCCAATATAAAATATAATTATAGGTCCTTTACATGAATCAAAGTACGAATACCGCGAAGCAAAATTTTCATCAGAATAAAGAAACGACCAGCAATAAAATGACTCACCGTATTTAAATATGCAGCCGATTTGCATCTTTAACGAATGTGGTTTAAAACCCTTTTTCAAATTAATTAATGCAATTTCGAATTCAACAGCCTTTTGTAAAGTGCATTTACTTCTACAAGTTCAAATTACAATACAAAATGTCAGTCGAGAAAATACGACCCCAGCTAATTTATGAGAAAACATTTTGAAGACGCAAACTTTTACAAGATAAGGATGACAAAGAAACTGCAGGGAAATTCATAATGGGGTTGTATTTTAAAATCTATAGGTATTTTTATTTAGTCATAGGTGACTTTATCTAGTTATTATTTTACATTAAGTTAATACTTGAACGTTTCGGGCATTTGATTACGAGTTCATTTCAATAATTTTTCTTTTGTTTTACAATTTCAACTTATGTTCACATGGAGTCGCCGAAAAGTGACAACATTCATTTTCGTTTTACTATTTTTACTCATGTACGTTCACTTAGAATCGACGAAAAGTGACTATATCCATATCTTTGCTGAATAATTTGTCTAATGTTGTTTTAAAACAAGTTTTTTTCATCTCAATGTTTTCTGTAATAAGTTTATTTCACGGTACACCACAATATTTATAAAACGACCTTTTAGTTGAAAATTAAATAGGAAATTAAGTGAACTACGGTCCCGTGGCACAAGTTGCGGAACAATGGAGCTCCCTAAGGAACCGTGAATAATTCCAGCTTCCCACCTGTTTGTAAGCGGTGTAAACGGGTCTGACCTTTAGTGCCCCTGGGACTCTCTATAAAATTACACCCTTAAGGGACCTTGTATAGTGGACCTAGAAGTTATTTGTTCATAATTAATCTAGGTACAGTTTAAGTTTATGTTTAATGGCTAGATTTGAAAATTTTGTATCCGGCACATATACAGGGTATATCAATACTGCTACCCAAAACGAAACCGGGTAGCTTTAGTGACTTCAGACAATGCAAGAAGAACCGGGAACAGCATTTTTACAAAATGTTTAACGGATGCAAAATAAATTGAAAAAAAATTATAGTTTCAAAAATATGTACATAACATTATTAATTAATAAATTACTTAAAAAATCAATAATGTACAAAATATATTAAATAGCATATTCACAGGTTTCGCAATATGTATGTAGAAAACAATTTTCCCATAAGAGTTCAAAAATTAAATACGACGTAAAGTGAAACATAAAAATTTACTTGCAAACAAGCAAGTACTAATGAATATTGATGTGATCAAAATTCAAAAGCTAATGATACCTTTTAAGCGACGACTGGTAATGAACCTATGTGTTTTATTAATTTAATTTCGTATCAAAGTGTCGGATTTTTACCAATTAGTGTGATTAACATAAAATCTCTTAATTGGTGAGATCAAAGCTTGTAAACATTTCTATTGAAACTGTATAATGTATTAAAAAAATATGATTTAGGAATGGTAAACGAATTTCGGCGCAGTGAGCGTGAGACTTTGAAAGGCAAGCTGTTGGTTGCGTTCCCCATACCGTGACAGATTCTTGGTATTCAATAAATATCAATTTGTTATCAGTTTGGGTTGTTGTAAAACTCCTTTTAGTAACCGATAGTAATAAAAAAAATATGCATGGTTTAGACTACGCACAATGTATTGTTAGAAAGAGATCAAAGGAAAATTTAGTAGCAACTAACAAGCTGGTTTTTGGATCGCGTCTTATCACTTCGAGCTCCACACGGTAAGAAAAATAATTGTAAATCCTACATGGTTTTGCATTTTTTCAGCGTGGTGGAGTATATGGCCTAACCACTCTCAATAGTATTCTCGATTGTAGAGTAGGCCCGTGCCCTGCAGTGGGACGTATATGGGCTGATACTGATACTACATATTTTTACATTTAGGTTTTAAGCAATATCTGTTGTAAAATGTACCCACGATATAAAACACTAACAAGAGATTTTTTCTAATACTCGACAATGTTTTTAAACCTCAAATTATTTTGCTTGGTAAACGGATACAGTACAGTTTAAACCACGTTGTCGGCGGCAAAATCCTCTTACCTCTGTGTACTCAGTGACTTAACACTGCTCACAATTAGCGATATTTGAATAATTGATGAATTAATTCAGGTGCGGGATCGCTCGGTGACTTTCTAATGGCGAATCTACATTCATATATTCCTTTGTTATTTTGATTTTAGACGTATTCTTAGTTAATTAGCCACTGGCCAAGCAGTGAAGATAAAAAAAGGTGAAAAGATCTGTTTTCTTCAAAGTTCTCCAGAAAAAGCTCGTAGGTATATGACGTCTACATCTGTCTCCCTTCAGTCAGTCCCTCATTGAGGGTCGTGACTCTCAATTATTTTAATTGCGTCTCTCATTGACTTTAGTGCTTTATCTGATGTAGTTCTGCGGTAATGGCGACCTTCAGCACATTGGCAATTTGATCAACCCATCGCTTTTAAGGCTTCCAACACGTTCAATAAAAAATTCTTAAATCGGCTACAAAGTATGACTTAATAAGCCTATGTTGATAAATTAATGGAAAACTGTATAAGAAAGTAGGAGAGTATTCACGAATTACATTAACTCAGCACTCGGCACTATACTCGTTCACGGCACGGCATAACTCGGCAGTATATACCAAGCGAGTATCCAATGACGTTATATCTAATATATCGGGCCAATATATACTACGCAGGGTCTAATGATGATTAGAATCGTCACACACAAACATATCTCTAATGATGATTAGAATAGTCACACACACATCTAGTCAGTGCTCTCCTTCAGCGTATATCATATGAGCATATATTCCTTGATTAACTCTCAATGGCAGAATCTTGAAGTCTATGACCAGCAAGTCCATAATGTTACGCAGATCCCACTAATATACGAGCCGAAAAGGTGTATCGAGGTGGAACGCAATATACTATAAGATAAACGACACTATAAGAAACCCAATATCTATAAAATGCAAATGAATAAAATAAATTATATGAATCACAGCTTGCAGAAGATAAACCCCGTCGGGACGGAGGCGATACGTCACCGAAGAAAACACATTATTTCAACTAGACTCGGGGCTACTTTAAAATATTTTCGAAGAGATTTATTGTAGTATTACTTGCTCCTACTGACAATGGAATTTCAGATCATTATCTGTGGAATTCAATGACTTATGTATCTAGCTGTAGGTGGTATCGACCGATATGTAGAGTAATGTTAGTTTTAAGTCGGAAACGTCTTTTATTATAATCATAATTGATATTATCGAGTGGGCAATAACGATAAGCATTATTGGATACATTTATTTATGATTTATTAAAACTTTATTGTACACAAACTTAAATTACTATACGTAAACAATATAAAAAAAGTACAAATGGTGGTCTTATCGCTCTATAGCAATGTCTTCCAAACAACCGTAGGATGGATTTTAAACAAGGAGAGAGGGCAGTGGAAAAATAAAGAATTACTTAATAGCTAAGTTATACTAATTGAGCAAATGCATATAAAAACATATTATTCATACATACCAAATAAACACAAAATACATTAAAATTACAAACACATTAAAAAATGAAACAAAAAAACAGCTTAAAAAAACTTAATTACTTTAACATAACTGATGTATACAAAAGAGTCTCCAAATTAAAAACCAAGAAGAAAGTACTGAAAATAATTCACTTTAAATAAAAGATTTGAAGCAAAAGCTACGTGACTACTCTCATACAATCGTTGGAACATAATTTATCGCTGATTGGATTTGCTCGCTATGCCGATAGGGTTACCTTTTACTAAGTAACAGGCAAATATTACCGAATTGCGAGGGAAATTCCTTGACCTTCTGCCTATTTTTTTATGTATATACTCAGCTGTTCGTCCAATGCTGAAAGGGAATTCTTTTAAAAAATATTTTGGCATTCTTACTTACATACATGATGCCTCCTTTCTAAGAGGGATAGGCAGAGGTGCTGCTACCAGAACACAACTTTCGCGTTGTGTTGCCTCCTTCGATGTGACAGAGGGTGAGCCTATCGCCATATCAGGCATAAATTCCTGACTCCGGGCTGATAATGAATAGAAAAATCTAATATCACTTTGTCCGACCTGATTCGAGTCCACAGCGTTATAACTGTACCATTGTATTACTACGCTATAGCTTATTTAAAAAACGTTCATATTAAAATTGTCATACAGATTGTGACGTTGTGAGAATGTCACATCTAATATTTACAGATGTATAGTTAATGCATCGATTTTAGTCCCTACTCAGAAGAAAGCATCTCGAAAAACTACGTAATGTAAGGTTGCTTAACTTAGAGATTGGCCACGTTTAAAAATATATATAGCTGAAAAAACAAGTGAGAGCGCGGGGGGTTTTTGTCAGATAGATTTGCACGGATGAAGGAAAAGGATTAAGATGTTATAAATATATATTTCATAGTTATTTGTTATAAATATAATTATCTGAAACGGTGGTCGAAGTTTAATTGGGGAGGTTCTACAGTAATAATAAATTGAAGGACCATTATCGATGTGGTAATGTTTGTTCTTTTTCCCTATTTATATTAACCTTCATTAAAAACTACCAACCAACCTCTTTTCAGGTAACAGTGCTGACTTCTCATCGGGTAAGTCGTTTTGTATATATCCCAAAATGTATTACTAAATGTATATAAATATAAAAGAAACACAGACTTACTGCCAACATAAAAAGAACGTACGTATGTAAACCGCAAAAACTAATAAATTTCACTCATTAGCATAAAAAATATTACCACATAACAGCGCACAAACGTGTTAAACTAGGTTTGTAATTATATCACCGACCGGGACGTGTAATAAAGCGCTAATTCGCTTAATTATCAAAACGGATAATTTATTATTCGCGCTTGTCTGTATGGGAGCATAAATTTGGCTGAAGCGCTCTCATTACATTCGTTGTTTGTTGTTGGATGATGGAGGGCAATGTAATGTGTTTTAGGAATTGTGTACTGTGTATTAAAACATGGAATAATTATTCCACCATTTATTTTCGTCCATTTTATTGAAACAGTTCGATTTGAAGATCCTGGAGGAAGGCCGTTCACTGATGACTATTTGTGGACATATTAAGTTGACTCAATTTATGTAATTTACGGACGAATTTCTTCATTTCAATACCGAATTTGTGGATTTCAGACCAGAAAACTCTTGACTAGTTATGATATCTAAGATATGAGTGATGTACCTTAACTCATAGCCTATGAACGTATCTTTAAGACTTCTGATCGACAAGACAGTTCACAGACAATAGTCTTGTTTCTCCTTGTGGACATTATAATTAATTTCAATACTTTATTTGGTGTGCTGCAGAGCCGAAAAGTGTTTAGCAATTATGATATCCAAGACATAAAGCGTTTCTTTTAAGTCACAAAGGGCATGAGTGTAACTTTATTCTGGTCGATATGGCACATAATTATACAATAATTTTACTTCTCGTATATGCTTCATTAACAGGCTTACAGTAAATTAATTCTAATCTCAAACGGAGCGCATTAATCACGACGTTTAGCGTCCACTGTCTTGAAAGGCAGCCATATGCAACTAATCCATGGACAGTACTAATTTGCCTTTGACACATGATTTTCAATGACTATTGACGTAACCTACATTTACAGAGACATCAAGAGGTACTCTTACAAAGGTATGTGTATATGTGTGTATTCTTCCTATATATTTTTTTGGCTACAATGACTTTCAAACCGGAACACAACAGTGCATGTAATCAGTAGTTTGTCAGGACATATACTCGTAGACATTGCGGTGGTAACTAACTCGGCTCTCATTATGAGACCTACCACCAGTAAAGAATACCTTCGCCCAGAAATGTATAATCTACTATATATACAAGGAAGCTTTATATTTAATTTTCCAATATATAAATAAATTGTGCGTATCTCGCTTCAAAAACGCTTTTTATAGTTAGCAGCGCTTCAATTTATCATTGTCCTCCTTCATCCTTTCAAGGCAGATACAAAATCCTCGGAATCCCAAGAAGGTAGAACAAATACGTCAACATAACCGTTTTCACGCAGATATTGAATAAATTATGTGTCGGAACAGTAGCATCCGCTGAGCGCTTTATTTAGTTTTGTGAGAATATTTTCCTCTATCCGTCGAACGCTCTGATCACGTTTCATTACGCGTCACTACTTTCTTCCAGTGAACTTCGCACTTTCAGAAATGTTTATGTATTTTTCTTTTGTGTGAAATATTGTCACCTAGTTTGAGCAGAAAATAGACATGAAAGAAAGAAAAAGAAAAGAATGTATGGTTGTTAAGATTCAACGGTTGGAAACTAAGAATGATTTTAGACTTATTTGAAGATCGATTTACTTAGTCAGTGGTTAATATTTCGTAAACATGAAGTGTCGCCCAAAATACGGGCGAAGTTCAACAGTTGGTATGCTGTATATGCTGTTAAGGTTTTTGTGGGAACCAGTTCGGCCGCATTATCTTCAGCGAGCCGGGCTAATATACCCCTTTCAGCCTCTAGCTTTCCTCTGAACACCAGAAATTGCGAAGTAAAAATATTATAAGGATAAAAGACACAAAAATACGTGTATAAATAATCTAAAATATTTTGTTTATAATCTTAGAATAAGTTATCTCCTTGGTTTGAAAATCAGAACCGGAATGTCACGAATTTAAGTTCTAAGTATTGTCTCTCCACTAGTTTAATATAACTAAATTATATGATATTAAAACACTGTGAAATATTACTTCACAAATTTAAAAGTTTTATAATTAAATACAATGCACGAAAGAATATCATCGTTACATAAAAACATCATAATTCTTAATGGAATTACAGCTCCAGGCATTCGTAATGCCTGTTCAAATATTTGGAATTATTTCGCAGTTCAATAATCGGTGTGTTGTTGAAACGGACAAGCCAATTTTATTTCGGGATAGCTTTGTTTATTATTTATTCCTTGAATATAATTTATCCTTGGAAAAATAATGAGCGCCTGTTGTGGATGCTAGGTAAACAGGTGTTGTCCTTTAAGGATCGGAATCAGGAGTTGCAGTTTTGAGTATGAGAACGGAATAGTTCCTGAATTTTGGCGATGGGTGATGGAAGTATGAAAGAATGTGTGACGTTTATGGAACTTAATAATAATTGACATGGAATGTTTATTGTTTTTGTCAGGCTAAATAAGAAAAAATATTTTAAGATAGATATGTTGGATGACGGATATAAAACCCATTGTGTTAATTATTTAATTATTATTATCACCACACGTTATAATTAACAGATTAACGATTTATCCGAATATCTGCGACAACTTGTTACTTTTATAGTAAACACGCGTATGTCTATGCTTCACCGCCAACTGCTGGATCTCGAATGCCTTGTCTACGGTTCGGAGGCGGTTTATATTGCAAACTGTCATGCTCCCACTCTTACTCTGACTGTGGGTAGTGAAATAGAACCACAACAGGGTTTCCTTTAATAAAATTACTTCTGCAACTACCCGTAGATTCCTAAGGAATTCCGATTTACAATTATTTATCATATTATTTTTTTACAATTATTTAGCCTCCGTGGCGCAGTTGGTTAGACGCCGCCTGTGAAACGAGAGGCCGCGGGTTCGATCCCCGCACCGAGAGAAAAGTTTGTGCGGCCCCCAAATATTTCTTCCGGGTCTGGGTGTTTGTGAGACCGAAAAGTCTCTCGTAGTTCCTGATACCCACGACACAAGACTCGATCTTACTGTGGGGTCAGGACTATGTATGTGACTGTTGGGTGTTGTTTGTTTATTTATTTATTTATATGGGCTTTACACAAGAACACCCCGACAGATATATAAATATCATCGGATTAAAATGTAAAGGTGTACAGTTTCTTTCGCCCTGCGGCGTGGCGTGGCAGTCCCATGCAATTTGATACAATTATACCAACTTGCTGAGATGCTCCTTCACACTAAGGCGGAAGGACCCAATATTATAGGAAGAAAGAAACATGTATGGCAGTTCTATTTCCACACAAACATTTGGTCGTGATCAACAATATACATTTATTGTACGTTAAGTCCCATGGATTTTGTTATCCTTAATACAACATTTGCACTCGACGAGTGTTTAACTATTATAATTTTGTACCACTAAAATAGTAACCAAATGTTGTATGCTACGTTCGCAACGTGGCGTCGGCAACAGTCTCTCGGAATAAAGTAAACAAACTGAATAAATATAGACATTGATACACAACTAATAGGAACATTGCTCTATAACATAGTGGGTTTTATTGACATTGCACAACGGGATATTTGCGGTCATATGTTATGTGGATTTGTACGTTATTACTTTTAAACAAACTGTGTTGGAATAGAATATAGACAATAGAATTGCCAGCCTACGTGACGCACCTGTGAAACGAGAGACCACGGGTTCGATTCCCATGCCGAGATATATGTATGTATGTATGTTCGTAAGGCCCATAAGTATGTGTCTCGGGTCTTGATATTTATGAGACCAAAAAGTCTCTCGTAGTTTTTGATACCCGCGACACAAACCTCGATCTTAGTGTGGAGTCAGGAATATGTATGGGACTGTTGGTTGTATTTATTCATAGATTATTTCTGACATTTGATTTTATTTGATATGCAGGATTATGATCGAAAACTTAATTGTTTTCCTTTTCAACAGCACATTAGCGCAACATTTTGCTCTATTTTTGATCTCAGTGGATATGATTGCGCTAATTCAAGTATTTTTTCAAGAGAAAATCAAATGGTTTTAATGGAAAGAAGGCCTTATGTTAAGTCATAAACTACCGGAATATATCAAGCTACGTAAGTGATTTATGACTCATAAACTACAGTAAGCGTATTATAATAAGCGAATGAAAATAGGATCAATGCTCTTGCATTTTTAAACGAAAAGTTTAATCTTATATATCCAATATATTATCTAGTACGAGTTCAACAAAGAGATTATATCAAGCTACGTAAATTATATATGACTCAAGTAAACTACAGTAGGCGTCATAGGGGTGCGACTTGCGCGTATATAAAAAATATTGAAATCGATTTTTTCGATTCTAGCGCCACGCTCTGGCGAGAACGGGAAAATATCTTGTAATTAGTTTAAATCTAATTGTTAAATTGCGGAAGTGTATCACTAAACCAAGAAATACCTATGTTGATATTATGAACTTTCTTGATATTAAAAACAATTTCAACTTGATATTGGTTGAAATTACAAGAGGATAAGGAAGATGCACATTTTGAAATATTGGAATAACAGATATGAAATTTCGCGCGTTTGCCTAGCGCGCCCTCTGATGGCGAAATCACGTCGGAAAATAATCTCTGTATATAATTCTTATCTATGGTAGGCGTCATCTTATAAGCGAATGAATATAGCTTTAACATTCTTACGTTTCTAGAACAACAAGTTGTTTCTACGAGATCATCTATATTTGTATTGAGTTTTGTCTCATGGGGTCCAAAACCCACCTAAATCTCTACAAAACAGCACAAAACACGTATATGTACGATTTAGGATACTTTTAGATATATTTATAAACATCGAAAAGCAATAACTCTTGATGATTCAAATCGCCCACGTAAATTCAGAGCAACCTTGACGCATATTGCTTATGCAATAGAGAGAACATTGAAATGCATACAATACGGCGAGATTAAACTGAAATTGCTCGGATATAATTGTTCACAGAATATTAACAAATTAGAGTACCATAGCGTATTTTATATTCATAATTTTGACATTTCAATTTCGCACTGATGTCGCTAAACAATGAAAGGTATTTTTGGATATATGATTGTACATATACATATTATTATGTGTATAAAAGTAGCGTCCTAGGTAGGTACCTACTGAATATCTCCTTATATATATCTCTCTACTGCCAATCTGGGCTATCACTTTGTTTCGGTTTAAAGGAAATAACCAAAGAAATTCCTGGGAATTAAACCCACACGGTACTTATAGTCCCTACAAACATAATATTTATGTAAGGAAGGTAAAATTCAACGGTCAAGGAGTTCGCCACCAAAAGAGTTATTCTCCCCTTCTAGTCCAGGTTCCCTAGAACAAGTTTCATAATTGATTACTAACAAGTTGATTTTTCGTGAGTAGCTTCCTTTCGACTAGACGCCCAACTTTTTCCTTACAGCAACGTTGGTAAATGGTAGCTTAGCAGGGTAGCAAGGATAAAACATGTCGATTTGACAAATTTTAAAATTTATTAGTAACCGAATTTTTCTTTGTTAATTATCGAGATAATTATCTAAATAACGTGAAAAAATATTTGTCCTACAAAATATAAGGTTTTATCCCAACAGTCCCCCCTCTCCAACATGTATCATAAACAAGGTCATGGAAAATAATTACTAACCAGCTGATTTTTTTTTTATTGGTTAACTAACATTTGTATAGTTTACTACCCACAATGTCCTACAAATTGTGTGGTATGTCATCTTGGTCCTACGCTCAAAAGTTGTAGTACTAATACATAATGTAAAAATAATTACTATCAAGCTGAATTTTCGAGAATAGCTTCATCTCAATGAGACGCCCAAGTAATTCTTGTACGAAAATTCTCGATTGTGGTTTATAACTAAGATAATAGGGATGGAATATGTTGACTTAACGAATTAAAAAAAATTATTACTAACCGATTATTTTTTTGTTAATTATCGAGGTAATAATCTAATTAACGTAAAAAAATATTTGTCCTACAAAATACAAGGTTTTATCACAACAGTCCCCCCTCTCCAACATGTATCATAAACAAGGTCATGGAAAATAATTACTAACCAGCTGATTTTTTTTATTGTTTAGCTAACATTTGCATAGTTTACCACCCACATTGTCCTACAAATTGCGTGGTACGTTATACTACGTTATATTACGTTAGTCCTCCAGTTACAAATTTGAAATTCATGAAATTAAAAAAAATATTTTGTATATTTTGCTATTGGAGCTAAGGCACACTACTATCCTTGCTCACAAACGCATCCGCACAGCATGGTTTACAGTGGACCACAGACGATTAAAAATACAGACGGCCAACACACAGTTACATTGTTTTTGTAGTCACTTAAACTACCACCCGGCTTCGTATTCAGTAGCACCCTTGATATACCCGGTATATATTTAGATGCGTTTCGCACCGGAGCTGGAAATCGGTATTTTATCGAAATTACTATTTTGTCGAGCTTTTAGAACTTGTCTTAAGTGACAAACACTAAGCATGGATTCACGCACTAATAAGGAGAGATGAAGCGCGCGGGGCGGGGTAAATTTGGGGCACCGAGGTATTGGTGCATAGGTTGTGCAAACAAAACATTGCGCGTCGTTTTAATCATAGAATACTAAACTAACAGAAGTCAAGCTTCATACAAAGCGCGCTTAATCAACACCCACATAGACAGCGTTCACCGACACGATATTCCAAACCAGTCGAGACCACTGCGAGAGCAAGTTTCAACTTTTGCGCGAACGCCGAGCGTAATATGGCAACAAAAGTGAAGTACATACACAAGGTTGACTTCTGTTAGTATTCTGTGGTTTAAAATGGACGTATTATTATAATTATTGGTCGCTATAAGCAGTTGGTCGCTTAAACCGAGGTCGCACTAAACGGTGATATTTTCTCAGTACCATACTATGAAACCTAACTTGAGTAAACATTATCGTCGTTAAAACCGATTAGTTATTATAAGCGAAGTCGTTGTATACGAATACTACTGTAAGTATAAATGTATATTTCATTTTATTTTGTAAACTCAAAAATTACAAATTTTGTAGGACTAAAATAACATACCTTTATTTTTGTAGGACATTGTTTTATTTGGATGAAAAATATATTAACCTATCACGTGATATATTTGTCCTACAGTTACTAATAAAAAAAAAAGTCTTGCGGTATTGACAACTTTTGAGCGTAGGACCAAGATGACATACCACACAATTTGTAGGACGTTGTGGGTAGTAAACTATACAAATGTTAGTTAACCAATAAAAAAAAAATCAGCTGGTTAGTAATTATTTTCCATGACCTTGTTTATGATACATGTTGGAGAGGGGGGACTGTTGGGATAAAACCTTATATTTAGTAGGACAAATATTTTTTCACGTTATTTAGATAATTATCTCGATAATTAATAAAGAAAAATTCGGTTACTAATAAATTTTAAAAATTCGTCAAATCGACATGTTTTATCCTTGCTACCCTGCTAAGCTACCATTTACCAACGTTACTGTAAGGAAAAAGTTGGGCGTCTAGTCGAAAGGAAGCTACTCACGAAAAATCAACTTGTTAGTAATCAATTATGAAACTTGTTCTAGGGAACCTGTACCATTCTTAATATCTTATTGGGTTCAAATTCCGGGTCGGGCAAAGTTATATTTAATATTTATTCATTAATAGAAGTCATAGTCTCGAAGTTAAGAATTTGTGCACGATATGGCGATTAAGCTTAAAATATAAAGGAAAAATAAACTACATTTATTCTTGTAGAGAAAAGTATATTCCGACGTAGACCGGAAGATCATCCCGGATATTTCCAGAAAACCAACACTCCAAGGACATATAAATACAGGAGAACTGTACCGTGTAACTTGTCCCCGGTTATCCCGAGGGATCGATGTGTCCGAATGGCCGCACTCGGCCGGCCGACTCATTTGCCACTTCCCAAGCTCTTTCACGGCTATTTAACGTCTTGTCCCGCGGAGAATACAGTGCTCATATTTATCTAGATTTGCAGAAACATTTCTTTTAAGAAAATATTTAGGAGAATAAGATTTGCAGTTTTGAAAAGCTGTGTCGTGAAATATTTCTGTAGTCTTATTTAAATAAATAAAATATAATAAACACACCTACCACATGCATAATCCAGACCATACATTTAAACCAAGTCTTTTTATATAGGTATCAGGATCTACTTTTCGGTCTCACAAACACCTAGACCTCAAACAAATACTTTTGGTTCACACAAACAATGTCTCGATGCGGGAATCGAACCTACAGCCTCCGTTTCACAACCAGCGGCCGACTAATAGGGTATTTGACTCAAATTTTTTTATTGTATTTATCAAAACTTTTCCACAGCTATGGTCTAACAAACAAAGAAAGAAATTTATAAATCCATTTAGAATTAAACAAGTTAGAAACGTTTTAAATCTTGTAGTGGGGGTAACAGAAAAGAAATGCAAAACCAAGATAGTGACGTCACTAGGGTTATTATACATTACAGTGTGCGGGTGTGAAAGAGACAGCAAGATGCCCCCACTACACCCCCACTCTTTAATTTTAAATGTTAATATTTGCCTTATGTTACAAGCTACTTTAATACTTTTTTGACAGCATGGCTTTATTTTTAACGTATTTGTATTTGGAAGCGAAATAATACAAAAAATCGATAATAGTCAAATACCCTATTGCACCGAGGAAGTTGTCTGATTTAAACTAACAGCCGCTGCCAATAAACAAACCCAATCCAAAATTTGCCGTTTTAGATTGACAGCTCAATCGTTTTTCTGATACTATATTGCCAATAATCAACCTCAGTAGCGAATAAACTATGGCAACATGACAGGAGACCAATCGAAAAGTAGAAAACAATTGACAACAAAACAGATTGACTTCAATCGAATTTTTTCGATTGATTATTGGCATCGGCCGTAAGTGACAATTGAATGGCGCACTGGCGTAGAAATTAACATTTAGAGGGTGTATTTGTCAACAAACGCTTAATATTGCATTAATTTTGGTATAGGGCAATGGTGTTTATATAAAATAGTCGTGATTTCAGATATTTAATTATATTGAATACCATCATCATCATCATCATCATCTCAACCACAGATAGTTTACTGCTGAACATAAGCATCCCCCAAGGATCTCCACATCGACCTGTTAGAAGCGGCCTGCATCCTGCAACTTTAGCCAGGTCGTCCGTCCACCTTGTAGGCGGGTTTCCGATATTTCGCTTGCCTGTACGTGGCCTCCGCTTTATTGAATCACAATTATTGCGACAAATGGCCACGCCACTGTAAGCTAATATCATAAGCTTTATAGTTTCTGAGATTTTACGAGTAATACATAGGTACCAATATTTCGAACACATTAATTTTGTCTTTTATTTATCTATAAAAATCTCCTTTTACGTGGGTATCTACGCCGCACGACTTTATGCGTAATACAAAAAGCTTCGCCTTATGTTCCACGCTTATCTGTCCCTCTTTCCGGGAAATTAGCGAACCCCAAGAAAATCGTGTTTGCCGAACCAAAAACTCACGAAGTACCTTGGTTACCTTGCTTGGGAATCGAAGGCAACAATTCACGGTTCACAACTCTTGCATGGAATTGAAATATTTGTCATAGTTTCTGGGATATATTCTACGAGTTGTAAGAAAGAAAACTGAATAACAATCTTTTTATGACGCGACTTCTTATACGTTATTTAGTTGTCATTTATTAGCTTCCTTTGAAATTAAAAGGTAAAATAGTTATACGATTAGTTTTATGAATTATTCGCGTCTTACAAATGATAAATTTGCTCAAAAAACCTTTTTAGGTAATGCGTTGATTAAGCCCCACGTTATTCTATTTATAAATTTATACTAATAGATTAAATTTGTAGACGGAGTAACTACTGTATATATTTGGAATTAATATCTTATGTCTCAGGATGGCGAGCGCAGTGGAATTCCAAGCATTGTTTTGTTAATTCAGAGTGGTGTTTGGTTTTGCACTTTCCAGTATTCATCGCGGTCATATCCCTTATCACGCGAATGGCATGCTCGTCTCACCATACAATGCAAAAAAATAAGAAAAAAATTGAATAGTGTAATTTATCAGAATTGCAGGTTTTGAAAATGTGAGTGTATACCTATATATACTATACTATATATTACATCTTACGGTACGAACTGTGCAGGTAAAACCGCCGGGCATATCTAGGCCCAAGCGTTAAGGCTGGCACCGAACACAAAGTTTTTTTTATTATTTGAATATTGTATATGAACTGAAAGATTGCTTTTATTTCTCTCTTTTTATTGTAATTTTGAAAACTTTTTTATATTTTAAAGCTATTTTTTAAATTATTGATATGCCCATTAGTGCTTTAATATGACAGCATACATCATATAAAATACATAAACGCTTGCATTCCCTGGCTGTACGAGAGAGCGCATTATTAACAACGTTCATAACTCACAGGTACGCTAAGGGGAAAGTCGTGTATTTATCTCAGTTTGTTCTTTAATATTAATCATGAAGGAAGCGGGATGATGGGTAGGAGACTTGTTCGTTTATGAATACAAAAGGTTATGCTTGGGGTTGCAATGTTTGCAGTTGTAACTTTACTAAATAAATCATTTAATTTATCAATGAAGGACAGCTTATTATGAATGAAAAGACGTTATATTATCGGTGTTGTATGTACGTATGTATATAAGTACGTTTAAAGGAAGAAACTCATTAAACATATGTTGAACATATGTATAAACATATGTTATGATATGTAAGTTGTTTATTATGGAAATCTGAGACTAAACTAAGAGGCACTTTTTCATGTTACAATGCCCACATCCAAACGTAATATTTGACTAAGATAAAATGCATATTGCGCCGAACTTACCCAGGTGTCTGCTAGAAAGTAAAATCATTTGAAGACATAAGCTTAAGGCTATATTCTTAACAAAAACACAAATTCGGTCAAATCGCACCTAAAATTTAAACGATCAAATCCCAAACATGTGGGTTGAAGATAACGGACGAATCACGCAAAAAATGAATTTATTTTCAATAAACAAAAGCCTAATCTCGCATTTATGATTCTGTAATAACGTTGAGAATTTAACTTCGAAATAAAACGTCAAATGATAAAAAAATACAGGGACTGAACAAACATTTGCAGTTGACACAAACGTTTGTGCCAATGTGTACATTTGGTCAACTACACTCGTTTTAAGCCTGGCACGTAAAATATTCATACAGTAATATCGTTCGTGTAGTTATTTCACTTTGTATGCTTTAATTAAAATGGAACCTAAAGTAACCGGATTTAAAGTTAATTTATACTGCTTTTTGAATCGCAAATAAATGGTAAAAAAAGTTTTTGCTTGTATTCCACAATAAGCAACTACTTTTAATATTTTCAATAAGAGCAAATGGTACTTTTGCGTGATTAGTGAAAATTATTTTCAGTTCTCATCGGTTATTGTTACCCGGTAGGGTGATAGGCTCGGCCCCTACCGCATCTTAGTAAGAAAGTCACTCTTAGCACTTCTGCCTACCCTCTTCTAGAAAAATGGCTTCAGTTTATGTATGTATGTTTTTATAGACTGAAAGACTCATGGACATAGTGATTGAAAAAAGTGGTAGTGCTACGCTGTTGTCAGTCATGGCTCAGCATGAATGGGCAGGTTCTTTCGGACAGTATCACTGCCTCACATGAGACGTGAAGCGACGGCTTTGCTGTCGCATTTTGTTCGGCGAGTGAGATTGCCGGATGCCTAATGCTCCTTTCCTTTTCCGTCCTTTTTCCTTCTCGCTCCCCTCCCAATATTATGGACCGGCAACACGTCCTTGGTTCAAGTTTTATGGATGTTCATGAGCAGCAGTGATCACTTACCATCAGACGACCTTTTTGCCCGTTTACTAGATTTATGCAATAAATAAAAATAGAAGATTAAAAAAAATCTGCTTCTTTACTTCTTTGTGTACACGGAGACAAATGATAAAGGGACTTGGTAATAACATTCAGAAATAAATCACTAAAATTAATCATTAGCCATAGTCAAAGCTGCAAGGCTCAAGTTTCCTTAGGCTAATTTACAAGAGAATTCATGCTTGACATATTTCACCAATAAAAATGACACATTGGAAAAAGGAACATGAATATACCAACGCAATATTTTTCTTTCACCCAACCTCCAATAACAGGCATCGATTACTTTCGATTGAAAGAAACTATATTAATAATATTATATGGAGTCGAATATAAGAAGTCCCGAATGATTAGGCAAAAGGGATGGGAAGGAAAGGGAAGGAGGGACGACCCTTAATACAAAAATCCTACCCAAAATTAATCAGTTTCATTTTACAAGGTTTCATTGGACTTCAATACTCAAATATATTCAGGTTATATAGGCGTGCTTTCTAGCATATTGTAATCACGAAATAAAAGGGTCGACATATGCACTCTGTTATACAACACGTGTATAATACGTGTATAACACGTATATATTACACGTGTATTTTGCAGTATTATTATTTTTCCTAATAATAAATTAATATTTATTTATTCCTTAGCAGTCGCTAATAATAATGAAGCTATTTTGCCTCTGTCGAGTTTTCTTTTAAAGGGCGATGCTAAAATAATGTTCCCTTAAGGAATCAGAACAAGAATATATTGGTTTATATTTAGAATGAGAACTTATATTACCTTAGGTGACATTTGGTAAAATTATGTATTTCATGATTAACCTAGAAGCTTAGAGTATATATAATATAGAGGGAGCGCTGGTACTTCAAAAACGTAGATAAAAATGGTGGTGCCGGACCACCTTTTTCTGACCTCCTATTGGCTGATATTTGACAGGTTGTCCAACATACATAAATCAATTGAAAAAGAAAAGTAAAAATAAATAATTTAAGACTATTTAATTACACTCAAACTCGTTTTAAAAGGATAATAGCTAAATAAAATTTCGGTTATCTAAGGAATCGATAGCAATTTATTGCTAAATAATTAATTCAATTTTCACAATATAGTAGCGCTGCCAACACTACGAACAAGAAAATATCTACGTTTTTCAAGACGCGAATGTATGGCAGTGCTCCCTCTATATTATAATACTCTAAGCCTAGAAGATAGATCACTGCTGGTAGTTCTCTCATATGTGGGAGGTCATCTGGACACATGATCATGTAAGCCACAAGTATTTATTTCGGATTAATTTTTTCTTGCCCGTTCTTCTCTAGTGGAAACCGCTTTTCGTATCGGAATTATAATGACTTCAATAAGTAATTTTCATTTTCACGATACTAGTATCTTGGTGTGGAGTCGGGACGTGGACGTATAGATGTGGTGTATTTATTTATTTAATATTATGGTAGTTATGAACTATCACCCACATTAAGTACGACACGTGTAGGTCCGTTAGCAAACAGAATTTACAGACAAACAAACATTTGGATATACAAATATTTGTCTATACGAGGATTTTTCAAGCATTCGTTGGCGTAATCGTCAAGTCTTGAAATGAAATGAAATGAAAATGAAATCTGAACGCCATGATAGAAATTGATTATGAATTGAATTCATAAAAATAATTCAGCCCAAACACATAAGTTACTGACAGGATATTTTTATTTTATACTTCAGTCAAAAGCGAACAATACTTAAGTAGGACGAAAATTCTATAGAATATTTCTGTGCCGTATTCAAAACTTGGCAACATATACGCCAAATCGACATTCCAACATAAAAACATGTTATACGGATATTCCTATTATTCGTAATGTAGGTTACATTATTATATTCATAAATCAGGTTTTCGGCATACAATAGCATTGGGACCGTACGGAGTAATCTCTCAGATATAACGAACTTATTTCCGCAGCTTTCGTGTGCGGATTATATCGGGTCATTTTTTCTTTGATCGCGCAAGAATTACTCTTTTTCCCATCGTAAAAGGCCAATTTTATCGGCTTAACTTTATGTAACTAAGACATTAGATAAGATATAATATAATTTATGTATAAATATTAATATAAATTATGTATAATTGGTTTATTATCTATTTATTAAAGCTTGTCTGTTTTATATATTCTGGACTGTCCTCTCTACCTTTCCATATATTCATCCAAAGGTTGTCTAAAATAATTAATCATTTTTTATAGTAATTTGTAATATTTCGTAAGTTACAAATTACTATAAACAGTATTCTAAATGCACTGTTGTGTTCCAGTTTGAAGGAGGATATTGTAGTCAGAGTAAGTACTGGACATATTGAGACTTAACATCTTATGTCTCAGCATGGAGAGAGCAGTGGAATGCCAAGCATGACTACTGTCCATGAGCGGTCGTATCGCTTACCATCAGGGGAATGGCATGCTTGTCTCACCTATTAGCATTAAATAAAATCCTATCGTCATAGATTTATGCTATAGGTACTTATGTGGGATTTGAATATTATGCGTAGAATGAAACGTTATATGAATGACCAATATGGATGCGCTATTAGAAAGAGATGACGAATAAAAGTACTTAAGATGGAAAGAGTTAGAGGATGAATCATTAAGATGTCAAAGTATGAAAGGACGGAATAATAGAGAACTGAATGGAAAATAATGGAAGACGTTGAAGACGACGAATGACGCAATTTCAGACGAAATTAAAAAGATGATGTTATATACAATATTATCAAACTATTCTTTGTTTGATTTGACCCAAGGCGGAACAATTCCCACACATATAATAAATTTGTAAACAATCGATGTTTATACTTGGAAGATGTATACACACATACATCTCCATCAACCTATATACGTCCGACTGCAGGGCACGGGCCTACGCTACAATCGAGAGTACGATTGAGAGTGGTTAGGACATATAGTCCACCACGCTGGCCTAATGCGGGTTGGTGGACTTACATACCACAGAAATTCTTGTAAATCGCTATGTTATGCAGGTTTCCTCACGGTATTTTTCTTCACCGTTTTAGTGCATGGTATTGATCATCAATACACACATGACTCCGAAAAGTCAGAGATGTGCCCTGTTTATGTTTACTAACAGGCCATCACTTAACTTGAAAGGTAAATGAGAAGTACTAATATGGGGGGACTATATTAATAACCAACACAGCTGACTATAAATAAGCACGTAGAAAAAATATTTCAGATATTACTTTCATCTAAACGCCTGTATAAAGTAGGTTTCAATTTCTTCGAGTGGCCGCCCCGAGTTGTAATTCTGCTGCTTAAGTGAGGAGTGATCGAAAATTGGAATCGCGGCGACGGAGCAATAAGTAATTTTTGCCTTATTTGCGGTTTCAATTATATCTATAATTAGGAACTTTTGATTTGGTAAAATGGAATTTAGAAAAGTCACGTTGTCTCTAGTAAACACAAGGATACATAAATACACAAAAATACACCGAACAGTTTCTAACATAGTCCTTAATCTTCATTAAGTTAGTTAGAAGTCTTTTATATATGTCTTTTATAGAAGTCATATAGATATTTAAATTAATATAAGGCATTGGTCCTACATGTTTGGTACTTGGCGGCCCGCCTTCAATATGTTACGCATATATTTTGATTTGTTGGCTAGTCAAGTCATTAAGCAAATTAATCAACATACACGAGTTCCATGAAATAAATATTATTTTTTTGCTTTGCAGTGGTAGTTATTATTTTATTATTTTTGTTTTGAAGTCGGTTTTTATTTTTTTTATTTTAACGAAACCGAATTTAAGTCTTATATACTGGAACAAAAAACTTAATACAAAGCATGAGGTAGTAAAGTACAGTCGAAATTGTGTATCCATCGGCAACAATATTCATTCAATTGTTACGTCCACCTAGAAACCCGATATGCAAAGGTGCTAGAAAAATCATAATATAAGAAAAAATATTTCCGGATCACAAAAAAATAATTATATATATACTCCTATCTTTACAATACCTATTTTATCTACAATTTTCACCACATCTTAGACATACGTTGCCAAAACTGTAAATCCGATCTCTCCAGATCAGATAGAGTCGGGTACATCGTAAACTCTACCACATCATAGCAAGGAATTTCGACTCCTATCCCAAACGTAACCGCGTTCGGCACGCTGCCAAAGGTCTCTACATAGGTAGAGTTACCCACTACGAAAAGCTGACATTTCTCCGAACTCTATATTCACAGATTTGTTTTCATTTACCGCAAAAGTCTTGGAATGCATTGAATATATTAGTCCACTACATTTGCTGTATTTTATGACTACGTTTAAAATGATGAGTTGAAAAAGTTTAGTAGAAACTATTATATTTTGACTGGAAGCTTTCAAATATATCGTAAAATAATTCAGTCGTTGAATGGGGCATAAAATCTAAGTATATACTTTTTTATCGAATTTGTGAAACTCTTCAGACACTTTTTATGGTGTGGATAGGTCATCAAAACTAATATATTAGCATTTGAAAATAAGTACAAATAGTTTGAAAACCTAGTTGGAAAGATTTTATAGCAGAAAATATTATTTACTGATGGTATATGAGAGATCATCTGGGTAGGTACCACCGCAATGTCTATTTCCCCCATGAAACAGCAGTGTAAATGCACTGTTGTGTTTCGGATTGAAGGACATTGTAGCCAGAGTGAGAGGATGGCGAGCGCAGTGGAATTTTGCTACTGTTTATGAGCGGTCGTATCGCTTACCATCAGGCGAACGGCTTGCTCGTCTCGCTATTCATTTAAATAAAAAAAAATTGGTGTAAAAATGATATCCGTATCTGTATCAGCCCATATACGTACCACTGCAGGTCACGGGCCTACTCCACAATCGAGTGTACGATTGAGAGTGGTTAGGCCATATAGTAAAAATGATATGACACAAAAATATCTTCATTTTGAAAAATCATGCTTTGATATATATTTGAAATCCTATTCTATCCAATAGAAACTACTACATGACTATTTCAAATAATATAAAACAACAAAATAAACTTCAATTCTTTTCAGTCATACTTCTTGAATTTGCGTGAATACATGAAGATAATTTGCATCTTTACCCCAAGAAAATGATACCCCAGAAATATGAGACAGTAATTCTTAATAAGCCTGTCGTATTATGAACATGTCATATATCTCATGTTAAACAAATACGAGTGTTCCGAGAATTAGATTTGTTGTCACACGGTTGTAAATTTTCGGAATTATATATTACCTCTTTTACGACAAGGAGGGAGCGCTAACTAGAAATACGGAGGGTAAGGGAAGTTATATTCTTTGATACAGTATGTTATATTGTATGCTTTCATAATAAATGTGAGTATATACATTAGATATGAATGACTAGAAAACCGAATTTTTTCATACTTGTATTCTTGAGAAAATGTATGAAAACTGAAATTATTGTTGTATTATGCATAAAAAATAGTATATGACTTTTTAAATTTATGTGCTCCATCGTATTCCGCATCCAATTCATCCATCCATCAAAAATTAAAAAAATAATATTTTGACGTTGTAGTACCTCATTATACTTTTGCGAAGATTCTCTGGAGATAGCTTCTATCCTGGACACTCAACAACCGTCTCTAGGGGAAGATAAACCTCAATAAAACCTTGAAAATTTAACAAAAACTCGCTCTATCTACGGGAAGCCGGATCCATATTCCTATAAATAAAATAAAAAGACAAAATCAATAACATCTGGCAGTGACATTGAGTACATGTAGACAAGACATTCTCCTTAGCCGCGACGCTCCGTGCATACAAAACAGTGTAATGACATCACAGGGTGTTAATTGGAAATGCAATTACAAAGCGTGTTCAGTGAATGCCTCAGCGGATTTCATTATCGCTAATTGCTTATATATATGATGTATTGTCTCGTTGACATAGCCCTGAAAATGTTGGATCTTTGGCTAATTAATATGTGGTTGACAAGTAAGCTCTTTTTTAAAGTTACTTGTTAAGTTCTTCTCTTCTTTTTGGTTGAAGGTGTTTTAGTGATTAACCTTTTGTTTAAACAATAACTATTACGTGACGAAAAGTGCAGCGACATCTGTTTCTATGCCATGACCTTCCATGGCAGTAACTAACTCACAGAAAAGCGACATTATGTAACAGTTTTCCTCCTCCCCAATCTTCTTCGTATTATTTTCTTTTATAGTAATGAATGGCGAAACTATACCGTTTTAAGCAAATACGACCACTCGTGAACAGTATCAAAAACCAAACAACACCAAAACAAAGCAATGCTTGGTAATCCACTGCGCTCGCCATCCTAAAACATAAGATGATAAGTGCCAATATATCCAGTCGTAAATCTGGCTACAATGTCCTTCAAACCGAAACACAACAGTGCCGAAACATTATCCTAGTGTTTGGCGGGAGAAGTAAACATTACGGTGGTACCTAGCCAGGTGGCCTCTCACGTATGAGAGACCTACCACCAGAAAAATAAACATCGTACCTTTGTTGTGTGAACTTTTTCAAAATTCCCACACACATTGCAAGATACCTACAGGGCCTTATTAATAAACTCGGATGAGCGAGGGATTAAATTTTAGCCCAAAACTTAAAAATTGACTAATTTATTTTGACCGTTCTTTTTACTTTTAAAATTAGATTGCCATAACAGGATTATCATGTTAGGCTGAAGAATATAGATTTTTATTAATATAGTAATTACTATCTAGCTTTTCGTAATAATAGATTGAATTCTCTAGCCCAATGCCTAAAGTTAATCCGTCGCTCATCCGAGTTTATTAATGAGGCCTACAGAGTATTTGATCATGTTCAACAAGGTCTAAGAACAACATTATATCTCATTAGAAATCACTGATAAATTGTCGAAGCCTTCATTTCGTTCGCTGTGTCCAGTGATTGATAAGTGGACTGGTGCTAATAGTTTGTCTAACTGGCAGGACGCATTGCGACAGTAGCCTACTAAAAGTTTCGGGGTAGAGGTCAATGAACTCCGTTTTCGTGTTTTTTTTTTGGCAAATGCTTTTGTTATTTATTTCCTTGCTATTAGTAAGTGCGGGCTCTTAGTAACGAATTGTGGGGGCTTAATGGTAACCTCACGAGAGCTTCTGAGAAAGTGGCCGCTGGTTTGAATCTCCGAACACACCTCTGATCATAGTCAGGTGTTTATTGTTACTCTACTAACACGCAATTTACTGATGGTAGGTTTCTCGCACGTGAGAAGCCACTTGCAGTTAGTACCACCGCAGTGTCTATTTCTCCCACCAAACAGTAAGTAAATCCTCTGCTGTGTCTCGTTTTGAAGGAAAATGTAGCCAGAGTAACAACTGGACGTACTGATACTTGACATCTTATGTCTCAGGATGGCAAGCACAATGGAATGCCAAGCTCAACGTTGTTATTCATGGTGTTGTTTCGTTTTGTAACTGTCAATGAGGGGTTGAATGGCTTACCACCAGTCGAATCGTATGCCAATCATTGTAATTAATTTAAAAAAATATTTAATTGCAAAACACAACATCGTGGTAAACACGTGGTATTTGAATTCTCCCAACCATCCATGGACCAGCGTAAAAGAAAACTGCCTAAGCCTTCTCAATCATGCTCTTAATTGTAAAGGATTCTCATGTCCACAGACCCATATATTTGTAAAGGTCTAGTAATTGTTTGAATGAACAGAAAATCCCCAAGATTAAAGCGTTCAGGTAAAGATTTACCGCACGCTGGAAAACTTCCGTTGAGAAAGGAAACGTCCCGTTTTATAGTCCCGAGACGATAAAGGTATCCATCACGCGATTCCCGTGAGCTTGTGACGTAATAAAGCCACGGATATAAATTGGCTAATAAAGGATACCTACACGGACATCAATGATTTCACTCGCGTAATAGTTATTGTGTATAACCAGTGAAGATTTACGGCATCGAAACGTGGTCTCTCACTAAGGTCCTTATGAGATGACTCAAGGTCATACAACGGGCTATGGCGCGGGCTATGCTCGTTATTTTCCTAAGAGATCGAATTAGAAATAAGGAGATCTGTAGGAGAATAAATATTAACCACATAGCCCATAGGATTAGCAAGTTGAAGTGGCAGTTGGGTTAATCGTTAGGGCAGAAAAGTTCTAGAGTGGAGGTGACGTACAAGCAAGCGAAATGTTAGACACCCACCAACAAGGTAGACGGACGACCTGGCTAAGGTTGCAGGAAGTCGCTGAATCCAGGCCGCTTCCCACAGGTCGATGTAGAGATCCTTGGAGGAGGTGTTCAGATGTTCAGTAGTGGACTTCATGTGACTGAGATGATAATGACGAGTTGTAGCTTTTACTCGACTTAAAGAAAGGATATTCAACTATTATGGATAAATAATTTTACTGTTTTCGCTATAGCGAATATATGACGCTATAGACTATAGACTATAGTCTATAGTCTATAGCGTCAGGCAGAACACAGGGCGAAACGTAGGTATTATGGTAGCACCTCTGCCTACCCTTTCTGGGAAAAAGCGTGAATTGATGTATGTACATATATACATGCTTACGATTCTTTTAAAACTGCTGATCCAATTTGGATGAAATTCTCGTACTTACATGCTATAATATAATAACTGTAATAATACGTAGGATACGTAAAATGCAAACGAAATCTGTGATGACTATTCTATCTGAACTAATTATAATGTTTGACTTTTATTTATTTTTATACTTTATATACATAAATTGTATAAAGGTGGACTTAATTCCTAAGGCATTCTCTGCCAGTCAACCTTTAGGTAGTGTAGAGAGAGAGAGAGCACGGTAGGCGCATAAAATAAGTAATACATATATTTGAATCAATTAATATGGTTACCTATTCGTCAGTCAAAACTTCTCTTGAAACGGAAAGAAAGCAGTTTTTAATTTGTTTTACTTGTCCTTCGTTTTATGTTGATTGCATAATAACGTAACGGTCAAGTTTATTGAGGTGATCTGCATTCAGATCAAAGTAGCACACATCACCATAGTCGCTTAAAGGGAAAATTAAAGATTGCATAAGCAATGTCTTGATTTTAACAGGGAGGAAGTTCTTTAGACGATATAGGACACGCACAGTACCGGTGACCTTCTGAAAAACAGAGGTAACCTGGGCTCGCCAACTCAAGCTTGAATTAATAGAATAATAAGTAGGCCCAAATTTTTAACAACTGAACTCCAGGCGATTACGGTCCTATTATATGACAGGAGGTATAATTGTGGCGTCCAATCTGCTCATCATCCTTGAACTACCAACAATTACGGCCTGACATTTGGTGGGATAGGCTGTGAGACCAAAGCTATCCATTGTTTTTAATATGTGCCAGGTCCCGGTTTATCTTATTGATCCCATTGACTTTTAAAATACAGAAGTTTCCATTTTTGGGAATAAAAATATTTTAATTCGAATACAAGTACATATATTAGTTTTATTATAATAATACACTATATTATTTTCTGAATTAAGTGGTTTGAAAATATAAAAAAAAAATTAAGACCTGGTTTATTATACGATTTGTTCGTGGTTCATATCAGTGTTTCATCCTTACTAATATTATAAAGGTGAAAGTTTGTATGTATGTATGGATGTTTGTTACTCTTTCATGAAAAAACGGCTCAACAGATTTTGATGAAATTTGGTATAGTGATAGCTGACACCCTGGATTAACACATAGGCTACTTTTTATCCCGAAAAATGTAGTGTTCCCGTGGGATGAGTCAGGAAACCAAATATACATATTTTCTACTCTTTCAAATTCAAATTGTTGGCACGGGATGTCCTCTCCTACGGAAGGGAAATATAGTCGACGGCACGCGGGAAATATAGTTAGTAGACACGCGAAATAATATGTTCTTGATGTGGATTGGACTCAAAAACTATCTGCACCCGGGCGAAGCCGGGCCCGACAGCTAGTATTTCATATTAGTATCTACCACCTTTTATATGAAATGGAATGAATATTATGCAACCTACATAAAACGAAGAACAAGTAAAACAAATTAAAAACTGCTTTCTTCCCGCTTCAAGAGAAGTATTCAACAATTCCGCAATGCAAAAACGTGCTATAATTTATAATTTTCGTCACGTGATACCAAACTTTATATCATTCAGGATATATTATCAAGAATGCTACCAAAAATGAAGAATTTACCGGTGGTAGGTCTCTCATATGTGAGAGTACATCTGGGTGGGTACCACCGCAATGTCTATTTCTCTCTCCCCCGCCAAACAGTAGTTTAAATGCACTGTTGTGTTTCGGGTTGAAGGAACTTGTAGCTAGAGTAACTACTAACAGAATGGCGAGCGCAGTGGAATGCCAAGCATTGCTTTGTAATTCAAGGTGTTGTTTTCTTTTGCTACTGTTTATAAGCGGTCGAATCGCTTACCATCAGGTGAACGGCATGAACGTCTCGCTATTCAGGGCAATAAAAATACCGGATGGTTGTTTAAATAATTGCAAATACAGCACAACTAAAAATTTCGCAAGGAAACGCGAAAATGATTGCTGTGATTTTTTTTAAATCGTTGTGGTTGGGTGGTAAATCCATAGTTTTTGTTTAAATAATAATTTAAACCCTTACGTATAGTAGCGTTTTTGAGAATAAAAGGGTGTTCACTATTATTTTAGAAAAATCTATGTATGTTTTGTTTGGTGGTAACAAAATGCGACGATAAGAAAATAGGACAAAAAAAAAGTCCCTTTTTTAACAAATTTTTAAGTCGCATTGTATCTGAAGTCACTAAAACTGCCACCCGGCTTCGTCTTCAGTAGCAGCCTTGATATAGCCCGTCTATCAAATTAATCAGATTCCGCCGGTTCACAGTTTCGTGGCAAAACCAGATGGCTCTTTGTCAAATGACAATTGATTTTGGACGTTCCATATTTGATTAAAATATGAGCTAAGTGAATAAAAGCGTGTGTGATTTATTAATTAGATGAAAGGGGATCGTTCATATTTGTAAGTGGTTACACTGTATTTGAAGTGCTCGGTAGTCTATTCGTAACGGACCAAACGCGCCTGCAAACATAGAAAGTAAATTAAATTTTGTCACTTTGTACACATAAATAGTACAGGTGGACTTAATGGCTAAGGGAATTTTCTACCAGCCAGCCTTAAGGTAGTGCAGAGAGACGAAAACACGTGCTTACTAAATAAAAAGAAAATATATGAAAAAAAAAAACAATAAAATATAAATAAACATAAAGGTTGCGGGTTGAAATCTCAGGGTACACCTCTGATTCTTATAAGCTACGTGCGTATTGCTAATCAATTAGAATGTAGAAAATGGTGAAGGAAAACATGGTAAGGAAACCTGTATGACATAGCAATTCGTAAGAATTTCTATGGTATGCATAATCCGCCAACCCGCACTTGACTAGCGTGTTGGACTATAGGCCCAAAGCTGTATGTCATAGGCATGCGGAGACAAACTATTAGCTTTTATAAAATTACGAAAGTTTGACAGCCACGGGCTCTTGATCTAGGAAACTTGCTGAGCGTCAATGCTCGGTGTCATTAAAATGCGTGCAATTGCAAGTGTGCGGGTGGGCAAAAAAAGTACCAGTCAATCAGATAATATACTAGAGGGGACACTGCAAACAAAATGTTTGCACCAAAATGAACGGTACCTATCCTTCTATTTCTGTCTCTGTCACGCCTACGAAGTAACATTATCTTCGCTCTCGCTTCACTGTGTACCAGTGTGCACGCATAATACGCAGAGATTTTGCTCCCGATGTCCGCTCTCGTATGATACCTCAATGGTACCAGAATATATAAAACACCTAAGTTCTTAATAAATCCGACAACCGTTTTAAATGACAGCTATAAAGTTAGCTCTTTGCGAAGTTCATGGGTTCGATCCCGCATGCTTAAATATTCACATAGTGATCTTATTTTGTTTTGGGTCCTTGTTTTGTGACCCGAAAGTTCCTTATAGTTTCTAATATGACACGACACTTATCCCAAAGATGGGACAGAACTACTTGAAAGTTGAGAATTCTTTTATTATACGCATATATAAACTCACGCCTTTTTCCCAGAAGGATAGGCAGAGATGCCACCAGGCCACTAACATTTCGTCTTGTATGTTCCGTCTCACGATGTGATAGGGGACGAGCTTATCGATTTACATATTTATTTATATTAACAAACTGAAAAATTAATATAAAGTCTTCCAATATATAATAAAATAAATGAAATAAAAACTTCCACTCGGCTTCGTTTTCGGTAGCAGTGTTGATATGCCTTGTATAAGAAAAAGTACTCAAGAAAATGTTTCATTAATAACGAACAAAGGCGTCTAATATTGAAAGTTACGCGTGTATTTCGAAGCTTATCTCTATATCTCTGTACAAGTTGGCTTGGAAAGTGCTAAGTCATCCCCTCTCGCAGTCCTGAGGGTCTCCTTATTGTCGTCTCCGTAAACGTTTGCGTCACTCTTCAATTTTGATGTGTTAACACGAAGCGGGATATTTTTTCGCGTTTTAGACATTTTTTCTTGATTTATTAATCGAAGTTTTTAAAGCAATAGTCATTTGGTGATTAGCAGGTTTTGAAGTTCTGTTGATAAAATTTTGTGTAAGATGAAGCAATTAACTTTTAGTAATTAGTGGCGAGCGATATCTAAATCAGCAGCGTATAATCTATCTGTTTAATATATAAATATACTCCACAGTCAGATACATAGTCCTGACCACACATTATGATCAATTAAGTCTTGTGTCGTATCAGAAAATACGAGAGTCTATTCGGCCTTACAAAAATTTTCTCGTTTCAGTCATTAAAGAAGTGTTAGTTTTAGTTACTACGAATGGAAACATTGAGAATTAGAGTATTAACTCATATTTATTTTTAGTTGATACAATACGCAAACAATATAAACATTTCATCCCGTATAGTTTGCCACATTCCCGGAGTGAATCCGTTACGTATCCCACCTTGACCTATATAGTAGCCACTGGCTATACACAGTGGAGATTTTACGACACTTCCGCGTCTGTTTCCAATGTCTTTAATAACAGACTATACATACAGGGTGATATTGATATATTATATGTATTTAGGTGGCATCGTATAAAATTAGAAAAAAAGACGGTGTGATTATTGGCAAAAATCTTATTAGATCTTTTAGATTGTTGATTATTTTTACCGCTTATCTGAACTTCAGTTTGGTTCTGGAACTTTAAAGCTTTTAATTAAAGCCAGTTCTTTTTATTTGGACCAATATTGCCTGGTGTAGCTAGGATAAAGTGGGTTACATGAAATATCATAAGTCAATATCACCCTTTATATTTGAATGAACAGACATTATATAGAAATTCCTAGAGAATAAAGAATACACATTACTTCAGAGTTCAGATCGCCAAAGAAAATGTCTAAACATTATTTGTATATGGTTTAAATACAAATATTTTCATCTAGCTTCGTTCCACTAATGCAAAATATAATACAAACATGACCTCCAAATATTTTACGACACATCCAGACTAACAGCGCACACCACTCAGACACAATATACAAACAACATAACGTCATAGATCAGGAAATTTTTGCGTCGCCTCCGCGTCTTTAGCGCTCGCAATATGTCGATATTAAAACTTATCGTAAATTCACTCTCAATGCCAAAGATAAATCGTATAAATTGCACAAAATGACAGATCGATGCAAATTTAATCTTATCTATACTTGCCGACCATGAAAAGGCACCCACGGCGCAAAGCCGCCAAAATTGGCCAAGGTAAATTTTCACTCGCTTCGGAAATAATATGTATTGACTTACCGCAAACAAATTCTGAATTAGAATCAGTCCGCCGTTTCAATCCGCTTTGGAGACGTCGGGAGCACTGTTCCATAACACTAACTTCGAACAGTAGAGAAATACGTTTAATGGAATAGTTTTCGAATTTTTACATCTATATGGAATGTCACATCTTACACTAAAGAAAGTTTAAATTCGAGCACAGATAATACTAATTTTGATCTACACACAAGGTTCTAAATTTGAAAAATATTTTTTTTTGTAAGTTGTTTTTAGTCGCGAGTGAGATGGTGTGTGTTGGGCCGCATGTCGCTGGGCGGCGTGTCGGCGGCGCGGCGGGCGCGCTTACACTGAAACTGAAACAAGCTTTCAGGATCCGGGTGTACGTACTGGGTACTACGCCGTTATATATTAATATTTCTAACTCTTCGTGTTGCGAAATGGGTTTTCGATAATGATATTATATCGGGGACAAAATGCAATAATCTTCTGTATCATTTTTCGATCTTGGTTACCGTCCGAATTTATTGACTTTGTTATTCGGGGAAAATCAATAACAAGTAATTCTTATTTTAACGGAAGATCGTTTGGCAAAATACGAAACGTATTATATGAGTAATTTTACATAATTATAATTATTTTTGGAAACGTTTGATGTGTCTTTATTCTTGCGGCTCCTAACAATGGGCTCGTGAAATGCCGCTTTATTTAAATCACCTTTTGTATCGCAGCATTTTTTCTGCCCAGATATGGTTTCCTTGAAACATCAAAGTGATTTTCAAATTATTTTCATGTGTATACCATCGGATGGGGAAATTGCAGAATAACTAAGTAAATCAAATGTAATTTGACATTGTAGCGGTCTCCACTTGCAAAACACGATTTTCAGTAGAAATGTTTTTTTTTTTTTATTTATTATTATAACAATTGAGTGCTGTTTAAAAAAAAACTTGACAAATACTCTTTAATTTAACATATTAACATACGCTAAATCTTTAATAACATAATATTCAACTAACAACGTTGTTCACAAATTATTTAAATTTGATCTAGAAGGAATTAAACAAAACCAAATTATCCAGCAGCTCGCACACCACTGATCTTGTGACACGCAACAGTTAAACTGCTTTAAGAGCCAATGCATTCATTAGTAGCACAAGCGAACTATCTCAAATTTTAAAACATATATTACTCGTATTCTGTATCAGCCTATATACGTCCCACCGCAGGGAACGGACCTCCTCTACAACCGACAGTACGATTGAGAGTGGTTAGGCTATATAGTCAACCACGCTGGCCTTGTGCGGGTTGGCGGACTTACATTCCATAGAAGTTTTATAAATCGCTATCGTATGCAGGTCTCCTCACGATGTTTTCCTTCAACGTTTTAGTGCCTGGTGAATGACTATCAATACACACATGACTCCGAAAAGTCAGAGGTGTGCCCTGGGATTCGAACCCGCGACCACCGTGAACATGTTGGAAGTCGCGTCTAGTCCGTTTACCAACAGGCCAACGCGCACTTCACATACACATTACTCGTATAGGTGTACATTATTGTAACATTTACATCGAATGTCTTAGGACTGTCGTCTGATGGCGTTCAGTACTCTCTCTGGACGGCATTGCTTGCCATCTGGCGCAGTGTTTTCATAATGCCGAGCCAGTATAAAAAAGGCAATACTATTGAAATAGTCATAAGAATTTTGAATCGTTTATGAAAACTAATAAAACATATGCCTATTTTGATGAAATTAGGCCAACACTTACAGTTATTAATAAAGTAGCAGACATAAATTATCCTTAATTATCGTTATAATCTTGAACTTTAACACTTATACGTCATTTACATCCAAAAACTAATTATATAGCGTTGGACGTAATGAGATGGAACTTTGAGACAAGCGCCGAGTGTTTGAAGGAGCTCCCAAAGTGTCCATTACTGGGATCGTTACCCCTCAATTAGATCGTGTTACATTGCTAATTAACTTAAAAAACTAAGATATCATTTTTGAAGTTAAGAAGATTATAGGAGCTTTACATAAATTAATAATTAGACGATCATTATTTTAATTAATTCAGGATTGCAGAGAGAATTGTTTATTTTAAATTTATTTCGATGTTTTTATTTGTAATAAGAAAGTTTTTATTTTAGGCAGGTATTATCTAATTTTATGTCTTTAATCTTTTTAGGTGATAGATTATGGCATCTGAAGGTATGAGAATTTTCTGCAACTTAATATTATTTAGCCACTGGAAATAAATATCCTTTGTGATTAAATAGAAACTGAATTTCCTTTGTACCCCTAAAACTTTCGTAGACAATTACTTAAAATCTCTATCGATCGAATTCGAAGCAATCCCTCAAACAATATTATTTATCAATCACTTACAAATCAATGCAAAGTCTTCGAATATGTTTTGTCTGTGAAAAGGGCTTACAAAAAGTATTTCCATGCCTTTAGCATCTTTTTATTTCTGTCAAAAGAATTTCAACTTTAAATCAAAGTGTGGAAGTAACAAATTCGGGTGTATTATTCTCTATGACGCAGATCCTCTAATCTGGTGTTACGCATTTGGTGGCCTTTCAAGCCGATGGATACCTCATTGCGAACTTTAAAGAAATGGTGAAAATAGAATTTAGCGCGGGATTTTTTTCAATTGCTTTTTTTATCGTCATAAGCATCAACTTCGGTCGGTCAGTAAGGAATATAGTCCGATGAGAGAAGTAAAAATATTCACCGTTTAGAAAATGATCATGTCTAATCTAGCGACAATGTGTATAAACCTTCCAGTAATGGTATCTTGGCAACTTCTAGATTCAATTCCCAATGGTAGCTAAATATTGCCTTTGTTTTTTTTTAAGTGGAAAAATATGACATCCCACAGTTATTATAAGTAAGTATGTAATGGTTAACAGCCTCCGTGGTGCAGTTGGTTAGACGCCGCCTGGAAAACGTGAGGTCGCGGATTCGAACCCCGCACCGAGACAATTGTTTGTGTGTTCCGCAGGCATTTATTTCGTATCTAGTTATTTATGAGACCAAAAACTCTCACGTAGTATCTGATAACCACGATATAAGACTCAATCTTAATGTTCAGGACTATTTATGTTACGGTAGGGTGTATTCATTTTGAAGAAGTAGTGTCGATACCAAGTGACTATTTATATTAAGGATGTGCTGCGCAGTCTTTGAAGAGTACCTACTTATCCAATAGTAATGAATGGTTAGCTTCCGACAACTCACATACATACATAAACTCACACGTTTTCCCAGAAGGGGTGGGCAATGATGGTGGCAACCAAGACACATTTCGCCTTGTGTGTTCCGTCCCACGATGTGATAGAAAGCGAGCCTATCGCCATATCGGGCCCAAATTCTTATCTCCGGGCTGATAAATAAATTGAAATCCACTATCAATTGACGTAAATATTAAATTAAACCGACTATAAACCGATTGTCCACCATTGCAAAACCGTAACTATATACTTTTTAATGTCGCCACTACCACCAAAAACTTAAGTAATCTTAATGCTTTGTATAAAATACGGTATATCCATTGTTACGGTACACCCATATTGATTATACTGCGCAATAAGTTATTCGAACTATTCCGTCGTCGACTGCCTCGGTGGATTCGTCTCGGGTTCGATTCCCGGGACAGGAAAAAATATAATGGGTTTTTCTAATCATTATCAGTCCGGACTAAGCAATATGTACCCTATATATGGCGATAGGCTCGCCCCGTATCACATCGTAGGACGGAACATACAAGGCTAAACGTGGATGTGTGGTTGCACCTGTGCCTACCCCTTCTGGAAAATGGCGTGAGTTTATGTATTTATGTAATTATTGCGTAAATGTTTTGTCGCTTAGGATCCTCCATTTCATACATTACGGTTATGTTGCATTGGATAACAAACGTAATAATTCAGATTCAATTATTCAAAAATTTTAAAAATATATTCTTTAAAGAGTATCATTAATATAACAAATTCTTAAGATGCTCATAAAAATTGTACCTACAAAAATCATTTTGACATGGCCGGCTCATATTTTTTCAAATATAACAATTACTATTTTTGTTACATTTAATTTTACTTAGCTACTGCATGCATTGAACTACTCGGCTGAATTGATGCGAGTACTTTTGCTTCACATAAAACGAATAATTTCAGATCTACTTTTAGAACCAAATAATACGGTCTATTCCTTGGTCACCTGGGTGGTATCACCTGGGTGAAACCATATTGTCGTCGTAATAAATTCCATAATTATATTTCTCAAACGAGTATTTTGTGACAAAATTGTACTTAATACCTCAACACTTGCGTCGACGATTTACTTTGAAGTAAATAGGGAATTGTCTCGGCATTTTGCTCAAGGGCTGGTAATGAGTAACAACGTTTTGCGAGCTGTTTCACGATACAGAGATAATGGTGTACCTAATGTTTGTAATTTAAGACGACAGACTGTTTCACGCGGTTCTGTGTGCTATACCTAAAGATTAATATAAAAAGTATAATAATATTTTACAGTATCCATTGGTTGTGTACTCTAAGGTCCTGGGGCTTATTCCCTAATATGTTTTTTTATTGCATTGAATGGCGAGATGATCATACCGTTTACGTGATGCTTATTTAATTAGGGTGAATAGGTTTTTTTATTTTTTTATTTTAATGAATGGCGAGACGAGCAACCCGTTCGCCTGATGGTAAGCGATACGACCGCTCATAAACAGTAGCAAAATTCCACTGCGCTCGCCGTCCTGAGACATACGATGTTAAGTCTCAATATGTCCAGTAGTTACTCTGGCTACAATGTCCTTCAATCCGAAACACAACAGTGCATTTACACAGCTGTTTCACGTTTATAGTTTTGAAAATCTCATCTAAATTACTCAGGATCGAAATTAATCTCCGCCATTAGGTTCACAAGGGCGGAGATGAGTTTGGCAAACTATAAGAGGCATTAATGATTTCCATCATCTATTGAAAATACAGACTGGAGCATATTTGTCAAAAAACCTAATTGAAACTACCACCCAAAATTCTGTTTCCCCCGGAAAACAGAAGTGTTAATGCACTGTTGTGTTGTGATTTTAAGGACATTGTAGACAGAGTAACTACTGGACATATTGCTGTTTAATATCTTATGTCTCAGGATGGGGAGCGCAGTAGAATACCAAGCATAGCTTTGTAGTTATAGCGCATTATTTTTTATTAGCTTTATATATTTTTTCATGGTGTTGGTTTTGCTACTGTCAATGCACGGCCGTATCGTTTACCATCAGACAAATGGCATGCTCGTCTCATAATTCGCACTGAAAAGAAACTATAATAGAGTTAATACAACCAACTACGGAAGCCATAAACTGAACATCTAAACCTTGGCCGCTAGTTGTTAAATTTATAGTCAGACTATAATTCTCCGGACTAAAACAAGCCGAATTTAATGCACAGAATGTAAAGTTGCTAGTTATAAATCGCAGTAAATAGTTTATGCACGTGGGATCCCATTTGTATGGATAATGGGGCCGTTCTATTAGTTTCCGGGATGCATTAAATTTTATTCGCTCGTTATTTATACTCATTGAGTGTGATAGAAATCGCGTTGGTGACTAGTTTCAAATAATACTATCATCTATCTATTGAGAGGTGGTAAGCATCATCTGTCGATGTGTATATCTCTCCTAGGAACTTTTTTGTTTAACAAACCCTTTTGCAAAAAAAAACGTGTCTATTATTAAAATTTTGTAATACGGTAATAATTTTATAGTAATTTTGTAAGATTATTTTCGAAAGTTAGGTGTAGTGTCCTAGTATTCGAAAAAGTGTACAGTTGGGCAAATCGCGTTTGATTTGTTACTAACAGACCACCACGCCTTATTCGAAAAATATTGAACATAGTTAAGTTACTAGGTTTAATTTTTCTGTTCAGTTTTTAAAGACAACATTTCTAACGTAGTTTAAAATACAATTTACCATTATTTATTTATTAATAACTATATTTGTTAATAACTGTGTTTGTAAGTCTTCAATAGTTGTGTGTTACCAGTGATGACATACGGCATCGAGACGTGGCCTCTTACTGTGGACCTCATTAAAAGGCTCAAAGTCACTCAACGAGCCATGGGGCGGGCTATGTTCGGTGTTTCCCTACGAGATCGAATCAGAAATTAGGAGATCCGTAGGAGAATCAAGATTACCGACATAGCCCATAGAATTTTCAAGTTGAAGTGGCAGTGGGCCGGGCACATAGCTCCGGGGAGGCCTATTTGCAGCAGTGGAATTCCTGTGGCTGACATGGTGATGATGATAAACTGTATTTGTTATATATTAAATTATTTATAGAATATCCGCAGCTATACTCGACAAAAGCGCTTTATAAAATGCACGGCAGATTCTCTACTATAACTTGTATAACTAAAGCTTACAATTCATCGCGTGAGCGGATATCCGCGGCTTGCCGACACAAATCCGACGCTTCTCGCTTTATAAGGCTTTATTGAAGTGCAGATATAAGCGGGTATGATTCAATCAAGGTTATTACGACTTTTTGGCTTTTGAAGACGAATGTGCCAGCTGATAATGTGGTAAGCTGTATAATAATTAAGTGTAAATATAATGTCTAATATTACGACTTGAAGTATTCAAAATGAAAATACGGTAGTTTTATTGAGTACAAATACAATGCGACTTATGTCTAATAATAATGTCGCAAAGAAACGAGACACTTTTTTGTGAGCTTTTAATATCATCACGTTTCAACTAATCCAGTTTTTATTTAAATAATAATTTAACTCTTGCGCACAATAGCGTCTTTAAAAATAAAAGGGTGTACGCTATTATTTTAGAAAAAACATAGTATTTGCCACCCAAATACGACGATAAGGGATAAAACATTCGATAACTTAAAAAAATATATAAATTGTCTGTCTATGGACAAGGGCGTTAGACTGTAACCCACTTACATATATGTGTCTTGGTCGTTGGAAATAAATATTCCTTTATTTTTTTTACTCATAGTTAAATTGTAGTCACATATGATTGTATAGTATCAGCCCATATATGTACGTCCGATTGCAGGGCACGGGCCTCCTCTAAAATTGAAAGTACGATTTAGACTGGTTAGGCCATATAGTCCACCACGCTGGCCTGGTCCGGGGCGAGCTTAACTTTAGTATGCAAGTTTTCTCACGATGTTGTCCTTCACCGTTAAAGTGCGTGTTGATTGACTACAATACATATATGAGTCCGTAAAGTCCGAGATATGCCCTGAGATTTGAACCCGCGACCACCGTGAACATATTGGCAGCCGTGTCTAGTCCGTTTGCCAACAGGCCACCACGCACTTCATGATAGTTATAAGTGAAAAATGGAAAATTCTTATCTTGTAGAGTGTCATAGGCTTATTTATAATATGCATTACGAGTACACCTACGACATCGAACGAAATATTCGAAGCGTGAACAAGGTACTACATTTTTCTATAAAAAGAAAAGTAGAATGTTGTCTAAGAAATATGTCCCAGGCTTCAATAAGCACTGGAATCTAAAAATACGAGACACAAGGTTAATTCAGGCTCTACATATTTTATTACGTGATGCTTTTACAAAAACCTAGTGCTGGTTCCACACTATGTCAGTTGTCACTATGGCAGTTGATTGGTTTCGTAGTTACCTGTATGGACGCCGGCAACGCATCCGTGTGGAGGAAAACTTTTCCTCCTGGTGCCCCGTATCTGCTGGCGTACCACAGGGCGGCGTGCTATCTCCTCTTCTCTTCGCTATCTTTATTAACTCCATAACCAATCTCATTCGTTCTTCCTACCACCTCTACGCTGATGATCTCCAGATCTATACTCAAGCTCCGTTAGACAAGATGACTGATGCAATTGCTAAAATCAATACAGACATTCAACACATCTGCAATTGGAGTATAGCTCATGGTTTAAAGATTAACCCCGCTAAAACCCAAGTCATTGTTGTCGGCAGCCCCAGGATGATCTCGAGGCTTGACTTGTCCCAATTACCTAGTGTCTATTGTGAAGGTGTCAAAATTCCTTTCAGTGACTCCGTCCGCAATCTGGGCATACACATAGACAAATCTTTCACCTGGGGTCCACAGCTCTCGGATATAAGCCGGAAGCTGTTTGCTTCCGCTAGGTCCTTGCGAAGGCTACGCAACTTTCTACCCGTTACCACGAAGATTACGCTTGCGCAAACCCTCCTTCTCCCCATCCTTGATTATGCCGATGTCAGCTATCTAGATCTCACCGAAGACCAACTAAATAAACTTGAGCGTCTTCAAAATTTCTGCATAAGGTTCATATTTGGTCTTCGCAAATATGACCATGTTTCTGAGTTTCGTGCTAAGCTCAAGTGGTTACCTATTCGGCTTCGTCGGAATACTCACATTCTCTCTCTTCTTTATAATATTTTGTTTAATCCTCTCACCCCATCTTATCTTAAAGAACGATTCATTTTTCTTCATGACTCCCATTCGAGATCCCTGAGGTCGTCTGAGAATCTTAAGCTGAGAATGCCTGTGCATACCACGACAGCAATGGATAATTCTTTTACTGTCAAAGCAGTTCGGTTGTGGAACGCGCTTCCTGTTGTGGTGAGGCAGGCGCAAACGCTGTCGTCATTTAAAAAACTGATTAAAGAGCACTACCTTTCCCTTTAAAGCAGACTTCACTATTACTTCTTTTTCATTAAATCATTTGGAAATTGTAGTATATTATAATTTATGTATGATTTTGTATTATTTATTTTTATGTATGTATGTATATATATTTATGTATGTATATATATGGATATGTATATGTATATTAGTTATTATGTTTAAGTAGTATTATTATTTAGCTTGAAGTAATTCTTTATTTGTTACACTGCCCTCTCTCCCTCTCCTTCATTTAAATCCATCCCATGGTTGTCTGTAAGATATTGCTGTTGAGCGATAAGACCGCCATTTGTACTCTTTGTTATTATTATTTCTGTTAAGCTATGTTCTTGTTAAGTTTGTGTACAATAAAGATTTAAATAAATAAATAAATATGTCGTCAAATTGGGTGCGATATCGGTAATTCCGATATCCACTCTCCAATCCCTAAAAGTCCATCCATCCATCCATCCATCAGCCAAAGGAAGTCCACTGCTGAACATAGGCCTCCCCCAATGATTTCCACAGAGACCTGTTGGAGGCAGCCTGTGTCCAGCGACGTCCCGCGACCTTTACCAGGTCGTCGGACCATCTTGTGGGTGGACGTCCTACGCTGCGCTTTCCGCTACGCGGCCTCCATTCGAGCACTTTCCGACCCCATCGGTCATCAGATCTCCGCGCTATGTGCCCTGCCCATTGCCACTTCAACTTGCTAATCCGGTGGGCTATGTCGGTTACTTTAGTTCTCCTACGGATCTCCTCATTTCTGATTCGATCTCGTAGGGAAACCCCGAGCAAAATCCCGATCCCGATCCCTAAAAGTACATATTTAAAATTACACTAAATTGGTATGGAACTTTAGACTTAAAATCAAAATTATTCTTAGGATATAATACAAAAATAATGATGACGTATAACGAACATGTAATAAAAATACATACATACATATACTAGTATTATTAGCTGTACGTAGCCAATTACAATCTCGTATGTCAAAAATGTTATATTTACACTACTACAGCGTATTCTGTCTGGAACTTTTCGTTGCTTTGATTTTTTTCCTTGAAGTTTACTTTTTCAATACTGATATTTTTTGGTTTTTGTCCTGAAAATCTCACCTCTGAAATTCCTAGCTACCTGACAAGTTACGCCGAATTTCTAGTTACTAAAAACACGATGTTGGTTTCCGTCTGCAAATAAGAGGAACTTCGGATTTTTATAAAATACGCCGAAGGCAACACCACATATCTTTTTCTATACTAACTGGCTTTGGAACGCTCAGAATGTAAGCCAGCAACGAACGATCTTTATCATATTATTTGTTAAATGCCATGTGTATATCTCAACTAGCGATATTTTTTATAATCTCAAGTTCCATAGTCCCAAAAAACAACGTAAATTATTAAATTTGACACGAAATATATCATTATTGGAGCACGATTATTAATTTTAACACCAGCTGTGATAAAACACCTGCTCTTTTAAAACCTTGGCGTTAGTCCAATGTAAGGACCGATATAATACTATACACTGTACGGTTTGTTCATTTTTCAAACTCGGCAGCATAAAATATCATTAATAAAATTCCACTAGAGGTATCTCAAATTTTCAGTGTGAAACAAACCTAACAAAATACGAAGAGCATAAAAGAAGGTCGGCGGGGCGTATTTACATACTATTCGTACGGCTATTTGTAAAGCTATTTGTACACCGCTTTATCATTGATCGAGTTCAATTCACCCATGGCTTCGTCACGTGCAGCTTTTTTAATGTTTTATTGAAAGGTGCTATTCTAAAATTATTTTTAGAATATTGTAGTAGATATAGAAATGAATATAGAGATGAACAGAAAGCGATGATTATACACTTTGCCATTTTTATATATTGATTATAACACATACTCTTTGCATCTGCCTCGGTGGCGTAGTTGTACTAAGGTACGGTTACAAAGCTGAGGTCTCGGGTTCGAATCCCGGGTTGGGCAAAGTGATATTGGATTTTTCTATTCATTATCAGCCCAGAGTCAGGAATTTGTGCTCGATATGGCGACAGGCTCGCCACCTATCACATTGTGGGACGGAACATACAAGGCTAAATGTGGGTGTCCTGGCACCTCTGCCTACCCCTTCTGGGAAAAAGGCGTGAGTTTATGTATGTATGTATGTATGTATGTACTCTTTGCATCTGTCGTCTCGAACTATACACAACGCGAACCAGAGGTGAATAAGAACAGATATAGATGTAGATGATGGAAACGGTGTGAAGACGTGGTGTATAGCAAACGAGCCGATAAATATTACCTAATAATTGTATTCTACTACAATATTACGTCGTTTGGTTGTCTGGAAGAGATCGCTAATAGCGATAAGACCGCCAGTTGTTACACTATTTCAAAAAATGTAAACTGTTTACTTGTATGTAATATGTGGTGAACAATAAAATGTTATCTATCTATCTATCTATTACACATAAATAGTGACTATTAGGTACACTTTTTTACACTTCATTTGATTTAACACTTATTAAACACTTGTATAACTTTATTTGCAAATATATTTTAATCTTAAGCTCACTTCAAAATGCATGGTGTAGGTATGCATAAAAAAATCACAAAATGTTACATCCTGGAATTGAACGACATTGCCTTGACCACTAGAGTCTGGTGGTTAGATGATCACGGCTACTGGAGTAGTGAGAGATCTGCCGAAATACTTTATCTCGTTGCTATGTTATATGTTGTTTTTTAATAAACTGGAATATTTTCACGGTTCATTTGTTGTTTTTCTCAAGAACTAATACAAGAGACAGCCAATCGGTATTTGACTATGATCGATTTTTTTATTATTTTGCATACAAACACAAATGACATTAAAGAAAATTTCTGTCAAAGCAGTTGCTGAAGAAATTATCGTACAGTGTCTTTCTTCGGGTAAAACACTCTAGAAGCGGTGGTGGTATAATAAAACGATTTGTAATATTTTTCCAAGAGTATGACGAGTAAATTTATTTATTTTACTCTACGGTTGTTTGTAAACATTGCTCTTTTATTGATATAATGAATAATAATAATATATAAATTTAAGACTTTAGGTACTCAAAATAAAATTTGTGGCAAATTGCTGTTTACAGGCGGTTTCAAACAACTCTTAACAGAAATACTTGGTCTATATATCACTGATGAATATCAGCGTTCCTGTGACTGAATATTTTTATGATATTGATTTAATATAAGTTTGATTTTATATAAAATCACTTATACTTAAACAAGATGCAAAATTTTACTATTCAAGAATTTACCATTTCTGGCCTATTATATCTTACATATAACAACAAAGCAAAAGTATGCTCCGCCGTGACAGTGCGTACACTGCCGTGACCAGGATTCGAACCTGGGTTACTACGGCCACAACGTAGGGTCCTAACCACTAGACGATCACGGCTGCCGGAGCTGTGACGGCGTTGGCGAATTACTTCGTCTCATTCAACCACTTTTATACTTTCACTGCTCTAGTTGTTATAGTTTGCGTAATTTGCTGGTCATGCAATATCAAGCCATCACATAAATTATATTATAATTGGTTCCGTGCAGGACATAGGCCTTTTCGAAGTTTAACACTTTCGCGGACACAACGTGATTGTACGTCATGATTTGAGATTTTGATACGACACAACGTATAGTGACGTCCAACGTATCTATACGTTATTATACGTTGTGTCCATCATAATACATATCACACGACACGACGTTTGCAAACGATAACGTGATAAAATGTTTTGTCATATTGTCTTTTTAACATTCAATATTATAGAACACAACGTATTTACACGCCAAATATATTTGTATGGCAATTTATTGTGTCATATTAGAATACAACTTGAACTGAGACCGTCCGCGAAAGGGTTAAATTTGATTTGTTAACGAGCGCTATTGAGTATTAATTACATACATACATTCACGCCTTTTTCCCAGAAGGGGTACGCAGAGGTGCCCGGACACTAACATTTTGCCTTGTATGTTTCGTTCCAATAGGACACATTTAGGTCATCCCTTAGGTAGCTCGCAGAATGATAATTGCATAAATTTTTCCTCCACAGATGGTATCGGCTCTACCACAAACGCAGGCAACCAAATTTTGCCTTGTCCGATATTTGTCGCCAGTTTAAGATAATGCCGACGTAAATCTAAGAATCATTGCCTCCTCTTTGTAATATAGGTCCATATTCCATCTTGTTGCTTACCTCTTCGGAGATAAAAAGTCTTTCACTACTGAATTAAGCCTCACAAAGATTCCCATTGTTACCTAATGAAAAAGGATTTCATCAATAGATTTCTCACAAACTTTATTAAATTGTGTTGTTCAAGATATTTTAAATATTCGTCCAATTCTGTTATACAAACACCGTTCTCGTCTTTTTCATTATGTTTACTTTCAATTGCTGTGACCATATTACTTGTAAATATTCTGGTTTTCGGAAAAATTGCTCCGTTATTGATTTAAAAAACTGCGAATTATTTTGCAGTATACTATACTGGATGCGTAAAGCTACAGACCGGGCTCTGTGGTGTACCTTGGGAGAGGCCTATGTCCAGCAGTGGACTGCAACGGGCTGATGATGATGATGATGATGATGATACTATACTGTTTTTGAATACGGTAAATACACCCAACAGTCATATATACAGGGTATCTCAAGACTGCTACCGAAAACGAAGCCAGGTGGTAGTCTTAGTGACTTCAGACACATTGCAACAGAAAATGTTGAAAAAAAAAAACGTCGATTTTTTTTTGTTATTTTTTTCCTATGGTCCTATTTGGATGGTATATTCATTTTTTTCCTAAAATAATAGTGTATACCCTTTTATTTATAAGGTACTCTAAGGTATAAAAGAGTTTAAAAATATTGTTTTAGCAAAAATAATGGATTTACCACCCAACAATTACGATATTTAAAAAATCATAAAAAAAAATTGTCGCATTTTATTGCGAAAATTTTAGTTGCGTTGTGTTTGCACTCACTAAAACTACCACCTGGTTTCGTTTTCGGTAGCAGTCTTGATATACCCAGTATAGTCCTGACCCCACACTAAGATCAAGTCTTGTGTCTCGGGTATCAGGCACTACGAGAGACTTTTCAGTCTCACAAACACCCAGACTCGAAACAAATACGTATGGATCACATAAATACTTGTCTCCGTAAGGGGATCAAACCCACGGCCTTACGTTTCACAGACGGCCTTTAACCAACTGCGGCAAGGAGTCTGTCAAATCAACTAAATAAATGGATAAATAAGAATAAAAAAAATTGACAAAAAAAAATACAATACTAAAAATAATATATATGCAAAATAAAAAAGCGTTAAAGTGCAAGTGATAGATTGAACTCTGCCCAAATAAAGATTTAACTTGTGTTATGAGCACCAGGGAATCATATCATATATTTCATTACTTCGTGACAACGCTCTGACTGTATAAAATACACCCATTATGCTTCTCAGAAATAGGCTATACGTCGAAAACAAAGTAATACGATTAAATGCCGCATTTAATCGTTTTTTTCATTACATTATTTTATCAGGATTTACAATCGCTTTTGGTCAAAATACAATTTGAAATAAATCATTTGGCATATCAAAAATACCGATACAAATAATTTAAGTAGTAAAGTATTAATTGAAATACGAGTAAACGGAATAAACGGATCTATGCTGCAAGAACCAAGTGACAACCCTTTAAATTGCTTTGCTGTCAGAAACTTCAAAAGCATTTCAACTTTAAAACGCTACTTTATTTAAACTTATAGTTTAGTTCCTTTTTAACCTTTGCTGTTGTGTTTTTTTTTCTAAGATTTTCGGAGATCTTTTAATGTAGTGATGGATTATTCGTATCGACTACGTTACGCAATGGTGAGAAACTAGTCATTATGGCATATGTGTTGCATGTTAGGTTCAAACTGTGTTATTGCTATGAAAACCGGCTTTTATGTCAACCAATTAGAAAAACATCTAGAGATTCTTGTAGGAAGCATTTGGGCAACAGTAGACTATCTTAATTACCACTACTTGCTCAATACTCATTCCACTTCCCTTCATTTCTTCTCCCGATTTTATGCACCGGCGATACATCCATGATCTCAGTGTTATGGATATTCATGGGCGGCAGTGATCAATTACCATCAGATAACCTGCTTGCTCGTTTGCCGGACATACGCAATAAAAAACTCTGGTGGTGGTGGTGGTCTCTCTAAAATCACTGGTGGTAGGTCTCTCATATGTGAGAGGCCATCTGGGTAGGTACCACCGCAATGTCTATTTCTCCCGTGAAACAACACTGCTTAAATGCACTGTTGTGTTTCGGATTGAAGGACATTGTAGCCAGAGCAACTACTTGACATATTGAGACTTAACATCTTATGTCTCAGGATGGCGAGCGCAGTGGAATGTTGCTACTGTTCATGAGCGGTCGTATCGCTTACCATCAGGCGAACGGCTTGCTCGTCTCGCCATTCAATGCAATAAAAAAAAAAAAAAAAAAAAAAAAAAAAAAATTGGATTATCACATAAACATTTTTTTCTCTTGAATGCGTAATAATATTTTAAATATATTTAATTATAATACATATATTTGTAATCATATTATTATTATTCCCCTTAAAATATGAAATGAAACACTGGATAAAAAAATCGTACTACATCACTATTTCTGCCTATGTATAATTTGAAACAAAAAGTATGCTCCGCCGTGACAGTGTTTCACTGCCGTGACCAGGATTCGAACCTGGGTTACTACGGCCACAACGTAGGGTCCTAACCACTAGACGATCACGGCTGCCGGAGCGGTGAAAGAGCTGCCGAAATAAACTATCTGGTTGTAGGAAACCGGTATTACTTTCATGGTTCAATTGTTATTTTGCGCAAGAGCTCGCAAAAAATGTGATTGCTTTCTACACTGTGACAAAGGTGTTGTTAGATTGATACGATTGACTTTAACAGTAAATACATTACGGGCTGCCTAGGTGGCGTAGTTGTACTACGGTATGGCTACAAAACTGAGGTCTCGGGTTCGAATTCTGGGTCAGGCAAAGTGAGATTGGATTTTTTTTCAGCCAATATGGCGATAGGCTCGCTCCCTATCACGTCGTGGGACGGAATATACATAGCGAAACGTGGGTGTATTGGCACCTCTGTCTACCACTTCTACGATAAAGGACGTGAATTTATGTATGTATGTACATTACAGAACTTTATAATAAGTCTTTAGGAAAATAAAGTTTAAGTTAATTTTATCATCTCTTAATGGCCGACACTCAGACTGAAATACATTGTACTCCACACATTTAAATTATAACCAAATAAATAATAAATACACCAAAGAGTCACGTACATTAACCTGACCCCACATTAAGATAGAGTTTTGTGTCGCAGGTATCAGAAACGACGAGAGACTTTTCGGTGTCATTAACGCCGACACCTGAAATAAATACCTGGGGGTCACATAAATATTTGGCTCAGTGAGGGAATCGACCAACCAACCCGCACTAGGCCAGCGTGGTGGACTATATGGCCTAACCACTCTCAATCGTACTGTCGATTGTAGAGGAGGCCCGTGCCCTGCAGTGGGACGAATATGGGCTGATACAGAACAGAGGGAATCGAACCCGTGGTTCCACGTTTCACAGCCGGCGTCTAACCAACTGCGCCACGGAGGCTGTCAAAGTTGAAGTAAAATGGGGTCACGTTATCGTAGTAGCATTAAAAATAGGCAAATATTCATAAGCAAAAAAAAATGTAGCTGCTTGATTCTCTAGTCCTCGACTCTCTCTCCCCACGTCTATCTTATACCCAAAAGCCATTGTGTAATATTCCATCATGACTCAGGAAAACAATGGTATGAAAAAAGTTTCAATTGGTATTGCCTAATATAAGCTGATTAATTAGACAGATAAGCTGAATGTTATTCAAGTTAAGAATTTCAGAATTGTATATGGCTTAACCACTCTCAATCGGACCCATGATTGTAGAGGAGCTCCGTGCTCTGCAATGCGATGTATATGGGCTCATACCCTACCGTAAAGTTCAATATTCACGTTACTACTGTTATTCGATTAATAAGAGGTACCTTTAGGCCTCCAGCGTAATCTCCTGCGAAAAGAAAGAAACATGGTAATCAAATAATTAGATGTCCAACGATGTTTCTGCCCACATTTCTACCCCAGCTAACAATTTGTCAAGTTTCATCCTAGTAGGTCTGATACCAGAAAGAACAGTAGCAAAAAAATGTATCCATTTTCTATATTCAATTTACTTCTACGCCCGAACCACGCTTTACTTATAAACAAGTCATTTCGTGTAAATAAGACAGAATCTCACGTACATACGTAGGTAGGGCGCGCCGGGACCCGACAGGTAAGAATGGCGCGACGGCCCGCCGTAAACACTTGACCCCACAATGGTTCAGTTCCAATTTTCACTGGTAATTGAAACGCCTGAAGCCTTATTGTTTAGGAGCTGTACTTGTTACAACATACTTCATTTGTTCTTATAAAACAGCCCTCTTATAGTAAATGCTGAGCATGGGGCACTTCTACTGTCGAGAGGTCATTACAAAATAGGCCTACGACACCACCACCACCCAGGCTGATTGAGGATTGGTAGACTATACATACCATAGAAATTCTTGTAACTTAGTCTGTGAATGCGGGTTCTGTTACGATTTTTTCCGTAATTGTTAAGGTAATTGACTAAAACCTGGAAAAGAAGTGGCAGTTGCTAAATGCTAAATTCGCGCTCAGCATCTCGACGGTTCGCGCTTGCCATCAGGACAGATCGGTACCATCTGGCTACCACGAAGTGCGTTTATGTCACAATTTTTAAATTAAGATATATAAAAAAAAATAAGATAATAATTTAGATTTTAATTTAAATTACAAAAGCATAGCATTCAAAAATGCGTTCTGACTACTGAGCTACGAAAATTATTTCCGGTTTTTCTTTATTCTCAAAAGGATACAACTGTATAATTAATTATTCATGATGCCTCTCATCAATTCCACAATGGGCCCATATTTATTTTCACATCAAGTGGCGGTTATTTCAGTGTCAAAATTAAATACACATGAACATCGGGTAATGCGTCGAGCTCAATTTAATACACGTGTAATTGTATTATTAACAGTGTGGAAACGTAGCAGTAATGTGAATAATGTCCAGCTCATTTCGTCTCATGTAATATTCAGCAGAGTTCATTAAGTTTGTAGTGGAAAATCAGCCAGAATCTGTTTATTAAATGTAATAAAATGATTGTTCAGGTTTTTGAGGTAATTTTAGTTTGATTACAAACGAAACAAGCCCCAAGGCGAAGAGTACTGTTTAATGATTTTAAATATTTTGTGGAAGAATAAATGGGACAACAGACGTTTAAATAAGGCTTAAAAGAGCTGCTCTGAGTAAAATCATGCTGCGATTTCTAAAATATCCTGCGATTTTATTGACTGTGAGATTACCTACTTCTGAAAAAAATAACATCACAATGACAATCTTCGAATGTTTTAAAAGTTCCTTTCTAAATTCCAATCAATTTTGATAATAAAAAAATAACGCTCTAATACTCAAACGCCATTCAAATATTAAGTTCCTATTAACTGCGCACGGCCCTCTTAGCCAGTAAACTTAATCGGAATTTCTTTCGTTATATGTCACATAATATTTACGTCACGTTTGAGTATTCTATTACTTTTGTGGATCCAATAATTAATATATTTTGTCATTTGATTATTAATATATTTTGCATTTAAAAGTATCAGTACTTAACATACTATCACGGTCACATTATCAGTCTCCTAGACTACAAGTGTATAATCGAAGGTTGGCTCGATAACACTGTTATCGGTTATTCGGTGCGTTAGTGAGATTGTTATCTTGGTACGTGACGCGGACATTCTATTTGCGTATTTGTGAGGGCTTTTACCAACAGTTTTGTAATAGGACAGTTAAATCTTAGTTTATCTAATAGATACTGATTTAAATGTCTGGCTATAACAGGTTTACAGCATGAAACATATATATTATACACTTTATGGCACTACAAAGATAAAAACGCACACATAGTACAGTCCAAATTACCCATTGGAATGGTATGGTTATTTCTCGTCGACCGATATAATTTTGGCTGAATTTGGCCATAAAAGAATATATTTTTTATTTTCTAAACAGATACATTTTTGTACTTTATCACGATCAGCGGTCTTATTGCTTAAAGCAATGTCTTACAGATAATCCTGGGATGAATTTGAACGAAGGGGAAAGAGAGGGCAGTGTACAAAAAGAAATAAAGAATGGAAACCAAATAACTACTTTAACAATTACAATTACTACTTTCTTGTCTTCGTCAACGTTACTAAAAATATTAAAAACGCAGTAGTAAAGCTTACTTCACGTCAACGTTTTGTAAGACAATGAATGCCTGGTAGAGCTTTTTGTATAGTAACTTTAACAAACTATAGCAAGACTCTACCTCTTGAAATCTCTACCAAACCTAAAAATGTTATACTCTATATTGGGTTTTCTGTATCAGCCCATATACGTCCTACTACAGGGCATGAGCCTCCTCTACAATCAAGTTTTTTGATTGAGATTGAGCGAGGACATGACTAAATGTCCTCAATATGTCCTCAATATGTCTCTCAATATGTATAATTAGTCAATATGTTTGCTTTAAGTAATATTTATGAATTGTTTTTATTTTCTGATCAAATAAATAAAATAAAAAAGCAATTTCCATTTAATAAATTACGTTCTCCAATTTACATCCGTAAAAGATACTTTTATTAATTTTGGTGTTTCCAATTACAAAACTTAATTAAACTTAATGTGTATATAATTTAAAAGTAATAAATACGCGCGTATATATTTCGTTCGCTAATTGACAAAATATATAAGATCCAGGCGGAAGCGAGAACAAGGTCTATGACAAAGGCGGAAGCGAGAGCGGGCGGGGAAGCGTAAGCAACAGGGGTTCTAGTAGCAAGTTGGGACAAAAATCCAAGTCTTTTCATAGTTTAGGATTGACTATAGGGGTACTTATAATTATGTGGTCTCTGAAGTATCTTCACACCGAACGTTATGAAAATCTTAGGTGAAATTAATCAAAAAAGGAGACGGAAAAGAGGGTGATAGTTTGTTGGAACTTCAGTAGTGTCTAGTCTAGTACTTGTTTCACATCTCTTTTTATCGTTCCGTAACTAAGGATTGCGACCACACGTGGTCCTCCATCGTGTTCGATCCAGGGTGGAATGGGCTGCGTGGTATAGGCTGCCACCAACCATTCTCTTTACAATGTCCGACCATTTAGTAGGTGCTCTACCTGTGACGCGCTTGCCCTCGATGCGTCCCAATATTATTTTACACATATGGCCATTAATGATTGTTAACATACAGGCAACGTACAGGCAAGCACAGAGCCATACGCCCGCCTTCTCGGTGGACGGTTGATTTGATTAAGGTTGCAGAAAGTCGCTGGATGCAGGCCGCTTCCAACAGGTCCACGTGGAAATTCTTGGGGAAGGCCTATGTTCAGCAGTGGACGTGAAAAATGCGTAATCAGGATAAAATCCAATGTAAATAGAATATAAATCACAATTTCTTATTACAACGCTTTCAACGGGCAGTCCAGTCCAGTCGTAACTTTAGTATATTTTAATTTTAACAATTATCAAAGTATTGTTTATTTATTGAATCCTCAGTCATTTACATTAGGACTATACTAACCTTGTTCAAAAGCTTACACTTCTATCCTAAATCATCGCAGTGAGTTAACGTCCGGGGCTGACAAAATTAAAGAGAATTAATACAATTTAAAACTGAAGTGTGCTATATAATTAACTTCATTATCAGAGTTATAATTTTTTTGTACAGATAACATTTTGATTTGGTTATTAAATAAAATAAAATAAATTAATAGCTAGTAAGGTTTAAACAAATGAGACTGATTAATCATTTTTCCAAATTTTATTGTTATCAAAAAGTATGCTCCGCCGTGACAGTGCGTACACTGCCGTGACCAGGATTCGAACCTGGGTTACTACGGCCACAACGTAGGGTCCTAACCACTAGACGATCACGGCTGCCGGAGCTGTGACGGAGTTGGCGAATTACTTTATCTCGTTGTAAGAAATTGATCTATTTTCACGGTTCAATTGTCACCATTTTCGCAATTACATTTACCGATTTACGCGTACTCAACACATCTTTTGAGTTCGGAAAATTATAGAGTTAAAATATAATGCATAAATTGAACCTAATAACTCAGCTTAATAACATATTTATGGTATTAACCCCTTCACCCCTGTGCTTCAAATAATACATCAATAAATACACTAAACCGTCAAACACGTACCCCTGTTGGAGATACAATTTAAGCTCCGGGAGATTAAGAAAATGCCATACTTTTGATCTCCCAATACTTCGAACGGCAAAGATCATTTGTTTCGGTACAGAAATTGAACCAGTGGCCTCTCGTTTCACAGATGGTGTCGTAACCATCTGTAGGTCGTACAGGATCTTCTATCGTGGTTATCATACAGTTATAAAAACTATTGGAAGTTTTAATACTATTAGATAACGAGTATTAATGCTTGTTGTTTATATTCTGAAAACATATCTTAAAAAATGCATTTAATGTATAAATTCTCTCATTTTATTTGTAAGTCCAAATTTCCCACAGAAGCCCCTGAGGCTGTCAATATCATTATCTAACTATTTCAAGGTTACAATGCAAATGAAATGATATTATCAGCCTACTCTGACGCAAGCTGTAACAACTAGAGTAGTGAAAGTATTGTAGCAGTTGAATGAGACGAAGTAATTCGACACCTCCGTCACAGCTCCGGCAGCCGTGATCGTCTAGTGGTTAGGACCCTACGTTGTGGCCGTAGTAACCCAGGTTCGAATCCTGGTCACGGCAGTGTACGCACTGTCACGGCGGAGCATACTTTTTACATCTTTATACATCTACTGAGTATTGCATATATCCTCACCCAAAGTCAAGCCCTTCTTTTGCTGAAAAGGATAAGGTTATGAGCAATAACTGAAAAAAAAACACCCAATATTCAATAAATATCTGCTCAATAACCCTTTCCTCTTCCCATCTTTTTTCCACCCTGCTCTCCTCCCGGTTTGAGGGGCTGCCAACACATCCATGGCCCAAGCGTCGTGAATGCTTATGCGGGGCAGTGATCACTGACCAATTACCATCAGGTGACCGGTTTGTTTGTTAACTGGACCCTCGCAATAAAAAAATATGCCCAGAGTTAGGTACGACAGTTCTCTATACAAATCCTTAGGGAGACCTCCGTTCAACAGTGAACTTCTTTTATCTGGAGAGAGCAAGAGAGTCGGCAACAATGATGGTATCTTGCATATAATACTACATAGAAGACATTAAAAAATTTGGAATAGTGGTCTGTTATTCGGTCTCAGACTTCTAGACCTACACTGTCGAGTTTTTCAATGGCCAATGCTCTAACAATTTCAAGGTTGGAATTCCAATACAATTGTATCATTTATTCTTACGCAAACTGTTACAAGTAGAGCAGTGAAAGTATTCGAGAAGTTGAATGAGATAAAGTATTTCGGCAGCTCCAATACAGCTCCGGCAGCCGTGATCGTCTAGTGGTTAGGACCCTACGTTGTGGCCGTAGTCACGGCAGTGTACGCACTGTCACGGCGGAGCATACTTTTTGTTTAAAAGAAAACTGAACGATGCCCTAGTGATTCTACTGACTATCAATATGCAAGGGTATATGTTTGAGGACCTCATGGTTAGGACCTTCTTTCTTTGGACTGTATGGTATCTCGACCGTTGCTAGGGTCCATCGTTCAGATCTACCGTCTTGATTTTATCCCCTTTTTTATATCGTCAAATTTAATACCATTAGCTCCCATTTATTGATGATAAAAATCACAATATTTGTCGGTTGACCTGTATGTTTTATTTCACCTGTACTGACCCATACAATAAGTTGTCATTGTACTTCTGAGGTTGGACTTTATCTAATAATGGTTTATTCTATCTGGCACTACACTAGATAGTACCCGGCTTCACCTTTCAGCAGTCTACTCCAGATCACCTAATGTTCAGCATCCTTAATCAAATACCCATTGCTGTTCAAAATTTGTGACGTCATTTACCAGTCATTTTCGGGAATACCAGCGTTGGTTTATACCAGCACATGCTGAGCTTAAGCCGTTTTGTTAACAAGCACTGTTATACGAATATATATTGTATGTAGTTATTTACTTAAAGCTGTAATCCATTGCCTGTAACAAATAAATGTTTTCTTTCTTTTTTCTTCAAATCTCAAAAATGTTATCTTGCAAATTCAGTTATACTCCAACTGACACACAGCAAAACCAGCTACCCTGCGCTAAGCCAGCGTGCTATACGAATAGGTATATTCCTGAAATAATCAAGTGGGCTACTTAATGCAAGTCTGGGACAAGGATTAAGTATAAGCTCCATTTATTGAAGCATCATGTTGAGGGTGGGGGAGGGGGTGGACAAATGTATGTTAGTCATCAAGTATTGCATGTCCATCACTTGATATAGACAGTATTTTTAGAAGTGGTAGAGCCGGAACATGTATGAGCAGGCTCATCTGGCGCAATACTACTGTCTCACAAGCACTATTTGGTTCAGTGAGTGAGATTTCCGGATGCGCAATTCCCTTTACATCTTCTCATACTTATTTCTTCCCGCTCTTCCAATTTTATGAACTGATAACATATTTGCTCTCCGAACGTCGCAGATGGTCATGGATGGCAGTGTTCACTGATATTATTACTACGTAACCAAAAAAATCTCTAAAAATAATACATTTCCCATAAGTTGTTGTGAAAATACTCAAGGAATTACATTTCCAGCAATGGCATTCATACGGCTGAATGCTGATTATAATTACTATGAAATAATTTTAGCACGCAGATTGCATGATTCGCGCGAAATACGCAATCTGTAACAATTACAGCAGTGAAAGTGTTCTTGTGGTTGAATGAGACGAAGTAATTCGCCAACTCCGTCACAGCTCCGGCAGCCGTGATCGTCTAGTGGTTAGGACCCTACGTTGTGGCCGTAGTAACCCAGGTTCGAATCCTGGTCACGGCAGTGTAAGCACTGTCACGGCGGAGCATACTTTTTTTATTTTTCCATATGTTTGTTTGACAGGACATGTTAGTGTTTAAAAAAATGGTAAAACATTACTTATAGCTGTACATTTTTTTTGGTTCTATGCTCGTTACATTCCCTAAAATAGCAGGGATAATTTTATTAATGATTGCCCTTCCCTTTTCAACTCAATTTGTTCCCATATTACAATTAATTCTTCTATATGCTTCGTCGTTGATCAATTTTATTACGGCCTAGACGTGTTAGTGTTCCCTAGAGAGTCCAGCTACGAGGTTCTCTAACAATTCCTTAATGTCACTATTAATTGGCCACAATATTTGTATTATACCAGGGAATCAATAGGAACAAATACCATTTTCTGTCGAAAATGCTTACCAACATCCTCTTTATGCCCGTAATGCTAAGCCCCTAAGCCTTTTTTGCATTACCAAACTTTATATACCTTTTTAAGTTCTTGTCAAAAACTCTCAGTAAAACAAGGCTCTTTGCAAACGTTTCCTTTGCCATAAAAATTATCAATAGTTGATTACGAATACACAAATTACAACCATCGAACGCCTGTATTATCTATCTATCTTGGTTCAAGCTTTCAATAATTCAACTTTACTAGTCTGCAGATACTCATATTGATACATAAAATAACATTAATATAGAAGAGAAATAATTATGTTCCATCATTCCGATATCTAAATGCATAAACCACACACCATTTCACTTGCCATAAAAGTTTAATATCTGCATTCGAGCTCGTATTCTGTATATTATAATCATGAGTAGTAAAACTTCCGGTAATGCATTTTCTCTTTAAGTAACGAGCTCGCCTTTGGAAGCTGTGATCTCTATAATACTGCAGTTTTATTGGAGTTAATGTTTTGGTGATCTAGCTTCCATTTTTATAGTTTACCTAATAACCTAGAAATAAGTAAAAGCACCAGTAATAAAAAAGTAGACTAACAGCCGGTTTCTATAATCTATCTATCTTTAACAAGAGATTTCTCTAGAAATTTCGATACATTTTTTGCTTCAGTAAAGAAAGACAGAGATATTTAGATAAGGTGCATATATTTATACATATCTAGGCAAGATAATATTGTATGTCTATCTTTATTTATACACACAGCATACAGTGGTATCGACATAGTAACGATATCCATTTTAACCTCTTGTTAAAGATAGGATATAGAGAACGGCCGTAGATTGAAAGGGATCGCTCATAGCGATAAGACCGCCAATCGTTCGCTTACTTATAAGGTATCTCTGTTATATTTGTTTGTACTTTATTACGTAGTATTCAATAAGGTATTGTGTATTGTGGTGTATAGTATAATAATAAATATACATGTACATATATTACGAACGTGTAATATGTATTATGTTACATGTGTATTTAAATTAATAGTTCTATTTTTGTATTAAAATAGTTTATATTTGTTTAGTATTATTATTTTGCACTGCTCTTTCTTGCCCCTTCCCTTATCCAAAAGTTGCCTAATAGAGATCGCTCAAAGCTATCAGACCGCCTTTTGAACTTTTGTTTATATAAATATACATACATATATATTTCTCTTTATGTTGTAATGTTAATAAGTAAATAATACCACTCATAGTTCGCAGATTCTATTTCTATTCTAAAATGTGATACTGGGCGACCCTATCATTTGGTCTTCAGTCTTTGATAGCTTTATGATCTTCATCGTCATATACGACCCAACCCCACGTGACGTACCAAGCTTTGTGTTTTTAAATCTGAACATTGTATACGCGTGGCCTACCGTGAAATGTAGTTCTAATCTGGCGACGAATTGTGATGAAATAAGGTGGTTCCCCTATTGACTCCCCTGTCTACTCTTTCACACATGCATGGGTGAGCTTATTTACTTTGGTTTATTAATCGGATATAAAAATGTACTAAACGCATGTACCTCAGTAAATATATATTTATAATTACTTTTACCGACTCTTGCGCTGAATAACAAATGAACCGTGAAAGTGGTCCGGTTTCTTACAAAGAGATATTTTATTTCGGCAGCTCTCTCACCGCTCCGGCAGCCGTGATCGTCTAGTGGTTAGGACCCTACGTTGTGGCCGTAGTAACCCAGGTTCGAATCCTGGTCACGGCAGTGTACGCACTGTCACGGCGGAGTGTTATTTTGTTTATTTTTTTGTAAATAAACGTAAAAATATGATTAAAGCCTCCTGACTAAAGTTAGTTGTACATTTTGCATTTTTTTAACTGGTATGATGACATGCTTTTCATAACTACATAATATGGAGTAAATAAGGAAAATAATATTGATTTTACATAAGATAGCAGTCGAGAATATTACTTTTTGACACAAATACTGTTTTGCAGAGATTGGAAATGGTTTGTTGTGATTTGGATTTACTTTAATACCAAATTAATAGCTAGTCTAGAGTATGAAATTTTAGACCATATTTTATTCGTTGAAATACTTTAATGCAGTAAAAAGTCTTATATAAAAAAAGAAACAATAGTGCATATGTAGTTGCTGAAGAAGTTTCTTGTACTGTGTCTAGTTACAACTTACACGTTCCTAAATGGTGGTAGCATTAATATAAAATCAAAATTCATGTAAAACTTATTTTAATACGGTCTAACATTTCAATTTTCGGCGGCGCTGAACAGCATTTTTCATTGCGGCAAGTCAGCCAACATGAACAAAAATTGTTGTCTTTGAGGAACATACTTATGGAAGGGAACTCATTGCCTTCTTAAGACTGGTGCCGCCAATAAATTATTCTTCACACATCGAACATAAACCCACAATTTAATGCAAATATTTACTTTTTTATTATTTATATACATGACAATAAAGAAAGACACTACCAAATAATTCCATTTTTATATTTACTAACTGACAAAAAATAGCTCTCGTATAAAAATTGCGTTCCATTCAGACCGTTCAAAGTAATTTTGCCTTAATCTTTAAAAAATATAAGCAAACGAAATGGAGATCTAACTTGACGAATACGACGCCAACTAGATTAAATTATGAAGCCCGTTCTCACCCGAATTCCAACACTTACACTTGTGAATCATTCTGCCATTGCTATGCCAAACACCATTATGAATAGCAAAACTTAATGAACGTTTTATATCCTCTTAACATGATTTAACTAATTTACGTTTATGAGCTTGATTAACCGTTTCTTATGAAGATTATAACACCCTCAGTGTTATAATCTAAGCTCGTTCCTGGCTGCGGGTTTAAAAAAACACAATTATTAGTACCCAAAAGTTCTAAAATATCTTGAATTTGTGGTTAATTACGAACGGTCGGATGAATATAAGTATTGGTTCTCGGAAGAGCAATTAAAGTCTAATTGATTTCAGATTTAGTTATACTGAGCAAAATCTAGAGTATTTTCCATTAAAATTGTGCATATTTCCAACCTTTCATATTTAATTTCATACTACTTTCGTTTGAATCTTGAAAAATACGAGCAAACGAAGTCGACAGAAAACTAAATGGCAGAAAAGGTCTAGCCTGACGAATACGACGCCAACTGGATTAAATTATGAAGCCCGCTCTCATCCGGATTGCATTACTTGGTGCATTTGTGAACCATTTTGCTGGCATCTTTGACGTGTAGCAATTCTGTGTTTTTGTTATGTTGATATCATAGTTTTGGCGAAGATCTGACTTGAAGCCAAAATGCTATTGTAAGGCTGAATTGCATTATGATTGCATTAATTATCTTGAGCCATAATTTGACTTAAAAAATGACAATCAAAGCACTTTTAAATGTATGGAAATAATACATACATACGCTTTGCTACAGAGGGAAATGGACAAAAAATATTTCGACTTCTATTAATTTAACTTTATAATTGATTTCGTGCGGGTTAAAGACAAGTTAAATTTTACCGGAGACTCGCTGAGTTTCAATGCTCGGTGTCATTAAAATGCGTGCCACTGTTGATCCTGGCTTACAAGAGTTACAGCGAGGAGTGTGAGGCCGGGTCGCTGCATAGTCTCATAATTATCTATGGACAGCATTTCAATTACGATCAGGTGCAAAGGGCTTCGAGGCAACGTGAATTATTCTCGAATACGCATATGGATTGTAGGTTAGCATGTGCCTGAGTTCGAATCCCGCGTTTGATATTCGATTTCGCGCAATATTTCGACTTTGAAATTATCATATGAGATACCTGGGAAATTAAATATAAGCGCTTAGCATGGCTTTTATTATACCTGCTTTTAAGCTCGATGAATGGCAGATATAATTAGTGCCAACTCTACCCAACTTTTTAGGAATGCAGGCGTGAGTTTTATGTATATATGCTTACAGACTAGATGATCTTGACTAACAATGCTGTTACTGAATTTTTTCTTAGACTACTGAGTAACGGTATCAATATTTTTTGTCACTTTTCATCAAAACTGTATCTAATCGACTGGAGAAAGTGTTGTGGTAGTTGAATGAGACAAAGTAATTCGCCAATTCCGTCACAGCTCCGGCAGCCGTGATCGTCTAGTGGTTAGGACCTACGTTGTGGCCGTAGTAACCCAGGTTCGAATCCTGGTCACGGCAGTGTACGCACTGTCACGGCGGAGTGTTCTTTTTAGTTTTTTTTTTATATTTGCCAATTAGTTCGCTATAGTTATAATATAAAAAAATACATTTCTGTAGAATTTTATGTTTTGCAGAGTGAAAAAGATATATTTCACATAGCTACATATTATACCTGTACAATATTTAGCTATATGATAAAACCCTGTCCGATCCAAGACAAGCGTCTTTGGATATCTCAATTACTTGATAATAATAATACAACAAAGTATTATAATGCTATAACTATAACATAATGATCGTAAGTTATATTACACATTTTAGTATCCACAAACCCTAAAATCTAGCTCTAATTTTTAAGTCCTGTCAATAACAATACATATTCTGACAATTCAGAAAGCGCCGCACGTTTCTGTTACAAGCGCGGTTGTTAGCAGAGCAATGTGAGTTTCCGTATTTTGGAATTTATTTTATTAAGAATATTATTTCATCATATTATTTGAAACGGATCTTTTAAATAGAACATTAATAATGCCTATAATAACTTTACCGTTGGGACTTTTTAATTTTTAATTTTTGTGTAATTTTTAAGTTTATTCATTTAACAATTATTTTCCCAGCAACAACATTCAAGCGCCGCATATATTTTTGTAGTTGAAATGTTTTGAGATGTGATTCTTGAGGAAGGTATATGTATAATTTATTATGCTTTTTGTGTAAATTACTTCTTTCCATGCGAACGCTGGGTAAACTGGCAAATGCTACAAAAATATCCGCGATAGAATACTCGTATCTCTACGTAGTATCTCGTATCTCGTAGTCAAACGTAAGAGTTTGACTTAAAATAACCACTTTTATATTCAAAATGTAAAATAAAAGCATTACGTTATTTTCAAAGCTATTTATTTGCTTTAGTTCAATTATTTTAATGATCAGTATCCAAAGGAATATATTAATTAGCTTAGACATTTAATGCGGATTAAAATTGCCCTTTACATTATATCAATCAGATGAATAGTTTTTGAGATTCGTTAGAAGTTATTAACAGCGAAGCTTTTTGAACTTTTTACTGAATGTATACTTCTTTTGGTGCGTTTGGAAAACACATGAGTGTATAATTGTACGCGAAATAATATGTTTCTGATATGGACTGGAATCAAAACAGTATCTGCACCCGGGCAGAGCCGAGCCGGGCCGCTAGTGAAAATATATAGTGAATGTTTTGTTTAGTTAGTGTATTTATTTATTTATTTAAAACTTTATTGTACACCTAAAACTAACAATACAGAAAAAATACAACAAAAAAAAATGTACAAAAGGCGGTCTTATCGCTCGAGGCGATCTCTTACAGACAACCAACCATTGGATGGATAAGATGGAAAAACAGTTTTTTTATAAAATAGTTAGGTGCACTTCTTCATCATAATCTCTAAGTATGACAAACCATACGTTCCATCTTTATACAGATACCAAATCTATAATATAGATATCAAGAATAAAATTCAAGTGCCAATTATTAACTGAATCTCATACAGTAACAAGTTTCCAATATCCAACTAGTGCTATTGAATCTAGTAATGAACGTACAAATGGCTATCTAATAAGTTCGATTTCAAGCCTTCTCGACATAACGAAGGCGCATTCAGACATTGAGTAATGCAATTGTTATTGACTTTTGAATTAATGTTGGCTGCTTTTAACTGGGCCTTTTTCATAGAAAAAAAATTAACATAGACAAATTAAACAAATCACCAAAACATTCCACCGACCCGACTGCAGTGGGACGTTTATGGACTAAAAAGGAATTAAACAAATATACCAACAAATACATAAATAAAATACATTACACATCACCACAACTTTTGTATGAACTGAACTGGTGGTAGGTCTCTCATATGTGAGAGGCTGCCTGGGTGGGTACCACTGCAATGTCTATTTATCCCGTCAAACAGCAGTTTAAATGCACTGTTGTGTTTCGGTTGAAGGACATTGTAGCCAGAGTAACTACTGGGCATATTGATACTTAACATCTTGTGTCTCAGGATGGCGAGCGCAATGGAATGCCAAGCATTGCTTTGTAAATCAAGGTTTTGTTTGGTTTTGCTACTGTTCATGAGCGGTCGTATCGCTTACCATCAGGCGAACGGCATGCTCGTCTCGCTATTCAATGCAATAAAAAAAACTAAAAATCAACACTGAACCGTGTCTGGTAAAAATGTTCCCATTATACTGGCAACATTGTGTCATTGCAACTGAACTATTGTTTTTGTATCATAATCATCATTATCAGCTGGTTGCAATCCACTGCTGGACATAGCTCTCTCCCAAATTACGACACAGTGCCCGGTTTACTGCTGTATCTTATGCCATTTATATGTCATCATAATTTTGAGTCACAATTAATATGGTTTCAGAAGGTTCTAAGGATTTTAACGGTAAACTGAATAAGGTTTGTTTCCATAGACCTACTGCAATTTTCATGACATAATACCCTTATGTATTATGGATTCCATATTTCGTCAGTCCTTATGGAACGGAGATAGGCAAGTTAGAAATGAACTTTATTACAATAGTACAAATTCATTTATGTGTTCCAGTTTCAAGGACATTGTAGCCAGAGCAATTGCTGACATATTGAGACTTCTCATCTTGTGCCTAAGAATGGCGAACGCATGAATGCCAAGAATTGCTTTGTCATTCATGATGTTGTTTGGTTTTGCTATTATCCATCGGTCGTATCACTTACCACAAGACGAAGGCATGGTAGTCTCGCCATTCATTGCAATTTTAAAAATATTCTAATATATTTAATAATAACTGTCGTGCGACCGTTAAGCAAAGTTAGCTAATTAATAACAAAGTTTTAAATGCTGTACAATAAATACTTTTATTTACAATTTTATTTTCAGCGAAAAAATAGCCTAAACAAATATAAGGCTCAAAAAAAGACCGAGAAGGAGACTTTAATTGCCACAAAGCTATTTGATAAACTGTCAAAGCAAAAAGAAATAACAAGCAATCAAAACTCCGAAATCCAACGCAGGACAGCCGCGTAATTGGACCCACTTTTGAAGACAATACTTCATCTTTACTAATATTATGAATCTGAAAGTGAGTTTGATTGTTTGTTGTGCTTCTACGACAGAATATAACCAATTATCATGATTTTAAAATACACATTCACAGCCCTACAAAAAATAGTGATGGGATATATTATATCTCGAAAACAAGTAGTCTTCCCCAGAGACAGAATTACTTTTAAACGATGTATACCTACATATGTACCTAAACTCATGCCTCTTTCCCAGAATGGGTAGGCAAAGGTATTATCAGGACACCCATATTACGCCTAGCATGTTCCGTTACACGATGTGATAGGGGGCGAGCCTGTCGCCATATCGGCATTTTACTCGACCTGGGACTCAAACCTCAAACTTCAGTTTTATAATCGTACAGAAACTAAACTTGGCCTACCGACACTAATAAATTTCAACCGAAGCCTGAATGACAGATATCTATGATATCTGGGACGAAAAGCTAACCTGTAGCAAAAAATCTGTTCCCTGCTAAGCAAGTAGGTGATATTGCGAGTAAAATAAAATTCTTTTACAAAGCTAAACGTCCAATAGGCGCGTCAGCAGACATCAAAGATTTTCAAAAATAATAACGAGCGTAATTAAACAAGCAAGCAAAAATGATGTCGACCGATCAGATAACCTTTATAAAAATCCTCTACAGATCTAAGCACGCGTTAAGTGGGTGCTTACCTTAACCTGTCAGATGCCATCGCTTTCCCAAGATGGGTTGAATGGTCTATCTCGGATCGTATCGAAGTTTGTCCCGGTCTAGTTTCTGTAAGATAATAGGGTTCAATATAGATTGGTTTCACCTGCAGGTATTGAGGGTTATAATTGAATGTTAGTTGATTGAATATTGTTTAGTAGATGAGGTATGTTGTACCCATGTGATTAGCGGCCGATGCCAATAATCAATCGAAAAAAATTAGATTGAAGTCAATCTGTTTTGTTGTCAATTGTTTTCTACTTTTCGATTGGTCTCCTGTCATGTTGTCATAGTTTATTCACTACTGAGGTTGATTATTGGCAATATAGTATCAGAAAAACGATTGAGCTGTCAATCTAAAACGGCAAATTTTGGATTGGGTTTGTTTATTGGCAGCGGCTGTAAATAGACGTCAACTGGATATGCGACAGCTTTTGTAATTGTAATGTCTCTAATTTTTTTTTTTATTATTTTATTTATCGACTGCTTCGATGGCACAGTCATACTACGGTTTGATTGCAAAGCTGCGGGTTCAATTCCCGGAATAGGTAAAGTGATCATGGATTTTACTATTCTTCAGTCCGGAATCAGCAATTGGTACCCGATATGACGATATGTTCGCCCTCTATCACATCGTGGGACGTACCATAAAAGGGTCGTCCTGGTTCCAACTCTGCCTACCCCTTCTGGGAGAAATACGTGAGTTTATTTATGTATGTATAACATAATAGATTAATGATCGACTTATATCGGTTTTTTTCGACCGCCTGATAAACGTCAGCAAAATTTGCATGTTAGGACTACGAATATTCTCAATCCCAACCGGTGGAATATCTTCATATTTTGTATCTTCTGGAGGATTAGTGACACTAACATACCCCTTCTAGCCACCCCTAGGTTTTAACAGGGGAGCTTAATAGCGATTCCTCTAAAAAAGTACATATCTACATGGAATTTTCCAGTTCCTCAAAACGCGAAACAAAAGTACCCTAATTCGAACAAATCCACGCTCTCTCAATTTTCATCCATGTTCACCAATAACAAACTACAAACTATTTTAAGAGCATAATTCATTAATTACACGCCGCCAATTAATTACAGTAATTGGATATTCTTTCAGCGAATTTACACAGATTTTCCTCACAATACCTGTGAGGGCAATATTTAACATAATCCGGAACAATACCGATAATCCCGCAATTTCTCTGAGGTGCCCTGAGATTGCTTCATTAAGGCGGTAAATGGTATTTTATCTTCGCTTTATAAACTTAATTATTTCGCTAAAGGCGCGACGTCGACGCGAGTAATCTCGCTTACTATAGGGAAAGCAGGATTGTTAAAGATGGTCAGGTTTTGTAAATATTTTAATGTGTTCAAACTCTATTAGCGTAGTCAAAGCATGTAGTTACGAATGATAATTAAGGTTTCTTAGATTTACACGAATGTTATACATTGAAATAAAAAATATTATTTGCGGATTTTATCGCGGATTTGGTTTAATTTTCACATTTTTGACTTCCCGACGTTTCGATTACTTTACATTTACGTGGTCACGGGGCGGACTCAGGTATTAGTCATTCACTCAGTGACTGTTACAATTCAACCCTTATTTTATTTCAGAATGATAATTAAGTGTACCCAACAGTTACGTAAATAAACCTTATCAGATTATTTATTCATAATAAGTTCGGCAACAAACAAACAAGTCACCTGATGTTAAGTGATGACTGCCACTCATTACCATTAATAACGCTTGATCCTACCCATTCATGACGTACCATGATGGAAAATAGTCTGGCTCTACCACTTTAAGACTGAAGTCATCGAAGCTACCAGTGACTTTTCAGTCCCACGAACACTTAGATCTGATGGCAATACTTGTGGATCACAAACATTAATCACAGTGAGGTGACCGAACCCTCAGCTTGAAATCTCACAATCGCCAGTACACTCAATTATCTAACAATTTGCAGATAAGGCATTCTTGAATCTAATATGTGTCAGCTTTGCGATCTTGATTTCAAATCACGTTATTTACAAATTGGACGACAAGACTGCAAATCTACAAATCCATAATTCTATATCAGACATTTCTGCAAACAAGAAATATTCATTCCAGTCCGGATTTTGTTGAACTGAAAAATCGTTGTAAATTCCTACATCCGATAAATTCGCGTAATTTAAACACAAAGCTATCTATATACATATTAAGCGTAGTATTAAATGATATTTCCAACGACTGTACGCCTCTAGCCATCTTATACATACATAAATACTTTATCCACAAGATATTACGTACAAAAGCGAAGACAAGCGCCTGCCACTCGGTCCGTAGCTCACGGCGGCGCGCTCACCTTGCTCAGTACTCGCCTGAGGCTTCTCTCGACGCAAATCAACGATCAAACATTTGGATAAGCTTGTTCTGATTCCTTACACTATAGTTGGAAATGAGCTAGAATGAGATTAATTATACGTATTCTGCGTAACCATTTACGCAGAATACGTATAATAAATCTCATCGTAAGGTGCTTTTTGTTTGTAAAACCTCTCCGGACACCGATTCAGATATTAACTTTATTACACATAACGCTCTATTTTAAAAACTAATATTCCTTTTTCTTAGCATCCTCTTCATCTATCAATGCAAATCCGTCTGAAGAACAAAAGCCCACGCGCTCTCTTTTGTTTTCCTAGGCTTATATTTTTTTAAAGTTGCCATCTCTAAGTTATGAAACCTTACACTCGTTCATCCTGATAACGTGTATGACCCCATACACGACGCCGTTGGAAATCTTACATGTTATATGGATGCCAAGCATTACAACAGTCTATGAGTAGTCCTATTGCTAAACATCAGACGAATCGCACGATAGCTTCGCCATTCATAGCAATACAAAATGTAAGTGATTAACGTCTTAAATCCGCCAATTCGCACTAAGCCAGCATGGTGGACAATATAGCTCAACCCCTATCAATTGTATGTTCGATTGTAGAGGGGGCCTCTGCCCTAAAGTGGATCTTATATGGACAGATGCAGACCCCGACCATGAACTTCTTACATACTGTCTCCTAGTCTTATTTTTGAGTAACAGAAACTATAATACTTTTTAGTGGATAAACATCTAAACTCGAAACAAATTTTCGATGTAACAAATATTATTCTCATGCACAAATCGAACCTGTGACATCTCGTTTCTTAACTATATTAACCAACTGCGCTACAGAGGTTGTCAATGGAACCAACAACGGTATTTTTAAGGAAACTGCAATTTAAAAATTAATACAGTTTGCAAATGTAGTTCATAATTATATTTTTTCCAAAGTTATTTCTTATGTATACACATACATTTTACGAATAAACTGACCTGTAAAAAGTTAATATTAGTAATAGGTAAACAAGCCGGGGACTTACTTAAACAAGATTTCTGCTCTACTCTACTTACTAAGGTAATTAAATCAATTTCGCTAAAAGCAAACTTTAATTCAGCTGGACATTCGAAATCCCTTTCAAAAAAAATATTGAAATAATATATTAAATTTAATACACATTTAACACACAATATGATTAAAATAAATTGAAATAACATTAATTTATAACGTTATATTACTTTACAGCTTCACGGGGTAGGCTGGGTGGATGTGGAGGAATCACAAGGAAGTTAAAAAATAAAAAATAAAAAAAAACAAAATCGGAAAAATAATTCACTTATTCTTAACTGAACGCAAAAAGGAAAAACACTAAGATATTACAAATTAACAAAACAGGAGTGATGGCGGTCTGAAAAAATTGTATTATTTCAAGATACTATAAAAAATCATTAGTAACATTATACATCCAACATTGAGAAACCCCGTAGAACAAAGCTACCTTAAAATAAAATAAAACTGGTGGCTACAGTCCACAATCGACGTTCAACAATAAATCCATATATTTTACCAGCAAGGTGGAATACGGGGCTGTAAAATAAAATATCATAGCGATTTCTCACCAAGCTGTTCCATTCGTTCCCCCACGCTTCATTTATAGAACGCAATGTTGCAGAAGGGAACTTGTGAACAAATTTTTCAACAGCTGGTTGGCGCAGTGTGGATATTACGAAGTTTTTGCCTCGAGTAGAGTTAGAAGTGTCTTTTACTGCATAGATTCTTTAGAAACACGGATTTTTGTGTTGATATTTTCATATTTCAAGTGTGGACTTATCATTTATCTATTTTTTTAATTTACGCGCACGTTAAACTATTTTTATGGATTTTATACCGAATATGGTTTAATTTAAACATTTCTTAACTTCCCGACGTGACGTTACGATTACTTTACAACTATCGTGGTCATAGACGGACGGCGAATTTCAACATAATTTAATTTATAATAGCGCATAATTCTAATACAAAGATCTCTTAAATTTTGTAAATACCGGACTGCCAAAAGTCACTGCTTTTAAACTGAGCCAGTTACCACTCATTGTTCGAAGTTAGATGAAAAGACACCCACCATTATAAAATTACTGTTTTATGTATCAGGGACAATCCAAAAACCTAAATCCACTCCGAACCAATATAAGTTTTATAAATGTATATAGTATATGATATGAAGTGCGTGGTGGCTTGTTGGTAAACGGACTAGACGCGGCTGCCAACATGTTCTCGGTGGTCGCGGGCTCGAATCCCAGGGCACACCTCTGACTTTTCGGAGTCATGTGTGTATTGATAGTCAATCACCACGCACTAAAACGGTGAAGGAAAACATCGTGAGGAAACCTGCATACCATAGCGATTCATAAGAATTTCTATGGTATGTAAGTCCGCCAACCCGCACTAGGCCAGCGTGGTGGACTATATGGCCTAACCACTCTCAATCGTATTCTCGATTGTAGAGTAGGCCCGTGCCCTGCAGTGGGACGTATATGGGCTGATACAGAATACAGAATATGATCACAATTTATATAAAGTAGGAAAACACGCAATAGAAATAACCTGCGTAATCCGTCTCACTAACGATGCATTATTTTCCACATCTATAAACCTTTCGAGATAAAAGAGTTCACTCGAGGAAACTGTACCGATGCTCGCCAATTTATATTCTCGACTTCACAAAGGCTAAGTCGGTTGGAACGAATCGTTTTGTTGATTTTCTTCTGTTTAATCCGATTTTCTATCCGACATCGCTTGTACCGAACTGTAATTGTATAAGAAAAGAGTGTTGTTATTTATGTTCTTAGTTGTGGAGTTATCCAGATCGGCGAGATTAAATCTATTTAGAGGCAACGTGCAGAGAATGTGAAATGTGTAAAATAGATCTTCAAAGAATTGCCTCAGATTTTGTTAAGGGTTAATTTCTTTTATTTTTCTAAGTTTAATTTAAAACTAACCTTAGTAATTATTTTCGTAAAAGAGAATTTATCACCTTCATATATAGAATGCCATTTGAAATCTCAATGTGCAGCAAGACATTGCTGCATCTGAATCATATTCAAATAAAAATGTTGACACAAATATACATATTTCTAAATTCTTTCCAAAATTGCTATATTCCCAGATTTCGCCAACAAACCGACCCGACCGTCCAGTTTTTAAGTGCATCGACAATAGGTATACCCCGCAAGTACGCAATTGCCTCGTACTCGATACATATAAAATTGCGATACAATTTCGCGAGAGGCGCTTCAGTTCATGTATGATGCAGTCTGCGCTTCGGAAGCACTCGCTACCTAATACAATTTGCTGAAGTGAAAGAACGTGACGTAACCCTATGCCAAACTGCGCGCACCTTGAAGGAAATTTCGAAGCTGCTCAAATTTTAATGGAACACTAAGGTGAGGTCACGATGTGGCTGACATGCTAGAGGAATATTGCTTAAAGTGGTTTGACGCGTGCCACGAAAACCATAATATAATAGTGCCTAGACTTCGTAGTAGCACAGTAAAGTTTTTCTTTTTTAATTTGCAATGAATAGCGAGACAAACATGCAATTCACGTATGGTAAGCGATACGACTGCTTATGGACAGTAATAAAACCAAACAACACATTGAATTACAAAGCGATGCTTGACATTCTACTGGCACGCCATCCTGTGAGATAAGTTGTTAAGCCTCAATATGTATAGTTTCTCTGGTTACAATGGCCTTCAAACCAGAACACAGCAGTGCATTTACACTGCTGTTTGGTGGAAGAAATAGACATTGCGATGGTACCTATCCAGGCGGCCTCTCACATATGAGAGACCACTAATTATTAGTTAATTACAAACCCCGCACGAGGTAATAATGATGGATGCTTTCACAAGTCGCTGTGTAAACGAGGTACCTATATATTTATTCTTGTGCTTGATGCGAATAAAATTTGACGCAACGTGTATGACGGAAATAAAACCATGTGTAAATTATACGACTACTTATTACTTTTATAGTAAACACACGTATGTCAATGTTTCACTGTCGACTGCTAGATGTTGAATGCCTTGTTTACGGTCCGGCTTTATATTGCAAACTGTCATGCTCCCACCCTTACTCTGACTAGGGGTAGTGAAATAAAATTACAACCGGGTTTTCTTTAATAAAATTACTTCTACAACTAAGCGTAGATTGTTTAAAGATTGTTTACCATGGTTTTAACAATCCTTATTTTTAACATTTTGATTTTACATAAAATCGCCCCGACATGTACATATATTGAACTACACTTCTAACAATCCACTATATTCATCAATCTCTAGTCTACCCCAATGTTGGTTTCAAACCCAAAACGTTCTATCTCGGCAGTACTAAATACGTTATACCAAGTGTCTTAGTTAAAATTAAACTGTAAACATTAAACAACAGACTAAGCTACATAGATTCCCACTAAATAGTATTGAAAAGCAGTTACTGCCAAACGTATACAAATTATTGAACTACACACCAATATCTATTCAGTGTTAATAATTCGAAATTATGTGCGAAGTTCAGTCTAGTTCCAAGGATTTCATATCGATTCTATTTATTAATCTACAGGCAAAAACTACATTCAAATCTATCTACAGGCAAAAACTGATTTATGCACGGATTGAACTCACAACTTGTAATGCAAAAAGCCGAATGCGTAGCCGTTAAGCGTATCTGTTATCAAGAACGTGTTGATTCATGAGGAAATGGTTATACCGAGCCCAGATTAGAACAGCTCCCGCCGTTGGAATTATTTTTTTATTTTAATATTTAGTGGTAATAATATAACGTTATTTCTGATACGTAAACCCCTAATGCAACTAAGTTTGATAACATGCTAAAAGCACTACGTTAAGGCCGGAAACATACTACTGAAACACCTCGCGACGCGACACGTGTTGAATCAAATTAAATAATAATAATACTTATTTATTTCTCACATACAGGAAAAAGATACAAACATGTTAAAAAGTACATATTGGATGTGAGACTGGTGTCTGATATAGGCAGGGCCTGTGTTTCAGATCACCAGGATCTTCACGACATGGGGTTACATTTTGCTTGCAGTTCGTTAAATACATTCAAAATGGATACATAAATCTGTGTATGCAACAATTTGAAATGGTACATAGTATTTTATCTGACCAAGAACCACACTACAAATACGCCACGCAACGGAACGTATCACGTGTTCGTAGTCTGGTTCTGGTCACAGAAAATACTACAATTTGATTCACGCTCACTATATTTTCGTTAAATGCGTGGTGATTGACTATCAATAGACACATGACTCCGAGAAGTCAGTGGTGTGCAGGATTTAATTCCGCAACCGCTATGAACATATTGGCAGCCACGTCTAATCCGCTACAAACATGCCACCACGCATCGAAACAATAATATGATTTTATTAATATGATTAAATAATATGATTCCAACATGTCGTAATAAAAATAAGATATCACAATTTAATTACTTCCGTATTGAAACCAAATTCCAATGAGAGCATCACTCGTGAAATAACTCCAAAGGCTTCCTATAAGCCTACGTGGCTAATTATGAAAACATTTATTTCAACTGCATCGCGCTTCAAGTACAAGAATTCCCGATATTACGTTCCACTGAGTTCGAAATTCCCCCGAGCCCGCGCTGAAAACAACCCACGTTAAATACCTGGCTTCGTCATTTCCATTTGCTTTATCTGATATTTCGCGACTTATTCGTCAATTATCCAGAGTTCGTGTTCACATTGAGTTCGGAATTTGAAAATTGTGTCGGTGATTTTCATTATCATGACACCTATGTTTTTGGTACCTTTTCTACGTATGCAATAAAAAAATATTCCCAATAGAATAAACTGAATTGACTTTGCCTGTGCTATGTACCTAACCTTGCTTGTGTATTATTAAATACACTATTTTAAGTAAAATATTTTATTATATTTTTATTGTATTATATGTACTTAAAAAGGCTTCTTAATGATGATTTGCTGATTAGCATACTCTTTACTATGTCTGGCAAATGAAAAAGAATTATTATAGGTATAGTAATTTCAAATTATGTAGATATCTGCCCACAAACTTATATAACTCTAACAATTGATTTGTTCTTAGTTTTTTTTGCATTAAATTAATTTAATTCATTTTCTGCCGAAAATCTTCAAATATTTGCATATTCACAACGTACTGCAAAACGAAGCAAAAAGAAGTTCCTGCGATTTTGAAACAAACTTGCCAACGTGCAGCATTGCTATTAATTTCAATCAGGCGCCTGCATACAAACTGAACTCCCACGCCTCAGAACTCTGCACACAACAAACAAATTAAACTGAGTGTAAAACGTTGTTAACTAATGAGAAAATATACAAGTTGCTTATTATTCGTAAATATTCAGGGAACACGTTCACGGCGACACGGAATAATATGCTTTTATTTATAACTTGCATTTTGCAGTTGTTAATTAAGCGGACTCTCAAAAGCAAAATTGTTTATGTTTGCTCCATGTGATTTAGAGTTCCGCAAAACCAAATTATTTATGTATTTCTGGTAAATTGTAAGTATGTATGAATGTATATGTATGTATCAGCCCATATACGGCCCACTGCAAGGCACAGGCCTCCTCTACAATCAAGAGTACGATTGAAAATGATTAGGCCATATAGTCCACCGTGTTGGCCTAGTGCGGGTTGGCGGACTTAGACACCATAAAAATTGATTTTGTAAATTGTACATTGCTAAAATAACACACTTTGTTTTAATTTAAAATCATCAGTTTCGATTCCTCGCTAGGCACATTGATTTATCAAAAATCTAAGTATTCAGTTTTAATTTTTATCAAAATGGGGCTCGTGACTCCTTTTAAAAGTCTTGCTATAGCTCATAGTTTCGGTTTTGGTCATTTACGCCAATTTGAAAAAAATCACTCTGTTTATAAATATAAAAAATATTAAAACAGAAGGTCATATTGTTACATGTACCTTGGCTACTTGTCTTATTCATACATTTATGTTTAAAAAATAAAATTTTTAAAGAAATGACAGCCTTTTATATTTTATTCTTCAATCCCTTAAAATCTCTTGAATAACATTTTTCTCAAATTGTGTGCATTCTCTTTTCTTTTAAAATATTAACCTTCTGTATTTGATAATAAAAATTTAAATTCCTCATCTTTTGTTTTAATAATGCAAACTAGCCCGAATACATTTCGTGAATTCAAAAGTCTTTTATGCGAAATTCCAGTTCCGAGATTGAAATGAAAGCGGTGGTATTTTTAATTTCAATATTAATATTTTTATACCTTTAAAGAATGTCACCACTTGTACACTATACATGGACAAATATATAATGACTGTTTCTACTATGTAAGTAAATGGGTATCACAGGTGTAAAACTTATTGATATATCTTTTTAATACACTAAATGGCGATACGATCGCTTATGGAGAGCAGGAAAACCAAGCAACATCATGAATTACAAAGAAATGCTTGGCATTCCAATGCAATCGCCATCTATATTTTAATTTTCTATATTATTGTCTATACTTTTATATTTTAATCGACTTCAAAAAAAAAGCAGGAGGTTCTCAATTGGTTGGAATCTTTTTTTATATATTTATACTGATTACTCGAAGACGCATGAACCGATTTGGAAAAACATTTTTTCTTTTAAAGGGTATACTTAACAAGTGATTTCATTGATAGCGATATTGAAAGAAGAGTGAATGCGGGAAATCGAGTGAATGGTGCGCTACACTCCTTTATGAATAGTCGGAAGGTCTCCAAAAAGGCACGACTGGCTGTCCATGGAGGAGTGTTAATTCCAACGCTTATGTATGGTAGTGAAAGTTGGGTATGGCAAAAGAAGCATGAAAGTAAAATTAGGGCAGTAGAGATGAGATCGTTAAGGGGAATGTGTGGTGTAAGCTTGTGTGACAGAGTGCGAAATAGCGTGGTGATGGAAACTTGTGGAGTGAAAGAGGATGTAGTGACGAGAATTGAGAAAGGAATGTTACGATGGTTTGGTCATGTAGAGAGGATGGATGAAAGGAGAATTATGAAACAAACATAATGCGAGTGTGGATGGAAGAGTCGGTATGGGTCGACCTCACCGAACATATACCATCCAAATCGGTGATACCCTCAACAAGGGTCAGGTTAAAAGTACCCTGAACCGACGAGAATGCATGAAGACGTTGATGAAAGTGGATGAAGCGAAAGTAGTATGTCAGGATCGAGCAAAGTGGCGGTCTATAGTCTCTGCCTACCCCTATGGGATACAGGCGTGACGATTATGTATGTATATGTATGGTTTCATGAAAAATGGTGAAGTTCTGATGATCTTCTCTGATGAACTGACATTCAAACATAGAGAGTAGAAATCCTCAAAATTGAGTAGGATTCCTTTTATTTTGATGGTTGGTTGGTTCTTGTTCTTGTTTTTTTGTTCTGCCAGAAACAAAGAAACATAAAGTTTGTACGGGTCCCTTGTAACTTGGTGCCATTTTAGTCTTTTTTCTGTTGGCTGGAACGGAGCCACGACAATTTTAAGTGCAAATAAAACTTCCAGCGCTAAATCAAAAATTACATTAATTAAAAGTTAATATTTAATTACAGCGGTTTGTTAATGTTTTAGTAGTATAGTACAAGCGAGTTAAAACTGCAGATTTTGTCGCTGCTTGTTTTATTTTAAAATGTACTTAACTCGTATATTTATATTTTGTAGCGTATTAGCTTCAACAGCTTTCATAGCAAAGGTGTTAAACACAAGACAATTAGTTCGATTCCGTCATCCATACTAAAGTATTTTGTATGACCTACATAACAAGTATATATTTGCTTATAGTCCAAGTATTATGCCTATAATAAAACAGAAAATACAAATGGAATCAAATCCCCTTAATAACTATTATGTCTGTTGATAAAATAAACAAATACCTAGAATTGAAAACGAACTCTGCGACATACAGTAAAAAAGCATAAAGCAATTACAGAGATAAACGAAGCGAGAAAAAATAAAATCACAATTTACTAATGGACTTGTTACGTGCGATATTAATCTTGGTTGTCAAAAAGAAACGAATGGCTCGGACAAAGGCCGGTCTCTGTGACATGCTAGTTGCTAGTTTGCCGGAGCTGTCCAATAATAAAAAAATACTTATTTTATGATGCTAGAATATTGCCTTCATAGTGACTGTCAAATACGGTAGGAAACTTTAGTAAATAGACTCTAGTAAATGTGTCTAGTTTAGGATTCATTATATTGAAATACTTATACAATCTATTCGTTCCTGTATCTGTATCAGCCTTTATACGTCCTACTAAAGGGCACCGGCCTCCTCTACAATTGAGAGTACGGTTGAGAGGGGATAGACCATGTTGCCACCACGCTAGCTTAGTGTGGGTTGGCGGACTTTAAAAGCATTTTTTTTAAATCGGTATGGTATTCAGGTATACTCACAATGTTTTCCTTCACCGTTTTTAGTGCGTGATGATTGACCATATATTCACCCATAGTTCCTAAAAGTCAGAGGTGTGCTCTTAGATTTGAGCCTATGACCACCGTGAAAATGTTGGCAATCGCGTCTAGTCCTTTACTAACACACTTACTAAAATTGACTTACTTACTGGTATGATATTCGTATGCCCCTCATAGCGATTCTCATATACGATGATGGAAAACTCATCATGGCGCCCAAAAATATGTGTCGCGTTTTAGGTTGATCCTATTAAAGTACTTATGCAATCACACCGCTGTAATTGTCTCGACTTGCACGAGATTAAAACCTTACACATGTAGTTTCTCTATTAAAAATACGCTTAACATGCCATTGTGTAAATTGTGATCATTTTGTCGTACTATAAAATAAATATTGACATCCAGTCGTAGCATCCAGTATACTCAAGTTTGAATGTCAATGTAATAAAATATATCATAATTGTTTTTAAAAGACCTTTTTCCCAATGATAACCCGTATTCATAGCTTTAAAATCACATTGAATATTTTATACCCTAAAACACACAAGTTTTATATCTCTAAACATAAATATTTAATGCTCAAACACGCGCTCTGAAATTGATGTTATCCCTCGGGACTCCAATTGTTTCGGGATAGAAACATCCATTGTTTTTAGCTTTAGGCACAGGCCTCCAGGCTACATTACTAGGTAATATTCGTATGAAATACACTGAAATTCCATTAGGCGTATTGAAATCCCGAAAAATATACTTTTGTCACGTTTCGAAAATATTTCATTTGATATAAGGCTGGGTGCTGATCATATTTTTCAGAGGGTTTTGTATTGTATTGGTTTTTAGACAAAATATTAAAGATCACAATGCCCCTGATACCATTAATGTGGTAGGGTAAATAAGTTTCGAGGTCACGATGGAGTGTCAATGTTTGGTGTTTTGTCTCGAAATCATTACATCTCAGAAAACATTACGTACAAGCCGTTGGTCTTGGTTGGTGCTCTTTAGGATTGGAAGACTCCAAAGACCACATCAGAAACCTTACAGGTAATTTGAAAGTTCAGAAATATAAAGGCCACAAATCTTATAAAATCCACGTATAATTCTCAAATATGCTTATAAGACGGTGTCGAGACAAGCGCTGTCATGTCTGCTGTCATGTAAAGAACTGAACTATTACTCTCTTAGCAATATGACGTATAGATCTCTATATAAATATGCATACATACATATCAATACAATATATACATATTGATACATAACGTTGAAATCAGGGAATCAATCAGATATACATTCAGTTCATTGAAATCAGACAATTAGATGTAGCAATGTTGCTGATTGTATGATTCAGTACGATATCGCTGTATTTGCATAATTTCTAAGTATTCGACGTCAAACAATCGGTCACTTAGACCCTTCCTTCCTGGTGGATTATTATTACATTCCTATGTGATGATCTAGACGTGGGAGAACGCATCAACAAGTTGAAGTGAAGTTATACAGTTGATCTGACTAGCCGTTTAGACGGCAAATAGACTAAGATATTGATGAAGTTGGAGCTAGAGAGACACAGCAGCTAGCAGACCCCCTGCCAGATAGTCGAATGACATCGTGAGAATCGCAGAAAACTGTAGATACGCTTGGTACAGGACAGAAAGATGTGGCGTGCAAATGAGCCTATACCCAGCAGAGGGTTGACGTAGGCTGATATAGATAGATACATACGTGAGGATCTAAACTAACCTAGACTCTAGTCAAAGTAACAGACGATAAACAAAAATTGCTCGTTAAAAATACATAAAATTAATCGAACCAATAAAATTAAACAATACCAATAAAATTAAACAATACCAAAAATAAACCCAAAAATAAGGGTTGAATATTAATTTACTAAAGGTAATAATAGTTAGTAAGAAGAGAGGCCGGGAATAAATTAGAATAAATTTTCTTTGAACAGTGTACATGGCAAAGGATAAGATATTATTTAGGTTCGCCCCGGGCTACTGATATTATTTTGTCACATTTCTGTCGTATTATTTTGGAAAGGTTAGGTTACTATTTGGGTTGCTTGATGCTATATTATATTTATCTAATTTAAAATGGTTTAGATAACTGGACAATACAGTATTTTTATTGAACTATAATGTGTGTTTATGATAATATACACATACGCGTGGAACACTACACTACTGGTGGAAGGTCTCTCATATGTGAGAGGCCATCTCGGTAGGTAGTACCGCAATGTCTATTTCTCCCGTGAATCAGCAGTGTAAATGCAGTGTTGTGTTTCGGATTGAAGGACATTGTAGCCAGAGTAACTACTAGACATATTTAGACTTAACATCTTATGTCTCAGGATGGCGAGCGCAGTGGAATTTTGCTACTGTTTATGAGCGATCGTATCGCTTACCATCAGGCGAAAGGCTTGCTCGTCTCGCCATTTATTGCAATAAAAAAAAAATACTGGGAGAATTACAGGAACAAGTAAAATTTATTTAGCCGTTGTTTCGTTATTTGGCGTTTGTTTGGGAGCCTCCATAAAAATGGATCTTTGACTGCATATTGGGACGTCATTAATATCTTAGAGTCCCATGTATTGCTTTTGGTTTATTTAAAGACGATGATTACGCATTAAAAGATGGGTAATGTTACGTAAATGAAGTAAAAATTTACAAAATGAATTGAATGGGTCAGTATTCCGGCCTAAGTCCGATGATTTGAAAATATTGATCCTTGGTTTTTGGACGTAGCACCAAATTAAAACATTTCAAATTAATTTGGCTGCTTCGTGGCGTTATGGAATGTCATCCACAACTCCATAGAGAGATGGATTTGTTGTGTATAGTTCAGGACTATACTATATGATACTTCGTGAATTGTCTAAAAATTGACCTCGAGAATATGTTAACATTATGTACGTACACAAAGAGTATATCACAAAGGAAATTCCGTTTCGAAAATCTTTGTTCAGTATAACAATGATTGCTTCAATAGAATCTTAAGCCGAGTATTTAATCTTTTGAAATATTAATTTCTAAGAATTTACGAAACGGTTTTCTTCAAAGCGTTGTCAAATGATCTCTACTTTATTAAGAGGAAGTAGCGGCCCGAGGGCTTATATTACCGGTTCTCGCCTATCATAACTTCAAATGGACCTATTAATACTTCCAGATTATATTGATCTTTGTTATGATATCTGAATTTCAAGAGTCCTTAATTTATATAAACTTTTCATATTATATGCATCAATTGGAACTACAGCGCCTTTCGATATTGTTAGATTATTTTAAAATAATTGTAAATTATATAGTAAGAAAGATACTTCATATCTCAAATTACAAAAAGTACAGTCTAAATTGTAACTACGAAGAATATATAACAATAAGCCCAAATCCGCGATAATATCCGTAAAAATAGTTTAATTTCAACTATAAAAAGTCTTTAGATTTCAACGCAATTCTAACCCGACACAAATATTAGTTGATCACAATGCTAATATTCTTGTTTCTGACTATATTAACCATCAGGTGCTCTTTAAATTATCCGAAAAACGCATCTGGTAACGCGTACGTTATAACCATAGACCAAGTTTGGACAACATTTTAAGTTATAAAGAATAGTATCGATTTTAAGAAGTGGAAAACTTATATCTCACTACGGACGTCGAAAATCCGAACATTCGAAGTTCGTATCGTTGCTTAGAGTAAATCCCCTGGATTTTAGGTCCACGGCCGGCTTTTAACATATTACGCCACGCAGGCTATCAGACGCAACGTCGTCAGAAGCAGTGAATGCCACACATTTCGCAAGTTTCTGTGTCGCGTGATCACGTGACGGTGAGTGTATCGACATAGTTCCCGCAAATCTGGGCCAAATTACGTTGAAAATATTATATTAAAATAATACATCGTTCGGGCCCTAAAATATGCAATCTAAATACATACAGCAATTGTAGAACATTTTTAAAATAAAATTTAATAAATACGCCCAACAGTCACATACATAGTCCCGACCCTACACTAAGATCGAGTCTTGTGTCGTGGGTATCAGAAACTACGAGAGACTTTTCGGTCTCACAAACACTATTATATAGAAAAGAGCGTTAATTCTATGCTCTTTTTTTCTCTATGGCTCATAATATTATAGTGATGCTTTTAATAAATCTTGCTGGAAACGGTTAAATTTTCTTTCATAATTAACAAAAACAGTCTATTGAATTCCAATATTTTTCACATTCATAATACAAAAAACTCAAGAAAAAATATTTTCAATTTTTATAATAACGACTCATCGTTATTTTGAATGAGCTGAGATCCTAATGGATAGTTCAAAAGATTGATCGTCTAGAAACTCCATTACTTTATCCGAGTAAATATAAAAACAAAAGATATCTAATTCCATCCATTACCGAACGATTCTCTGCGCATTGTATCATTCAAATGGAAATAACATTGATTATTTTTGACGCGTTATGTATTCAAAATTGCAAAACGAATCCCTGATATTTTAGAGAGGTGATTTATGAAACAATAGCAATTTATATTCTCAATTAAATCATAAATATTTAAATAATCGTTGATTTACTTGGTTCTACGCTGTGATAAGGTCGTACAAACATAATTATCACAGCTATTTTGCATCTAGTTGAATTAATAAAGACGCCTTAACATTATACTATTGTGCATACAATTTTACGAGCATAATAATATTTCTATAATAGTCTATCGTAGCCCACTTCTCGACAAAGTTTTATTAAACGGCTATAGACATTTTTATAAATATTATCCAGAACGCGAAGTTAGCTCAATAGAAATTGATGACAATATTGTTATAAAATAATGCTTAGTTTTGCTTAATATTGTTATGGCAACCGGTACCTTGTACCTTTAAATTAATAAATTATATGCAATTCGATCCCAAAAAATATTAAAAAACTGGGTGACAATTTTTTAAACATTAATTTAAACGCATTAACCGAATATTTAAGATAAAACTATTTGTAAATTAGTAAAATTTATAAAATACTATTAATAGCTTATTACAAAATCCGTACAAATAGTTTAAAAAGATTAAATGAATCGTCTTCTTCTTCGCCCTGTATTTTCATCGCAGTCATAGACGGTACTTAACTCCGGTAACCTAGCTTTATGACGTCTAAAATACTCATACAGCTAGATAACCAAAGATAATTAACCAATCTACTTTCTTGTTCTCTTCTTTATTCTGTTCAGTTTCTTATAATTCTTCTTTTTTCTTTGACGTAAAACGTTGGGATTGAAAGATGAGGCACGAAGTATCTTGTAATTCCGTTCTTTTCCAATCTTGAACTCGTTTTTCTTTTTTGTGAAGATGAAGAATTTTTGATTGAAGGTATGTTCGGATCTCCATGCCCTGAAACGTGATAAAATTATATGTTAATCAAGGGAATATACAAAGTGCCTATACATTACATATTTAATAATTTGATGACTTTCACAATTTAAAAGATGTATGAAAATTACTAACTTATAGGAAATTTTAGTGAGCCTTCTGTGAAAGTTTCAGTTGTGGCTTCACGCACATTGGGACATTAAAAACACATGTTAGAGATGAATTTTAATATGATGATGAAAGAAAAATATTTATTTGCTGATACATTTGGCATCTAGTTTCCGCCCACCCTAAGCCAAACGGCGTAAATTTATGTAAATAAAATGTTCTACTAAAACATAATAGATACAACAATATCCTCCAAGGAATCTTACGCAGTCAAGGAAAATTTTAAAAATGACTTTATAAAAAACTTTAGAAATCTAAATATACCTTTGAAAAGACTTAAGTAACTGGATTCCGGTGAAAACTACGTCAGGGGAGACATCGACGCAATTTACTTTGTCCACCGGAGTGCAATGACGAAATTAAAGGGAGATCCCGAACGATTCTTTTAAACAAAATAAATAATTACAAGTTTGCTTTGGTTGAACAATCTGTTTTGTTTATTCCAACATTCCCTTGGGATTAGAAGCTTTGGCTTTTAAAAAATGAAAATAGGAGTTTGAACGTGATTTAAATTTCTTAAAGCTTTTATTATTGCACGCAATTCCTTGCAAAGAATATTTGTGACTCAGTCTGTAAATGAATAGTTGTTAAAAAATATTAATACCGAATGAATTGACTGTAATAATAATATACTACTCGTAGCAATAGTCAGATGGAATTTGACATTAGCTCAATGAAGTAAACAAAATTATTCCTATTAATGGTGTATCTATTTGGCAATTAAGCTGTCAGAAATGATACAAATGACTTGAAATTGTGATACTCAATCATTTATCATATTGGTCACTATGCCAACCGAATTCCGTCCGTTCAGATTGGCACCATGGCAATAGATAATAGGTAAACCATGCCTGTAGTAGACTCAGGCATACATATTTTATGCGAGTTCAATAACCAGTCATCGAGATTTGGACATAATTCGAAAGCTTCCGTGGTGCAGTTGATAAGACAGCTGCGAATTGTGAGGCCGCGGGTTCGATACCCGCACCGAAACAAATATGAGGTATGATCGCCAGGTGTTTGTTTTGGGTCTGGTTGATGTAAGGCCAAAAAATCTCTCGTAGTTTCTGATACCCACGAAACTTACTTAATAAAAAAATACACATAAAATACGCATCTATATATAAGAGATTAAAAACGTCAGTCTCTTTAACATTAAGTACAAAGTCTCTAAAAACATCTTAGTTTAATACCAAATATAATTAGAAACAACGACAGTCGAGAGGAGACTGGGGAATTTTTATCACTCCTTTTATATCCATTAAAAAATCTTGAGGGTCGCGAAATAATGAGATTGTTTCATTTAGAAGCTGTTTTCTTTGACCATTTTCTTTTACTCGAGTACAGGGTGAGTTTAACGACTTCTGATTTGATTTTTTGTGTGATGTTCAAAGTATTACTTTTTATGATGTTTTAATTTAATTCGCATGGGGTTATGGATTGAAGTATTGATGATTCAATATAATCTTTCTGTGCTTTATGCATTTATGAATCATACGTATTATTCTGTTTAACAAAGTACGTATTTATGAAGTTTGTACTCGTATATGGAACTGAATTTGACAAATGTACTATGTGTCTATCGCTAACGATTAGAAGCCTTTCTTAAAAAGTATACAGTTGCCATTCTCGGAATTCATGAAACATTAATACAATACAATTATCAACCGTTTTCATTTTCACCAGAAAAACAGCCAATTCTAAACATCCGAAACCCCAAAATTCACGAAAGAATAATTATCACCAACATTCAACTAAATCCAAGTCAACGCTCCCGCGCAAAAAAAAAACATACAAAGACCACCAGCAATGTACTGCAAATAACATTGACAAACACAGGTCTCAAACGCCGGCTATTCTAGGAAATGTTTGGTTAGGTTAATACACTACTATGTGAAAAACAATCACCAATGTAAACTGACCGTCTATAAGCATATATTTCTTCAAATAACAGTCAATGTGAAGAGATCAGTGTATTCTGGGCTTGACCAAGGCAGGCCATGTAGGAAATGGTGGCCTAGAACGATTGACACAGGTAATTTTTCCTTGGATGTTTCTATGTAACTGTTATTGTGGTGTCAGTTTTTATGGCATGGTGTGGTTAAGGGTTAACGTATTGTTAATCACAACAAACATACTACTCGTAATGCGTCACTATGTTTTGCATATGGTGTGTTGATGGGGTTTGATATGGCTTCTTGTATATACGACGATACAAACGTGGACCTGTTATGATGTTTAATTTCATGAAATAATCCAACATGGATATTTCTTTTTAGTGCAATAAATAGAAACTATATTTATATAAGAAATAATTTCCGTATTTTATTGTCACATTTTCTGTTTAATTAATGTTATGTTTCACAAATAATATGCTTTGTTATTTTTTTGTATAAAATAATTATTGCAATACTTTCAAGCAGATTTTATCCAAAATAAAACGCATATCCCAATCAAAACTTGTAACAACCTTAAATCACCATTAACCTATTACTCTGAAGATGGCCAACGGAAGTCATAATGAAGACGATTTAATAGACATCCCACGGCATTGGTCGCAACAGCAGCACAGAAAAAGCATGTAAAGAACATCATTGACGCAAAGAAGACTAAATTGAGGAAATTAAAGAAGAATATTGTACTTTGATTATATTGATGTGGATTTTGGAGAACTATTGGATGTTTAAGTAAATTTATCACAGAGTTAGTAGAAAAATTGAACATTTAGAGATACAAGGCAATAATTGAATCATATTTCACATGCGTGTTGTTTTTCTTACAAACCTTTTTCTAAGAATTACTCAAAATTTGGTTAGGGTCAATAAAACAAAATATAATTGGCTCATGTTTGGACTTTTCCTGAAGACATATTCTCTACATCCCTTTGCAACGACAAATGAGAAACAAAAAGTAAACCTGAAAATGACGAGGGATAATTTACTGCGTATCACACAACTATATTACATAAAGTTCAAAACGCTAAACAACAAACTGTTTAAGACCTTCTCCAACTAAATCAACTATTATCACTTTGCCGTGTAAATTCGTGATCTCAACTGCGATGACATAATGCCTATGAGAAATGTCAATCACGACGTTTTGGGGAGGCCTGCGAGCCAACGACCAGTCGCGGCCTTGGTGTTTAACAGACAGTTTTATTGACATTTACAGGAATAAGTTAATGTTATACAATTTAAAATGCGATGCCGCGGGTTCGATCCCCGCACCGAGACAAATATTTGTTTGATCCATAGGTATTTATTTCGGGTTTGAGTGTTTTTGAGACCGAAAAGTCTCTCGTAGTTTCCCCAAGACTCGATCTCAGTGTGGGGTCAGGACTGCGTCTGTTGTACGGGGCTGCCAGGGGTACGTGACTGTTGGGTGTATTCTTTATTTATTTTTAGGCAGATTAAGAACACCGTTATGAAGGAACAATTAATCATATCGGCTGTGAAATAAAGACATAATATTTTAGTACTCCGTAATTTTGTTCGACAACAGTAAACCCGAAAGAAATAGTTGGTCAGATCAAAGACGTACGTATCGATGCCTGTACTAGTAGTGTTGTTGTTGAAAAGAAACGGTTTTTTTACTTCTTAAAACATACCATTTCTGTTTGTGTACCCTATGCTTTAAGAAGGTACATTTGTATGTTAAGAATTTAAGTAATTTAAAAAATTAAATTCGTTTTAATAATACTTTTATTTATACCTCTATTATAAATACATTCCAAGCATGAATTTCTTTACCATGAATCACAATACTATCGGCTTCAGCCAAACACTAATACATGTCATTTATTCTTTTTTCATCGATTCATTCGATTCGTCATTACATGCTACGAATTGGAATTTAATTCGATATTCGAATGACGTCAATAGGCACAGAGGCCGTATTTGTTCTGTCGCTTTATTTAAGGCCAATATCGACGCGGAAATAAACTTCGATTTTTTTACAAGACATATTAATGTCAGATTTATAATTAAATATATACCTTGAACGTTATCAAGCAAAGGCCGACAATTATCTTACTCATGGCACGCAATAATATTATCTTTAATATCGTTTTCCCTATCTTTATCCTATTATAGGGTTGTCATTAAAATTATTTTTGTATCCTCGAATAAGTGGCTGAGCTTATTGTTATAGAACTGTTGGTATAATGTTCTAGTCAATAAAACATTTAATGACTACTGTCTCAACAATTGTTATTAATTTACAGCTTCATTATAGCATTTTATTTAGTTAGTGAACTGTCCCCCAACATCTATCCATATAGATCGCCCAATGGTCGGACCATAAAACATTAGCAATTTTCGGAGTTATCCCAAATAATAAGCACAACGGGAAATATTTATCCTACGATTTCTTTAGTTTTGATAAAATACAATGGCAGTCAATACGGGTTCACTCCGCGACCCACTTTATAACTTCAAAGAGAATAGGTTGAATAACTTGTTTGTTGCGAAGTCTTTGGGCCGACGCCAAGCTGCATCGCGAGGAGCTTGGTGACTAATGAACTGAGCTAAGACATCAGCCGCGGAACCGAGATTACTTTGAGCCTTCTTTATTTTCTTTCGGGTTCAGGTCACTGCAAAAATTCGGAGCATAGACTATACATTTTAAACAACAATAGAAAAAAAACTGGGATAAGTTTTAATTCAAGACGTTTCCGATATCCTGGCTGGTAACATCAAAAAAAGAAAATAATTAAAATTGTTTTTTCAAAATCCGAACGAAATATTAACCTCGTGTTCTTTTTTTAAATTTCGTAATATAAACATGCGCAGAGCAATAGTAACTAAATCGAGTACTTTTTTTACATGCTGTGTCTATGGAAATACATTCGAATGTCGAACAGAAAGCAGTAAATTGCCATTGAAGATCGAACATAGAATGACGATTGGGAATAGACAAAAACTGCCGAATTCCGTGGGTACGTACCTAATAAATTGTGTATATTATTGTCTTATTAGCATACGTTTCGTCTAGATTACAATGTTAACGGACAGAGACTGGACGTTACGCATTTCGTCCTTCGTAAAGCGTGAAGTGGATCCAAAATCTACCATTTGAATCCGTTTGTGCTTGAGACACTAATTTGTATTCACGTGTGCGTTCTCTGTTTGAATAAAGGTGTTTTTTGTCGCTCCTCGTCGGAATTGCCTTGTGTGGACGTGACGCGAACTGTACTAACTAAACTTGGAACACGATTGACTCATTTTGTAAGGCCTGATGCACATAATGGTACTTTATGTGGAAAAACGAGTTATCGTCGTACTTTTTTGTTATTTGTTGGAAATAGTGAGATATTTTATACGACTTTGTAGGTAAATATGATGTGTAATGTTTTGTAAAGTCAATGCCCTTTAATGTCTCGTAGTTTTTATTAAATATTTCCACTCAAATATTCGCAGAAAAAAATATTCTGACGCGTATTTAATTTTAACCATATTAGCATACCATTATATAAAAATACTAAAATAATACATTTAAATTACAAATTACCTAAGTAAGGTTATTTAAAATACAAAGTTGGCAAATTTTAAGCTACCAAAAATTTTCCACTCCAAAACTAGCATAACATTTAGATCAACAAAACCATGCAAAAGTTGCAGGAAAATGTTCTAGTTATGATCTAAGCAAGGCATTATAGCGATGGCTATCTAGATTTTAGCGTGGTCACGACGGTGTCACGTCGAGGTCGCTCGGCCAGGCGCGTGACTTGTACTCGAAAAGCCTTTGTCCCAAATTATTATGCACTTATCAGAATAAACATTTTAATGATTCAATTTGATATTATTGTTCGGTTTCATGTCAATATGCTCACTTGGGTTTTTTGTTACGGGAGCGAATAGTCTCCTACTCAAAGAATTTTTATTCTGTCATGACGTAATGAAATTTATCTCCTGGAAAATGCAATGTGGATTCGTAAGCATTCAAGAGAAGCGCTGCCAACATGCTATAAGAAAGATCTTGTACAAAATGTGAGCAATTACTATAATCACCTTTCGCAAAAACGATTCATACATGGCGACAACGTTTAAAACAAATTAAAAATAATAAAAAATGCCGTCTAATGCGGCACGTTAACCGCGGCATTCGCAATTAAACAACGCATCGAAAGCCGCGCAATAAACCAATTCGGAGCGAACATCTGTGCAATATAAATTTTATGCGGCCGGAGCAGGCTTGCCCTTCTACGGCGGCAGTAATTGCTGTAGAAACTCTAGTAATGGCTTATTCAATTCGAAGAGTGATCTGACCAGTTTATTCGCCATTCGGGGCAAAGCACCGCCTCAGACGAAAAACTCCAACACATTACAAATTATCAGAATTTGACACATTGATTTGGAGGTATATATGCTGCTGGTAACATTTTTGACACGCTCTGTGATTTATATGGCGGCATTAACATCGAAATTGCTTCTAAAGTAGCTAGAATAAAAAATGAACTGAATAAGAGTTTGGAACTGGCTTGCGACTTTGTAGGAACGTGTGAGCGAGCGTTCTTTAAATATTAAAAGGTTGAAAGATTTGGCAGAAGTTGGGCAGGGATTTTCAATATTTCGTTTAGGAATAGTTTAAGGCTGTTTTTAAAAGATAAGAAAGACAAACGACATGAGAAGCCTTGCTAGGGAGATCGAACCAGCAATTACCTCATAAAATCTCTCAATATCGAAAAAGTAAAAATAATATAATAAAATATCAACCACTAAAATACCAAACTCTGTTAAAGTGAAATCAAGGCGATGATTTCATCAGAGACCCACCAAAGGGCACCCGTTAACCCGGTAACAGAATTTTCGCCCCGACCTCCCGAGATCAAAGCCGACCCCAACACAAGAACAATTTCACTTAAAACACGCTAAAGAAACAGTTGACGAAATTAGCCAACAAAGGAAACCTTTTGATGTATGAAATTCCCAGTTGGCTTGTATCGGGTTGCTCTTTTATTCTTTTATTTAATCAGGGGACATTTTGACCCCCATCGCGTTAGGTTATTTGTTTATGTTTTATAATTTATCGTCGAAACGTACAACAGTTCTAAAGGAGTTTTTTTTTACAAATTACAAAAAGTTTGCCAAATTCGTTCTCGTTGTTTATTCTGCTTTCGTAGTTGGCTTCATTTTTATTTTGAACTGTTTTAACTCTCTTTACTTTTTGTTGGTGTTATATTTTCTTGATTTATTTAAGTTTTTTTTACCCCGTGACTGACAAAAATGTGGAGTATTCATTTTGAATATTTTTGTTTCGCCAATTTGTAACATTTTTAACACATTTTTATTTTAACCCTGCTATCTTAAAGTAACGTTGGGTAATGTATTTATTCCATAAAATTATATTGCGTTATGAGTACTCGCCAATACATTCGTGAATCATATGATCTATATGATCCATACCATATCAACTACGAGTATTAGGCTCCATAATTTTTAATTCACAAATAACAACCTCAATACTTATTAAACCTCACAACACCTAAAGCACATAACCAAACCCAAACATCAAAATCACGACAAATGTGCTAAATGGAGGGAAAAATGGAGCGAGCATAATATGACGTGCGCATAATTCGGTTGGCCAACTCAACAGTCTGTCGCTCGAACTTGGTCCCCAAGTGAAGAGTTCGCCAACTATTGAGGCACGTATACGTGACACGTGCGTCTCTGAACGTACCTTAAAATGGCGGCACTAATATATTTTATTAAGTTTTATTTAATTATATTTATGTTCTGGAAGGAATAAACTATTTCTTAAAAAAAGCTTATGTGCTCAATTACATTTTAACAACGCTTTTGCCAGGGTAAATGTCCAAATATTTAAAATATACAAATATATTTTTGACACTAAACTATCAGGTGCTTTAATCCATCTACGCCCAGGCCCGAAATCTAAATGCTAAATTAACACACGTTTCTGTTGTCCAAATGAATTGCAGTGCTTTTCTATCTCTTCCAAGAGAAAACCTAATGATTCTGCGTCTAATAAATAGGTATTTGTATGTTAGTTTTTTTCCAACCAATCCCTGGATCCGTATTCCATGTCAATTCTCTCTACCATCCCTATACTTTCAGATATTGAATGACCAAACAGTACCTTCTTAAAATAAAGTCAATTTATATTCTACTCTGTATAAATTTACCGAAAATTAACTTTAGCTTAAGTTCTGCAAAGTTTCATACCAAATTACCTTCAATTAAAACGGAATATCCTCTTAAGAAGTTTAATAGGATGCAACTATTCGGCGCGATAAGTTTGGCGTTCGACTCCCGTCAAAGGCATCGCAACCGGTACTGCATTTGACGAGATTAAGCTCTAAACATACATACATTGACAGTAAGACTATTTAGGTACTACAGATAAGGTTGATTATAAAATTATATCGACCATTTTCAATGCAAGACAATAAAGTAAATAATGGCTAATACAATGCTCAAATCAGCTATATTATGGTACCTGAACAGTGTCAGCCTTATACATAGACACTTTTAAAACTATTTAAGTTTGCTTTGTCCCTTTCGAACGTCTATTGAGTTCAGTTTGAGCGAAGAATACAAAACATTTGGTAAGTAAAATAGGTTTTGAAACTACGTATAAGGCTCTACGTATAAGGCTGTGTCTGCTAAGAGATTATCTAGAGCCTAAACATTGGCAATTCGTAAAGTCTAAAGTTGTAGAGATATAAAATTATTACATTGTGGTAATTTTGCGTGATATTCTAATACATTACTGACAGTACAACATACCAACGGCTACAAAATTTCAAAACAACTCCTGAATTACCATCACGCAGTACAAATAAGGTATTTTCTGTGTAATTTCACACGGACATTAAAATTATACGAAACGCACAACGCTTGCATACGATCGGCAACCTCGTCACGTAAACGTTTTAAATTTTGTAAACGCATCCGACGACATTTTGTATTCTTCAATGTTGAATTCGTAGTAGACATACACCGATGAATTTATAATTTGCCCACATTATAATAGAATATAACAGTTTGCATTGATTAAGTAGGGCCGCGTTTATACCGCAGGCGGGGAGCTTTCACTTAAATTATTACATGCTAATTGCTTGCTGTGAAGGACGTTACTAATAATACTTTTTGTAGTTAAGGTTGATTAAGATTGCAGACTGCTTCCAACCAGTTAATGTGGACATCATTGGAAGACGCCTATGTCCAGCAGTTGACTTTCTGTGGCTGAAGAAAGAGAGATAAAGATTGCTTTTTGTTTACCTATCCCTATACCGTAGTAACAGTTGGATTTTTAAAATAAATCATATGTTCACGTATTAAAAATAAAAATAAATTTTAACCTACAGTCAAATTGTTTATATAGTTTTGCAGCTAATTTTTGTTTTAGGTTTTTTATCCTATTGTTAGAGAGAAATAAAAAATGCTATGGTTTGCTTTATACACGAACATTAAATATTTGTTATTTGTCGGACAAAATAAGTACAAGATTTATGAGTCAACTTTACTAAAAAAAACGAAGTGTCCCCAGATATATTTTTATAAAAGTGTGGTTATATCATCATGGACTTTTAATAAACGCATGACTCAGTATTCCAAATATCAATATAAAAGCAAAAAACTTTAATATTCCGTTTTTATACGTATAAACCTATTCAATTCAATCCACGCAGCAATTGGATGCGAAGCTAAAGCTCAATGACGTTAACTTGTGTTCGACTGCTTAAAAACCTGACTAGCAACCACTGTGACGAATATAACAAAATTAAATTACATATAAAACCTTTTTGCTTTTTACAATATTAGAAACTGAATAACTATATAGTGATGATATAAGCGAAATATTGATTAGAATCAATATAGCTAACCGAAAAAACTTATAATTATTTATGAGTATGAATATAATTTAGGTCTATTACCATATAATTTTAGAGTTGTATTACTTTATGAGACATCGACAGGCCTGATTTTGATCAAATTTAACTTTAATTAAATTTTTATTTTATGTTGCAAATTATTCACAATACCAGGAGAGGGGGCGATAAATAACGAACAGTGAAAAGCCAACCAACGTAGATTTTCGCATAAACCATTAAGAATCAATTATTGTTTCATTCAAGTCCAAAATGAATTCAAACACTTTTTAAAATGTGAAGCATTAACAAGCATATAAGAACGAAAGAATAAAATATGAAATTCAGTCTACGTTTCTATAAATAATATCGATGGTATTAATTTTCAATTGTAAAGAGGAATTCAACGCGTTTTTTTGCAATTGCATTTAATATAAAAAGACTAATTAGTATTCCACGGCACCCGCCTGCAGTCTAGACACCGGCCTTCTTCATTCATCGCTTGTATAATACATTCATTCATTACTCACTATTTCTCATTACAAGACGTCATTATAACCACTGCTGGCCGCTTACGATTGCCACTCCATATAGTAATTACATAGAAAACTAATTATGCATTCATAATTATGATAATTTTTTACTTTTTACGCGTAGGGCTGGAGGCAATGAACGCGGAATTTTAAATGTGGGAAGTCTCGAAACCTATTCAATTATTTTCCGTCGCTAGGTGGCGTGATATACAATATAGTAACGTTCCAAATTCAGAAATATATTTAAATAAAATGCAAATTTTAATAACATTTCAGAACCGTTGGTAGCAGACATTGGAAAAAAAACTGATATTAGTTCTAAGAACGTTAGCCTTGAAGGAAAATCTCTAAATGTTCAATAATCATAAATATGCATACGTATGGCTATTTCGTTATCTCCTAACAAACAAGTAACAAAAGGCTACCTACAACCGACCGGGCAGGTAGACAGGTACCTCTATTTTTCTTTTTTATTCACCCACCGCGGTATCCGGTTACTTAAGCAAAGAATGTACGTTGCCTTGTCCACTACGAGACATAAAAAATATAAAGTCGGTCACAAGACATAAAAACCGGCCGCACAAAGGACCAAAGGACTTATAGCGTGCGAGACAAAAAAAAACATGCGTATTTACCTCGCACAGGCGGACAGATGCTCCAGTACACAATACGCACTTGATCAATAGTCGGGACACTAAGGAACGTGTAGAGCTCGCAGGTGGCTGCACAAGACTGAGAACCGATTTACAAGGAGCCACCTCGCCCCCCGCGCCTGTACTGCACGCGGGCGACACAGGGGAGACTTAAATAACTGAAGGGACCAAGCGTACAGACAGGTGGACTGACAAGCTATGTACGCATCACTTACCTGCCAGGGGAGGAGAAAAAGATAAAAGGTACCTGCGATCCGGTCCGGACTTCGAATTAATTGGTCGAAACCGACATCGGGACGGTTTAATGCCGTAGTGAAACATTTTTTTTTGAGCGGCATCGGTCATTAATTCGTGGAGATATGAGTGGTGCGACCAGTTTTTAGGTACAAGTGATGCCGATGTTGAATTCTGTTCGTTAAGAGTAAGTCTTATGTTGCAGGTACACATACATTTTATACGGCATTTTTTTAGCCACAAATATATTTTTTTAAACGAACATAATGAACAAGTAGTCTGTCACAATTGAATATCGCAAATTTTCTCATTAAAAAATATCCATAAAATTAACTCTATTTATTTTAATCTAGAAATGAATTACATTTAGCCTCAATCTAACTACAAATCCTTTACCAGATTAACTTGAGTAATTTTGGAAAATAGCCAGATTTCTCATTTGTACTAATGATACACCCACTTTGTCCCAAATAGAGCCAATTAGCCTGTACATGGCTTGTCACGTCCCATTTGTGTTGAATTAAAGAAATTGACCGTGACGGCGCATTAACGAGCTGTTTTCGAAGAATATTAAATTGTTTCACAAAAATATTGGCACATTCGATGATAGCTTTTTAAAAGATTTCATGTCAGTAATCGTGTTACAAGATTTTCCGTATTAAATTTTATAACGATTTACGATTCATTTTAGTCTTCAAAATGTATCTGATATTTTTGTCATTTATTTAGGTAACATAATTTAGCAGAATACTTAACACCCTCCAATATAAGCAGTTTTACATAAATATGTTCCATTACCTACTAAAATTAGCCAGTACGACCTATTTAACATATTTTTGTCTAATCTAAATTTATATATGATTTAACACAAGTCACTCGACATATTGTTATACGCAGGTGCTCGCAATTTACACAGATCATTTGATAAAACGCCCATAAAGTTTTACACTGAATGTGTTGCGCCTGCGACTTGAAGGTTATCCACATCGAGATTTTATCGGTAATGTCCGAATTTGCATAAGCAAATGAGAACATATAATTTGGTACACATATTGTATTTTTAAATTTTGTAATTGGAAGGTATCACGGCCAAATGACTTCGGCTGAGGTTGAATCGAAGCCTTAACAATATATTTTAATCAATCCAGTAGAGCTAGTAAAATACATTTTGATGATAATTTTGACCTCAATATTGCTTATTAAATGTACATTTTAAATGTATACCGTGAATATAGGATATTGCCAATATAAAATTAAACTTTTAATACCATAAATCGCATCGGCTTTTATATATACACCACAAAAAGTTCTCACAATAGCACACTAAAGTATTATACAAAAATACCACGTGCCTGGTCTGCTACTGAGAAGCGATAAAATATCTAAACATCGCACCTAGCAACACTACACAGACACTTTTGCTTTGGTACAAATTGTTTTATATTAAATATTAACTTTATATCAATAAAAAAAATTAAGGTTTGTGAAAACGTGAAAACTGCGAACAAATATTTAAACATTATATTATTAACTCCGAGTTTCATCAATGCCCAACACATATAAAACAATACATTTTCTTAATCACAAATATATAAAAAAAACAACAAATTCCTTTATCACGATAAAAAAAAATAACACTTCAAATGTTTGTGACCGCTAATACTCAGAAGCACTAAACATTTTCCACTAAACGCAAAAAATATTTTTATAACATTCCACTAAAGTGTTTTCCTCAAACATAATTTTAAAATAAACACCTTTTTATTACTCGGTGGACAAAGACCAAACCACTTCCTTTTTAATTAGTTTACCGCCATTTGTGTTAAAAATATGAATCGAACATAAAATGTTAACGGTGCTTCGTCACAGAGGCAAGTGCATTTTTATAAATGGTATAAAAACTTTTTATAATTAAGGCTTCATAAAAAAGCTTTCACGCTAATATCCGTCGAATTAAATATTGAAATTGTCGGCATAGATGTTTTATTGAATTATCCGTACATTAAGATTTTTGTAAATGATTATTATTTGGAACCAAGAATAAAAGACACTTTTTTTGATACTCGTACTTCATTATGTTTCGTTCTTCATAATTTCAAATCTGTTTAGAAGTACTTTTTTTTTTTATTGCAAGGAATGGCGAGACGAGCAAGCCGTTCGCCTGATGGTAAGCGATACGACCGCTCATAAACAGTAGCAATATTCCACTGCGCTCGCCATCCTGAGACTCTGGCTACAATGTCCTTCAATCCGAAACACAACAGTGCATTTACGCAGTGTTGTTTCACGGGAGAAATAGACATTGCGGACTCTCACATATGAGAGACCTACCACCAGTAACATACATACAGTACATATGAGTAGAATAATATTAATAAATATAATATTTTACCAACGTAAAATAAAATAAAATAAAATAAATAACACAATGATCATTCATTTATACACACTTTTAACAGTGAAAAATCCACTACACAATATAATACAAAAATGTTATTTACATACATTAATACCCCAACGCTGCACAACGTAATACAAAAAAGCTTTTTACATACATAAATACACTAAAACTTAATTACACTTTAGTCAATAACACTCGAAAATCATAAAAATTTACTGACCGCTGTTCCGTGAAACTACCTGGCCAAACCGGCCCTTTGTTCCGCGGATTTTCTGAAAACTCTCAAGTCGTATTCAAAAAAACAATGCCTGCTATTAAAAAGCTGGAATATGAAAGATGAGGTGCCTTTGTTTGAGACTCGAAGGTGTAAAAAGTTATTGTTCGGGTGCCCGTAATAACAATTGAGTTTGGACGCCCAGGAAGAACACTGTCATTAGGTTTTTTGCGTAAAGGCCTCTTTGAGTGCCTTAAGGGTTTGGTTGAGCTTCTAAAGGGTTTTTTTTTTTGGGGAACTGTACAACCTGCTGATATTATTAACTTTCGAGAAGAGCAAATAATATATTGGATACAATGTGTCAATTTTATTTGGAAAATGTATGTTTTCAAGAAAATTACACTGTAAGTTACAACTTAATATTACACGAACCACCCGTCATGGGACAAAATCATATTTATTATATTTAAACATAGACATTAGAGTAATAAGAACTTTTGCTATTCATTCAGCGTGGTGGACTATATGGCCTAACCACTCTCAATCGTACTCTCGATTGTAGAGTAGGCCCGTGCCCTGCAGTGGGACGTATATGGGCTGATACAGCTATTCATTAATAAATTATTTAAATGTTTATTTTCCGATAACTTGAAATTCCAGAAATATTAAACAATTTATTACTAAAACTGTTATCTAGTATTAAAAACATATTATTTAAAAAGACAAGTTTGTATAATATTCGCCATCGCATTTATATTTAAATGAATACACGAATCTGTGTTGCTAGGCGAAAATATTTATAACCGTATTAAGATAATGATTTTGGGACAAAAGCTTTTAACCTCGAGCGTCGATAATATTATATTTCTCTTCATATGGTCTGTGACCATGAATTAAACTCGATTTTAAAGCAGAATAATCCAGTTATTTAAAAATACTTAATATACTGAGTGATATTATCATATGATATTAAATTTAATTCAACATAATCCTGACCTGTTCCAGGCACCACTGAACTAATTTGGGAAAAGTTGGTAGTTCTGTCAAAAGTCACGATTTTACTTTTTAGGCTTTTATCAAACAAGTTAAAAGTCTCTTTACCGCTTAGGTAAGTTCCCGCACCTAATCGAAGTTCAGCTAAGCGGTAAACCTACTCGTATTTATATGGGATAACCAAAAATCACTATAACGAAAATCACAATTTTATTTAATATATCCAATTGGGTATTTTTTCAAATTTTGTACAATGATACCTGGAGTGATGAAAAATATGTGGGATAATTTAAATACCATATATCATTACCAAACAGTGTAGAAATTCATAGATATGTAAGAGGGATAGTTACAAAAATCCCATACAATCAAAACCCTTAAAAAGATAATCATAAAAACAAAACATATGTACTACCTTTACAGATCATCGAAAATCATATCTAACAATTATTTTCTTTTTGATCACAAGCTATCTTCTTAATTCTATACTAAATCATGAACAAACTTGTGTTCTAAATTATATAAAAGTAATAATATAACATACATGATTAATATCAAACTAAACTTCTCAGTGAACTTAATGTAACAAATTATCGTGTAACGCTCGTCTAAAGAAACTTCCAACAGCCATTATATATGTATTAATATTATAGAGTTAATTTGCCTTATATATACTTCAAAATTATATATTTAATGTAACTAGAACAAGGTATAACGCCTGGGGCAAAAGTCTTGAAAGTTAATGAGCGTACATTAATTCATTAGACATTTTCACGTGCTCTTGAAAATTGTTATTAAGCAAAATTAATAATGAACATAGATTATTGACAATATATGTTAGCATTTTTTAATTTATGCTTATCTATTACTGTTTCGCTAAGTATGTAACAGAAGTTGTTAAGTTCCTTTTAAAGATGATCTGGAAATACTTATAACAAATTGTTTACCTGAAAATATCAATTTGTCAATAAAGTGGTATAAATCATGCTGGTCTAAAAGCCAAAACTCTCTCATATAATTTTGCCAGTGTAATGCCAAGCGCATGGTCAGTCTTTATATATTTCTTTCAGTAACGTCCAGCTATTATCAAAGTATTAAATAATACATACATACATACATAAACTCACGCCTATATCCCAAGAAGGGGTAGGCAGAGGTGCCAGGACACCCACATTTCGCCTTGTATGTTCCGTCCCACAATGTGATAGGTGGCGAGCCTATCGCCATATCGGGCACAAATTCCTGACTCTGGACTGATAATGGATAGAAAAATCCAATATCACTTTGCCCAGTCCGGGATTCGAACCCGAGACCTCAGCTTTATAACCGTACCTTAGTACAACTACGCCACCGAGGCAGTCTTAAATAATAATTCGCGCAATAATATTTTTCAAAAACCAAACTTTGAAAAAGGCAGCTAATTATTATACTCGACGTACTATATTCATAAAATACAATACAGAGACGTGTATAATGCAACAAGTCCGATGGTTTCGTAGATATATCTATATCGAGACAGGAATTCGTGGCAAGATCGTGACAGTACTCCTAATGCACCCCGTTACGACGCACATAAGGGTCGCCATGAAAACACAAATGACAGGATAAGCCCGGATATATGACCTTGGAATTTCAACTCTTGTGGCATGATACTTGCAATTTTGTATCTATGTGATGAGTTGCATAATACTAATTAGTATGATAATAAAGCCTGGTTAAAGTAATCTGGCTCATTACATCCAGTTCTTAGTAACCATATTTTTTTTAGCAAGTCATCTAACATTAAAATTACGACCGGAATATCCTCATAAATAGTTGTAAATTCCAGAACAAATTTATGTGTGTTTAAACTCAACCAGCGAAGTAATAAACACTTGTTTATGACCCGAGGGAATTCTTAACGATTAAGCGGCACTTGTAAATCTGCAAACCGTCGATAAAAGTCTGAAAATCAATAAATATAAATTGCAAATGGCAAGCCAATCTTTGGTTTCACGTCCGCAACGCTCAACCACACCGTTTCTAATTTAATTTGGACATAAGCAATAAAATAAAATGAACGAGAGCCGGCGTACGGTCCGTCGCATCGACTCAGCGTTCACACGAGAAATTCACGGTCACTGACTATGTAAATGAAGAATATAGTGACTAATTCTCGACAGCCAAACGAAAATACAGTTAGCGATGCGGAGAACAAAGAAAACTCGCCACTTACCGAGCGGGGCTCATTCGACATGAGGCGGACGCGGCTGTATCGACCACGAACTCTCGCGAATCTCGGTTAACGACACACTATGTCTAATACATGGTAAGGAACGTTTTGTCTCGAATAAAACGATGATTGCGTCTCGTATTCATGTTTTAATGGCGGCGGTTCAGACAAAGAAGTGTTTTTGTTAGGTATTCATTGGTTGAAAAAATTGTGGCTTTGTTTAGTTTTGTGTATGTCATTGATATTTCCACGTGGTTTGGTTATTAGCTGTTTTTATATATCGTGGTGGGTAATGAACTCAGTAATTGAATTTAGCAGTAATACTAAGAATACGACAATATTGTAAATAGAACACAGTATGTTGGGAACATGAATTAAAATTCTAGTAACGTGCGTTGGGCTTACACTGTAATACAAAGATGGAAGGGGTAAGCTCCCATATTTTATGAATATACGTTATTACCTTTTACGCACTACTATTACGGTGTTACCCCAACGCACCGTAAGAAAATTAGACACAATGAATTAATCACAAAATTGCTACTTTAACTCATCGAATTTGCGTCATCCGATTATATAAAACCGTAACTAAAGCTACCAAGAAATTAATATTATCAAGACAGAAATATTCAGAACAAAAATGAAACAAAAATTTAGAATATCAAAAAAATATGCAAAATTCCAAAAAAAAACAAAATCATGGGCACCACACGCTTAGACTTTTCCGAGCACATTCTTAGCCGAGCGGATTCACACGGCTCTGACTTGTGAATGATACTTATACATACATTCACGGTTTGTGACTATGTAAATAGGTATTTAAATTCTAACAGTCGGGAGTGGCGCGCCGGCCGCCAATATTATCAAAACAATAGCCGTAACGGGAGAGATTTTTTTTAATTTTATAATTACATACCTACAAGCTAATGTTCTATGTTTGAAATAAAAACGTTGTTAATGAAGAAAATCGTGGTGGATTAGTCAGCTAAGTTTTCTATAAGAAGGTTTGAAGATGTGTAGCCTAGCATACTCTAGGCCAGCGTAGTAAACTAAAGAATAACTAGTAATCGATTACTGTGGTATAGAAAGACTTTGAAAAGCAATAATTAAATATATATACATGTATGTACATTACTTAGTAAAATCTTGAAAAAAACCTAACCCTTCACAATCTAAAAGAATTATATATTCAACATGAAACCACATATCGCTATTTTATTGAATAACATTTGTATTATAATCTTTTGAATTAAAATAGCTACAGTTTCTAAACGAATACCCAACCTATACCTGACTGTTTCCAAAACAATAATAATGCAATCAGCAAAAAGCTGTGTCCATTCTTAGCCATTACAAAGGTTGCTTAACAAGGACGTATTAAAGTACGCGAATACTGTGACTTGTTACAAGGAAAACACATTGAAAATCAAGTACAACCTTCCACACATGCTGTCGGCTTTTCCTTAATTTGAGTGGTTTATTGTGTAACCTTCTCGGAGGACTGTACATCACGTGTTCTGTTAAGAATTGTGTTTATTATCTTTAGTGTATTTATTGAATCTTATGTTTATTCCTATGAGTAGTGGTCTGGGCATATATATTTTTAAGACGTATACCAATGGTCATTTATATATTAAATCCTTACTGCATATTGTCTTCAACTTAATAATACAACTACATGAAAATAGTATCGTTAAATCCCCACCCAAATACACGACAGCGTTTTTCGAAACTTTCAAACATAAATAGCAATACAGGAAACTACTCTTACCTAACATAATTAACAATTAATTCTCGGTGCAAGTAAAGTGCAAATTAGGTGCACGCGTCCCCGTTTGCACTATTACGGGTCACCAGAGGAAAACTCGTTAATCGCCATTGCCCAACGTCTGGGCCGAGATGCAACGCTGTGTCGACACGATCATCAGTTTCACATTAAACGTTGTGTATGACATTGTAATGACGTGTTTCTTCATGTGTAAGTGTGATGACAGAAGGGTTTTTAGGTTGCCCGATGAGAGGCAGTGCCGATTGATAATTGGTGTTGCCAGGTTATAGATTGTCCCGAGTTTTGAGATATTGTGAGTCTTAAAGTACATGGTAATTGGGGTATGTATGGTTTTTGACGAGATTAAAATGACTATTCTATGTAACTTCTACTTACATAATAATATTTACATAAGTGTATTTTTTACTCAATCCAAACCAAAGACATGGAATTATACTTTTATCGACAAAAATCCCCAGTAATTTCCCCTATTAAATCTCCATAAAGCCCCTCTATAAAATCGACGTTAGAACATAATACACCTCTCGAACAAGTCGGTTAAGGCACTAAGTATGCTAATAAAACCGCGTCTCTCCCGCCGGCTACATAAGACATCAACGCGCTCGCCCTACCCAATCCAATTATCCGGCCCGGGTTATTTATCATAATAGCTATTCATAGCGGATTAGGCAATTTTGAATTTTAAATTACGAATCATTATATACATGACGCTGTCGTTATGTTGATGGATATTTCGTGATATATATATTAATAAATCCTTGTCATATTTTATCAAATTTTTTGAGAAAATGTTGGAGTCGAGTTTTTTCGATGTAGTTTGTTGAGCTACGAATATGTTTAAAGTTTCGTATGGTTAAACAAAGAGAATCTAATTGTAACAAAATAATTTATACATTATAACATGGCAGATATTTTGTAAATATTGTCAAGTCGTTAACACTTAAAACAAAAATGGAGACATAAGTTAGTAAGAAGGAGGACTTACTGCTTTCGAGAAATAAGGATTCGAGTCAAGTGAATTGATCGGGTTCTACAGGTGATATCTTTCCCTCCTTTATTGATTTAATCAACCGACGGCCTTTATTAAGCTTTTATCCCTATTGTAGTCTATAAATTAGAATATAGTTTTCATGAGAACAAACTTCACCTAAAATGAAAATTAAAAGACTGCGTCGGTGGCGCAATTGTACTACGGTTAGATTACAAAGCTAGGACTCGGTTTTGAATCCCGGGTCGAGCAAAATGATATTGGATTTTTTCTATTCATTATCAGGAATTTGTGCCCGATATGGTGTTATCGCCCCCTATCACATCGTAGGACGGAATAACAAGGCGAAACATATGTGTCTTGGTATCTTATCTACCTACCCCTTCTGGGGAAAAGGCGTGAAGTTATATACGTATATATTTCATTAATAGAACGATTCTAATAAAAATTGCAAATTGAATATAATATAAGTTAAAATCATATTCAAAAAGTATTCTTGTTCCGAGTGTGCCGAAGCGTGGTTTTATAAACTATGTAAAAATATTTATACACGCGTATAACATGTATTATGGAAAATTATAATATCCTATCACTTTAAAAAGATCCACTTAAGTTCTCATATACGTTGTGAAAGTATTGGAGCCGTGTTGCAATTCCTTTAGTAGTCCAGACAGCAACTTGGCAACAAACAATTCCCCGTACTAATGTCTATTTTAGGCGCAGAATAAACTTAATGTACGTACATTATCCTTTACGAATGCGTCACAACGCGCTCGCCACAGCCGCCGCCTTAACTCGCGGTTCATATTTAATTCATTTTTCATGTAATTACGCGCTATTTTCGGTCAATGCCACGGATTTAACAAAGGCTTGCATAGACTCTAGTCAGCGCCGTAAATTGGCGATACGTGTGAGATGTCGCGGCCGAGCGCGCGGTCAAGGACTGTGTGGGCGGCGCGGACGAGCCACGAACCCGGATGCGGCGCACCGCCCGCACTAGCTCATGTCTACCACGACCACGCCGACTACTCCCTACAACACCCACAGCCAACTCGCCAACAACATACCTCCAACCAAATACGCTGTTGCAACATTTTTTGTGCGCTAATTACACTTTTTATTGCAACAACAATTACATGTACTTACGTAAACCGAGACCAACTTAAATTGCTATGAATAATTTATGTATTATGTCAGACGCATTTCGCAACCCACTCGAGAACAAATACGTACCTCCGAATAAAAACTCTACAGAGTTGTCCAACGCACGACTCAATTACGAAACGTGAATGAGATCGGATTGGCAAATAAGGTGTTATAAAATCGTTAATAAACGGGCCAGTCTAGTTACAAAACGCGTAAAAGGAACCGGTCACGAATCCAGTCTAGACGGGTATTGACAAATCTAGATTTGAACCGAAATAAATTAAGAAATGAACTCACCCGGCGGCGACGGTGGTGCGGAGCGCGGGCGCATCCGGGTGCTCATCCCGGGCGCCCACGGACCCGCCGCACGATTATTCAAGCTTGGCGGGAGCCCCGGCCGTACAAACTTCAAACATTCACTTGGAGCCTTTAACACCGAACGACACGAGCACAGCGAGCGAAAAAGGCCCCAAGTGAAACGCGAACGCGCGGCGTTCCGCCAAGTTGAAGCAATCGTGCGGCTTGCGGTAGGTTCACTGCGCGCACGCGGCTCGCACTGGGCGGCGGACGCGACTGGCCCGCGCCAGCGCCGGCCGCCGCTGCCCCGCGCTCTGCCACCGCCCCATTGGGCCGAGCGGCGCAGCCTCGCTGACGTCACCGCTGCCGATGACCCGCGCCGTGCGCACGCGCCAGCGGGGCCGCACGCGGGGGCGACAGCGGGCCACCGCGCTGACACACCAACCACCACTCACTGCCTAGCCCACACCGGCGACATATACTTGCACCAACAATTACTTGTTCCCGTCTACTGTACAAAACGTGCAGTAAAACTTCACACTTGACGTGATTAAAAAAACAGTGCCGATTGTACAACGTATACGAGCAGCGTCCTCGCTCGTGCGGGGCGGCAGCGAGTCGCTGTCTCGCGGCTAATGTGCACCGACCTGAAGTCAACGCCTTCACTTTTGACATGTAGCCGCGGCTAGATATTCACGACTTCGCCGGCCGTTGACGAATAATTCCGAGTCATATGTTCAAATCGGCATGAAGGAACACGACGAGATGGTTTCTACGCGCGACTAGACGGCTTGTTCACTTTTGCCGCGTTTTTGCGTCGCGAAACAAACATGGCCGAATTTTCGTAATGGCCGCCGCACAATGGCGACTTTCTTCGAACGCGCTGGGACCGGTTTGGGGCACGACGAGATTTCGCGAACGTTTCGAACACAATTTCATGCATTAATTTTGTGTAAATTACGTCCAGCCTCTTCAGGCGGTCTCACGGCACTGAAATAACCGGTTTTCTAAACAACCAATAATATGTTTTCCATCGCTACAAGTTCACGCCAGTGGGCAGTTGGCACTTGGCACCTCCGCTCAAGGTTATATCGTCTGAATTTTACGTTACATTTACTATTTCTCCGACTATGAAATTACTTGCATACTTGCCATTCACCGCGACACGTATGGAGGTAAATTATTCTGTTCTCCCGAGGTTAAAAATACTCACTGCTTCAGTTAAACCAGTTCCAAAACAGTTAACATATTAAAGATAGTTGAACGCCGAGTACCGCGAGTATCAACGCGCGTTACAACTGTTGTAATGAATGTACGTGTAGCACCTATATAACATTACATTGAGCAGTATTTTTCGTAGAATTTTAAAATGTGAACGATAAATGAAACTGACCAGTGCGATATGACGCAAGAAGCCGATCTTTTGGACTTTATCGAAAAAAGATTATTATTGCGATAAAATTCGCCTCACCTCTCGATAAAAGTCGCACAATAAAAAGAAAAAGATTTCTCCCCATACGAGTGACTTTCACACAAACTGTCGGTATTTATCGGTGCGAATGGGTTCGTATTCTGGTGTTTCGAGATAAACTACGGAATGCAGCAGTGTGCATCCGCCAATACCTTGCAGACTCCGCGGCCCGCGCCTACTTTCACAAAAAACCTTTATTCGCTTATATTTTTTTTACATTCCATTCATTCTGCTTGGACTACTCTTTGTCAAGGTCTGCCTAATACCATATACTTTATTTGTACAATTGACTATATTTGGTGTCACGTAAGATGAGTTGTTGTCTGACCGTTGAACGCACAAGTCGGAAACCAATGTTTCGCTATGGCGTCGTTTATCAAGTCGAGTGTATATTGACTTTCGTAGTGAGATAAAGCTGGTCAATAAAATGTACTTTATGAATACCTAAACATGTGTTTGCCCACTTTGTTTTTTTACTATAATAATATGTATGATTTTTTGAAATCAGGTGTATAATGATAGTCAATCACCACGCACTATAAACGTGAAGAAAATCATCGTGTGGAAACCTGCATAACATAGCGATTTGTATAAATTTCTATGGCATGTAAAGTCTGCCGACCCGCACAAGACCAGCGTGGTGGACTATATGGCGTAAACACTTTCAATTGTACCCTCAATTGTGGAGGAGGCCTGTGCCCTGCAGTGAGACGTATATGGACTGATACAATACAATATGTAGTTGGTATATTAGTCAAAAAAGGCAAAAATTTTAAAATTTTAAGTTTCGCCTTTCGATTTATTAATAAAGCCAGTATGTCTTCAGATTAGCGACATCGATAACCAACAGGACTACATACATTCTCACATTTTTTTTCAGAAGGGGTATGCAGAGGTGCAAAGAGACCACCAGACATTTCACTATGTATGTTCCGTCTATGATATGATAGGGGGTGAGTCTATCGCCATATCGGCACAAATTCCTGACTTCGGGCTGATAATGAATAGAAATATCCAATATCACTTTACCCAACCCGGGATTGGAACCCGAGACCTCAGCTTTTAAGCCATTATTTAAAGACTGTAATTTAAGGCCCGCCAATAATCAGACCCATATGAAAAGTTAAAAAAGAAAAAAAAATGAAAAGTAAAGATCGTTTGAAGTCGATTCGATTAGTTATAGTAGCTTATTACTTCATGAATAAGTTTGTTCGTTCGTCCAAGAATTTTGAATTTCTTAAAAAAAACCTTAGCAAATAGCAATAATGTTAATATTATTTCCTTTTTGCTCCATCATTTTCTTTCTCTCCACAAGTAGGCATTCAGTAAGCCACGTGCATATATGTACTACTTCTTTGGTTTGCCTTGGTACTACCCGTCTGTCGCCAATTTATTTTTCTTCCTCAGCTACAAGAAGAGCCCTAATCAATGGTTCCCCACCGCCGTTTTCACATTAATTTTATAACAGGCACTATCGCATCTACAGCTCGTCAGGTCGTTTAGATGTTCATAAGTAGGTGTTTTTTCCACCAAGTAAGGCCCTTATACTAATGCCACCCTGGTACTCTATAAAAAATATAAGCTACAACTTAATTTCCTAGACATGTCAACGAAACTTGAACAAGACATGACGCACAAGGTAAACGGTTATTCAAATAAGTAGTATTTTCCCCCATGATACACGTTTAATTAAATTTCAAAAAACGTCACCTTTACTTCAAATCCGGTGGTGCTGTGACTCAGTTCATTGCTGTCAGCTTGTCTTCTACGTTAGTCATCAGCCCATCATATAGTAAGCATATTATGAGTGTACCAAGACTGTCATTTTTTTAATAAAATTACTTAGTTGGAGCTGATGATGACTCGATATAATGGCGACTTAAATAACAGATGTAAATTAAAGAATCATTACAACTAATATCCAGACAGCTGCTTCAAATACTGTTTCTAGTTACTTCACTATTCCTATTATTTCGCGGAGATCCTGCAATGAAGTAAGTAGCACACTTGTTGGGAAGTGATAACCGTCCTTTACCAACATGTACAATACTTGGTTCGTTTGTGCATTGTCAATCTTCCATATCGGCAGGAAAAAGAACGAAGAAAGGAACATCTGGGAATCCTATTGATGCATAAGGATATTAAGGTAGATTGAGATTTCAGCGCTAATTCAATGCCAGGAAAATTTACTATCACAATCAGCCATCGATTTTCTACAGTTAAATCTAATGCCCTTGTATGGATATCCACAACGAGCTGGTAGCCCACTTGTAGGCATGAAATTTACACTCAATTTATTTTTCATTTAAAAATTCCCGCTTTAACTGTCCATTACAATTTGAACTAGACCATCAAACCTTTTTCGATCTACATCCAACGAATTCCACATACATAACCCGTACAAATCAGTCGCATTCACTGCCATTCAGAACGTGGTTGTTAACTCGTGTTCGTCCAAACATTTTCGCTGCCAGTAGAAAATTCTTGCTATTGTGGCGTCCGCACCGCCGCGTGTGATTCCCGATTAGCCACGCCGTCTGCTCTGTGCCGTAATAAAATTGCACAAACGAATATTAAACACATTCCTGCTTGTAGAAAACTGCTGTGTTTTAGCTGCTGATTTCCCGTCTGTAGGGTTTAGAGGTTCTGTGTCTAAAGAGTGTTGTCATGTACACGTATGTGCCTCTATAAGTGGAACAAGTGGATAACTGAACTAAACAAAGAAACATAATGTTTTATCAAGCATAATGTAATCACCGCGCACTATGACGGTGAAGAAAAACATCGCGACGAAACCATACCTAGCTACCTACCATATTCCGAGGAACTCAAAAATAAGCGTTCACCTGTTGTAATTTATTTACGGCCGAAGCCAATAATCAATCGAAAAAATTAGATTGAAGTCAATCTGGATTGTTTTTTACTCTTCGATTGGTCCTGTCACGTTGCCGTAGTTTTTTCAGTGCTGAGATTGATTATTGGCAATATAGTATTAGAAAAAAGATTGAACTGTCAATCTAAAACGGCTGGATTGGGATTGTTTATTGGCAACGGCTGTTAATCACCGTTGCTAAAAGATATCTGCAAAACACATGGAAAACCATAAGCGCGTTTCGTGTTCTTTGGGAATATAAAAGGAGAAGGTGGAATTTACGTGTTATAATATCCCTTAATTTCTCCCTAAAAAAACAATGTGTTATTTGGTAGCGGAAGTTACTCTCATCGGTCAAAATAATTTTACCAGACTGGATTGACGGGTGAAACCCAAAACGCACCACAATATGATGGACTACGAGAATTATAGTTTCCATGATCGTTACGATAGACACTATCCAATCTCACATGAATATGACAAGCGTTCGAATCTAAAGCATGAGTTGCTTGACTCATTTCTATCGTAGCTGCAACGAAACACAATACAAATTAATTATACCCACTACGCTAAACTTATGACATCATTTTCAATTGGGTGTGTTAATTAATTAATTTATTTATATCAAGAAGACACGGTTATTCGCTACTAAAACGTGATAATAATACGAAATCGCGGATCGTATGACGTCAAACTCGATACGAATATTTCCATTAAACGAGTCACATTACTAATGGATGGATTTGGGCTGTGAGCGCAATTTAGAACAAGCGTTATACTTACCGTGTGTCGACGGCTTAAGAATACCAATGGTTTGGCTTTAAATATTCTGAAGGAGTTCTGAGAGGCTACTGAGGGGTTCTCGAGCCTCTTAGTAATAACTGTCGCAATTATCAAATGCTCTGATTGTGTCACGGAAGCTTAAGTAATTATAAGCCAAAATAATGACAGCAAAGAACTGGCCAAATTGTATTTTCTTTTAAATTTGGAATGCGAAATCGAGAAGCGCTTATTAACATGTATGGGGGAAATTTGATGAATTCCCACTGTCGTAGTTTTAGTACATTGGTATATTGGTGGCGGTCCACGGTAAATTTTTATCCATACACACTAATGCCGTGATATCAAAAAAGCAGATAAAATTGTAACAAGACTGGGCTATGTGTGACTTACTATTAAGGTCATTTATACAAATGAAATACGTTGTAAAAGAAAAAATTAACCATCTTTTAATTATTTTTGCTTTGGTAGATGCTATTCTCCACATATTTAATATAAGCGAAATATTTACGCTCTGAAATATATTTAATTCAATCTAAAAATTCAAATCAGATTTCCCTAGCAACCAACCTCGAGCCCAACACGTGCACAATCCATACTACCATATTAGTAATGACTGAACCATTTTAGATGACCATACAAAGTAAAAGCATTATATTTCTCATTAATCACGCTTCTAATAAAAATAAATCAACAATACGTGGGCGATTGCCAAATCTTCATAAGACAACAGTTATTTTAATGCATATTTATATAGAAACATCATATAAAAATGTATTTGGAATGCAGTTAAAAGCGTAATTTTATGAATGAAATAACATGACTTCCCACGCTTATGGACCTCACAGCTAACGCAGATTAAGTAGCTACTTAAGCATCCATTAGCAAATATAGCAATAAAGCCATTATTCTAAGACCAATGGCTATATGGGAAACACCACTATATTATTTTAACCTATTTTTTTTTTCTTATTGGCCTTAATCCACGCATAAATTCAGAAAGCGCAACACGACTAAGCTCTAAATTAAGCTATTAGTATTGTCCTCCAGAGATTTTGGTCTAACAACACAGACCACCCAGAACACAAAATTTTGGAACACATAAAAATTTATTTCAGTACCACGATGGAACCTTTAACCCCAAATTATACAGTCAGCGCCTTATTCAACTACGAGTATACTGTAAAACTGTTTGCATGCATAACATGTCGAAATATCAATCCATGCGGGGAATAGCCCCAAAATCATTGCCGAATCTTATTCTAAGCCGCTCACACAACGCTATATAAAAACAAACACTTACAAATAAAACATGTACAGAAGGCATTGACTCAATAATATATTGACATAGTAGATATACCTATAGATTTAAATAGCCTCGTGTTTACTTGTCTAGAGAATTTTCCTAATGACGAATACGCTATAAATAATCGTGGTGTGTCACGATGTTCGTCACAAGTCGCATGGCACTGGTTATTGGAAGAAAAAAGAAAAAAACAAATATGAGTGTACTTGTATGTCCTATTTATGTTATACTAACGGCCCGGCCCAGCTTTGCCCGGGTACAAACAGATTTCTGTACAATAATATGTACGTATTATACACCTAACCTTCCTTTTGAATCACTCTATCTATTAAAAAAACGCTTCAAAATCCGTTGTGTAGTTTTAAAGATTTAAGCATTCAAAGGGACATAGGGACATAGGGACACAGGGACAGTGAAAGCGACTTTGTTTTATACTATGTAGTAAAAAATTATGATAAAAGAATGTTCAAGCCACCCTGTAAAATTGATGTTGATGAAGCCACCTAATAAACTTCTGACAAGTTTTACAAGAACAAATAACTTCCCTATTGTTTTAATAACTGCAATTTTTTTTTGAGGCATGAAAAACGTTATGTGCTCTTCTCAATTTTCAAATCAAATTATCCTATTTTATGTCATTTTCATTGATATTTCTTAAATAGAACCTACTTCCCTCCAACAAATTGCTCGTAGGTTCTACCAACTGAGCTAATCTCTTAATAGACACGGCAGACGGCTATAAGGCTTCGCCGCTCTTTTGACGCGTGATGCATACAAGCGCATATGAAGCAACGTTTGGCACGACTGTACATTATCGCGTGGGGTGAAAATCTCTAGACCTTTCACACCTCGCCGAGAATATTAAATTGTATTCATGTGTATAAGCTTAGGAACAGCAATAGACTAATAGGATGAAGGTTCAAATCCGTAATATAAATCTTTGAGTTAACTTTTTATTAATCATGGTGATACCATTGTGAAAATAACTGCATATATTTGATAAGGAGTTTAAAATGAGCTTCATAATCAGAATTCGTTTCTCTCACGTTATTTGATAAACCAACAAGTTTTAGACCACGTAGATAGAAGGACCTAATTGGCGCCTCTAGATAAATTAGATTTGGATTTTGAAATACAACAATTGATACCATAAAATGTATGTCCGCGAATCCACTCATACATATTTTTTTTGTGGTTTGCATCAATCCATCATGTATAAACGCACTTGACAAGTAAGTGGTGGGGAAAGGAAGTCGACTGATTGATTTACATGATCGCTTCTAAGCAGGTTGTTTGGAGATTTCTGGCGGGTCATTGAACTGTTCTATCTTGCTTGTTTCTTATACGATCGCAGGCGTGTGTCACGTGGTCAATAAAATGACGACTGCTGCTAATACAAGAGACGCACGTGAACCATTATTTACTCAAATCTTTGCGTGAATGGGAAATATGATTTTAATTGACTACGTCCAGCCTGAATCGATTGGTTGCAATAGCTTAAAAATCAGTAAACTTTAGGAAGTATCAATTACTAAATATATTTCTTACCGGATGTAGCTAATAACTAAAAATCATTAGGTCAAAACACTAACTTTAATAAACAGGATCTTAACTTTTATGTGAGTTCCTAAAATTGAAACTTGGAATTTTATCGTCATTTTTAAAGTTACAAATCGTCGTTGGATCTTCTTAGATTTATCTGGAAATCCCAGCCATGACTAAGAGAAACCTGAATCTTAGGAACAATAAAGCATGGCCAAAGTGGGTGAATGTTTGATTGGAAAGTCTAGCGCACAATGGACGAGGGAGGAGCGGGGGCGTGCGGGATGCAGGGGTGGAGGGGGGTGCAAGTCGTGATCGTCCGTGACACCGCGCACACTTCGCCACGTGACTCATCCAATACGATGCCTTGATGAACTTTCACGCTATGTTAAGGGATATATTGTATCAGCCCATATCCCTACTGCAGGGCACAGGCCTTCTCTACAATTGAGAGTTCAATTACGAGTAGTTAGGTCATATAGTCCACCACGCTGGCCTAATGCGGGTTGACGGACTTTACATACCATAGAAATTATTATTATATAAATCGCTATGGTATGCCAGTTTCATTACGATTGTTTAAGGGATATACTTTACTTTGTCTTAAAGCTTGTTATTCTTAATTGCCAGACTCTGAAGAGTTGCAGTAAACCTAAATGGGACAATCGTATTTTTTTAAATTTAGATTGAAATTTGAATGTTATGGTTAGATTGGGGCAGTACCATTGAACCTTCGTAAATGAATCGCTTTTTGTCGTATTGTATTAAATCATTGAGAATCTTTAACGTCCAGTATATTTTGCATACATTACTCCATATCCATATACTAACACTATCATGCTACCAATATTTTTGGTCCACCAATGGTCGTTACCAATTCTTCAGGTATTTTTATACTCATATATCTTTCATCAATTAATACAATTATTCCGGACAGCTCAAATCCCAATAAATACTCACCGACGATTCGACGTTGTGTGAGTATCAGTGTTTCCACCATCTACAGCGGTCACTATCGACACCCGAATTTCCACCAAACATTTTTATCAGAAAAGTCAGCTGGACATTCTATGTACCCTCAATTGGTCACCCGTGGCCATAAGTTCTTCGCGCTATATACCGCTATATATCCCATTGCCTCTTCAACTTACTAATCCACTGTGGCCGAAAGGTTCAAGATTGGTGGCCACGCACAGGCAAGCTAAATGTCGAACGCCCGTCTACAAGGGGGACGGACGACTTTGCTAAAGTTGCAGGAAGTCGCTGGATGCAGACCATTTCTAACTGGTTCATGTAGAGATCTTTGAGGGAGGCTTAGGTACAGCAGTGGACTTACTATCACTGAAAAGTCAGGGAGATTCACTAGTGCAACAAGGTCATCTCTCAGCGATAAACATATTTAGTTCTGCCAAATCAAACCGGAATTATGAGAGTTTAAAACATGACACACTTTCAATTGTCACTATGACAAATTTTCCTCTAAGCACTATAGCCGCCATCGACAACTACGAAAATCTACACAATTTTCATCAGATAAGCCAGCTCAGAATTTTATTTACTCAATACGTCAGCGGCAATGGCGACTTTCCAACGGTGTCCCGTGTGAACCGCCCTCTTAACCTTTACCTAGCACACAATCGAAGTGTCAACACTCCACGCACCTTACACGTGTATCAGCTATTTTTAACCCTTCGTAGATTTGTTCTGTGTTATTTGGTCCACAAATAGTACATTTGTTTTAGATACCTACGTGATAAAGTCAACGATAGCCGATGGTTTAGTTAGCAACGGAACGGGTTGACAATTTACAGTTTAGAACATCTGACTTTTTGATGGGCATACATAAATTATTTGTAGTAAATCATTATTTATCATTCACTTTGATAATGAAGGAAAGCAATAAAAGGAAACACGTGACTAGAACTAGAGACCAACGAAGATATTGCAGCATCGAAATAATTATTGCTATCATTTTCAGCATTCACCAGAAATCCAATGCAAATATAGACCTTCAATAATCCATAACAATCCAAGAACTTCCTAGAATCTTTGACAATTATGTAGGTGCATTATTTGTAAAGGAGGGCGAAAAACTATTGTCGTAATTTCTGAAACTGTTGACTCAAGGACATGCGTGTTCTGTGTTGATATGGATTCAAGACTACAATTATGACTAACAAGTTCATATGTTCATATGTTCGATTGGAATGCAATCTAGTGTAATTGCGACGAGCTCGGTCGCAGTGCCCGCGGGACGTGCCTCAACCAAACACAATGGAAAATATGCCCTCATATCGCTGCAAAACAAATATTAGATCTTACCAACTTTATTATCGGTAATGTGTGCGAGAGTATTCTATAAATATTATGTTCTTTTTGATTGAAGTAAATACCTTTATATTTAGTTATGTAGTTATTCATAACCACTTTTTTTGTCCCTTTCGGATGACTTTTGAATTCTGTTTGAGCGAAGAAGATGAAACGATCGACAGTTAAAACGGGTTTTAAAATAATCTATGAATAAGCCCGTGATTCTCTGATCAAGAAAATATCAATGATCTTCTTTCATAATCCATCCCTTTGTTTCTTACAATCTTTGTGCTTATCTTTAAAGACCAGCAATATAGTCTCACCATACCCGGTTGTTATGTGTTTTTATAGAAACAGCTGGTAACTAAGAATATTTTAATATACCTTCGTGAAACTATTGCGTGGCCTGTTGGTAAACGGACTAGACGCGACTGCCAACATGTTCACGGTGGTCGCGGGTTCGAATCCCAGGGCACACCTCTGACTTTTCGGAGTCATGTGTGTATTGATAGTCAATCATCACGCACTAAAACGGTGAAGGAAAACATCGTGAGGAAACCTGCATACCATAGCGATTTATAAAAATTTCTATGGTATGTAAGTCCGCCAACCCGCACTAGGCCAGCGTGGTGGACTATATGGCCTAACCACTCTCAATCGTACTCTCGATTGTAGAGGAGGCCCGTGCCCTGCAGTGGGACGTATATGGGCTGATACAGATACAGATACAGAAACTATTGCCAAAAGAAATCACGACGCAGAATTGACAAATCTGGCCGTGTGATAAACGTGTGAAGGAGTCGTCATAAAGCCAGCTTTATGGAACCAACAGCTGTGACGTACAAGAACGCCTCGTATCTATGATCTTAATAAATTCCACGACCCTCCTTTAATATTATGAAAAAATATTCATACTTGTCACGACTCTGTCACGTCTATATTTCAAATAATAAAACTGCTGTAACCAACGTTATAGCTTAATTTGGGCATAGATGTTTTAAAATGCTAATTTGTTTTTTATACATTAGCATGGCAAAGTAACCACGGTGATGTTGGTGTGTACTAAAATTCAAAAAGAATATCTCCCAGTTCTCACTTATACACACGCATCACATTCTATCTAGGATCAGCATCGCTAGGAGCAAAATAATATTGCAATATCAGTCAGTATCAGCCCATATACATCCCACCCACTGCAAGGCACGGGCCTACTCTACAATCGACAATACGATATAGAGTGGTTAGGCTATATAGTCCACCACGCTGGCCTACTGCGGGTTGGCGGACTTTATGTATCGCTATGGTATGCAGGTTTCCTCACGATGTTTTCCTTCACCGTTTTAGTGCGTGGCGATTGATTATCAATACACACATGACTCCGAAAAGTTAGAGGTGTGCCCTGAGATTCGAACCCGCGACCACCGTGAACATGTTGGTAGTCGCGTCTAGTCCGTTAAATATATCAATGTTGAAATAAAAATTGTTGCGCAGACCATAATGAGTTTCGGATTAGGGCAGAAAGATGAAGATTTTTTTTCATAATTTTCTATAAAATTAACAATCCTTAGAAAGCAGAAAATCTAATTCCCTTTAAACATAAGTTGCACTTTAATTTTTTATATAAAACTGCTCTGTGAAGAATGAATTACCTTCGTGCAGTTCCTACATTGATCCATCAAGTTAAATGATGGATCGAATATGAAATGGGAATGCGTAATGTAATTCCCGAGTTGACGGAACGTGGCGGAGGTAGCTTTGATGTATTATCTGCGTATCAAAATTGCTTAGAGGTTTCAAAGCAATGGGAAAAGTTTAGTGCCAGAAATTTCATCTTGGATTAGGTAAGTTATTAATTTAAGCCAGGGTAATGAGCAAAGTAGCTAAACTGATAGGCGATGGAACTGAAGAGTTCTCAGATGGAGGCTACCTACCGGAATGTGGACAGACTGATAAAAACAAAACGACCAGTGGATTAAGACTGCTTCCAAAACTCGATTTTTTTTTAAATTTTGATTTTGCTTTATTTTAATTATTGTATCTTGTTGTTATTTATAGTAGGTAGTCGATTTCCAATGTCACTTGCATGCTACATACTTTTATCCTGTATCTGTGACTTCAAAATTTTTATTATTCTTTTCTTCTTCTTTCTTTAGAATTTCAGTTAAAAAGTCTATATTCATGTACTTTATCACTTATCTATATTTCCTTTTCAACAGACTTCAAAATGTAGTCCTCAATTCAAGAAATTTGGGGTGTACGGAAGTATCGTCATACCCAAGATAGTAGTTACTTTAATTACCTTTTTAAAGTCCCCTCCAACGTTTACACTATATAGTCACGCTACATATGTACAACAATAGTGATGTAATACCCAAGGAAGTTTGATTACAATCGTTAAATAACTTTCCCTCGGCAATCACACGGGAAGCGACGGCGCACAACACTAAGCCATGCACATCTTATTAAAAACTAAATATACTTTTCATTAATAGTGTATATTTACCTACTGCTGGTAGATCTGTCATATTATGCTCGCCTGGATACCAATCTGTATCTGTATCAGCACATATACGTCCCACTGCAGGGCACGGGCCTACTCTACAATCGAGTACGTCGTCAGTACGATTGAGAGTGGTTAGGTCATACTGGGTACCAATGGAATGTTTATTTCTCCCGCGAAACAGCAATGTAAATGCACTGCTGTATTCCGGTTTGCAGGAAATTGTACCCAGAATAATAACTGGGCATATTGAGACTTAACACATTATATCTTAGGAGCGCAGTTGAATGCCAGATTGCTTTGTAATTCATGGTACTGTTTGATTTTGCTACTGTTCATAAGCCGTCGTATCACTAACCAGCAGGCGTATGGCAGGCTCGTCTCGCCATTCATTGCAATAAAAAAAGCGTGAAGTATTGAAGTATAAAATCATAATTACCTAGTTTTGAATATGATTGGACATATTTGAATATATTTTATAGGTAAACCCCATTGCCAAACAAAAACCTATATCCAACTAGGGTGGCGTTACGATTTTGAAGGGCAGATATCAACATCATTAAGCCATTTAACCGAAAAATTTGTACTTAACATTGTCACAATCATCCTCATCATAAGCCACAATACTGTACATAGACCTCTTCAAAAGATTTTCAAAATGCACCTTTTTGAAAACCCTACCAGATTTTTTAGGTATGTATCTATTAAATATCAGTAAAGATTTTTGAGTCCAACATTTCAAGATGTTCTGTCAAATTAGAGTTTAATCCGGAAATATTCTTAATTATTTTTTATTGCTACGAATGACGAGATAGGTATGTCAGTCGCCTGATTATAAGCGATACGACCGCATATGGATAGGAATAAAACTAAACAACACCTTTAATTACAAAACAAGGCCGTCCATTGCGTTTGCCATCCTTAGATGTATAAGATGTTAAGTCTCAATATGTCCAGTATTTAATCTGGCTACATCTTCCTTCAAACCGGAACGCAACAATGCATTAAAATTGTTCGGCCGTAGGTATAGACTCACATATGAGATAGCTACCACCTGTAAATGCACTTCTGCCTATCCCATGAGTAAAATAAATAAGCTCATATATTATTCACGTGAAGCCAATAAGTAGAACGAGCCGCAGCAGCAAGAATAACTACAAAATAAAACTATTAACATATAATAAAAACAAAAAGGTGTGTGCGAGTTGCGATCACACACTCGCACGAGTTGACTGGTCGCGACCCACCCAATTTAAATACCAACAAAAAATGCTCAAATCAACTCGCATTTACTTCGAGAACTTTTCGTCTAGGTGGATTTCTTGTGTGGGCGCCGCCTAAGTGTTGGGAGGAAGCGGAAAATATATTTAAGAAATGTGTAGTATATTTTGTCTAAAATTGTGAATAATATTTAACTAACCGGCGTATTGACTTGGAAATTTAATTTTATAAGATTCTCACTCGATAAAAATAAATACTTGGGTGATTATTAAAACGTAAAAAACGTGTTTGTACGGAGGAGATTCGTGATATAAAAACGTTTTGAGTAAAATAAGTTAAAGCAATGATTTAATAAAATCCCCACAAATTCATTATTCACATGACTTCTCAAATGCATAACCAATTGAATAGATTTCAATAAATCAAGTATACGTTAGCACGTGCCATCCACACCTGTGGCCTTTAGATAAATAATCGAAGTTTTTTTTTAATTTCAATTCGACCGATAGTATGGTCGCACCTTTAATTCTATAAAGAACAATCCAAAGAGACCTTGCTGCAGCCCGTAAACGTCCCACTGCAGGGCATAGGCCTTCTCTACAATCTAGAGTACGATTGAGAAGGGTTAGGCCATATAGTCCACCACGCTAGCCTAGTGCGGGTTAGCGGATTTCGATTTATGCTTAGACCTGAAGGATACCTTATTTTTAGTATTTCCATAGTTCAGTGAATTGTTTTTTAAGAAGACATACTGCGGAATTGCATTTGAATGATATAATCCAATTATTATTCATCAGTTTTATAGTTTCATTACTTGTATATTTCCTAGAATAATGAGGTATGAATATGCAAAACTAGATATAATCTCATTAATGACTCCTGTATAATCACGGTTTATAACGTTAGCTATGTTGTAGTATGTTTTTCACAGAAAATGTATAATAAAGGGATTTATTTCCATAGAACTTTACTTTAAATATTTACAACCTGAGGGAATAAATTTGTATTTAGTTACACGATTTTTAATAAACTCTATACAAATCAACTGAAAGCAACTCTCAAGATATCCCCATACATTAAGTTAACAATAATGTTTTCAAAACCTTATTTACACATTTTCCCATCTGGAACTTCTATTTATTATGAAATGTCATTGCTTTATATTATGTTTCACTCTCTCTCCCCCCGCCCCAATATATTTTCAGCCACAAGAAGTCCACTGCTGAATAAAATCTGATTGCCGCATCGACTTGGTGGAAGCGGCCTGCATCACATCACATCAGCGACTACCTGCAACCTTAACCAGGTCCTCGACCTTATGCGTGGGCGTCCGACACTACATAGTATAGTATATATGTTTTTATTCTTATTTTTTGTATGTATTATATTAAAGATTACTATATTGTACCCAAAATGTTTTAACTATTTCATTATCAATGCCATAGCGATTTATATAAATTTCTATGGTATGTAAGTCTGCCAACCCGCACTAGGCCAGCGTGGTGGACTATATGGCCTAACCACTCTCAATCGTACTTACGATTGTAGAGTAGGCCCGTGCCCTGCAGTGGGACGTATATGGGCTGATACAGATACAGATTATCAATGAATTAGCAACTAGATAAATAAATACACTCAACAGGCACATATATAGTCCTGACCCCATACATAGATCGAGTCTTGAGTGTGACTTGTGGGTAACAGAAACTAAGGAAAGTTTGTGAGACCGAAAAGTCTCTCGTAGTTCCTGATACCCACGACACAAGACCCGATCTTAGTGTGGGGTCACGACTGTTTGTTACATATTGGGTATATCTATTTATTTTCAGCAATAGATTTCCTATACCTGAAGAAAAAGAAGTAGATGTTGTATAAGAAGGATGGTATTAAACTCGCCGACTAGCTATCGCTGTTGCAACCGCTATCGCTTATAACTCGCGGCCGACACGTGGGAGGTTGTAACGCTACATGTAAACGGGCAACGCATCTGCATCGCTCGCGGGGTCAACGAACCCGTGTACGTTCGTGTTATAACGATCACTGTGAGAAGGTCATGAGTTTCGGCAACGCGAATATTCCGCTCACAAGTTCACAATTTGAATACCACTGAGAAAGAACACAAGTTTTGTTTTTGCAATTATTTGTCGAGTTGTTTATTGACTGTTTCAATTTACTTTGACTGTCTCGGTGGCGTAGTTGTACTAAGGTATGATTACAAAGCTAAGTTCTGGGGTTTAAATCCTGAGTCGGGCGAAGTGGTACTGGATTTTTAAATTCACGATCAACCCGGAGTTGATGAATTTCTGCCAAAGAGTGTTCAAGTTGACATTCTTACCATTGCTGAAAATGGGCCTTCTCTAAACGAAAATTACCAATGAACAAACAGATTACTTAGAAATGTAAAATGTGTGCATTGGGCTCGAACCTCTGACATCCGATTTATCAAACTGATCCATTATCAACTAGACTATAGCTTACATAAACAAATTATGATAGACAAATCAAGATACTAAAGTCAGGTGAACTCAGTATGGTAATACTATCTTCCCATGCCGAGTTATTTAAAATACCGTCATGGGATGGCATTTTACATAATCTCATTAATATATCCATAGACTAAGGAATAGTCTTTTTTCTTGGGATAAATGTCGAATTAGAGAACCAGGCTTACTAAAATTGAAAGTACCTTAGTCGGATGAGTACCAGACTGGCAAATAGAAGTAGCGGGCTGACACCCAAGACAAATTCCTAATTAGATATCGCTTGCTTTAAAGTTGAAAGAAAGAAAACATTGTAAAGAAACATAATTACCTGAGAGTTACTCATAAGAATTTACCAGACGCTTTGGATCAGTACAAGTGGATGATAACAGAAGACAAATAACCGACATTAGTATTATTTCTTAAAAGAAAAATATAAAAAATGTGGAGAAAACTTTCAGAATTAATCTAAAATTCTAGCCACAGGTTCATTTGCGCTCAAACCGTTTACAAACCTCACGAAGTATGTTTCTTTTAATTCACATTTCCAACGGCTAAAGGTATTAGTATTCTGTACACTGCTCGGAAAAAATGTTACTTCATTCTGCGGGTAAAGTTTTCCTATTAAAATGGAAATCTAAATAAGACGTTGATTTTAAGTATTTGTACGAAATGTTTCGAACGTACTTCGGAATACAGAACAAGAATGTCTGAATAATGTTCAGTTAGTGGCATTAGTATAAAATTTTGGAAGAAAATGAAATGCATATTAATGAAAGCTAAAATATTTTAAAATATAATAAGTCTAATTAATTATAGTCAAGAATATAAGAATCCTGGGGATACCGTTGTTATTGCAACTAGATAACTGATTTTTAATGCCAATTTAATAAAAAAAATATTTGGTTATTCTTATTCACTTTCTCATACAATAATATTACACTTCAAAAATATTTAACAGAGCCTACATATCTATGAATATATTTCTTCTAACAAACATACAAATTAAAAGTAATTTATGCCAAATAATAAGATATACAACTAAAAAAGTAAAAATAATTGATACTGAATTTAAGATAAGAAAATGGAGTAAAATACATATATTTTATTGTTACAAAGCGTGGGGTGTTTACAACAATTACTTATCCTCCTGCACCCCACGCTTTGTAACAATAAAATATATGTATTTTACTCCATTTTCTTATCTTAAATTCAGTATCAATTATTTTTACTTTTTTAGTTGTATATCTTATTAAAGCGTGTATTTTAGTTTTTTTTAACTATTATATAATTGTTTTGACTAAAAAACATCCATCTACGGCTGTATTTCCAATCAATAACGCCATCTGTTGGTCAGTAATAACATTTGACACTTGAAGAATACAAGAAGCTTATACCCAAATGGAGATTGCATTCCGTATATAAAAGTGAAGCACAAAAATTTTACCTTGAATGACGTCGCTGATGCCTGCTATCCTTTTCTTTAGCGTAACAATGAATGAACTTCACGTGAACTTCATTCATTGTCACTCTAAAGAAAAGGATAGCAGGCAACAGCGATTGCATTCAAGGTCAAATTTTTGTGCTTCAGTGTTTTATACGGAATGCAATCTCCATTTGGGTATAAGCTTCTTGGAAGAATACAATGTTAACGCCATCTAGCGATGAATGTAGCAATGGTCATCAATTATAAGAATAATTAATCCTGGCGAATCTAATCAGGATAATTATATATTTTAATCGAATTATTGTATTGTCATCGGTCTTTGACAGGTGTGCAAAATTTGAACGAAATCTGGCCGTTTAAAGTGGGTCAAAATCGCGCCCAAAGAAGTCGGTTACAAACAAACATACAAACATACAAACATACAAACATACAAACATACAAACATACAAATATACAAACATACAAACATACAAGTGAAGCTAATATAAAGCGTGTAAAAACGAATACATTATTAGAGACAATCACAGAAAACAGACTATACAAATAATAATTCATCAAAATTTAATAAACAAATAAAGTAATAGGGATCAATAAAATAATAAAAACTTGTTTACTTTTACTAATAGCGAAGCTAAATACTTAACACTTTAGAGTTTAAAAACTAGTTTTGTGAAATGGTTACTCAACCTGTGGTTACTGCGGTATTATTAATTTCGTGTCTTGGAATACATTAAGATAGTTTGTAGAAAAATTAAAATTATATAACAATGTAACGGAAAATACATAGGGGTAAACCAGATTGCCCACTTAAGAGTTTGTTACACATTGTCATTAAAAAAAAACAAAAGTATTGTAGCTACCAACTTTTTAATACCATTTTATTATAACCTAATAAACTCTTCTGTAGAGTGTTTACAGTTTTTAGCTATAAATAACACTATGTTTATTTAACTGCAATATTAAATTAGTTAAATAAACATAGTCTTAAAATTACAGTAATTGCCCACAGTTTATAGTAATTGCCAACATCACAGCACATTAATTGCCCAGTCTCTTGAAATTTTAAATTAAACATAAACCCAAATAAATATTCAAACCAAAACAATTAAACCTAAATCGAATAAAATAGTAAAATATCAAAATAAATTTCGTTTAACTTTCTTAAAAGCTTCAAATATATTTTATGCTGATGCTCAGCATCAGTCAGAATGAGTCAGAATCACCAGAGACAGAATCATCAATTTTGAAACAACTGTATAAGCCCATATACGTCCCACTGAAGGGCACGGGCCTCCTCTACAATCGAAAGTACGATTGAGAGTGGTTAAGGCATATAGTTCACCACGCTGGCCTAGTGCGGGTTAGTGGACTTCCATACCATAGAAATTCTTATAAGACTGTACCTCGGAACACCGTATTTTTCAGCAATCTGCCTAGAATATAAGTTGTTGCTTACATCTTGAACAACTTTAATCGCTTTTTACATATTTTCTTTAATATATTGGACTTTAGGTTCCTTCGGCATTCTGTTAATACAACGATAATTACCAATTAATATGGTTTATACATACATTAGAATTACGAAATTATAAACAATTAACTATGCGCAGGCGATTCAACTTTTTAACCGAAAAAATATTGACAGAGATTGCCCTATGGCAATGACTATGGATATTGCCATATGGCAATCACTAAAATTATTGGTGGCAATCGCTAAAAGTATACACATTTCAGTTCAGTGATTGCCCACAGCCAAAAAAACGGTTAAAAAACTATTTTTGAACATACATTTCCATTTAAAACTAAGAAAATACTATTAATTTCATCATAGGTAGGTCATAACGCTCAAAAAATGAAACAATCACAATAAAAATGAACATTTAAATAAGTATATTCTTAAGAAAATTGCTCAATTATTTTTGTTTATGAAACACTTCCACCGGTCTTTACAAAATCCGTCATTACTGTTATTTTTTTTCTTTAATGGTTCCAGTTGTAAAATTTGTATTAACCGTAAATTAATAAAAGCACCATCTGATAATCTTTAATCCAACTAGGATGCCACAAAATCGACAACAGACAAGGTTTTGCTTAATGCGGGCAATCATTATCGGTGGGCAATCACAGTCTGGTTTACCCTACACAGAATAATAATAAAAATTAAATAATTACTTGAAATTGGTTTAGTATTTGATTTAGTGATTTGGCGATAGCACATAGGTCTTTCACATAGATCTTCAAGAAACAAAACAGAATCAATGTTTTCCTGGAATATTCATAGTTGCATATCTAACTACGTGAAACCTTATTCTTTTTTTTATTAATTAAAAGACATGCCTTATACGAGTCTATATACGTATACTATTTGTGGAATTTTTTGCTCACCGTCTGTTCATACGATTATATTCTCTTTTTTTATTATTATTCGTTTTACATTTTTACGATAAATGAAAACATAGTGAGGAATCGTACAGCAATTTGTAAAAAAATATATGGTCGCCTACGCACTCTAGGCTAGCGTGGTGGACTAAACGGCCTAACCACTCTCAATCGTATTCTCGATTGTTGAGGAAGCCTGTGCCCTGAAGTTTTACGTATATATGGGCTGATATACAATTTATTATTAAATCATTTTTCCTGATCCATAATTTATGACTTCTTATTATTATGCTGTCTAGAATAAATCTAAACAAAAAATACTATATCAAAAAAGTGAACTAAAAGTCATCCTACCAAAGTAAACAAAGTTGTAAAAACAGTTAAAAATAATAATAAAACGACCGCTTAATGAGATCTTTATCAAATCGTCATGTCGTTTATTTAAATAAATATACACATTCAATTAAAAACATATTTTACACGGTCATATCAAAACGTGTTTACTAACATATATTGCAAAATAAACGAACCATGATTAAATGTTGGAATAAAACAAATAAATTTATTTTATTAATGGACTGATTCATTTATAAGAGTATTATTTAATTATCTTTTATCTTTGATATGTAATATATAGTAAGCTAGTCTTTGGTGTGTTTTTGCATAATTTCAGTAAACAGCTCCTGTAATGATAAATCAATACTGTCACCCAATAGCTTCTATAATAGTCGAACGGAGATGTCTTGCTGTCCTCTTAAAATGTAATAGAAAAGCGAAGGCAGAATGACGGGAGGTGCAAAGGAACATCGAGCCTCCAATAATTTCACTCACTGACTTAAACCAGAGAGTAAATCCTTAGATGTAAGATTACGTGTGAATAAATGTTACGACCTTCAAACTATAACAATAATTTATTTTTTGCCAGCTTTATAATATTAAAACTGAATTTTATATAAGTTATTACGGCTACTATCAATAAATATTTATTTAGTATTCAGACACTTTTGATGATTCTTTCATCTTGCCAGACACATTGAAGCTGATAACTTCCAAGGAAACCATGATCGGAACTTCATAATAGCTGATCGTATGATACTTTTTTGAGAGGGATGCACAGACAAACTTTCAGCATTTATAAAATGACGAAAGTCTGGCGGTCAGGGGCTCTTGTTGCATAATAAATAGTGAAGTCAAATACACATCTTCATCCACATACCGACATCGCCCACTGCTATAAATATCACAAAAAAAATCCGAAATGTATACATCTTAAACAGTGCATTAGCGTGAGGTCTTCCCTTTCAAATAATAATAAATAACTCTTTATTCACAATTAACAATTTACATCTGGTACATTATTCAACGAGTCTCAAACTAAGCATGCAAGCTTGTGTCTTAAGACTCGAGAGTGTGGGGTTATTAATAAGAACTTAGAGTAAAAACTTAGAACAACTAAATTAACTAATATACATAATAACGAACTTCACTTGCGTGGGAGTGTGTGTATGTGTGTGTGGGTGTGTGCGTGAGTATGTGTTTATGTGTATGCGTGTGTATGTATGTGACGTGTGTTTGTTTGGGAAGTATTATTTCAATAAGTCTTCTGTGGCAGCGTAAGATAGTACCAATAATGTATTTTTAATAAGGTTTTTAAGAGAGTGTCTCGAACAGCCCTTGAGATGCAGTTGTCGGGAAAGCCGGTTATATATATGAAAGTGCGCATAACACGGACAGCGTCTAGCTAATTCTGATTTTAAGCTAGGTATTTCGCATCTGTACACTCGTCTTTTCTCAATTATGCTGTAGTGCGGGTGTTTTGTCACATTCTGGTGCGCTTTAATGATAGCAGAGAGGAAGCAAAGTTGTCTAACCCGGAGGACTTTAAATTCTTTATATATATCATCGGTAGGATATAGAAAAGGTTTCTTAAGGCAAACTTTTATTAGCGCCCGTTGCGCTCTTTCCAGTTTAATTAAGATGGTCTTGCCAACGAATCCCCATACGCTAATACAATATCGTATTATCGATTCAACGAGTGCAATGTATATTGAGCGTAGTATGTCAATGGGCGTACAATCCCTTAGTTTTTTCATGATGTGTATTAATTTTCTAACACGGTTTGTGACGTCTTGTATTTGAGCTTTAAAATTAAGGTTTTCATCAACTATTACTCCTAAGTATTTGATGGATGTGGTCCTCTGTAGGACTTGACAGTGGCAGGATGTCAAAGAATTATGTGCAGTGTAGGGATTGTGATAGCTACAGCTGTGTATTTGCAGTGTCATCGTGGAAGGTGGACTGGATGTGGATGTTTTAGAGAAGGAGATGTACTTAGTCTTATTAGCGTTAAGTGTCAACAAGTTGTTTTTTAATAAATTCGATATTTGCGTTAGTCCTTGGTCTGCTGTGTGATACACGTCCTTCCAGGTTCTAGCGTGAAAAAGAACAACCGTGTCATCTGCGTAAGTAATTATATCTGCGTCTTGAATTGTTGCTTTGACAATATCATTTATGTACAGGGTGAAGAGCGTTGGTCCTAGAATGCTCCCCTGAGGTACTCCAAAGGTGACAGATTGGTGTTCGCTTTGGATATTGTCTATTCTGACGAGTTGTTTGCGGGCTGTCAGATAGCTTTCAAACCATTTTAAGCTTGTGCCTCGGACTCCAATTGCTTCCATTTTTTTTAGGAGTAATCCTATGGACACTGTATCGAATGCTCGTGCCAGGTCCAAAAAAACTCCCAGGCAACGTTCCTGCTTTTCAGTATATGTTGCAATTTGGTTAGTCAATAGGATAACGGCATCTTCTGTGGATTTGTGCTGGCGGAAGCCAAATTGACGGTCTGATAATATATGATGCTTATCATAAAATGAGATGAGTCTTCGGTTCACAATTTTTTCGAGTACCTTGGAGAGAACACTTAATAGGGCGATGGGTCTATAATTATCAGGGTTATCACTGGGTCCAGATTTGTGAATGGGTGTAATAGAAGCAGTTTTCCAAGCATTAGGAAATGTACCACTAGCTAAGCTTAGGTTGTATATATGGGTGAGAGGCACACTGATGCTAGGTAATATGAGTTTGATGAAAGGGACTGTGATAAGATCTATACCTGCTGAGCTATCAGGATTTAATTGCAGAATCATATGTCTGACTTCGTGTTCGTCGGTAGGATGTAAGAAGAAAGAGTGATGATTTATGTATGACGGTTTATAAGAGGTAATTAAGGAGCTCTGGTTGATAGATAGATTGGACATTATAGTTCTGGCATACTTCTCGCCAACGGAAGAAAAATGTTCGTTGCAACGGTTTAAAGACTTCTGCGGATCACTATGCGTTGTCAATAGATTAAAAGAGTGATTATGTGTGTGTGAAGTGCCACATATGTCTTTTATGGTGTTCCATAGTTTCTTAGGGTTTTGTTTATTTTTACACAACCTTTTTCTATTGTAGTCAGCTTTTATTTTTCTTAGTAACGTGTTATAGAAATTTCTGTAACGGATGTACGTAATTCGTAATGTATTATTTGTAGGATTATCTCTTGAGTCGGCATGAAGTTTGTCCCGGTGCCTCATGCACCTTACGAGTCCAGGGGTTATCCATGGTTTTAAGGGAGTAAATTTGCGGCTGTTTTTTTCGTCGTGGGTGTTATTTTTCAACGCACGATTCAATGTTTCACTGAACAATCTCAGCGCAGAATCTACACATTCTTCTTTTGTGACTGCCGACCAGTCAGTTAGACTATTTATTTCCGCGGCTGCGCCCTTCCAGTTAGTTTTAGTCTTTTTTGGTTTGTATTTTTTATGCGGTTTTATACGTGTTGGGAAATAACTAATAGCTAAGCTATGGTCTGTAATTGGTAGATTACATACAAGTCCAGATGGTTTTGTGCAAGATTTTATGAATATGTGGTCAATACAGGCGTTACCTCTTGTCGGTAGAGTAATCACTGGCAGTAATCCGTGAAAAGCTGTGAGACATAAATAGTTTGTGACTTGAGTATTGTTGACGTCTTCAATGTTGATATTAATATCGCCTGCTAAAATAATTGTTTTTTTTTGTGTAATATTCGAAAGCATTGTGTCAAGTGACTGTATAAATCTATCTGTGTTTGCAAAAGAGGGAGAACGATATATACCCAATACAACAGTTTCCTCGTCAAGGTTGAGCATAATGCAGTCAGCATCTAACAGCTTACATTCCGGTATATTGATGTGGTTTTTCCAATGATTACCTACGTAAGTTATAACTCCGCCATTTTTATTAATTTGATTTTGTGTTCTATAGCCCGTAAAACCTGGTAGGTCTTCAATCACAGCATGCTCCGACAGCCAACATTCCGTCAAGATTATAATGTCTGCGCATAGATCTATGCGCCTGAGGGCAACCAAAAATTCGCTAAAGTTATGTTCGTAACTACGGATGTTATATGTTAAAATTTTGATATTGTTTTTATGTAGGGCCTTAAGAATAGGCTTGCATTCCTCAAGAGAGTTTGTATTTCGACAATCCAAAGCTAACGAGTTATCTATGTCATCATTGATACTAAGTAAAGCCATGACTCTGACTAGAGAGAAACAATTTGTCCAAGACTGGTACTATGTGTATGCTTTGTAATGGTGTGGCTGGTAATGGAGTAGAGTATTTTGCGTGTGTAAGCGTTAATTTGTAAATGTGGGCAATTGTATTAGTAAAACTACAGGCAAGTGACAATAGTACTATAGAAGTTTCGTTTTGTAGTCATAACGTGATTTTTTCTTTTAGTTTTGCTAAGTTGGCTTCCTCTTCAATGCGTATTTGGGGTGTTCCTTCTTGCTTCCTTATGTAGACTTTTCCGTATGATGTCCAACAGTAATCGTATCCATGCGTTTTTACGAAGTCGCGAGCAAGGTAGAAGAGACGTCGACCTTTAAGCGTCAGGCTCTCAGAGATAAATATGGGCTTTACTGGTCCATTAATACCCAAAGATCTTGTGTTCAGTTTATCAATCTTATGCTTCAGATCAAGTTTTTTGTAATGTTTAATTACATTTTCTTTGGCTAATGTTGTTGTAAAGTCTACTATAATTGGTTTCAGATGGTCAGCTTTCGCAAAGGAGCGATAGACATCCTTAATATCGGAATGTTGTATTTTTATGTTTAGTATGTTTCCTATATCTTGTACCGTTTGGCATAACCCTTGCTTCGTCTCAGATTCTAGTTTAGGCACATTTCGTATTTCGAGTTTAGTTGAGCAACTGTATCTCTCCATGTTTTCTATTTTATTTTCAAGAACTTTTATATAGGAGACATGATCTTTACGCTCTTGGCGCATGCTTTCCAGTTCTTTGTGCATCTCATCGTATTTATGTGATAAAGTGTCTACCAATAAATGAATATCATTATTTTGCGCTTTAATTTCACTTAAAGATGTCTCTACATTTTGTAATTTGGCATTTTGTTGGTCAACAAAGTCGTCAAACAGTTTACGTACTTCAAGCATAAATGTTTGCAGCTCGTTGTCCCGTTTTCTTTTGAATCGGGTTGTGATGACATTCATAGTTGGTTCTTCTTCACTTGGTTTATCTGAGCTTTCTACCGCTATTTCATTTGTTTGTAGGTTCGGCTCGGAGCCATAATTTTTGGGCGGAGTACGTTTTAACGGCATTTTAGATTTTATTCTGTTAGACGATTTTGTGAGTTTTGGCACTTTAGTTCTGATATAATATAAGTTGTGTTTGTGGGTAATCGGTCTACCAGTTCCAATATCTTTGCTCAAAACCTCTGTATACCAACGCACCGAAGATTATTGACCGTAATAAGCGTGCGAGCGTGAGTGTTACCCGCTATTTCGGCGCGGCCGCCAGCCTGCACTTTGGACTAGAGCGCTCCGGGGTCGATTCAAATCCTCGCTGCTGCAGACGACGCAGGTTCGAGACCAACTCAAATTGTGAATTTTTCAATGTTTATTTTTAAAAGATTTAGTATCAGTCGACACTAGTGGAGTGGTGAAAAGACGTACCTCGGCGAAATATCGCTATCCTGCTCAGGCTCCTCCCAATGGGCGTAGAACACAGGTTTAAACACCGCAGGTGCGACAGAGAATTGATGAAATATATCGTCAGCCAATCACCGAAATTAGATTAAAGGAATGCAAACAAATTTACAGCGCACGCGACACGTCCGTCCACGTTGGATTCACAGAGCACACTGTAACACAAATAAAGACGCTAAAACCAATTCAATACGAACAATATATTTTTTTAATTCGACTTAAAAACAGCCATGTACAAGATGTATACCGCATAATGGATAATACGGATCGTGTGGCGTCGCCTTTAATGGCGAGGCACACGTGACGCCGCGTCGGTGTCGGCGCACACTCATTATACTGCGCCGGAGATACGTGATCTCATAGACTAGCTATATTGTGGAAGAGGGGTTAAGGGTTTCATTGGTGGAAGGCCTTTTTTTACCATCCGCCCTCACACCCGCCACTGCAACTCCTGTAAACGAAGTTGATCTTAGTTGTGTGTGGCTCGAATTTTATTGACACCGTGCATTGAAGCTCGACGAGTCTCCAGGAATGTCTAAATTGTCTTTAATTTGCAACGAAATTAACCATGAAGTTAATAATAGGAGGAGTTGGTAGTAGGTCTCTCGTATGTATGAGGCCGCCTGGGCACCACCGCAATGTCTGTTTCTCCCGCCAAACAACAGCGTGAATGCACTGTTATGTTTCAGTTTGAAGGACATTGTAGTCAGAGTAACTGGACATATTGAGACTTAACATCTTATGTCTCAGGATGGCGAGCGCAGTGGAATGCCAAGCATTGCTTTGTAATTCAAGGTGTTGTTTTGTTTTGCTTTGCTACTGTTCATGAGTCCTATTGCTTGCGATCAAGCGAAAGGCTTGCTCGTCTCGCCATCCATTGCTATAAAGAAATATGAGGGAAGGATGTGGAATGAATGGGGTTCTCTTTCAGGTTTGTCTGTAAGTTTGTCTGCCGATAATAAAGTAGGGATTTTATTTTTTTATCGCAATAGAAAGATAGAGAGAAAGTTTTCGCCTTTATAGTACTGAGCAAGACGGGAAATAACACAACAGCAACGCCGTAGTTTCACTTTAGTTTTCAGTAAGACAATGGCCCCACTCCGACCTGCCAATACATTATTCACCTTTGAACCATAACGTGGCGCCATCTGTTACACAAAATGTTACAGGAGTACCCGTATTTTGAAAACCGCATTTATTTTAATGTTAATATAAAAATCCACTATCACTTCGCCCGACCCGGGATTCTAATCCGAGATCTCAGCGTCATAATCATACACAGTACAATTACGCCACTGAGACAGTCAGTGAGTTTCTACATAGTAAGTCTGTAAGTAATTACTTATAATTGTGTTGCGATGTGTATTTATTGATATAATTACGAGCGTCAAAGATATATGTATATGTTGGATGATAAATACTCGATTTACTACGGCAATTATTTAGACTTATATGTTGTCTTCAGGAAGAACATATTTAAGCCATTGAACGATGTAAGATATATAACTATATATATTTATGTAATAAATAATTACGTCTTACATACCATAAAAAACTCTCATACATGATTTCTGTCGTATTTGTCAATCAACATATTAGGTCGTGCTGAGACCGCCACATATGATTATCTTATTATCTTAATGTAACTAACCGAATCAATCGTTACTTAAAACACAGCGTTTGAAAACACAGCGCAATTTTGTAATACACTTCTTTTTATTTTATTGTCAAGAAACCAACAGCGTTACAAATAAAAGTTATATATGGACTTACACAAAATTAAGGCTAACAATAGGTTTTAAATTGCTGACAAATAATTTGCGATATGTTGATTGGCGCACAAGGGTAATATTAGGTAAATCAATAAAAAAAAATCTAAAATCTCTGAATAATTGAAAATAAATGAAAAATAATAATCACCTTTTATAAAAAGTCGTAAGATATAAAAGCTAAAAGGACCCTATCCTTGTTCATATAAAAATTTAATTAATTATTATCATGTTTAATCTTTCTACATCAAGTAAGACTAATAACTACCAATATTAGGTGTATTTGACAATAATAAATAATAAGACAGCCAACAGTCACATAGATTGTCATGACCTCTCATTAAGACCAATGTATTGGGGGTATCAAAAACTACCAGACAATTTTCGGTCTCAGTACAGACCTCATGAAAATTCGATTACAGCTTCAGCTACCTTACACGATACATGCATAATAATCCAATTAAATACTAATAGAGCCTCAATACCATTACTAGCGAACCTACACCGAAAACCAAGCGTACTATCCTTCAACGAAGTCATCCATCGTATTCTCCACAAAGCCCTTCCCTTTTAGGCACAAACTGTTCCTTCACTCCCCTCTACACGCTCAGTCTGTGCCCATGCAAATTCAACGTTGCAAGGAAAGCGTTATCTCGCAGCGAGTTCGATTTCACCACGACACTCGGGTGCAAGAGGAATCTTGTTATTTAGATCCGATATCCACAGGCCAGGTATACTAAATTGCTTATTTTAAATGGAGAAAACATATTGCATTTACATAAAAAATCAACAATGTCAAAAGTGTGTGAAGTGCATCCATAATAAACCCTAGTCATAAAACATTAAGCCTCTTCTTTGATGAGACCCTCACCAATAAAGAGATGTGATCATATTTTTAGGAATTCACATGATAACATGTCTAGAAGAGAGCAAGAATTTATTCCAAACTAAATCTCAGTCGTATTCAAGGACAATTTTAAAACCAATTTTAGTTATCAAATGTTTGGACTCTTTTGAACGACTTTAGAATTCAGTTTGCAAGACAAAACATTCGGTAACTAAAATTTTAAATCTGTTAGTCAGTCGTCTTAAATAATATGCAGGATGTCTCGTACTTAGTTTTAACTAATGGACATACTGAGACATAACATCTTATGCTTCAGGATGGCGAGCGCAATGAAATGCCAAGCATTGCTTTGTAATTCATGGTGGTTTTTGGATACCTACTGTCCATGAGCGGTCGCATCGCTTACCATCAGGCGAATGGCATTTTCGTGTCGCCATTCATCGCAATAAAAAAACTTGTCACACGTATGATTGTATTTACTAGAGGTACCAACACTGGCACAGTCAACAAAATAAATGCAAGTCAAACGAAATATTTACAAATCAATTTAACACGTGCTAAATGAATGAATACAATAATAAAGAATAATGAAATGTTTGTTTAAAAGAAACCGTATTTGGACATGCAATAAACACATTATAAAAATAAAAGACAAGTAAACAACTTTTTTGATTGGTTAATACTGTACGTCTAGTGTAAATATTTAGCGAGTTGTACATATGCAAACAAAAATGATGTTCGCTTACATTGTCAAAAACCACAGTAAAAAAGAGATGAAAATGTTCAGTTTTAAATATTTGTGCTTGAGACAAAGCTACTACGATAATGTTTCTATCAAGCTCATTCCACTTGGATGATACTCTGCCAATACGAAGTAACAAAATAAGAGTTTTGTCACATTCTATTCAAACATTAACATCCCTGAAGTCATTATATATTTGGCCACCATCCACAAAATGTCCATTGTACACAGGAATCCTTAAAATGCCCTGGGTGACTTGAAGACACTAGAATCAAGATGCTTCTATCTTGAATCTAGTGACCTGAATCCGGAATCAAGCGATCATTCTTTGATGCTCCGTCTATGTAGTCTTCTTGCACAAAGGCTGAAGAGCATTCTTATATTCCGAACCGTGAATGATAGTTAATTATTCTTCATTTTAATGCCAAAGGGAAATATCACATGAAAACATCCGTACCCGAAAATTACCATTAGAATTTCAATGGTGTATGAACTGTCTGTATGTTGATACCAAGCCAGTAAAAGCCTTAACTATTACAAACCAATTGGACGTACACAGACTAACTAAAATTATAACATCAAACCCTCAACTCCAAAGACTAACATCAGCGTGAAAGGTATCCAAAAGGAGCTTAATCAATAAAATTATCTAAACCGTGAAGCAAAAGCCGTTAGACAGGGCTTAGCCTGCAAATGTGTCACGCGACGGAGCAATATGGGTGCGCTGAATTAATTTAACTCGATTACACAAGCTCATGAGCGGGACACGTTGCCTCACGCATTTGCTCTTGATTTATACACTTTTCTTGGTAAACCTTTGATATAGAAGCGTAGAACGTTTAGCGGTTACAGTTCCGTGTGATTATGGTGGTATGGCTTTAGGTAGTATTACATTCACTAGTATAATTGATTCTAGTTTATATTTATGTCTGTTGAGCTTAGTATAGTTGGTTAAATTAACTGACTCACTGGTAGATTGATTTTATTTCTCTTTATTTGTTCGGGGACTGAGTCAAAACTGACTATGCCAGTCCCATAGTGTTCACTGGCAGATTGTTCTTAGGTCAGGAATTTGAGTGATCTGTGCTATCTACATCTCAATCATTCGGCTAATATGAATGCCCATTGATCCCTGGTAAATATTATTTAGTGTTGATCTGTAGGATGTTTACAAAGAGCATCAGACCAGAAAATTTTCTTTTTTTTTTGGGATACCACACCGAGATGCAATCAAGCACTGCCAAATATTGCATTCTAACCAAACCCAGTGATAAATAATTGTGAATTACACAAACAGTTGTATGCCTGTTGCTCAGCCATTACGCCATGAATGTGAATGATATAGTTGACTCGTAATCTTCTAGGACCAGCAACGCCCTGCCAATCAAAATATTAAGTATCTTTATGGTCCGTGGTGATTATCTCGTATCAAGTGAGCCTACTCATTCACCACTCCCCTGCCATATAATCTGCCATAAAAACCTCACAGAACGTGAACATTCCGCATCTAAGCCGATAATCAAAACATTGTTCAACAAACCAATTACCAAGAAACTAATAAAGCAAGTTTACGAAGTTCGCTACAAATACTTATAGGCTGAATAACTTAAAGCTAAATGTTCCGAGAAAGTTGCTACCAACCTAGTGGCTGGCTCAATAAATGTAACCAATTGACCTAGAACACTCCCACATTTTATTAGACTACGTTTAGCAAATGTAATTAATTTCAAGTTGCTATTTATAATTAGTGTTTCGAAATAAATGCGTTGTTTTATTCATGAGAGTATATTGTTGAAGCCCGTTCTCCCTTTCTTGATTGGTAATATAGTTGACATAAATTTTGCTATTCTAAATATTACTGCAAAGTGATTGATAGCTTAATTAGATGACAAACTGACTGAAAACACGGTGGGAGAACAGAAGTTCTCGAACATACCTCATGTGTCTGGGTTCTCCCAGACACTCATCCTGGATAGTAGGGTGTTTTTCATACGTAGTCGGCCTTTAAAATTGATATTAAAATAAGGACGAAGACACGTGTAAGCATATTCTTTACGTCTCCTGTTATCTTTCTCAATGAACAGAACGCGGCAGATCCGTATTAGTTCAAATAATTTTGCAGCAAGAAAGCAGTTCCGCCCTGATGCACCCGGAATATTTATGTAGTCCAAACTACCTTTGGAAAAGTACATACAAGTACTTCTTAAGAAGAATGTATACGAAAACTATAAAAATAGATATTTTCCGATAAATAAACTACCGTATCCCAACAAAGGTAGTTGATAAATGTTACTCAAATCAAATTTATTAAATTATCAAATTATAATTTATTTCAGAATAGAAATGCATAGAATATTAGTGACACAATTAATTAATCTACTTAAAACTCTGTTAGTAAACAAATAAAATACTATTTTATTATGCCTATAACTCGTTCCAGCCAAATATTTTGTAGAGGACAGTCACAGCGGCCCGCAATCATTTTCAGAATACTTTTACTAATGCCATCCATAAAAGCCAAGCAATTTTTTCCGAGAATGTAATAAGCGATAACTGATAGAGAAGTCTAATGTCAGGTCCATTGTCCACCACATACTACATTATCAGTCAACTACTATAAGACTTCCCAAACAAAAAACGTACACACAATTATTATTAAAACCCAACACAAAGATAACCTGTGGTTCAAAGCACATAAAAAGTACTCACAACACTAAAAACTTAATGATTTATAGCAGTACCGTTAGAAATTTCGTGCCTTATCCCGAACAAAGAGTCTAGTGACGTAGACCTCTCACTTATATATCACAGCCTTTCATTGTATAAAGACATGGGGGTCAAGTGAAACTGGACGTCATTTGACGAATGTATTTTGACTGTGGGCATCATATTTCGACGGACACAAATCGCTTTTCGTGCCGAAGTGTACAACAATTGTGATTAAGTTGCGGTTTTGTTTGCGGTCTTTCATAATGACATAATTAAATAAGCAGTTGATTCTTAATATCATAGCAATGCTTTTGCTTCTGAATATTGATTGAAAGTACCTACGATTGTAAGGACACATTAATCCAATAATTTTAGGTATTATTGTTTTTTGCATGCATATAGGTTTAGATTAAGCGGTAAATGTTTAAAAAAATTGAGATAATCTTCACATAGGTCTTATTGCATAATGCTAGATAACGTCGTGGTGATCTATTGTTAAATGCACCAGACGCCACTGCCAACATATTCATGGTGGTCGCGGGTTCAATTTTACGGGTACACCTCTAACTTTTCGCAGTCATGTGTGTATTGATAGTCAATCACCACGTAATTTAACGGCGAAGGAAAATATCGAGAGGAAACCTATAACGATTCATAAGAAGTTCTACATATATGTAGTTTAACGGCCGGTATCTATATCCTATCCATCTTTAACAAGAGTTTAAAACCGCTACCATTACTATGTCGATACAGTTCTATGCTTCAATAAACAAAGATAAATATATGCATGTATCTTGCTTAGCTACCTATAAATATATGTGCAATATCTATATCTTTCTATCTTGGTTTACCGAAACATAAAATGCATCCGAATATCGAATGTAAACTCTTGTTAAAAATAGACAAATTATAGAAACCGGCCGTATAAGGTAAAACCGGCAGTTGACCAGCGTGGTGGACTATATGGTCTACCTCTCTCAATCGTACTGTCGATTGTAGACGAGGCCCGTGCCTTACACTTGAACGTATATGGGCTAATACATTTGTAGCCAGACCAATATTTTAATTTTATTTTATTTTTTTAATTTAATCCATTATAAAATATTTCTTGTTATTTTTCCTCGAAATAAACCCAATTTATACCTAATGGTAAAACGTGCAATATCAATTCGTGCCTTTATGACAAATCCGAACTTCAAATGAGTCAGCATCGAAACATTTCAGTTCAAAGAAACAAAAACACCAGAGTTTATTCAACTTCAAGGAACAACTACTGTTCAACATGTATTACGATTTACGGCTCATTTACATTGGGTGGTATTTTTTTTACATACATAAACTCACGCCTTGTTCCCAGAAGGGATAGGCAGAAATGCCAGGGCACCTATATTTCGTCTTGTATGTTCTGTCCCACGATGTGATAGGTGGCGAGCCTATCGCCAAATCGGGCACAAAGTCCTGACTTCGGGCTAATAATGAATAGAAAAATCCAATATCACTTTTTATTTTTTTTACTGGCAAGAAAAATGAGTACTATCCATCTGACTGTAAGTATTACAATCCACACAGAGAATTTACCAGTAATTTATGATTACTCTTTATAGGGCCCAAAACATACTACTCAAATGATACTCAACCCGATGCGACACGTGTTGAATAAAATCAAATCCTTGTATTTTCTATGGCAGAACCACACTACAAACATGCGACGCAACATAGCACCGCGTGTTCGAATATGTATTCGCATAGATCAAAGCATGCGGGAGCTAAAAACATATTAAAAGCATGTATGTCTGCCTCGGTGATGTATTTGTACTACGGTACGGTTAAAGCTAAGGTCTCGGGTTCGAATCCAAAGCAAGGCAAAGTTATATTAAATTTTTCTATTTATTATCAGCCCGGAGTCAGGAATATGTGCCCGATATGGCGATATGCTCGCCCCCTATCACATTATGGGACGGAAGGTACAAGGCGAAATTTGAATATCCTGGCACCTCTGCCTACGGTAGCCGTATCTAGAAAGGCGCTAGTTTATGTATGTATGCATGTAAAAGCATATAAACACTGCTGGCTAAATGGGCTTATGTGTAGGAGCCGTTACACTACAATGTTAAAATGTCGAAAAGGTATTTAGCATGTTCTCATATATCAACATTTGAAAATACGTTATCAATATTTTATAAATTCTTTATTACCTGCACTCGTCCCATTTACGTGAGGTTTTTACGTATGTCTTATTATTTTTATTTTTCTCATCCAACAATAAGAGTGCATCAGAGACCAGATTCCAGAATTAGAATATCCTTTTAAGTATTATTATTTAATTAGTCGCTGGATGCAGGCCACTTCCAACAGGTCACTGTGATCAATCCACATTGACAAAGACTCCAATATCTGAGAATTCTTCAATGGTAGGCAGACAGAAGTAGTCTATCAACCGCATTCATTTGGTGTGGTGCCAAAAGACCTGCACCCCAAAAGACCGCTCTCACAATGGCAGACGAACGTAAAGTCATGAATCAAGGCATTGTGCAACATGGTTAATAAATCATGCATTCACGATACATGGCGATGTGGGAAAAGAGTAATAGACATCACATAATTAATTTACAGCTTTATGGTCGACAAGAATTATGTGGCGAACAGTGATAATCGACCAGCGGTGGTCAAGGTTGCAGACAGTCGCTAGATGCAGGCCGCTTCCAATAGGTCAATCTGGAGATCCTTAGGGTAGCCTTTGTTCAGCAGTGGACTTCATGTGTCAGTATATCGTCTTTTTATTCACTCCAGGTAAAAGCTGAACCGCGAATCATGCCTAACATAATATATTCTTCCTATTTTTTTCTATTTGGATTGGTATATCACAAAACAAGCATTCACAACAATATAATATGGCAATTTTTCTCCCAAGAATTTCGGGAGTCGTGATCAAACTCCAACCAAGCCATTCTTTCAAACAGCAACAAAATGAAAAATCAAAATTCCTGGTAGACACACGTTACGAAACGTCTCGGCTGAATCATTGACCTATGCACGGTGTGTGAAATGCGCCGGCCGCCGAGTCACGGACGCCCAAGGCCACCGCGGCCGTTACACAAAGCCGCCGATTTGCTAGCATTCCTTAGAAAAATCTAGCTTTTTTGCTCCGTGACCGCATCGGATGTTTCCATCGCATTAGTCCGCCGCACATCTCAAAGAATAAAACGTTGCATTTTTTCCTCGCATTATCTAAGAACGTTAAATATACGCCGCGTTTGTAAATGTTTCCGCAGTGTTGCCACAGAAATGACCCTGTGAATGAAGACATTTACACAATATGTGTGCATGCGTATGTTATACTCATATTTATGTCCGTGTGTACTTACCGTTAAATATAACACCTTTATTTATTTTATTACATACACTCGTAAAGTCACGTACCAAATATATCTTCAAACAGACAAAGATGACAGCGCTACTATCATCTTCTATGAGATTTATCAAACCGAAAAATTACACGAGTAGTATGCTTTACCCATGATTTGAACCCAGCACATCACGGTCCAGAAACCAGAAGAAAACAGAACGGTTAATTTATTAACTAATGTGTATTATTATAAAGACAATAATTATGCACAACTAGCACTAATTAAAACACGATAAAACACGCCCGGCATCAGCCAAATACTATATTTTTTAAACGACGTGAATAGAAGGTTCTGTATTTAACCCAAAGGCATCTTTGTTTGTTTATCCACGGCACTTAAAAACTAGTGATACGCCCCTATAGAGATTTCGTACTTTCTAGATATCGATACAAAAATTTCATCTAATAAAATTCATTTAACCTAATCAAACATTAAGATTGTATTAAAATCTCTTGATTGCTTCACTTGTCTATTCATTCCCTATAACCCTCCAAAACAATTCTAAACACAACATCTATTTTGAATACAATTATTCACACAAAATATCTTTGGTCAGAAGTCGATAATGACGTGCTGAGCCCCGCCGTCACGGGAAGCGCGCTTGGCGTTACCTCCACGGTACACTTGCCACTGCCAAGATGGTAACACTAAGTGATAACAATGTGAGGGTCTTTCACCTTACGAGTATGGTAATAGTGTATTTGGGGAGTCATGTAGACGTACATACATGTTGTACTAGAAGGCGTAATGACTCAATCGTACTGTCGATTGTAGAGGAGGCTCGTGCCCTGCAGTGATATGTATATGGCCTAATACAGTATATGTAGAAGTAAGTAGTGTAAGGATTAAAACGAAGTAATAGACAAAATTCTTTGGTTATGGTAGGCTAATACAGAACAGTACAGGTAGAAGTAAGAATTGTAAGTATAAAAATATAATAGGCAAACTTAGTTAAACAGATTTAACGTCAAAAGTCTCCAAATCACACGAAGGTTCTTTTCTCACAAAGAGTGCACAGAAAAGACTGGACACAGTTTTGAACTTTGTTAGATATGCCGATCCAACTAGATAGCGATCCTCATACATGATGGCCGAAAACACGTCAGAAATACGTGATACATAAACATGCGTCGCGTTTCGTGTTCTGTTTATAGCAGTTCACCTGGCTGTCATAATTTTGTCGACCAGTAAAATATGACCATGTCATTGCCACAACGACATTTTATTTGGAACACCCTGTGCCACCATCAGATACATGGGAATCAATTTGTGGCTCCAATATAAAAAAATACTCATAGTTCATATGTTTCTAGTTCGATCTCGTCATGATAATCAATTATTTATTGAGCAATTTTATCCCATAATACATCAAAAATATATATTCTATATTTAACATATAAAAACCAACATTATCTGGCTTACTTTTCGCCATAGTAGGCATACAACCGTACTCGTGCGTCAGACTATAGATGAACACTCAGATATTATAACCTATTAACACTTAAAAAACATTTTCAAGAATGCTAAAGATTTTCCTTAAAGGCGGAACGACATCAATGAGTCATAAGATTTCGCCATCCTGTACAGTACTATGAAACCTCTTTATATTATTCCCCCATTTTGTTAAATTAATTTAACCTAAAAATATACGGGAAAGATTAACAAAATAACGCCTTTTTTTCATTTAGCCCGTTAGCGTTTAGGGTTACTCCTTTACCTTGGAAATTTTTATTTGCTCCAATTTTCAAAATAAAAAATATAGAGCTGTTGAAGGCTAACGAAGCAGGCAATGCGTTGTCCGCTTCACAAAAATCTTTACCACTGCATTTATTTTTTACAAGTAAAATGCAATCTCTCTTTACTTGTAATGTACAAAGTCCTGACCCCACACTAAGATCGAGCCTTATGTTGTGGGTATCAGGAACTAAGAGAGACTTTTCGATCTCACAAACACCCAGAACCGACACAAATACCTATGGTTCATTCAAATATTTATTTCGTGGTCTCTCTTGATGATTTGAGTTTGGGAATTTTAATAAAATATTTTGGTAACCCAGAAACTTTTTATGCTGACGTCACAAATGTATCTCTTGGACACCTCGTAAGCGACGTGCCATCCACGTAGATTATTGACAGACGAGAAACGATTACTTCTATCACTCGATATAGGATATTTTACAACAAATATGTACATAAATTTAAAGGTTAACAAATCTAGTGTAATAAATAAATATTCCATCCTCAATCCAATCGGATGCAATAACGGATACGAAACGATCTCAAGGTTTCAAAACGTCGGGATCCTTAAACCAGTAATGAAATCAATAAATCTAGACTAAGTGTGTTTCGATAGTAAGGCCATCTGAGTCATGGAATACTAGGATCAAGGATGACTCGTCAATTTGCGAGACTGTGTCATGTCTCATGGGGAAAGTAAATTAACTAATTATACTAAACGGGTTAGTCATCGGTTTTGTACTAGATAGTCTGGTGTGCAAATAGTCGAGCTTTGGTTTCTAATGATAACCTAAATAGGGGTAAGGTTAGTACCAGCAAAAGGATGCTTGAAAATTTATTTTTGTAAGAATCGAGCACACCCGACTACCACTTTGGGATCAAAGACAATGCTTGAACTCGCATACATAATCTCACGCCTTTTCCCCAGATGAGGTAAACTCACGCCTTTAACCCAGAAGCTGTAGGCAAAGGTGCCAGGACACCCACATTTCGCCTTGCATATTCCATCCTATGATGTGATAGGGGGCAAGCCTATTGCCATATAGGGCACTTGACTCCGGGCTAATAATAAATAGAAAAATCCAATACCACTTTGCCCGACCCGGGACTCAAACCCGGGACCTCAGCTTTGTAACCGGACCGTAGTACAACTACGCCACCGAGGGAATGATGCTTGAAGTGATGAACAACTATCAGAATCGTGTGAATTATCTGCGACTACCACTTTGAGATGCTTGCAAGACGATGAATATATAGTGTCTGATTGGACTTTTAAGGAGGAAGTAGCCTTCATGCTACGATTCACTACTTTAATATTTCTAGATCTAATACGTTAATACTTCTACTATAATGATGTCTTCAAAATATACCTTATTCTTTATACTTTAGCCCCTCAGTTGATAAGAGCCTACGCAGCATTATTTTTAATCAAGTAGCAGAATAATATTAAAACACCTGACTGCTTTATCAACTTACCTAAAAACATATCTTTCTTAATCCACTCTATTCTTACACAAGGCCAATAGACATCAAATTCCTGTGCTAAATAAATAATCTATCAATAATGTATGCTCATTTCATCGTATTGGAATGCCACAATGCTAGAAGGGTCGTCCTACACTTCTTCCGTCTTGCGTCATACGCTCACCTAAATACCATATGATTCTGCATGGAAACGTCAAACAAGCGCCATCTATGTATTATTCTATATAAGCGCTGTTCCGAATACTAATGCTGATATTACACGTCAATAATAACGGAACGATACACAGTCATGCCTTAAAGAAATTGCTGGGTTTATGAATACAAGTAATAGACACAAATATTATAAGACATTTTTTTATTGCGATACATTGCGGGAAGGGCTTGTCATTCGCCTGATGATAGGATCACATTCATAGACAGTAGCAAATGTTTTCCAAGTATGATTAAGTTATTAGGCCGTAAAAGAATTTATAGATTTGAATATTGTCAACTTACTATCCATTTCAAACTTCATTACTTAAGGAATTTTACAGTGTGACTTGAGTAATACAAAGTATATTCGCGAAAAAATATGTTTCGGCTATATTCGGGCAGAACAATACACTTTAATAACTTTTATGTATTTTAAAACAATGCTGCCGGTACCCTAAAACAATGCGCGCCGAAATTTGAGACAGAATTGTTGACCCAACTCGTGGGATTGAGTGTAACGAGGTGCCAGTGCGACCGCTTGCAGAGGTATCATGCGTCATATTTTTTTTTATATAAATCAAACTACTCGCGTAATGGAAAGTAGCCATTAGGGTCAGAAAATTATAGCCATTATGCATTAGAATTAGCAGTATCAAAGGGTTGAGGGTCTATTTCCGAGTCATGTCAAGAAGGGTAAATCAAAGGCTATCATGATAAATAATACATATCAGTGATAAATATAAAAACAACTGTCTATGAAAGTAACATTTTGTTAATATCTTCACAGTTAAGAGTATGACCTAGACATAAATAGTGTTATTATGTACCTCGTTAAAGCTACAGTACAAACCAAACGATGTGGCACCAGCTTTGCTTTGATTCAAATATATCTCACACAAAAAGATGTTGTATTTGAATTGCGTGATGACATTTATAAAATCATGTTCCATCATACCTCTAGTAATTATAAAAGGTCTGTTGTTTCATTTTCATTTATAAATTGAAATAAATTGAAGTACTTTTTGACGGAGATTTAAAAAAGAATTTTATTCGATTATTCTATCCATTACTTTGTATTACTTCGATCCATATTTTATTTGAGATTTTGTTATGTAAATGTTATTGGAATTTTACATTTCCTGAAAAAGAAATAAACAAAAGAATAAATAAAAAAATACTAATAACAATACCTCATATAAAGGTACCAAAATAAACCATGCGTATTATCGTCGCGGTGTTTCTCTCCAACGGCGCTCACAATAACACAACTGTTCCGGAACATAAAGTGCTGTGTCAAATTACGCGTTTCTTACCTAATTTTAATATCTACCTTCAGCGCCACGGTCAAGTGACACCGTACATTTAATTAGCTCTGTCAGGGCTTGTTGCCTGAGGTAATAAATATTATTTTACTATACATTAATTCAAATTTTAGTGCTATTAAAGAGAATAATAGTCTGTATTTAAAATGGTGGGGAACCGACTAGACTTCCTAAATTATATTCCAAAAAATAGTACTTATGTAGGTATATACTTCGGACCATGACCATGACCGGAACTATATACCTAACGTTATGTTAAGTATATTGTTTAAATTTACATTTTACAGACGGGTGACATGAACTTTTAGACTTAATAAATTATGCTCCTTGTAAAATTAAGTCCCATAGTTTATTTATTTATTCTAAATAAAAATAGTAAGCTTGATCTTTATGGTTGTTTATTTTCAGCTAGATTAACCTAAGATCATTAAAGTAGTAACACTAACAATTCTATCAAACCACATTAGAATTTATCAAACATTCCATAACCTCATCCTTCACATAACAATAACTCCATAAGATTACATCTCAAAAAATCACACGTTTCCTCCGATGACAAATACCTGTGCGCGAGATTGGCAAGGCATCATAACCCCCCGCGGCGCTCGCGAATCTACACACTAACTCCCGCCGCAGGGGGCCTCGCGTACCCTCGCCTCGCCTAACAAACTATTATTTCAAAAATATACCCACTTTGTGTCCGTAATAAGAAATAATCTTACATTCAGCGCGCTTTCACAAAACGAGCACAATGAGGCAGCGCGTAGGCGCCTGCGTCCCGCGTGATTCACCGGGATTCCGAAGAATTATCGACTGACTTACAACGTCTTCCCACAATTTAATTCGCATTTGCATACCACGCTCCAATGGCGTAGAAAAACGTTGTGAAATCTACGTTAATTTGGATAATGAATTTTAGGTAGGGTTAACTTGTCATGGCGGGTGAAATCGACCATGATGGGGAATGTGAATTTTGCACTAGTAAACAAAACCTATAAACAATGAAAGAAATAAGTAATAAACGAACACTTTTTTGAGGAAACCTGCAATGCTATACTGATTTACCAAAATTGATATGGTATGTGTAGTCTTCCAACCCACACTAGCTCAGCGTGGCATAGCTCAATCTCTATATAATGTAGGTAAAGCAATTGGACTTATATGACCTGGGTTCATATATTATAAACTGCCTTCGTGCCGCAATTAGACGCGGAGTGTAAAACAAGAGACCACGGGTTCGATTCCTTATACGACAAGTGTTTGTGTGATCCACAGAAAATGTTTTCGAGTTTGAATATTGTTAAGACCGCAGCCTAGTTTTTACATAAGTTTTTGTAATGTATAAATTACATTTATGACAGTTTTTATATAAAATGTTTTATGTCAGTCGCTTTTCTTTTCCTAAATAATTAATACTGATATTCCTGCGGATTCTAACCCGGGATAATCCCATTGGCGAGGAGGAAGGGCCTCCCACGCGGGTTCGTATCCCGTCCTCGTACATGTGCAACACATCTTCACACATCTTCTCAATATCGATTCGTTATTCTTCATTTTTACTATCCATATTTGACCCGTATGCAATTCAAATTTATTGTCTAAAATCCGCATCATACCTTAAACAAACAGCTCAGGAATATTATTCTTCATTTTCACTACCCATATTTGACCCGTATGCAATGCAATTTTAGTGTCTAAAACCCGCTACATACCTAAGACTTACATCTTAGTCAGGACTATGTATGGCAATGTTGGGTATATTTATTTATTAATACCTCAAGTTCACGGTGAATTCTCGTTCGCAGTAAATCATGAAGACAAGTCGGTCAGAAGCTGCAGTAAGCCAAGCGTCGTGGATTAGACGCTGGCGTGGGCGCTCCTTTCTAATTGAAACTAGAAAGTACCAGCTAACGGCTTAGTACAAGTATTGTCGCCAATTTTATTTCCCTTGTACTAACTAAACTTGTTGGTAATTTAAATAAATCCTAGGGAACAAAAACATACACAAACCTACGTAACTAACAGAAAAAGAAATATGGATCGCATAAAGATTTGGCTTTGTTAAGACCGAAGACATATCTTCTAGTTACACAAACTGCTTCTGATATTTAAATATAATTAATATTACTATTTCCCTTGATTTCGTTCACGAGTAAACCTGTTTGCTACCACCATGTAAGCTTTATACTCGTTTGTCACAAATCACAATACAATAAAATATAATATCCTTAATACAAATATCCGTTTTGCGGAAATCATAACAGATATCTTCTTACATTATTGGATGTACGTTCCGAGAACAAGACATCTCGCGTCTTATCCATATATGTTATTCTAAGTACCAACTTTAATACGACATAAAATCGAAGTGGGTGCGACAAATCGATCCACGGCGCCCACAAGCCTTCGAGGTTTGAAACGAAACGAAAGCGGGACGAACGGATAACATACATATATTAAGTTCATACTCTAAAAGACTATTAACCTCAATAAACAAACAAAAAGAACGTTAAAATACACGCTAAATGTTAAGATTAATGGCCGAGAAGGAAGTGAAAGGAAAAACTTAAACAAGATACATTTTGTTTTGGAATTTTGGATTTGAAATAGTCCATTAATCTGTGAAATGGTTTGTTTGTTTGGTCTCGTTGTAATGTAAATTTTTATGTACATAATTATACATGCCATTAAAAAAAATATATGATATCCAATTTAACCGAGATTTAAATTAACACTGGATACGATAAATTAACATTATCAATAAATTGGCTGTTTTGATTCATTTCTGTACAAAAAACTTTAAAACAATAAACTTGACAATGAAAATATTATGTTATCAAGTTCCAAATATAAATAAATTTCTTACTATTCACTAATGGTGTAACAAATGGCTATTTGTCTTGCAAAATGTGACCATCACAATTATTTCACATTCATTGACAGAGTAAGTTGAGATTTACTGTGGTCTTTCATATGTGAGAGGCCGCCTGGATAGGTACCACCGTAATGTCTATTTCTCCCAAAAAAGAGCAGTGTAAATTTACTGTTGTGTACTGGTTTGAAAGACATTATAGCCAGGGTGACTATTGGACATATTGAGACTAAACATCTTATGTCTCAAGATGGCGAACACAGTGGAAAGTTTAACATTGCTTTATAATTCATAGTATTTGGATTTCCTACTGTTCATGAGCAGCCGTACGTTCATAAATAAAATATTCTTTCCATTTTGGCCAGTCTTTATTCCCTGTAATTAGCACTTAACTGATCACCAAGTACGATGCCACTTAGTAGCTCTAATAAAAACTCAATGACGTCCATTTTACGTCAATTTCGCAATTAAGATACAAATTAATTGAACATAATTTACATTGCGCAACGCAGGCTTCATTTGACTGGCCTTTAGCATAAATTATAATCTTAATGCCGAGACGAGGAATAACTTACGGTCATAATCGATATCGGTTTAGGAAATTAAAGAATATTTAATGTTGCAGTAAATTTAGTTTGAGTTTTTGTAACTATTTTAGCAATGTAGCTAAAATGTATAATTAGGTACCAGATGATCTTAGATATCAGTGGTCGGCATGTAGTTTTAGGTGGGGTGTGGATACTGTAATTTACAAGTTCCAGAAAAAATCCAATTGCCGATAACATCCGCGAATAAAGAAATTTTTGGCATAGAATAGAGGAATATGGTCACATTTTTTGTTACCGACCGACTACTGAAAACGCGAATATGGAATTCATGAATAGGGAGCTCTTACTATATATCTTACTTAGTACCATTATTAATTTATACTTAGGAATACAATGCATTACAATATTTGATGGTCCGAGTTTCAACCTTTCGCGGTCCGCAAACGAAAAGCGGTCCGCCTGTTGCCGAACGTTGATCTATATATCTTTAATAATAACATATAATTGAAGTACCTACTTATGTAGTAGATATTCTATTTGAATATGATAGTACTATGTGTATTCAAGGTGAGTGTGAATGGAAGAGTCGGTAGGGGTCGACCTCGCCGAACCTATACCATCGAAATCGGTGATACCTTCAAGAAGGGTCAGGTCAAAAGTACCCTGAATCGACGAAAATGCATGAAGAAGTGATAAAAGTGGATGAAGTGAAAGTAATGTCAGGATCGTGCAAAGTGGCGATCTATAGTCTCCGCCTACCCATATGGGATACAGGCTTGGCAATTACGAGTGTGTATATGTGATACATACAAAATGAAAACATGAAGTCGTTTTGGCAAACTTTAGAAACTTTGTTTTCAGAATTGGCTTTCCTAATGCAAGGGAAATGAAGGTGATTACTGTTATAATGTTACTTAATTAATCAGTTTATGCAACAACGTGAAATCCTTAATGGATAAACTAATCTCACCACAATTATGTTTCAAAACGTATAAATAATTGACATTAAATACTGCCGACATAGTTAAGTACCATATAATGCATCCTGCAAGAAAACCTAACTTAATAAAAAGCATCATTACTCTCAAAGATTGTAATAATGGCGGTGCGGTTAGTGGTTTCTTGACGCTTTGCGTTAGCTAAAACCGACATTAGGTGGATTATAAACAATATATGTGCCTTAGACCCACCCCTACAAACCCTGTAAGAGCCAGGATTGACAATAGCAAAGTAAAGATAGATACATAGTTTTTCTATTTGGATTCCATTACTTATTAGAAATATTCTATAGTATTAGCCATAGCAACATAAAAAAAAAACAAATCAACTTACAGGCAACGTGTCCCTTACACTCGTCAATTATTTCCATAGCTAAGATTGGATCGGCGAAGCGTTGAGCAGTTATTGAATTATTTGTAAGCATAATGATAGGTTCTAAGTAGGCTATGAATATAATTATTTCTGAGAAAAACCGCAAACGCCGCCAGGGGGCGCTGCCTGTCTATAGTTGAAATATAACTAGGTTTATCCGCCTACGTCGCTCCACTAATAGACCATTGTGCCAAACCGGATCTGTCAAGCTTGTTCTAATATCGAATATTATACTGTCGGTGTGTCCTTTGTGCGTGTTTTTTTATTGTCTATTTATGGAAATGTGGCTAAGGTTATTGCTGTGTAAAGCCTAGTGCTATTATTATTTTGTTTAACTAGGAAGTTGAGAACTGAGACTGACTGCCGAATAGTTTGAAACGAGCCTTTCTTATACCTTTTTTTTTTATTCATTTTCACGTCTGAGGATACAGTAAAAAGTCGTTTTCAAAGAAAAAAAAAGCGTTTTGAGATTTTTATCCCCCTTTTTACAAGAAGTAATCGATGTTACAATTTTCACGTGTTTGAATTATTGCCGATGAGAATTTACATCTGGCACAACGCCAATTAATAAATATGTTTCATTTTCATTTCGTTTCACTCCACCCTTTTCACAGTTGTGTCGCGAATTTATTAATTTTGAAATCATTATTTCTATCTCCTATAGAAGGCATGTAATATTTGCTCCCGATACGTCACAACCATATTTGATTAAAAAGGAAACAAATTACTTATCTTTGTTGCTGGTCAGACAGATTAGATATTCCCTAAAAATCGCTTCGATGCTAATTGGACTTGGACTGGATTGGACATCAGATTGGACTAAAGCCTTTTTTATTGCATAGAATAGTGAGACGAGCATGCCATTCGAGATGATGATGGTAAGTGCTACGACCGCTCATGGAGGATAGAATATGCCCAACAATACCATGAATTATAAAACAATGCTTAACATTTCACTGCACTCGCTATTCCGCCATCATCGTCTTTTGCATTTTCATATCATTTCATTTCACCCTGAGACATAAGATTTAAAGTCCTCAATATGTAATATATCCAGTAGTTACTCTGGCTACAATGTCCTTAAAATTGGAACACAACAGTGCGTTTAAACTGCTGTTTGGCGGGAGATTTATACATTGCGGTGGTTCCTACACAGTCGACCTCTTATATATGAGACCCACCACCAGTAATAGCCTTCAGCATTACAATATAGCATAGGATCGTGTAATTGTAGAATGTTAAAGCTAATGTATTTCTAAAATTCCTTCTATTCAAATAAATTATACTAATTTGTTTTTTAAATTATTTTATTGTACATAATATCGGACGAAAATTAGGTATCAACTGTTAAACGTTTCGATTATTGAACCCCGGATCGATTTAAATTATTGAATATTCATTTCATTATAACAAATTACATTTTTTGTCATTTCTTTAATTTAATGATGTAGTTTTTGTGCTCTGATTTTATCTACTTGGCTGGGTATTGTGTGAATATTTTTGTTTCTTTGTTATCGTTTATGGTCTGCGAAAGATCGTGAGGTCATCTTCTGAATGAGAAGAAATTCTTGACTATTCTTCATTCGTTCAACTTTTGCGAGGTGTAAAAATATTTATTACTCAACCCATTGGTAAATTCCGTCGGACATAGATATTCCTTTTACCATAGTTTTTAAAAATGACTAATATATAATAACAGAACATAATTCCGGACCACACAAAAGTTCAAAATACATGAAAAAAGGCAATATTTTTTAATGTTCCGCCACGCCCTCTAAGCCCAAAGGCGTAACACCAAACATCTTTATAAATATTATCTACATCTTACATACATACATAATGTACAAGTAAGAAGTGCGCGCACATGAGATGCCAAACGTGTCTGCGTGTCATCGACCCCGCTCGAATTAGATTACTTGTAATAATCTACAGCCGTACAACAACGCACAGACGAGAACGTTCTAAACTATTGATTGATCGTCATTAGAGATACATAACCGGCTTTGTATATTCGTACAATATATTTTTTTAAAAAGCTGTATATGTATTCTAAATTTTGTACTACAAAAAAAACTTTATAACGTTGAAATAAAACTATTATTTACGGATTTTATCGCGGATTTGGTTAATTTTAACATTTTTTAACTTCGCGACGTTTCGATTACTTTACAGCTTTCATGGTCAAGGGGCGGACTCCATCAAGTCTACCGAGTCAACCATCCGCGATGCAAATATAATATAAAAATAATTTTATTTCAATGTGGAACATTTGCGTGAATCTAAAAAGTAAACGGTTATGTAAATAAAATTAATCCACCACTTTGATCCAACGCATTCTCATACCTAGGCTGGTTGCAATACCCTGTATTTATGTTCTTTCAAGAAAAAATATAAAGTGCGAACACTCCACAGTCATACAGTCCGGAACTCGTCTTATCCTTGACTATTTTTAAGGCTATTAAGAACAACAAATTTTTCAAACATCATGTCTGATATACTTATAAGCTGGAACGAATTCAAGCCTTCTAGTTCCTTTACTATTTTCTCATCCACTACACAGCAGAAGATTTAATCGAATTTACCTTTCACTACTAATATAACTTCGTCAAACACTCTACTCCATGTATGTATGTTTTACCACAAAAAAACTAAAACAAAATGGAATTTCCGCATTGATATTCATCCCACGCACTTCATTTTGGCAGCTGGCCAGAACACCGTAGTTTTCGGACACAAATTCAATTTGGTCGTAATCTAATTAGTCCGATTTGCAAGTGGATGTTTGCTATGCGAAGAATAGAACAGTTTGGCGTTTATAAAACAATAGTAATAAACGTGGGAAGTTGATTGTTTTGAGCGTTCCAAAAGATTAACTTAGGATTACGCGTGCACGCTATGTTGAGATTTGGATCTGGTGAAGTCATTAGTGTATGGTATGACGAACGACTGCTGGGATAATAAATACACCAAACAAAGCCTCGAATTCAATTACAAGGTGCAAGTTGTAGGCTGCAGAAAATACAAGACTTTTCAGTCTCACAACATCCCATTCACGAAAACAATACTTATGGTCCTACAAATATGTATTTCCTTGCAGGTATAGTATACATATGTGATATTATTAAAACTTAAATGACATACACAACATATTGACATTGAAAATAAACCCAGGGTTGGCTATCACAGCCCATAAAATGAATAACATGACAAAATATAATTTTTAATCTAAATAAGAAATTAATTGACTAGATATTAGATATGCACACAATCTATTAAAAAGCACTGTACGCGTGTGCGTTTAATAATTCGTGTAAATCAATAAGGATTGTGCGTTGACCACGATCGAAGCGTCGATAAACTGTCCTCGTAAAGTGCGATTTACGACGGCTGAGCTGAGCCGGTCGTTAGTCAGCGCACAATGAGAGATCACTATCTGCTTGCTTGTCTATAATATCTAGGATGGGAGTTCGGTGTTAGCCGCGGCTGTAGTTCGGTGGTGATTTTTATGTTTATAAAGTAAGTGATGGTAATATTAATGCAATACAGATAAAGTATGGAGGTATATGTCATCTTTCGTCAGACGATGTGATGACGTCAGTATAAAGTATTTAATTAAGTGGATCTTCTAGCCGGGTTATGCTACTTCTGAAACTCTTACATTTATGGATTATGCCCGTCAACACCTTCTTATGGTCACATTCATGTCAAAGCAATAACTTTGCGATCAGATCATATTTATATAAAGTCACTCCTCAAGCTGGGAATAGAATTCTATATATCGTTACTCACAGCCCATCCCCTGTGTCACTAAATCAGTAATACAACGATAAACTAATACAAATATTCTCTGTAATATAGAAGCATAATCGATTTGCATGAGATCGTTAATACTTGATATTACAGCGCGGTGCGGACTCGGTGGCACATTGTAAAACACCACGCCAGTTATGTAACTCAAACACCAGTAAAATTATCTAATTAATAGTTGTTGGATTTCTATTCATATTTAAAGCTACAACGTTTAGTTTATGACACGATGAATAAAAACCTGGCGTTAATATATCGCTCGTTTGAAAGAGTATCGTTATAGAAAAGAAAGAAAGAAAATGAGATTTCATGATCACAACAATTGAACACACACATTCACAAAACATGAATTAACATAAAAAAATAACAAAAAAATGAAAATGTAGCACTGCGGCACGAGCAACAGTGCAACGCTGTTTTACAGAAGAATATTGCTGTGTAATATAGTAATTAAAAATGCTAGTTTAATTATTTTGACTTTATAGCTTATGAGAGGCGAATTATTAGAAACAAAAAAAAGAAATAACAAATTAACTCTTACGCAATATGAAATCATACAATTAGATTAAGTTTCTATACAATTTTACACTAGGCATGCCTGGATCGGGGGTATAAATAAAAATATTTAATCCATGCCGTATTTAGATCGCTGTCGTTGAACTAAAAACCTAATTCCCTTTACGTTATATGAGCATCAGACTCTCTAAGTATAACAGAAAATTGGTATTCTGAGGCTACTATAGATAAATATGTAAAGAAAATTGTTCATTATCAATATTAGTCTTAATATTTCATAATTCAAACGAAAGCAGTCCGAATTCCAGCAAAAATATTGAAAGTAACGAGCCCAAGGGCAGAACTAAATATGGTATTTTATTAGGACAAGTCCATTATCAACATATTGTTATAATCGAGAGAACAATGAAGTTATTTGTTCCAATTTATGTGTATTAATAACAAGCGCTCCATCCTGTTTTGCCCGTAAGAAATAGTAGATTTTCATCTGGCATTATTCTTACATGTCAATATACAAACCGTTTTATTTGCTTCCCTCTACATTTTTTTTTTAATTCTAAGATTCTTAAGTACATTTACCCACGTATTTTTTCCAGAAAGGGTAAGCAGAGGTGCTAACAGTAAACCCACATTTCGCCTTGATCGCACGATGTGATAATGGTTGAGCCTATCTTCATATCATATTCAGCCATTTTTTCTTACATTTATTAAAATTATGAATGTTAAATGTTAATCAAAAGTAAACCAAGTAGCATATTTATATAAAAATAAACAAGAATTCTCAGTTTATAAGTGTACAAATAAACAGACAAAAAGACTATGTATTTTATAATACGCTGAGATCAAACCAGGTGTCCGTTCTAAATGTCATAGTTACTTGCCTTCACGCTTATTAGCTCATTTTATTTGCACCTTTATACGAGAGAGAAAACCTTAGCATTATGTTATAAAATAATTATATCATTTTGTTTAGGTTAGTGGGATTTTAAAGAGTATAATATAATTCTGCTGAAATGGAAAAGTTTTAGGTGTGAGAAGAGACGTAAATTCAGCAGTTTATCAATATAAGGTGCGTTGAACTATGATCAGAAGATTAAGTATCAGTAATATATGAGACAAATAGAATACTATCAACGTCTGTGAGCGCCATTTTCCTAAGTTTTGCAAGATATGAAAATGACTTTTGGAAAAAAAAAGTCAACGAAAACCCTCTTCAAGTTTGTGATAAAAGCCAGTATGCCTTGGGCTTGAAATTGATGACACTGCTGGCCACTAATCACACGAAGCGAATGAATGAACCCATATTTATTGTGCACGGTGTATCATTTAGTTTTTATGCCATAGATTTGCCATTTGTATCGGATAATCCATCACTAAACGTGTATTTGAATGACTTTCTCGAGAGAAAAACATCCGAGTGTGCTATTAAGTTTTGATTTATCTAGCGACGGTATTACTACGGGAAATTATTATAGGTTATTGACACGGAATTCTTAAATTTTAATTATCACCTCTTAGTTATAACAGAGAAGCTCTGGTAATTAAGTTTATCGACTTCCTTAGAACGATAAATTGCTCTTGGACATTTTACTTATACGTTTGTACTTGTCATTAAGTTGTGCCATATCACCTGCCTCTCTTTTGCTGGCTTCTCCGGCTGTAAAAGTATTTTTGCGAGGCTATTTACCTCTTTTGTCCATTGTTTTGTCACCAGCTTTATCACGCAGGGAATTGGACAATAATTTATTTCCAACACCCATTCATTTAACTTTCTGATTAATTTCTTAAGGGTTAAAGACAAATTAAACTTTCCCGGAGACTCGCCGAGCTTCAATGCTCGGTCTCATTACAATGCATGACACTATTGATCTTGGCTTACAGGAGTTGCAGTGGTGGGTGTGAGGCCTGGATAGTCTCCAAAAGACCATCTGCCTCTCTCCCATGCTTGTGAGTCGTCGCGACATATTTTAATTTCAATATTGTAGGCACATTAACTTATCTGTGTCGACGCTGTGTTATATGAATTATGTATACACGTAGAATTGGCACACGCATAACATACTAGTGCTTAATATTGTTGTTATTATGGGTACATGCTTTTCTAAATATTTTTCTGCGTCGTCCAATAATCCTTATACTCAACTGAATTTAATATGTAAACATTTACAGTATAAAATCAACCCAAATACGTCTCACTGCGGAGCTTGCATTTCATCTACGATCGAGAGTATAATAGAAAGGATTTAGGCTATAGTCCGCCACAATAATATCTAATCGACAAAAATAATCTTAACTAGTCCTACACACGACTCTACTGAATACAATAGTTTAAACAATCTGAACTTTCCGTCACAAAAGATATCGACGAGATAACAACGGTAGAGCTGACCTTTACCCAATCTAGTTAAGCACTAAAAATCAAAGCACATAGAAACAATAGGGCGAGCGGCTCACAGCTGTTGTAAAATTACCGTCCACATTAACCCGGCGACCTCCGCTCGTCTATATCAGAGCCATAATAACAGCTCTACCAGCGCATCGGCGCTAACGTGATCCCCTGCAACGTATCATTAGCATTTCGCAACGGACGGCGTCGTCAAAAAACTCTACCTACTCTACCATGGGTACTCTACACAGGGCTTTGTTTAAAATTATTGATAACAAGAACTAGTGATGATACCAAGATTACTTTGGTTAAAAAAATCAACGCCTATTTTACCAACAAGATGCAATCTTTTCTTTTGTTCCGTTCATTATACAGAGATATAAAAAAGATATGGACACATATTTTCATACAATTCAACTTCATTTTATGTTACAATCAGTAATGAAAAAACTAAAATCCGTTACAATATGTCTTCTAATGTTAGCCAATATCTGAGAAACTTTTCCTTTTTCCACACAAAGGGTACATAAAACTATATTGCGCATAATAGAGACGCGGCGTAGTAGGTCGGATATTAGCGGCGGTTCCGGCTCTAACGGTACCGTTATTGAATACGAGCTCGAACTCTCCTCGGTTAATCTCTACTTTAAAGGTCAAACTCTATTATACATAGAGCTAACGCGGTCGGTACTGTTATTACGCGTTCTGTGTCGATATGAAAATGTGTCGCATATTTTGAACATCGATTTTCGACTTTTGAATCTCATTAAACGAATTAGAATGTTGAGAAATAATAATAGACAGCCTCCAAGTCGCAATTGGTTTGACGCTAGCTGTTAAACGAGAGGCCAAGGGTTCGATGCCCACACCGAAACAAAATATGTTCGTTCGTTTGATCTACAGGTTTTTAATTCGGATGTTTGTAGGATGCAAAAGTCTAGCGTAGTTTCTGTGATACTCACGACACAAAACTCGATCTTAATGTGGGATCGTCCTGATCTGTCCTGATAATATGTATGATACAGTGACTATATCACTGTTGGGTTTTTATTTGTTGGTTGTTTATTTATTAGAAATATAGAGACTGTTCGATACCAATTTTATGTATTAGTCGATACCAAACACACACAAATGACAAAGTTTAGGTAATTAACGAATATTTGCTTCAGAATGATGTTGTGAGTATCGATAAGTTCCTTGCAGCTTCATACCTCAAACAAAGGATGCATGTGAATTGGACATAAAGATTACTTATTTCTTTTTGTTTATTTATTTATAAATTCTTTATTGAACAGCACATACAGTTATAAGGCAACCATTAGATGGATTAGGTTGAAAAAAAAAGCTGCAAAGAATAAAGTAAAAAAAGAAAGAGAATATTAATCATAATTGAAAGTAATATTTACAAAATATGAGGAATTAAAATATACTTATTACTTTCAATATATTCTATGCTATGGTACGACATATAAAGTCCGCTAACCCACAGTAGGCCAGTGTGGTAGACTTCATGGTCTAACTCCTCTCAATCGAACTCTCGATTATAGAGGAGGCTCATGCCATTTAGTGGGACGAATATGGGCTGATACATTACAC